>OY804578.1:36562775-37284521 GCA_963680875.1 Bathymodiolus brooksi
GTTATGACATTTATACCACTGTTTACGTTTATGTGCTGATTACATAATATTATATTTGTCAAGAAATGTTCACCTCATGACATAAAAATGCCCTAATGTTAAGACATAAGTAAGTGTAAGCAAACTTACAGTACAATAGCTATGAAATTGCTAACATGGAACAACTGCAAATGACTATAGAATCACAATACGGATTCATTGGTAAAAGACTTATGGTACCAACAGCTACGAAATCGAAATTAACTAAGAAAAACGTTGTAAACAACTACCTATAAGTGATGTTACGAAACACTTACTAATTACAACACATTAGAACAACAAACAGAATCACTGTAAACTAATTACTAGAGTATTACATCAGCTATAGAATAACATAGTTACTGGTAACAATAATCACATGATAGAACCATTGTAATATACCCAATATTAACATTAGCTATAGAATAACATAGGTTACTGGTAACAATAATCACATGATAGAACATTGTAATATACCCAATATTACATTAGCTATAGAATAACATAGGTTACTGGTAACAATAATCACATGATAGAACCATTGTAATATACCCAATATTACATTAGCTATAGAATAACATAGGTTACTGGTAACAATAATCACATGATAGAACCATTGTAATATACCCAATATTACATTAGCTATAGAATAACATAGGTTACTGGTAACAATAATCACATGATAGAACCATTGTAATATACCCAATATTACATTAGCTATAGAATAACATAGGTTACTGGTAACAATAATCACATGATAGAACCATTGTAATATACCCATATTACATTAGCTATAGAATAACATAGGTTACTGGTAACAATAATCACATGATAGAACCATTGTAATATACCCAATATTACATTAGCTATAGAATAACATAGGTTACTGGTAACAATAATCACATGATAGAACCATTGTAATATACCCAATATTACATTAGCTATAGAATAACATAGGTTACTGGTAACAATAATCACATGATAGAACCATTGTAATATACCCAATATTACATTAGCTATAGAATAACATAGGTTACTGGTAACAATAATCACATGATAGAACCATTGTAATATACCCAATATTACATTAGCTATAGAATAACATAGGTTACTGGTAACAATAATCACATGATAGAACCATTGTAATATACCCAATATTACATTAGCTATAGAATAACATAGGTTACTGGTAACAATAATCACATGATAGAACCATTGTAATATACCCAATATTACATTAGCTATAGAATAACATAGGTTACTGGTAACAATAATCACATGATAGAACCATTGTAATATACCCAATATTACATTAGCTATAGAATAACATAGGTTACTGGTAACAATAATCACATGATAGAACCATTGTAATATACCCAATATTACATTAGCTATAGAATAACATAGGTTACTGGTAACAATAATCACATGATAGAACCATTGTAATATACCCAATATTACATTAGCTATAGAATAACATAGGTTACTGGTAACAATAATCACATGATAGAACCATTGTAATATACCCAATATTACATTAGCTATAGAATAACATAGGTTACTGGTAACAATAATCACATGATAGAACCATTGTAATATACCCAATATTACATTAGCTATAGAATAACATAGGTTACTGGTAACAATAATCACATGATAGAACCATTGTAATATACCCAATATTACATTAGCTATAGAATAACATAGGTTACTGGTAACAATAATCACATGATAGAACCATTGTAATATACCCAATATTACATTAGCTATAGAATAACATAGGTTACTGGTAACAATAATCACATGATAGAACCATTGTAATATACCCAATATTACATTAGCTATAGAATAACATAGGTTACTGGTAACAATAATCACATGATAGAACCATTGTAATATACCCAATATTACATTAGCTATAGAATAACATAGGTTACTGGTAACAATAATCACATGATAGAACCATTGTAATATACCTAATATTACATCAGCTATAGAATAACATAGGTTACTGGTAACAATAATCACATGATAGAACCATTGTAATATACCCAATATTACATTAGCTATAGAATAACATAGGTTACTGGTAACAATAATCACATGATAGAACCATTGTAATATACCCAATATTACATCAGCTATAGAATAACATAGGTTACTGGTAACAATAATCACATGATAGAACCATTGTAATATACCCAATATTACATTAGCTATAGAATAACATAGGTTACTGGTAACAATAATCACATGATAGAACCATTGTAATATACCCAATATTACATTAGCTATAGAATAACATAGGTTACTGGTAACAATAATCACATGATAGAACCATTGTAATATACCCAATATTACATTAGCTATAGAATAACATAGGTTACTGGTAACAATAATCACATGATAGAACCATTGTAATATACCCAATATTACATTAGCTATAGAATAACATAGGTTACTGGTAACAATAATCACATGATAGAACCATTGTAATATACCCAATATTACATTAGCTATAGAATAACATAGGTTACTGGTAACAATAATCACATGATAGAACCATTGTAATATACCCAATATTACATTAGCTATAGAATAACATAGGTTACTGGTAACAATAATCACATGATAGAACCATTGTAATATACCCAATATTACATTAGCTATAGAATAACATAGGTTACTGGTAACAATAATCACATGATAGAACCATTGTAATATACCCAATATTACATTAGCTATAGAATAACATAGGTTACTGGTAACAATAATCACGATAGAACCATTGTAATATACCCAATATTACATTAGCTATAGAATAACATAGGTTACTGGTAACAATAATCACATGATAGAACCATTGTAATATACCCAATATTACATTAGCTATAGAATAACATAGGTTACTGGTAACAATAATCACATGATAGAACCATTGTAATATACCCAATATTACATTCAGCTATAGAATAACATAGGTTACTGGTAACAATAATCACATGATAGAACCATTGTAATATACCCAATATTACATTAGCTATAGAATAACATAGGTTAGTAACAATAATCACATGATAGAACCATTGTAAATAACCAATAGTACACTTAGCTATAAATGTACAGATGATTACTGGTAACAATAATCACATGATAGAACCATTGTAATATACCCAATATTACATTAGCTATAGAATAACATAGGTTACTGGTAACAATAATCACATGATAGAACCATTGTAATATACCCAATATTACATTAGCTATAGAATAACATAGGTTACTGGTAACAATAATCACATGATAGAACCATTGTAATATACCCAATATTACATTAGCTATAGAATAACATAGGTTACTGGTAACAATAATCACATGATAGAACCATTGTAATATACCCAATATTACATTAGCTATAGAATAACATAGGTTACTGGTAACAATAATCACATGATAGAACCATTGTAATATACCCAATATTACATCAGCTATAGAATAACATAGGTTACTGGTAACAATAATCACATGATAGAACCATTGTAATATACCCAATATTACATTAGCTATAGAATAACATAGGTTACTGGTAACAATAATCACATGATAGAACCATTGTAATATACCCAATATTACATTAGCTATAGAATAACATAGGTTACTGGTAACAATAATCACATGATAGAACCATTGTAATATACCCAATATTACATTAGCTATAGAATAACATAGGTTACTGGTAACAATAATCACATGATAGAACCATTGTAATATACCCTAATATTACATTAGCTATAGAATAACATAGGTTACTGGTAACAATAATCACATGATAGAACCATTGTAATATACCCAATATTACATTAGCTATAGAATAACATAGGTTACTGGTAACAATAATCACATGATAGAACCATTGTAATATACCCAATATTACATTAGCTATAGAATAACATAGGTTACTGGTAACAATAATCACATGATAGAACCATTGTAATATACCCAATATTACATCAGCTATAGAATAACATAGGTTACTGGTAACAATAATCACATGATAGAACCATTGTATATACCCAATATTACATTAGCTATAGAATAACATAGGTTACTGGTAACAATAATCACATGATAGAACCATTGTAATATACCCAATATTACATTAGCTATAGAATAACATAGGTTACTGGTAACAATAATCACATGATAGAACCATTTGTAATATACCCAATATTACATTAGCTATAGAATAACATAGGTTACTGGTAACAATAATCACATGATAGAACCATTGTAATATACCCAATATTACATTAGCTATAGAATAACATAGGTTAACTGGTAACAATAATCACATGATAGAACCATTGTAATATACCCAATATTACATTAGCTATAGAATAACATAGGTTACTGGTAACAATAATCACATGATAGAACCATTGTAATATACCCTATATTACATCAGCTATAGAATAACATAGGTTACTGGTAACAATAATCACATGATAGAACCATTGTAATATACCTAATATTCCATCAGCTATAGAATAACATAGGTTACTGGTAACAATAATCACATGATAGAACCATTGTAATATACCCAATATTACATTAGCTATAGAATAACATAGGTTACTGGTAACAATAATCACATGATAGAACCATTGTAATATACCCAATATTACATCAGCTATAGAATAACATAGGTTACTGGTAACAATAATCACATGATAGAACCATTGTAATATACCCAATATTACATTAGCTATAGAATAACATAGGTTACTGGTAACAATAATCACATGATAGAACCATTGTAATATACCCAATATTACATCAGCTATAGAATAACATAGGTTACTGGTAACAATAATCACATGATAGAACCATTGTAATATACCCAATATTACATTAGCTATAGAATAACATAGGTTACTGGTAACAATAATCACATGATAGAACCATTGTAATATACCCAATATTACATCAGCTATAGAATAACATAGGTTACTGGTAACAATAATCACATGATAGAACCATTGTAATATACCTAATATTACATCAGCTATAGAATAACATAGGTTACTGGTAACAATAATCACATGATAGAACCATTGTAATATACCCAATATTACATTAGCTATAGAATAACATAGGTTACTGGTAACAATAATCACATGATAGAACCATTGTAATATACCCAATATTACATTAGCTATAGAATAACATAGGTTACTGGTAACAATAATCACATGATAGAACCATTGTAATATACCCAATATTACATCAGCTATAGAATAACATAGGTTACTGGTAACAATAATCACATGATAGAACCATTGTAATATACCCAATATTACATTAGCTATAGAATAACATAGGTTACTGGTAACAATAATCAGCATGATAGAACCATTGTAATATACCCAATATTACATCAGCTATAGAATAACATAGGTTACTGGTAACAATAATCACATGATAGAACCATTGTAATATACCCAATATTACATTAGCTATAGAATAACATAGGTTACTGGTAACAATAATCACATGATAGAACCATTGTAATATACCCAATATTACATCAGCTATAGAATAACATAGGTTACTGGTAACAATAATCACATGATAGAACCATTGTAATATACCTAATATTACATCAGCTATAGAATAACATAGGTTACTGGTAACAATAATCACATGATAGAACCATTGTAATATACCCAATATTACATTAGCTATAGAATAACATAGGTTACTGGTAACAATAATCACATGATAGAACCATTGTAATATACCCAATATTACATCAGCTATAGAATAACATAGGTTACTGGTAACAATAATCACATGATAGAACCATTGTAATATACCCAATATTACATTAGCTATAGAATAACATAGGTTACTGGTAACAATAATCACATGATAGAACCATTGTAATATACCCAATATTACATCAGCTATAGAATAACATAGGTTACTGGTAACAATAATCGCATGATAGAACCATTGTAGTATACCCAATATTACATTAGCTATAGAATAACATAGGTTACTGGTAACAATAATCACATGATAGAACCATTGTAATATACCCAATATTACATCAGCTATAGAATAACATAGGTTACTGGTAACAATAATCACATGATAGAACCATTGTAATATACCTAATATTACATCAGCTATAGAATAACATAGGTTACTGGTAACAATAATCACATGATAGAACCATTGTAATATACCCAATATTACATTAGCTATAGAATAACATAGGTTACTGGTAACAATAATCACATGATAGAACCATTGTAATATACCCAATATTACATTAGCTATAGAATAACATAGGTTACTGGTAACAATAATCACATGATAGAACCATTGTAATATACCCAATATTACATCAGCTATAGAATAACATAGGTTACTGGTAACAATAATCACATGATAGAACCATTGTAATATACCCAATATTACATTAGCTATAGAATAACATAGGTTACTGGTAACAATAATCGCATGATAGAACCATTGTAATATACCCAATATTACATCAGCTATAGAATAACATAGGTTACTGGTAACAATAATCACATGATAGAACCATTGTAATATACCCAATATTACATTAACTATAGAATAACATAGGTTACTGGTAACAATAATCACATGATAGAACCATTGTAATATACCTAATATTACATCAGCTATAGAATAACATAGGTTACTGGTAACAATAATCACATGATAGAACCATTGTAATATACCTAATATTACATCAGCTATAGAATAACATAGGTTACTGGTAACAATAATCACATGATAGAACCATTGTAATATACCCAATATTACATTAGCTATAGAATAACATAGGTTACTGGTAACAATAATCACATGATAGAACCATTGTAATATACCCAATATTACATCAGCTATAGAATAACATAGGTTACTGGTAACAATAATCACATGATAGAACCATTGTAATATACCCAATATTACATTAGCTATAGAATAACATAGGTTACTGGTAACAATAATCACATGATAGAACCATTGTAATATACCCAATATTACATTAGCTATAGAATAACATAGGTTACTGGTAACAATAATCACATGATAGAACCATTGTAATATACCCAATATTACATTAGCTATAGAATAACATAGGTTACTGGTAACAATAATCACATGATAGAACCATTGTAATATACCCAATATTACATTAGCTATATAATAACATAGGTTACTGGTAACAATAATCACATGATAGAACCATTGTAATATACCCAATATTACATTAGCTATAGAATAACATAGGTTACTGGTAACAATAATCACATGATAGAACCATTGTAATATACCCAATATTACATCAGCAATAGAATAACATAGGTTACTGGTAACAATAATCACATGATAGAACCATTGTAATATACCTAATATTACATTAGCTATAGAATAACATAGGTTACTGGTAACAATAATCACATGATAGAACCATTGTAATATACCCAATATTACATTAGCTATAGAATAACATAGGTTACTGGTAACAATAATCACATGATAGAACCATTGTAATATACCCAATATTACATTAGCTATAGAATAACATAGGTTACTGGTAACAATAATCACATGATAGAACCATTGTAATATACCCAATATTACATCAGCTATAGAATAACATAGGTTACTGGTAACAATAATCACATGATAGAACCATTGTAATATACCCAATATTACATTAGCTATAGAATAACATAGGTTACTGGTAACAATAATCACATGATAGAACCATTGTAATATACCCAATATTACATTAGCTATAGAATAACATAGGTTACTGGTAACAATAATCACATGATAGAACCATTGTAATATACCCAATATTACATTAGCTATAGAATAACATAGGTTACTGGTAACAATAATCACATGATAGAACCATTGTAATATACCCAATATTACATTAGCTATAGAATAACATAGGTTACTGGTAACAATAATCACATGATAGAACCATTGTAATATACCCAATATTACATTAGCTATAGAATAACATAGGTTACTGGTAACAATAATCACATGATAGAACCATTGTAATATACCCTATATTACATCAGCTATAGAATAACATAGGTTACTGGTAACAATCATCACATGATAGAACCATTGTAATATACCTAATATTCCATCAGCTATAGAATAACATAGGTTACTGGTAACAATAATCACATGATAGAACCATTGTAATATACCCAATATTACATTAGCTATAGAATAACATAGGTTACTGGTAACAATAATCACATGATAGAACCATTGTAATATACCCAATATTACATCAGCTATAGAATAACATAGGTTACTGGTAACAATAATCACATGATAGAACCATTGTAATATACCCAATATTACATTAGCTATAGAATAACATAGGTTACTGGTAACAATAATCACATGATAGAACCATTGTAATATACCCAATATTACATCAGCTATAGAATAACATAGGTTACTGGTAACAATAATCGCATGATAGAACCATTGTAATATACCCAATATTACATTAGCTATAGAATAACATAGGTTACTGGTAACAATAATCACATGATAGAACCATTGTAATATACCCAATATTACATCAGCTATAGAATAACATAGGTTACTGGTAACAATAATCACATGATAGAACCATTGTAATATACCCAATATTACATCAGCTATAGAATAACATAGGTTACTGGTAACAATAATCACATGATAGAACCATTGTAATATACCCAATATTACATTAGCTATAGAATAACATAGGTTACTGGTAACAATAATCACATGATAGAACCATTGTAATATACCCAATATTACATTAGCTATAGAATAACATAGGTTACTGGTAACAATAATCACATGATAGAACCATTGTAATATACCCAATATTACATTAGCTATAGAATAACATAGGTTACTGGTAACAATAATCACATGATAGAACCATTGTAATATACCCAATATTACATTAGCTATAGAATAACATAGGTTACTGGTAACAATAATCGCATGATAGAACCATTGTAATATACCCAATATTACATCAGCTATAGAATAACATAGGTTACTGGTAACAATAATCACATGATAGAACCATTGTAATATACCCAATATTACATTAGCTATAGAATAACATAGGTTACTGGTAACAATAATCACATGATAGAACCATTGTAATATACCTAATATTACATCAGCTATAGAATAACATAGGTTACTGGTAACAATAATCACATGATAGAACCATTGTAATATACCTAATATTACATCAGCTATAGAATAACATAGGTTACTGGTAACAATAATCACATGATAGAACCATTGTAATATACCCAATATTACATTAGCTATAGAATAACATAGGTTACTGGTAACAATAATCACATGATAGAACCATTGTAATATACCCAATATTACATCAGCTATAGAATAACATAGGTTACTGGTAACAATAATCACATGATAGAACCATTGTAATATACCCAATATTACATTAGCTATAGAATAACATAGGTTACTGGTAACAATAATCACATGATAGAACCATTGTAATATACCCAATATTACATCAGCTATAGAATAACATAGGTTACTGGTAACAATAATCGCATGATAGAACCATTGTAGTATACCCAATATTACATTAGCTATAGAATAACATAGGTTACTGGTAACAATAATCACATGATAGAACCATTGTAATATACCCAATATTACATCAGCTATAGAATAACATAGGTTACTGGTAACAATAATCACATGATAGAACCATTGTAATATACCTAATATTACATCAGCTATAGAATAACATAGGTTACTGGTAACAATAATCACATGATAGAACCATTGTAATATACCCAATATTACATCAGCTATAGAATAACATAGGTTACTGGTAACAATAATCACATGATAGAACCATTGTAATATACCCAATATTACATTAGCTATAGAATAACATAGGTTACTGGTAACAATAATCACATGATAGAACCATTGTAATATACCCAATATTACATCAGCTATAGAATAACATAGGTTACTGGTAACAATAATCACATGATAGAACCATTGTAATATACCCAATATTACATTAGCTATAGAATAACATAGGTTACTGGTAACAATAATCGCATGATAGAACCATTGTAATATACCCAATATTACATCAGCTATAGAATAACATAGGTTACTGGTAACAATAATCACATGATAGAACCATTGTAATATACCCAATATTACATTAGCTATAGAATAACATAGGTTACTGGTAACAATAATCACATGATAGAACCATTGTAATATACCTAATATTACATCAGCTATAGAATAACATAGGTTACTGGTAACAATAATCACATGATAGAACCATTGTAATATACCTAATATTACATCAGCTATAGAATAACATAGGTTACTGGTAACAATAATCACATGATAGAACCATTGTAATATACCCAATATTACATTAGCTATAGAATAACATAGGTTACTGGTAACAATAATCACATGATAGAACCATTGTAATATACCCAATATTACATCAGCTATAGAATAACATAGGTTACTGGTAACAATAATCACATGATAGAACCATTGTAATATACCCAATATTACATTAGCTATAGAATAACATAGGTTACTGGTAACAATAATCACATGATAGAACCATTGTAATATACCTAATATTACATCAGCTATAGAATAACAACACAGAACCACTGTAAAGGTCTTAGTGGTAAAAAAAAACACTTCATCAGAATCTTTATTTCCTTGTAACAAAATGTACTCAGCGGATATCGTGTGTTGAACAAATGTTAACACATATAAGAATCTAGCTCTTTATGGTTGAGTTCTGTGGTCTTGTTTATCCAGATTGTGATTTTCTCGCTTAATAGTTTGTGGAATGATCCTATTCATCGCGCTATGTGCTATTTTGTTTTCCCAGTTCGTTTTTAAAAACAAAATAGTACTAAAATACCAGTCTCAGAATCGTGTTGTTGATTATTATTCATGCAAAGGGAGACAATTCAAAGGACGTATTGAGGTAGTCCAATAATAGTTTAATCGAACAAGTCACGAGAATCTTAAATTTTTATCTCCTATGAGTTACATCCAATAGACATCTGTGTCATTGAAAGTATAAAATTTAATCTACAAATATCATGATGCTATCCAGTGCAAACACATGTCCATTCTTATGGTTGTTTTTTACTCAGGCGAGATGTACCAGATACAACATTATGTGACAAAGTCTGTCAGTGACTTGGGACAGGTTGGTGGTTTTCTCCAGGTACTCCGGTTTCCTCCACCAATAAAACTGACTGCCACGATATAACTGAAATATTGTAGAAAGTGGCGTTAAACACCATAACCTTAATCCTAATCTTTGTTTTATTTTTCATGTTGTTGTCCAAGTTTAACACAAGGGCTCACTGAGGAAACATCGACCCTAGGGGCTCCAGTTTGTGCAAAACGTGATTGATTTTGGCTATCCTATTTTGCCCCTTTGGTTGTATTGCTCCCAAAGATTTTTTGGCTTTCCAATCTTTGGTCTTTGAGTGTACCTGATGAAGGTTATTCCAAAAACGCGTTGTATAGTATTATATTTCACGAGTGTTTTATTTTCTCAATTACAGTCTATCCAACCAAATTGTTCCTCAAATTCCAACTCATCTACGAAAGTAACTAATATTAAAATCGCAGCTCATTTGGAGGGAAAATGTGGTTTTATTGGTTTTCTTTGCAAGTTTGACATGTTCTATTTACATAAAATACATATAGAAAACACTTTTATACATATACATACCTATCTATATGTATAACTCCTCAAGACATGGACCAGTCCTTGCATTAATTATTATTACAATTGTTATTTTTTTAATATACATACAGGTATTTAAAATAGTTGTTAGGTCTACATTCCTAGGAGGGAATCAGTCACACCCATTTCATTACGTTGTCTAATATTGGACAAAGGGGAATAATCCATGATATATAACGGTAATTTTTTTTTATCTCCCTTGGTCGCCTGCTTCCCTCCTGGTAAATCACTATTATAATTCATCAATTTAATTTGTGTTATGTATTCTAATCATATTATATACCCGCAATGGTCCTTAATTGGTTTAATAAAGTATGTCTATTTCTATTTCTATAGTAACGTCAGCTATGTTGATCCATTGGCTTGGTCACCAAACACATTTTAAAAGGGCATCACCAAAGGACCATCCCTGTCATGTCTGCTTTATATAGCTTAATCGCTTCAGAAGGGAATTGTAAAGTATATTTTGTGACAATAAAGCCTAATTTGCAAATTCTATAGAAAAACCGGAATATATTAAAAAAAACATCTCATTAACAAGTATCTACAATTGAAATTTAAGCTGATTACAACTAAAACAATGCCATTTAAAGAAATTTCCAATTTTAGTTAAATACAGATATCTTGGAAGGAGGTTGGGGCAGCCAGAAACATTTTTGAAAGGGCACCACACAAGCAATATCGTAGAAAGGTGGTTTAATTTGTACAATAAGTTTCAGAGAAGATTTTCAGATATTTGATTAAATTAGCCTAAAAAGCAAAAAATGAAAAATATTCCCAAAACATGAAACCTATACATTTTTGTATTATACTATGTACTATATATAATATAAAAACTATTCAACTTTTATCTCAGAATGTGTGGCTTTATAGTGTCTTCACATGTCTATCTACAGCAACAACAGGAAGGTTAGTTCGAGGGTGGGGTCTTCAAACACTTTTTATCAGGAATACCCTAAGAATCATTCAGGCATAGTTTGGTTCAAATTGGTCTTGCGGCATCAGAGGAGATTTTTAAAAAGTTTAATGACCTCTGAATCAGACAGATGAAAAGATCAACAAGAACATTTCCTCCATTAGTTTGGAATTCAGTGTGGTCACGTATCCATTATAGCTAGATTTGTTTCTTTCTTGTTATAATTAGCTTTTTACTGAGTACAGGATTTAACTAAGATGATTGATGACAATTTACTTTGTAACCTTAGCCTTTCAATAAACAGATCGGTCCAATCAATAGTTAGATCAGTATAGCTTTTCAGATTATAGACCTATAATTTTGATTTTTTTTTACTGATTGCTCCACACTATCATTATCACAAGCCATTTATTCTAAATACAAGTCAACTTTCAACTACTGGACCACACATTTTGACTAATACCTCTTGTTTTTCGAATGTTTCCAAGTACAAAGGAAATTTGTACAAATATCTTCCTAATTCCCACATAATTAGCCTGTCCCAAACCAGGAACTGGATTTCCAACATCATACGTCATAGTCTTTTTTTGTGTACAGTCAGCTAAGGTGTGAGGTGATTGTTTGTTTTGTTGATATTGGGCAACTTGTTGACCATCACTGTTTATTTTAAAATAACAATATAATAGCAAATTCAAATTTTATTAACAATGTAAATTAGAATATGGAATTATTAAAAACAATCTAAATGAAATATTACATGATAAAGCTTGATTGAATGGTTGTATTATGTTCCTTGATCCCATAAAATAATTTATAAAGACATTATATGTGACAAACACTGTCATAAATCTAGATACAGGGTTATGGTGTTTAACGTCACTTTCAACACAAATCTAGATACAGACAATCCATGTATTCAATGTAACATAAAATCTTTAATAATATCTTATGGTCTTATCTATCCAATTATTAATTTTCCTGATAATTATTTTAAAAGGTAAGCAAATAAAGGTTTACTGTTTGTTTAAATTTTATGATTTCTTTTAGACTATATTAACTTTCTATCCCATCACCCATTTATACAACCTAACCTGTATTGAAAGAACATTTATGAAAATACCTTAAAACTAAATTGCATAGGAAATGCCGAACTTAAAACTTTCTATTTGAAAACAAAATCTGTATAGTAATTGAATTCTTCAATAATAAATGGTATATTTCCATACATTTTATTACTCTAAAAAAAAATGAGAGAGAAAAATACAGCAGACACTAACGCTAAACAAAAGAATTAATGTGATAATGTAAATTGTCAAACCATTCATTTTGATCAAGTCATAGAAATACTTACATGGTGAATGTTGATATAATTAGCTGTACACTGATCACGTGAAACCAAGACAAACTATCAGATCAGTATGATTGTGTTACTATCTATATATAAATGTCTTGTGATAATAGATGATATTGTAACCTTACCTGTCAGAAACGAGAAAACAGCTGAACACAACATTTAGTCAAGTTGTTACATTATAATTCTTTTCGTTTAGTTTATTTTGGCTCAAAAGAAGGAAAAAATTGAATTCCAACATTCCAAACAGAAATATTTCAATAATAAACTGTATATATTTGTAATGTCGCTGGTTTAGTTTTGTACTTGTGAAAATGTAGATACAAAACAAACTTCAAATGAAAGGATTTACCATTAATTTGATAATTTTATTTAAATAGACATTATAATTTTTACAATTAAGAGTATCAATACTGCACAACACTTTTTGAGAAGCAATCAATTTTAATATAACATATATATAATAAAAGAAATTAGTGAAAAGAAAACAAGACGGATTTTTCACAACATTCTTGTACTAACGTTTTCACTGCTGTTGCAGATCTTCAGGTACAATGTTTATAAGTATACCGGTACATTGTTCATCGAAAATTTTGTCAATAGAATTTTTGTAACATCTTTATCGGTATCGTTGAAAAATCTTCCAGATTTCTATAATTTATTTTGTTTGTGCTGCATCGTCATGTCTCGACGAACCGTTATACTTTATAATGTTTATTAACGTCATATGTACACTTATAAACATTGTACCTGAAGATCTGCAACAGCAGTGAAAATGTTAATACAAGAATGTTGTGAAAAATCGGTCTTGTTCTTTTTTTAACTAATTTCTTTTATATGTACCAGTATACGGATTTCATTTGACTTTTTAATATATTTTGCTAATATATATATATATATATATATATATATATATATATATATATATATATATAAGGGAGTGGATGTAGTCGAGTGGTCTAGGGCGCTGGACGTAAGGCTAAGCGAATGGTGCTGCAGTGTAACAATGGTGTGGGTTCAAATCCCGTCGAGGGAAGAACAAAAATTTGACAGCTCTAAAATCCAATTCTAACACTGTTTGGTTTAATTTTCAGACGTATATTTATATATATATATATATATATATAAACGTCTAGAAGCAAGTGACAACCATACAATATATCTGTCCCACTGGATCTCAAAGTTACTTTAAAGGATACTAGGGAGTGGATGTAGTCGAGTGGTCTAGGGCGCTGGACGTAAGGCTAAGCGAATGGTGCTGCAGTGTATCAATGGTGTGGGTTCAAATCCCGTCGAGGGAAGAACAAAAATTTGACAGCTCTAAAATCTAATTCTAACACTGTTTGGTTTAATTTTCAGACGTATATATATATATATATATATATAGGGTCTAAGGGAATCTACCAACCAGAGAACTTAATGAGTAACGGATCGTCGAGACATGACGATGCAGCACAAACAAAATAAATTATAGAAATCTAGAAGATTGTGCAGCGATACCGATAAAGATGTTACAAAAATTCTATTGACAAAATTTTCGATCAGCAAATGACCTTCTTCAATGTCTTTCAAAATTAGACCGAGTTTGTTAGATTAGATGGTATAATTACAACTCACTAAATAGTCAGGTGACAAAGTGTGACGAATTGAGAATGTTAAGGATTATCGTTAATTAAAGGTGGTGAGCACAAATCCTTAACTTTGTGACAGTAGTAAAATATGCGTCGACTAAACACAGTGAAAGAAAATATACATAAAAACCTAGTTTTCTGTTGATACCGTCCGGATGTAAAACACGAGTTCTTTAATCCAAAATATATATATATATTAAAATATTTTCTGTATTTCTTTTATTATTGTATTTCTATGACAATAGATTACAACCTTAATAGATATACTAAGTACTCCATTTCAGGAGTTTCCAGCCAATCACAGCCTTCATCAACATCAATGTTAATCACTATTTAATGACAAATCAGGACAACATTAATGTAGTTTTTCATTCTTTTTATTTTATTTTGTGAAATATAATTTATAAACTTTATTATTAAACAATATATATCCTTTCTTTTGAAGTTTGTTTCCTATATATCTATATGACATATTATGATTGGACAATCTAAATTACCTCCTCCTTTTTTAAATGTATTAATATAATACAAATATATGGTAATCTATGATGAAAAAAAAGTAACTATGAATAAATAAACAGCAGAGTTTTATAACTGGGAAGAAAATTCATTAACGAACAGACCAGTTTTTATTTCTGCGACAGTAAATTTACTTTTGACAGTTATATATAGAAAAGTTACAATGGGATTTTTTAAATGATGTGAATGTATTGATAAGATATATGAGTATGTAATATATGATACATGTGGTGGGATATTATAAACATACAAACAAGCTGTATACATCACAGGCTTTACTATTTACAGATCATTCTATCTTGATTTATGCTATTAGGGTATATTGTCTAGCTTATTATCACTCTGGTATATATGTATTATTATTATCCAGTGTTTTCACTACAAATTTTGATAGGGGGAGATTTTAGAATTATAGACGGAGATAAAATTTGACCGAGAGTCAGAAGGCCCCCAGTGGGTTCAGGGTAAAGCACCCCAGCCGATTTTGGATTTGGCGAATTTTGACTTGCTTTTGAGGACATGTCCTAGCTTTAAAGTGGTTTCTTTTTGCTTAAATTTACACTGATTAACTTTGAGAAAAAGAAAAATGTAATAAACCGTTTTTCAGACAGGATTATCAAGATTGTCTTGACCATTGAACAATTTTTCATTAGACTAGTACTTGTAGTGCATTGATAATGATTTCTCAAGATTAACAGCCATCAGTCATTTTCCATTGTTATTTCTTAGAAAGATGTCACATGGTTCTGCATTTATTCAGGTCAAAGACAAATGTATAAGTTTGGTAGAAATAAACTTGATCATTCAGAAAAGAAATATGGACTTCCCCTATAATTATGTACTATTGAAAATAAAGATTTGATCATATTGGTGTTTGCTTCATTTCCTTGACATAGCATGAAGTTATATCAACATTCAGATTTTTTGCAGTGTTTGAATAACTAAAATAGCATCATTATAGGAATTTCTTATCTTAAAGCTTATATTATCATATTAAACGCACATTTAAAGAATTGCTAGCCTTTTCTATATTCTTAACGTAATTTCTCTCTTAAGATTTTGAAATAAAGTATGCATTTAACTTTTTTTAATAACAGAAAAGAACTTTCAAAAGCAAGTAATATTCAAGAATCTGATTGTTCAGGCCTCGACATTAACGTTTGCCCGATACCAGTGAAAACTGACGTCGGACAAGTAGATCTTGTATTACGGTTGTCCGACGGAACAAGTGAAAAAATCAGATTCCCAAACGTGCCGGTACGGCGGACAGATCTGTTCCCACTGGTATAAAATACTGGGTTTGTTGTATAAAAGAGCCCCTGTCTGATCTCCAATTTGTCCATAATTTATTTTGATTAAAACTAAAGTGAAACGCCAGATCAAAACTCTTTTATTGTATTTATCGTTCCTCCATGCTTTGATGAAGATCAAGGACATTGACAGAATTAAAGTCGCAATCTCAGAAACGCTTTAATGAACGGAAAATTCAATATTTGAAATATAAGAACAAGAATCACTCCGGAACGGACACGTAAAAATTATCGGATATCAATTTGGCGCCAAATTTAACTTGTCTTTTGTGCAAAATACGATAGAGGACTTGATTTAGGCTTTTGGGAAATATTGAAACCTTTGAAATGGACAAATATTACAAGCTTTTTCCTGATCTGGTTGAAAAGATCCACTAACATTTTTATTTCTCTGTGAATTTAAATAAAATGCTTTGCTTTATTTATATCACAGGCACTTGTTTCTGGTAAAACAAATATACCTAGATACTGGTATGTATAGTATCTAGGTATATTTTTTTACCAGAAACAAGGATTTATATAACACAAATATGAGTTATTACAATTTGTGTGGTATTGGGTCACAACACAGTAATATTTCAAAAGGTAAAAGGGGGGGTGGGGGGTACATAGCATAAAAATCACTGGTATGCAAGACTCCAATCAAGGTAGACAGAAATAAAAATGTGACATTGAATATATGTCCTTAAGGTAGTTATGAATAAAAAAAAAACCCAGAACAAATCAGTTCAGGCAGCTTTAACTATTTACTAAGCTTGGGCAGGGTAACGTCAGAGGGGTCGCGAAACAATGTTTCGATTAATCGCAATTGACTTCTCCCCGAAGTCTCCCCACTTCTCTCTGTTGTCTCCTATTTCTCCCTGTGAACTCTCTGAAAGAGAAGTCACTTTTCCCTCTAATTTGAAGGTAGTGGGAGCCCTGGATAATTATTTAGTTTTTGTAATATTTAATAATTTTTTCGGACAACTAAAAGATTGAGTCGGACAAGTACTTTTTTTAGTTAGTTGTCCGAAGGGACAAGTTGAAAAATATGTTAATGTAGAGGCCTGTTGTTAATGTAACCACAAGCCAGTATCAATACAAAATGAAGAATGAAAGTAGTCAAAGACTCATACATTTCAATAAACTTTTATTTTGCTGAAAATATACAATCACAAATGAAACAAACCCCCATAGCATATTTTAAGGGGGAACTCATGTGCTTCAGAAGGGGGTCAGTCAATTCCTTATATTCTTGACATCTGCAGATAGTCTATAGTTTGACAGACTAGAGACATTTTCATGTTAATGCATTTACATCAATACATGTATATCCCATGTCATCAAACTGAAAATCAAAATAATTTCAGGCAGGGGACTCTTGAAAATGACTGGACATCGACATCAGAAATTGAAAGGAATGTGGCATCTTACACCCCAAGTTGGGCCGAACGAGTCCAGTCCCCGAAATGAACCTTTGAATTTACTGGTCTGAATCAAATTCCTGCATTTATTTTTGTATAGTTCTAAATAAAAACTAAAAATAATTACAGGTCTGAACAAAGTTTTATTGGTCTTGGGACGGAGGACTTGTGCTCATCGTATATTCGTGAGGACCCCCCCCCCCCTTTTTTTTTCTCCATACTGATACAACTTTACAAGATCAAACCCTGCTTACTTTGATAGAAAGCATGCAAGTGGGTTATATTTCCTTCACTCTTTCAATCAATTAAATCAAATTATTTTAATCACTGTTTTGCTTTTTTGGACAAAAGTCCAAAATTTATTTCTGCTGCTAGGTCGTGATATCAAGGTCATTCGGACCAAAGCTAGTCGGCCTCCAATCTTCCGTTGAAATATTTAAACTTTTATTTATTATTCCTACTGTGAATCGTACTGTTTTAACATAATAAAAAATTAATTCTTCACTTCTTCGGCCTTCATTCATAGCATATTTATCCTCTGAAGTATACGAAACCGTTAGATAAAATCCAGAAGTACGGTAATTGAAATCTCAGAAATGGGACGAGGATTTTGAGCCAAAAGAAAAAAAATGGCTATCGACTCGTTTCTTAGTCACAGCAGCGCTTTTTCATACACGAAATTAAGGTCAAATCGTAGCCAAGTTCAAACACTAAGATTTGTTTTCAGTCGCCGAATTATAATCCCTTGTTCACACCGAGAGTACGTGTCTGCAAATGACAAAACAGAATTAAAATAGAAAAGACAACACGATTTATTTTTGAACATTAAAACCCATGCTTGGAAGGTTCATAGCCGGGGATTTTATAGCAATAGCCGGTGAAATGCGACGGTTCCCGGCTTCAAATGAAAACACTGATTATCACGTTAAAAAGTGCAAAAAATACACAGGAATTAGCAAAATACCATGATGACAAGTAGTGTGTGCCATGAAAACTCACCCCAGTACCTATTAAATGTATTAGTTGGTCAATTTGACGTCAAGCACATTATCACATTATCAATAAAAGCCACAACGTCAGTTCTGAAGGTTTTGACCTACAGGTATATTATCACTAGTATCACTGCTCGTCCTATCAGACTCTCTGCTATACTAGCAATAATGTCTGTCTCGACCTTCAATTCTGACGTTACTCTATATACAATAGATTATCAGCAAAAATTGCTTAGAATGATTTTCCAAACATGTCAATATATAATATATTTGTTTCTCCCTTTAAATGTTATATAATAATATTAATATTATATATCTGGACTCCAATGTTTAAAACACACATCAAGACACCCACAAACATTTGGTATTCTTGTCCTTTCGTGTAAAGATATAAAACATTTTGGTCAAAGTTTAAAAATTCTAACTAAAACTGCATACACATAACAATCAACCAATACAAGTGATTGTTTAATACAAGATTCACAACGCTGAAAAAATAGGAATGATATGTATCACTCACTGATAACAAAGGTGTACGCACCACTCTTGGTAACGAAGTGTACATGATTTAGTCTAATCAACATAATTAAACACACATTAGTTTTTATCAATCTAAGCACTTTATTCTTGTTTTGGATCTCCTGTACTTGGCGATCCCTTGTTTTGGTACAAAAGTGGATACAACTTAACAATTACAAAAGGTATCTTTATCAATGGATGGATTATAATTTTGATATAAATTGATAAAAAAAAATAAGTTTGATTTTTGCATACAAAAAAAATGTACAAATTTGTTTCAAACTATGTATGCATGGATATGTATAAAGAGTATCTTATGGATATGTTGAGAAAGACGGAATGGTTTTAATGTTATATAAGTATAAGAATACTGACGTTTAGAAACCTGAAGTATCAAATATGTGATTGACTCTTATGGAATGTATTACGTAGTTGTTGTTTAAAAGATGATAAAATGTACAAAAAAACAATGTATACAAAGTAGCACTTTTGTGGTCTTTACACATATATCATACATTTCTATACAAATATGTTTAACATTGCAAGCAAAATTAGTTTTTATTCAGTAGTCTAAGAAAAGCGTTTTATTCTGATTTTTTAATTGTAAAAATTAATTATATCATAATGGGTCTGGTATACTTTATAGTATGTAATCAAATTACATGAAAATATACAACATACAGTTAAATGCATGCAGCAACATAAACATCTTTGTATTTCTTCTTCATAGGTATAACAATATTTAATGGCACATAACGTTCCGTACATTTTACTTGATGATTATAGATCATTCTCTTGTCAAAATGTATACCAAATACAAATTAATAAGAATGATATGAATCATACACCTAATGTTTTAAAATTAATTACAAAATCTTATTCTGTGTTCTGCATTTATTCCGAGTAAATAAATTACTTATTTGGTATCTTTGGGTCTTTACATGTGCATACCAAACCTTATTTAAATTCTTATCACATAAAAATGTATGCCTTAGTACATGCCATAATTCTACATCTGCAAAACTAAAATAGTTTTTTTTCCACAAATAAATTAACTACGAACTAGTCATATGATCTATCAGTCACATGATCCACCTTAAACAAATCACACAACATTCCAGTCACATGGTCAATGTTAAGCCCATCACTTGACAACGTTATAAAATAATAAAATGATCTTCTAGATATATAATTTGGCACACTATAAGCTCACAGCTAACACCAATATGGAAATGAGAAACGATTGATGCAGTTTGACAGCATTGTTTATAATGATATGTGATATGCACCGTACAGGTCTATACTCTAGGCATCATCACTTCAGCATATGGCGTTGGACTTAAATCAGCATGCTGACTCAGTTGTAGAGGCTTCCGCCTCCTTGGTCTATCTTCAAATGTTAAATCTGCATAATGAATTTGCTGTAAAGATAAGAATTGTATAATATTAACATGATTCAATCTTCTCATTTTCTTATTTAAACAGCACATATGAATAAACAGTTGAATTCTATCCTGGTTCTTATTGAAAATGTAGAGGCAAAGTTAGCAAAGCAAGATAAACAACTCTGTATTCCATTAGAAAGATCATTGCTGTCATCTACTAAAATTGCTAGGTATGAAAATGTTTTCAAGTAGAAAGTCCATCCATTCTCTTTTATTTTCATGTAAACACATCTCAAACATATATTCCTGTTTATATGACGATATACGTCCCTATTCATATGACCATAGGTGACCTTTTACTACCATGCACAAATTCTGTTGTTGGGAAAAAAAATGTCTGGCGATGTTTTCACGAATATAATTAAGGAATATAAAACATCAATGTACAAGCAAATATTTTTATTTTTATTTTACCAAATTTTGGTTTATAAGGCAAACTTACATTATTAAAAGGTCCATTCTTATTCCCTAAAGCATCTTGTTGCTGAAAAACATTAATAAGCATGTTTGAATAAATACATTAGAAAGCATTTGGTTTCTCTGTATAATCAAGATTACTGCAATCCAACAGAAACATATGTAAATAAAATACATTAGTATCTTATCTTGACATACAATCAAACATAAAAAAGGCAAACATGACCAGGTTAGACAAGTTAGAGATTATTTAAGGTCAGTCGATCCAGAATGTCATGTTCCGTGCGTAATGATTCGCATATTACTGTTAGGGCAAGATCATTATCTGGAACAAAAAGTCAGTCACTTTGAAATGCTGCAGTATTTTTTGTAACATTTACAGATAATTAATTCATCATTCAATGAGGGGCCCGGGTGGCTCAATGAGTTAGGTAGTTGGATTACCTAACAACTCATACCAGCCTATCACCACTACAGCGTGGGTTCGCATCCGGCTTTGTAAATTACAAAAAGGGTGCACTCGGTTCGCAGCCACATGTGATGGTTAACCAGTTGCTTGCCCATGGTCGCTGGTTCTCACCGGGTACTCCGGCTTCTTCCACTACTAAATCTGGTCGCCATGATATAACTAAAATATTGCTGAAAGTGGCGTTAAATCAAATTAAGTTAAATCATTCAATGATTTGATAACATATTTAATACTATCATGTATTGAGAACAGCTCGAAAGTGAATTACAGATGAATTTTCTAAAAGTCTAGAATGAAAATTGACTAGTATATACAAGTAAACTGATGCAATGTGATAAACTTTGAGTGACTGCTGACCGTGTTGAGGTGGCTGTTTATTTGAGTTAAAATAACACATAAATCATGCTGTGAGGGTTTTAATCTGACAGTTTACAGTAGGTGACTGGTAATTCAAGGTCTCCAGAGCATGTTTGACTGTAGGAGTACTTCAACTCTGTAATGTTTTGATATATGTTACAACATGTATACATTTATTGTAAGTTTATAATAATATTATTTTATAACATAAGTTAACATATACTCTTATAATTCTGTTTTATTTAATAATTTATATAGTGGTTAAGCTTGGTTTGGTTTATGGTATTTAACGCTACTTTCAACAATATTTCAGTTATATCGTGGTGGTCAGTTTTATTGGTGGAGGCAACCGGAGTACTCGGAGAAAACCACTGACCTGCCACAAGTCACTGACAATCTTTATCATATAATGGTGTATCGAGTACACCTCCGCCTCAGCAGGGTTCAAACGCACAACGTTAGTGGTGATAGACACTGATTGCACATGTAGTGGAAAATCCAACTAACATACGATCACGACCACAACCACGACGGCCCCTTCTGTATCATGAACTTGATGACTGGTCTAGACAAGTAGTAATGTAACAGTAATTGCTAACCATATATATACCATTACTGCATATTTTAATATTCACAATAAATATCCTTTAATACATATCTTGAATATTAAATGTATGCAGCCAATTTACATCAAGTCATGCTGAAGGTCATGTATTGTAAAGGAAAAAAAAGCATTAAAAATATCCAGGGATGATTCTGGTCAGGAAATAAAATAACTGAAAATAGCTGAAACCACATACACCCTCTTTCAAAAAGTATATTTTTGACCTGTTCTGACGCTGTCCTGCAAGTTTCGGAATTTTTTCTTCAGCGGATAATAGCTGAATTCAGTGATATAACTGAAAAATATCATCACTGAATATCATCATGCAGACATTTAGTTAAAACTGACGATAGGACAGATGTTTTATAATAGAAAAAAATGTTGATTTCCTGACAGAAGTACAATAAAATACCAGTCTTATTTGTATCAAAACCTCAGCAAAATAGAGATTTAAAATATCAAATTAAACAGAGTGCAAATATCATGGTTCGTCTAAACCTCATTAAAATAGAGATCTGAAATATCAAACCAAACCAAGAGTAAATATTGGTTACTGTAACGCAGAGCGTTACAAATGTCCCCCAAATGAACAATGCAAGTACTAGTGGTATGAATGAAGAATAGTGTGAGAACATAGCAAGAAATAATTAGAGCCCAGTTTTTGACTATCATGTTGGAAACCAAATTTCGCCCAAATCGGAGGATTTTTGTATTTTGGCGGCCATTTTTGGTTCAAAATGGTCACCATAGCAAACCAAAATGGTCGCCATATGGTGCAGCATGTCTTACTCCCTGTAAATATCCATTTCCATTGAAATCTGTTAATTTCTGAATTTTTAACGATTTTTTTTATTTTTATATTGGTGGCCATTTTGAAAATTTTAAAAACAAAGAGCACAACTTTGGGTGTTGCTCTATTTTTGCGTCAAGTTTCAAAAGGATCCACTGTACGGTTTGAATTTAACATTTTTTGCACCTTGGTTACCATGGCAACGGCCGTCATTTTGAATTTTTCAACCCCCAAAAGCTGCCACCCACTATACGGTGGATATTCCTACACAGTTATATGAAGTTTGATGAAAGGAATCCAAAATATATTTTAATCCCCCCTTTTTTGTTTCCATGGCAACTGCGGAAAAGTTTGTCCAACCGATTCCGATTTTTTTGGCTTATCTATTTCCACTAGATGTGGATGTTGTTCCTTACAAGTTTCATCAATTTCTGTTCCGCGAGTAACCTGCTATGATAATTTTTGTGTTTTTCAATTTTTAGCATTTTGGCCGTTTCCATGGCAACGGTGGCCATTTTGAAAATTCCAAAAGTAGTCTGCACATCTACTCATAGTGCTTAACATTCATGTGAAGTTTCATTGATTTCCGTTCAGTAGTTGCCGAGAAATGTGTCGGACAAACTTTTGGCAGAAGAAAGAAAGAGGAAGAAGAATAATAAGAAACGGAGCAAACACAATGTCTCCCAATTTTCGTTTGGGGGACATAAATATCGTCTAATCTGTGGTAAATTAATTCTGACTTATTTTTTATAAAACTTACTTTCCTGGTTTTTCTAGAGGTTCTGAAATATCAGAAACTATGATTACTATTATGACAATGCTTTCTATCAACAATTCTGTGTATTATTTTTAATTTACACATATTTCATTTGCTTAAATTATACAAATAGGATTAGACAAAATAATGTCATACTTATGGAATCTTCTTCTTAACAATTCTGTTATTATACATTTTTTATTGGTTCTTATATAGAAAAGGTATCCCTATCAAATATATTGTTAATTACCAAAAAAACTCCAGTTGCTAAACTAAAACCGTGAGAAATGAGTATGATGTTATCCTGTCTGTATCATAAACACTGACTGGATAACTGACAATGTCCTGGTACGTACATTTGTTAGTTCTGGTTATTCATCTGAAAGTTAAGTCCTATAATTGCATTAATTTGATCATATTTGGGGCAGGAGATGCTAACACTTATGGAACATGAAGTCTAACACATGACGTTTGTGTTGTCCAAGATTTTGTTCTTTCTTCATTTGACCTTTGTGTGTTTGTACTGTTGTTGTCTTACGTATCCAGATCATGATTTTCCTAAAGAAAGTATCAGAAATATCTTGGTAGATATGACATACCATCAATTCGTCTTTTATACAATTATAACAATAGCACACAGTAGTCCTACAACTATTCCCACAATACCTCCAGTACCTAATGGTGGTTCACCTGTAAATAGAATATACAGTATCTGTAACATGTGACAAATCAGTTCTAATGCACAAATATATAAAATAGTTGGGACCATTGTGGCCATGATTCTACATGGTATTTGGATTTACAACTAGCTATGCAATCAGAGGTTATAACCACTGATGTGAGTTCGAATAAGAATCAGGGCGATGTGTATAACATTATGTCATAAAGTTTGTCAGTGAATTGCGACAGGTCAGTGGTTTTCTCCGGGTCCTCCGGTTTCCTCCATCAATAAAACTGACCGCCACGATATAACTACCAATTGCATAGTCTTTGAATTGACATGATCAGAGCTCAAACCTTTGATTTACAGCACTTGATGCGAACAGACTAACAATTACACCACCAATTGGGTTGCAAATTTTGAAAGAATGTACCTTTTCATTAGAATTTTCAAAAGAAAGTGGGATATAATTTTCTAGAAAATGACATCGTTTCATCTTTCAGTTCATATACAAACACATACGTTTTTATATGTTCCATGTAGAACTATTTTATCTTTGTTGGGAATAAAAGTGACAGGTGTATTAGCTAACAAATCACTACTACAGGTGATATTTAATGGCAATCTCGCTCAAAATCACTTGAACAAGTCATTCTGTGAAACTGGTCTTTAAAAATCACAATTTCTAAGGATATATCAACTTTAGCTGTTTGATGGAGTATAAACTGTTGCTACATATAAATTCCTAAAGAAAACTAAAAAAATAACACAACATTAGCAACACTATCACTTGAATAAGTGAATAAAATTGTGAAATAAAAAATATAAACCCTGCTTTTAACATTATTGTTAAAATATTATTTGAATAAGTGATTGAAAAATCACTTGTACCAGTAGATTCCCTGACTGGCTTTTAGACAATGATCTCCATTTATATAAACTCCATGTCTAATTGTTCGTGTGTTAATACAGTCAAACTTGTCTATAGTGACAATTGATGGGAATTCTGAAAATGGTCGCATAAGACAAGGAGTCTTTAATATAGAGGTTATGATATTTGCTAACACAATTACGTCCATCAGCATACACACACTTATAGTTTATCTAGGTTCCAGTTTGCATTATTGTATATATAGACCTGTGTTTACATATCTTTAAATCAACAAATACATTTCAGTGAAATATTCTTTTGAATTTTTAAAAATTTTTAAATTCGTATATAATGGTTCCTTCAGATTTTAAATTATGCCTGAATGTCAACTTCCAGTTTATTCCACTATTTATTTTTAGTTGATAACATAAATCTGTTGCCATCTTCGATATACAGTAGAGCATGAGTAAACCGAACCCCTTTGGGACTGAAGAATTTGTTCAGTTTAGACAGGTGTTTGGTTTACACAGGTTCAAATTACACAGACATTTAATAGATGGGACTGTAAAGCCTGTCTGATTTAGACAGGTTTTCGGTTTACACAGGGTTCAGTTTAGACAGGTTTTCAGTTTACTCAGGGTTCAGTTTAGACAGGTTTCCCTGTATTTCTAAACAAATTTAATAAAACATAAGACATTCTTGGTATTTCAGGAATCTGGAATTTATCTTATTTCTCTGTTCAGCAATGTACTTTTGAAATCTTTAACTTGGATCTCTGCACCAATAACATATTACGTACATTAAAAAAAATGTTAAGGAGTTTTCAATTTCCAAACATGATGCTAACATTAATTTGGCCAGCTTAATTTGATTTTCTAAACAAGATTCATCTTTAGAGAAGCAAAATGATTTAGCAGAAATCACGTTTCTCATTTAGCCAGATTCAAAAATATATTTTCATAAAATCTCGTTTTCCCTGAGACTGTTTATTTATTTATTTATTTATTTTCTAACTTCAAGTTGCAGTCTGATAGTAAATGTTCTTATAGTCGTTATAAACGTAGGATTTTCACCCTTAGAACATGTTTGTTTCTCGCGTTAGACAGTGAGTCATTATATAAAGGTGAAATGCATGGGAAAACGCTGAGGAGGAATAAATATGGTCACATAATGAAGGAAGTTGTTATATGGAAGAGGTCGCTAAGACAAGTTAACTATACATATAAATCGAAAATTTTAGGATTCCCCTTAAGAAATGTGTATATTGAGATAGATTGTATTTTTTTTTGTGATACAGTGAAAACCCTGAGTAAACCGAAAACCTGCCTAAACCAGACAGACTTTACAGTCACATCTACTAAATGTCTATGTAATTTGAATCTGCGTAAATCAAGCACCTGTCTAAACTGAAAAAAATTTTCAGTCCCAAAGGGGTTCGGTTTTAGACAGGTTTTATGTACTAACTATATAAGTTATGCTTACCATTATTTGTCGGTTGAGCTTTGGTAACATTAGGCTCTGTAACTGGAGTAGAAGGTGTAGTAGTTGGAGCAGGAGTAGTGGCATAGTCTGATAGAAAATAAAAACATGCACTATATACCATTCATACTTCTTGATTTATTGTCACACGTCGTCAGTGATTCTTACATGGCTTTAAGCTTATATTTCGCACAAGTACTAATTCAATCACCTTTTGAATGTTTTCAAAAAAACTTTTTTATTGTTATAATCTCATTGATTTAAGATGTACATGTATATGTAGCTATGGTATTGTTTGTATATAGAAGCAGAAATATCAAGGGTGTAAAATAACTGCAGAATCAACACATTGCATAAATCATTACTTAATCCACGCCTATTTTACAAATCGAAGAAAAAATGTAATTAGAACAGTTAATAATAATACAACAATTAGTATTTAGTCAAAATTATTTTTATATCTTAGTTTTCTAATAGGGGTTTGATTAATTTTCTAGCTGTTATGCACCGAGTTAACACAATGTATATATCGAGCACGGCAGGCTGATGGCAAAAACACTTTATGTTATGTTGTTTTTTATGAAACAAGTATGGAGTTTAATTTATACATCATAGAATTGGAAAGAAAAATTCTGACTTTCATCTCAGTTATGCAAAACAATATTTTCCTAGACATCCATTTAAACACAAAGTCCTTGCAAGAATCACTGCTACCTAATAATAAGAATAATAAAATTCATGTAAACCTTCATCAAATTTAAAATTTAATATATTTGCATTGACAATTTAATATTAAAATTTAGTAAATCAAGAATGTAAGATTACTGGTGTCATCTAATAGAATTGAAGCATCAGCAAATATATCTGCTAATTTATAGATATATATTTTTCCTTTTGATTTAAGGTAGCTGTATACAAAACAAGAAATGTGTACATCACAAAATACGCCCGTCTATATAAATTATCAAACAGTAAAAAATTATATTTATAGTAACGGTGACCTTGACCTTTGACCTAATGATCCCAAAATAAATAGGGTTCTGCCTCTTCCACAGGGCAATCATGTGGTCAAGTTTGGTAAAGATCCAATATACAGAACTAAAGTTATCATGTGGAAACGACCCTGTTGTCAACAATTATATCTATAGTAACGGTGACCTTGACCTAATGACCCTAAAATAAACAGTGTTCTTCCCCTTCAACAGGGGAATCGTGTGGCCAAGTATGGTAAATATCCAATACACAGAACTAAAGTTATTCTGCGGAAATCTGTGTGGAAGCCTACCCGCACGCCATACCCATTCACATAATACGGCCCGCCTCGAGAAGGGCGTATACACATGTGCTAGTGTTAACTGTTCTATCATCTTTGTTGAATTGAGGCTACTGTATATTGCATTAGTGGGGGGAAAATACAGCAAATAAAAATGTTTTAAAATTAAGAACAGACTACTAGAAGAAAATTCACACATTAAGATCTTTTTTCCATACATTAAGCTACACACTACTTTTATCTCAACGGACCTTGAATTTTCTAATTTTTTAGTAATAGGTTTAAAAAAACAGTAGATAACTGAATTCCAATTCACAGAAAAACTTTTAATTTTACACATCATTTAAACATCTTCCTTTCAATAAATGATTTTCCTGTTAACTTCTTCCCTTTATTATATTGAATTGTGAAATTTTATTTCAAGTGTAATATGTTTATTCTCTGCTATGATCTTTCAGAATATAGGACAGTAGGCACGGTAACCTTTATTAAAGACAGAATATTTCAGTGATAAAAACCTGGTATAGTCTGTTTGGTGACTCTTAAAATAGGGAAAACATTTCCTAAAAAATCAACGGGTTGTCAGATTGTCTTTTTAATTATATTTATATTAAGGACTTATTATTACATATTATAGGTGAATTTATCAAAAAAATTCATTAAAGAATAAAAAAGTTTGCCATAGGACTTAATTGTAAAATTATGTCATTTTGTCATGTAACAAACATGGGAGTAAGTACTACTGAAATGAACAGCAACATGTGGTCAGTATTGACAAACATCAAGTCAGATGATTTCATCATTAGCATGTTACATCAGATGTTTACGTACTGACCATACCAAATATGGACAATATTCAAATTAGATTTACACCTGTTCAGGTAGAAATCAATAATGATGATACATTATTACATAACTGATTGTGGAGCATTTAAAGTACATGCAAACTACCCATTCCCTTTATGTCCATAGAGGTTAATAATAGAGAACAAAATTACCTGAAAACGTTGTTTATTCTGACCAGTACATATCAGTAGTTTCACCCTCACTGTCATGATCCCCCTCTGAATCAGTGTCACTATCACTGTCTAAATTTATAATAATTTTTGGAATTTCCTTTATAATGTGGTCAGATTTCCAATATTGTGGTTCTATTTTGCTTTCAGCATGATTACAAAAGTTAGTCCACTTTTCTGGGGTTATGGTTTTAAATCCTTTTATTATTAAGTTCTTTACATCATTAGTTTTAAAAGTGTTATTTTCCCGTCCAACATAACCCTTGACATCCCTCCATACCATTTCGATAGGGTTAAATTCACAATGGTATGGGGGAGGCGCAAAACATCATGACCTTACCCACGTAAAAATTCATCTGTTTTATGAACTGGTTCGGGTTTCTTCAGTTTAATGATTTCATATAATTCAGTTTTTTTCATTTTACCATCAAAAGGAATTTTGTTGTCTTTGAGCCACTTTTGCATATTCCCCTTTCTTGTAGCTAATGTTGGTGCTTTGGTACCTTCCTTTATTACACTATGGTAAAGACGCATTGTCCATTACAACAAGACTTTTAGGTGGAAGTGTGGGAACTAACTGTTCTTCTATCCATTTATTAAATATGACAGAATTCATTTCGGAATGATAATCTCTTCCATCTGTGCTTAAAGTTTTAAAAACTAATTCACATCCAGGTAAAAAACCAGTTTTACATCCTGCATGTAAAATTACGAATCTTTGTCCTTTATTAAGGAGAATTTTTCGGGCATCTGAAGGGTTAGGTGGTATTCACTGATGGGATGCTGTATGGTGGGTATCAACCCAAGTTTCGTCCAAGTAAAAAATGCTATATCCTTCATTTCTTTTTTGCTTAATTGTTCGGAAAAAAATTATTCTTTTATTAACGAGGTCTTTTCTTTCAACAAGAGCCTTTTTATTTCCATTTATTTTTGCATATCTAAAACCAAGTTCATGCAAAGTTTTCCAAAGTTTATATTTTGACAGTTTTAAAGAATGGTTTTTCTCCAAAGTGACACGCAATTTTCTAATTGAAACATATTCATTTTTCGGAAAAAAAATCCAACTACTACTCTCCTTATTAAGTCTTTATCAAAACTATCCAAAGAATCGTTGCATTTATTCACAGATTTTTCATTAAGTTCCACAGGTTCTTTTTTCAATATCTTATTCAGAAATGAACGGCTAAGATAGAGCTTGTACAGTTCTATCAATGACTTTATTCCATGCATAAAATGGAGCTTTTCGTTTACTTTCGGCCCCAACATATTTGTAAATTTTCAAAATTAATATCCTTTTTTTCAGCAGAAGCTTTAACAGGCATTTTCACTACTTATTTACAATATACATAAACTTTATATAACATAATTTGAAGCAAGAAAATCATGAAAAAAATGTTTATCTAATTTGCATATCAGAAATTAACATTGTATATGAATTGTTTAATCTTTGGAAGAAAACAAGTATTAAACAAGAATATTATTTAATTTATATATTTATATAAATTATACTTTCACGAAATTAACATTTATTTGATTTTGGTATCATTTTTTTAAGCGTTAATTTAATTTTTTTTATAAATCAGCATGAGTGAATAACAATGGACATGTCCATATAAGGGTCTCATGTGACCAGCAGTTATTAATTGTTTACAAACAAATATCATATGGTGAAACTGTTTATCAATTATTCAAAACATCTTGAATCTTTAGCCTAATATGGCATTCCCATGTGACTGCAATTAGCATAACAACAGACAGGAAAGAACAGGTAAGGCTGTTCATTATAATGGCAGCCTCCTTTACTTACAATCTGATAAAATTAGTATTGGGCCCTATGGAGATTTTTTTTATTATTTGAATTATTTCTTTGACAACTTTTACTCAGATATGTATTGAATAATGTGTGCCTAAGATGTTAAAAAGAGCAATAGAAAGCAAATCCCTGATTTTTAAATAATTGTTTCCCCTATTTTCAGAGTCACCAAACAGACTGTACCACATATTTGAATATTAATCTTTAATCAAGATAAAACAGCTAATTTTAGGATAATATTTAAAGAAATCTTTATCTAATGTCATGTTCCATACAGCTACCTTACCAACATCATATTATCATATTGTGTTGATGTAACATGCAGTATTTCATTGATAAGACCATTTTCATATTGGTATATTGGTCCAGGCTTTCCTCCCTCCCCCTGTTAAGTCTTGTAGTCATGATATAGCTGAACATTTGCTGAAACTTCTGATTAATATCAACACCTCTTTAATCCTTTTCAAAAATGCAATGTTCACAATTGTTATAAGTAGATGATAGAGCTTGAACAAAACTAGAACAAACAAAATAAATAAAATAAATATTACAAATATGAACATTATATCTTCTGAACCCCAAAATGAAAATTAAAGAATTCAGTCAACACATGAAAAGAAGAATAAACAAAGAATTCATTGTCCATGCACATGCATAAAATAATGGAAGAAAAATATAACGAGTTGACATCGTTTCTTTTAATAATAGATTTTGATATACCATTATGACAGAAATAAAACAATAAATAGGCATGCAAATTCAATTATATAAACAAACAAATATATAAAATGACAAATTAATATAATATATTGATTTGAATATGTATCTTATTTATTATCATAACAGTAAAAAATGGAGTTATCATCTTACTAACATGGCCTTAACTAAATTATCGTAATATCATAGGTTTAAATGTTGTTTATTTAAATAAAATAACAGTAAAATATCATTATGTGTTCATGTAAGGTTAGGGTTATGTTGTTTAACACAACTTTCAACAATATTTCAGTCAGCTTTATTGGTGGAGGAAACCAGAGTAAATGGAGAAAGCCATTGATCTGCCTCAAGTCACTTATAATTAGTCAGTGAGTGATTGCCCCTTTGGTATCTTCAAACTCTTCTTATTTTTCAGCGAGATCATAGAGAGAGCAAGTTACATTTCAAAAAGAATATGATCTTGTTGGCTTTGTAATAGACCAAAATGCTTAGTTGAATACATTTCAAAAATATTACGATCTTGTTGGCTTTGTAATAGACCAAACTGCTTAGTTGAATTTTTATAATTCTAGCTGACTGAAACAACAGTAGGTGGGTAGACATGTCGCTCTTCCGACTCATTATCCCGATTCTGAGCCAAACACTCTTTGATCTTATTGCTGTGTGCTGAAAGGAGAAGTAACAAATATTAATTTGATAGTCTTTGGTTTGAGCCTACTGCGGCTTGAACCCATGATCTGCACTTGTGGTGAGTATGCTAACCATTATACCATCGATGCAGTTAGCCCATAATTATATAACTAACCTATTTGTATATGTTGAACTGCTGTCAGCTCATGTTGCTTTCCATTAAATTTGTTGTGTCCTACACAGACATAGTTCCCTGTATTGTTGACAATTACATCGTTCTGTGATAGAGTAAATGTCTTCCCTGTAACTAATGTTGTATTCATGTCTGAGTCTTTGTGCCATGTAAAGGTTGGTGTTGGGTTCCCTTCAGCTGAACATTCAAGTGTTATTGAGGTGGTTCCTTCAGCATAATTAGGAAGATTTGGTGACTTTGTAATTCCTATGTTCCTTACTTTATCTAAAGAAAACCAAAAGAGGACAGTAATATTATTTTTTATCCTGCACTTGTTCTATTGATCAGTCAAATTGCAATGATGATAATTGTTTGCAATATATCATCACAGACTGAAATATATAGCATTTTTGGTACCTGTTTCATGTTTCACCTGTTGAGCTATATGAAATTAGTTGTAAATCAGTCGCGTGCCTGTTTACAGAAAATATCAAAAGGGGCAACCAAGAAATAATTGTATAGTATCATTTAAATCAAATATCACCGCCCATGAATGTTTGTGATTTTTTTCTGCAGGATAAACACAATACTAATGCAGTGTCTTAAAATTTAATGTTTATGTGTATTCAGTGCAAAACTGGGAACATATTCAGTGGATCTCGCCTTTGTCCCAGTTTTTAACCCTCATACACGTACGCTTTATATTTTAAGACACAGCACTTAAATTGTATATATTCAAATTCATGTAATAATACTTTAATGACAAAATATTATTTATTTATATACTTGTATGGGCATATGACATCCCAAAAAATCAATAAAAGTTCCGTCAAACCTTCCAATCTTAAAACCTCTTTATATATATATATATATATAAATATATATATATAATTTTACCTTTGCATTTTTAAATTAATTGAAATCTGATCTTAAATTTTACAATAGGAAATAAGATTTTTCAGATATTTAACACTAAACTTACAATACACGACAAGATTATCTGGTATACTTTGTCTATACATGTCACTGGTAGCTAACTCCTGCTCCACTTCACATTTAACAACAGCTTTGTTGTCTTCTGCTTCCAGTTTAATAGTCAACATACTGGTACCATTAAATGTACAGGTACCAGGCATTTTTACTGCAGTAGTTGTAGCACCATTGTAGACTGTTGGTGTTGTACCTCTGTACTTCGTCCATTTAAATTTACCAGCTGGTTTACCAACATTACCAGTACAGGTGAAGGTCACATTTGTTCCCTCCTCTATCCCTGATTTTGGTATCCATGTTGGTACATTGTCTGGTATTGCTGGTTTACCTATACGAGATAAATAAACCACGAATCAATGAGATGAACTTAATAGTTATCTTATGAGTGAGTAATTATTATTTAACACCAAACAAGCAATTTGTTTGGTACATCATGGCAAAAATAAGTTATGTTTTGATGAGATGATGATGAGGTCCGCTTTTTACTAGCCCAACATGCTGAGTTTGAGATTCATATAACTCACTGAAACAAATCACGGGTAGACATGTTGCTCAACTCTGACACATTATTCTGATTTTTAGCCAACCATTCCTTGCCTTTACTGCTTAGTGCTATGTGCTGAGCACAGCATCAACAAACACCAATTGTATAGTCTTTGGTTAGACTCGCTCAGGGCTTGAAACCACAATCTGCTGCACACGAGACTAGGATGCTAACTATTACACCATCGATGCAGTTTTGGCTACCTTGTACATGTACATTAGCTTCATAAAAATGTACATTGCTGAATATTAATATCTGTAATAATATAGCTAAATTTGTCATCACACATTTCAAACATGTTAACTTGACAAATCCACCACAAATCTATATACCCTAATACCGGTAGTACATTATCAACTTCTCTGCTAATTTTTTACTAAGAAACTTCAAATATTACCCTTTATTCTTACAATGCATCAATAATCATCAGGCATGTGTTTTAACCCTTAAATTTACTGGCTTCAAATAGAATATACCAACATTTTAACTCTCTTAATTTTGCCATTAGAAGTCATGTATATTTACCTTTGACAACAATACTTGTGGCATCTGATGTCTTCGAAATAAATGTTCCACCAGACCTTAGAGTAACTTTACACTTATATTCTCTCTCGTCTTCACATTCTATTTGATTGAATGTCAAGATGACAGTATTAGGAAGAGATGGAGTTGGGTTGGATAAATTCGCCCTTGATGAAAGATAATTTCCGTCAGATAAAAATATTGGATCAGCTCCATTAGAATCTATTCCAAATGAAGCTATATCTTCAAACACATTATTAATTTTAGCTTGAATGTTGCTTCCAAAAACTCTTTCCCCACTTCCTAGCGTATAAACACAACTCAGCTGTAGATTACTTGGTCCAAGGATTCCTTCTTTATCTGGAGAAATCTGAATAGTTATAGATTCAATACCTGAAATATACATTTATATTTCTTAATTAATTCAATCATTGACTTCTTTGTTATTTATCAATCCATGGAAAGGCATGAAAATTTGGAAGCAGTGACAGAGTAATTGTGGCTTAACGCCAACGCAGCAATTTTTCATGGCGCGAAAAAGTTAATTATCAATAAGATGTTGATGAGGTCCGCTTTGTACTAAGCCAACAGCTTGGTTGGATTTTCATAGTGCTAGCTAATTGAAACAACAGTCCACGAGTAGACATGTCGCTCCACTGGGACACATTATTCTGATTCCGAATCAACCAGTCTTTGTTCTTTCTCATTAATGCTGCATGCTTAGTGGAGAAGCAACAAATATCAATTTCATAGTCTTTGGTTTGACCCGAGTGGGGCTGAAACCGCCGATCTACCGCACTCGAGGCAAGCACGCTAACCATTAATTCACAGATGCGGTTTATATGAGTAAATATATCATGGGGAGAAGATAGAACAAACGTAATGTACATGTATCATTTTTTTAAGAGATCATGATTGAGTCTGTTATGTACGTGTATACTAGACAAAGTCACTGGGTTGGAATTTTATTGTTAGGCTTAGATCCCTGAAACAACCACCCACAGGTCGCTCCACTCCAACACATTATCCCAATATACACTATTTACTCCTTAATTATGCCATCTTAGCTTGTGTATGGTTCTTTGAACCAGATAAGCTAAAAGAATTACATTGAAATGCTGTATATTTTGAATAAGAGACTGAAAGCATTGTTTTCTTCATGAAACCTTAAGCTTACATGTAGGTGCAACATTTGAAACATATAATGACAAAGAAATGTATATTATATGTCTTGTGGGTACCTTACAAAAGACCTACAATGTATGGGTTGTCATCTTATTATTAAAGGGTCTTGACAGTTTTCGGTGTTTTAGCACTGACATGGTTTACTAGTATTAGATATATTTATTATTGAAATTTACAGTTCCTATGTTATATCTACATGTACGTTTTTATTGAAGTATATACTGTAAACATGTACTCCATTAATAAATCAAAGTGCACCACTTCACTAAGAGGGCAGGTTTGGGCCCATAAAACTAGCTTAACAACGCCACTTTTCATTGAAGTGTCTGTAACAACCCAGGAGAATTAGCGGTCATGTATTTGTGTATTTGTGTTTGGGGTATCGATTTATATTTTTCCTCTTTCTACGATTTTGCTATAATTGGATTTTGGAACTGTTCCGACAAGTATGGTATTTTATTAATATGGTCAATTTAAAAAATTTAGAAGCAAAGAAATTAAATTAATCATGTTTATGAAACTTAATGTTAGCTAACTCCAATGTTATTTAAAAAAAATTTCCCATGTTCAATTAATCTTGACAAAATTATATTGAAATTACAATGACATTCTATTAATGGGGATTTCTTATCCGGGGGGTGGGTCGTGGCCATGATCACATGGTAGTTGGTTTTACAACACAACTACCAATGCAATCAGTTCCTATCACCACTGTCGGGCACTGATGTTGTGAATTCAAATCTCGATCAGGGCGAGGTGTACAACATTATGTGATAAAGTTTGTCAGTGACTTGCGACAGGTCACTGGTTTTCTTCGGGTCCTCCGGTTTCCTCCACCAATAAAACTGACCGCTACGATATAACTGAAATATTGTTGAAAGTGCCGTTAAACACCACCAAACAAACAAAACAAGCAAATACCTTATCCTGGAGTCTAACTCAGATGGAAATTATATCAGGTAATAAGTGGTGCAGGCAATGATAAATTGATATTACAAATTATTTGAAAAATAGAAACTTTATTGTAGAAAAGTCATATATAGAATAACGTACATTTTGAAGGTTGAGACAGACATTATCACAAGTATCGCAACGAGTTTGGTTAGCGCTCGCTGTGATACTAGTGATAATGTATGTTGAGACCTTCAAATCGGTTGTTATTGTTTTTATTGGTAGCTTATAATGTGGTTAAGGTCACATAGACAGAAAATTGTCAATATGATACTGTATCTAAGTTAGTTTGCTGATACTGAAAATATCACTCTTTCAAATCAAAGAAAATAATGCCCAAATTATATATAAAAATTAAATCTTCAAAAGATTGAAAAGGTGATATTTTTTTACAAAAATATGTATTACTGGATGTAGTTCTAAGTAAGTTCTGCTTCAGTGACAAAAGGGAATTGCTATGTATAATCATTACATACATGTATACATCATAATCTTATCATCATGAATATGCACATCTAATCTTTTATCTAACTAGTGTATGGTATTTTATTAAAACCCAGCCTAATTCTAAAAAAATTCACTAAGACGGTATTTATTACACCTGTGAATAGAAGACAAGACAGTAAATCACAACAAAGCTCCATTATATTGTAAAATTACTAGGTATTCCTGCTATATATGTTATACAGGTATGATAATTGAATCTATACAAATTATTTAAAATCAATAGGATAAAAAAGGCAGTCTGTTTACAGAGGCACAAAACTTAAGGATTATTGTATGTTATATAAACTTAGAAATCAAGTTTTTGCTTAGAATTTGTATTTCATTCTCACCAGATATTGAATATTTACTGTAAATTACTAGATAATTAATGATTGATATCAACCTCATCAATCTCATCTTATACACTTTATCAAAGAATAGAAGTTTCTCAGCAAAGGTTACCACCTTGGAGGTTGGTTTATGGTGATTAACGACACTTTCAACAATATTTCAGTTCTATCGTGTACCCGGAGAAAAGTCACTCACAAACTTTATCACATAATGTTGTATCGAGTACACCTCGTCTGAGCCGGATTCGAACTCACAACGTTAGTGGTGACAGGCACTGATTACACAGGTAGTTATTAATCCAACTACCATATGATCACGTCCACGACAGTCCCTGTTACCACCTAGGAGAGTTTCTGGACAATTGATATAACTTTAACTAATATCAATACTCAACTCTTAATCTATAAAATCTATAAATGCACTTAAATTCTGATCGTTATTATTAAATATCAGATTTCATTTAATGCATTATATCAACAACATGCACTATATACCATTCATACTTCTTGATTTATTGTCACACGTCGTAAGTGATTCTTACAAGGCTTTAAACTTATATTTCGCACAATCACCTTTTCAATGTTTTCAAAAAAAAAAATTGTTATTGTTATAATCTCATTGATTTAAGTTATATATAGCAAGTAAAAACACCAGATGGGCTCAATTGTACCAATTAAAACATTTTGATCAACTCTTGCCTCGTCTCTTTAAAAACAAATGTCTATATTTTCAAACAATATTAATGTCACCGCAGCTAATCTAAAATGAGCAACAACAAGTATGGAGTTTAATTTATACATCATAGAATGGAAAGAAAAATTCTGACTTTCATCTCAGTTATGCAAAACAATATTTTCCTAGACATCCATTTAAACACAAAGTCCTTGCAAGAATCACTGCTAACCTAATAATAAGAATAATAAAATGCATGTCAACCTTCATCAAATTTAAAATTTAATATATTTGCATGTACAATTTAATATTATAATTTAGTAAATCAAGAATGTAAGATTACTGGTGCCATCCAATAGAATTGAAGCACTAGCAAATATATCAGCTAATTTAATATAGTTTTCCTTTTGTTTTAAGGTAGCTATATACAAAACACTGTACTAGTGATAACTGTTCTATCATCTGTGTTGAATTGAGGTTACTGTATATTGCAATAGTGGGGGAAAAACACAGCAAAAAAAAATTGTTTTAAATTTAAGAACAGACAAATAAAAGAAATTCACACATTACGATCTTTTTTCCATACATTGAGCTACACACTACTTTTATCTCTTCGGACCTTGAATTTTCTAAATTTTTAGTAATAGGTTTAAAAAAAACAGTAGATAATTGAATTCCAATTTACAGAAAATCTTTTAATTGTACACATCATTTAAATATCTTCCTTTCAATAAATGATTTTCCTGTTAACTTCTTCCCTTTATAATATTGAATTGTGAAATTTTATTTCAAGTGTAATATGTTTATTCTCTGCTATGATCTTTCAGAATATAGGACAGTAGGCATGGTAATCTTTATAAAAGAGAGAATATTTCAGTGATAAAAACCTGGTACCACATATTTGAATATTAATCTTTAATCAAAATAAAACAGCTAATTTTAGGATAATATTTAAAGAAATCTTTGTTTAATGTCGTGTTGTATATAGCTACCTTACTAACATCATATTATCATATTGTGTTGGTGTAGCATGCAGTATTTCATTGATAAGACCATTTTCATATTGGTATATCGGTCCAGGCTTTCCTCCCTCCCCCTGTTAAGTCTTGTAGTCATGATATAGCTGAAAATTTGCTGAAACTTCTGATTAATATCAACACCTCTTTAATCCTTTTCAAAAATGCAATGTTCACAATTGTTATAAGTCGATGATAGAGCTTGAACAAAACTAGAACAAACAAAAAAACAAAACAAAAATATTACAAATATGAGCATTACATCTTCTGAACCCAATATGAAAATTAAAAAAGTCAAAGTAAACACATGAAAAGAAGAATAAACAAAGAATGCATTGTCCATGCACATGCATAAAATAATGGAAGAAAAATATAACGAGTTGACACTGTTTCTTCTAATAATAGATTTTGATATACCATTATGACAGAAATAAAACAATAAATAGGCATGCAAATTCAATTATATAAACAAACAAATATATAAAATGACAAATTAATATAATATATTGATTTGAATATGTATCTTATTTGTTATCATAACAGTAAAAAATGGAGTTATTATCTTACTAACATGGCCTTAACTAAATTATCGTAATATCATAGGTTTAAATGTTGTTTATTTAAATACAATAACAGTAAAATATCATTATGTGTTCATGTAAGGTTAGGGTTATGTTGTTTAACACAACTTTCAACAATATTTCAGTCAGCTTTATTGGTGGAGGAAACCAGAGTAAATGGAGAAAGCCATTGACCTGCCTCAAGTCACTTATAATTAGTCAGTGAGTGATTGCCCCTTTGGTATCTTCAAACTCTTCTTATTTTTCAGCGAGATCATAGAGAGAGCAAGTTACATTTCAAAAAGAATATGATCTTGTTGGCTTTGTAATAGACCAAAATGCTTAGTTGAATACATTTCAAAAAAACTACGATCTTGTTGGCTTTGTAATAGACCAACATGCTTAGTTGAATACATTTCAAAAAGACTACGATCTTGTTGGCTTTGTAATAGACCAAACTGCTTAGTTGAATTTTTATAATTCTAGCTGACTGAAACAACAGTAGGTGGGTAGACCATGTCGCTCTTCCGACACATTATCCCGATTCTGAGCCAAACACTCTTTGATCTTATTGCTGTGTGCTGAAAGGAGAAGTAACAAATATTAATTTGATAGTCTTTGGTTTGAGCCTACTGCGGCTTGAACCCATGATCTGCACTTGTGGTGAGTATGCTAACCATTATACCATCGATGCAGTTAGCCCATAATTATATAACTAACCTATTTGTATATGTTGAACTGCTGTCAGCTCATGTTGCTTTCCATTAAATGTGTTGTGTCCTACACAGACATAGTTCCCTGTATTGTTGACAATTACATCGTTCTGTGATAGAGTAAATGTCTTCCCTGTAACTAATGTTGTATTCATGTCTGAGTCTTTGTGCCATGTAAAGGTTGGTGTTGGGTTCCCTTCAGCTGAACATTCAAGTGTTATTGAGGTGGTTCCTTCAGCATAATTAGGAAGATTTGGTGACTTTGTAATTCCTATGTTCCTTACTTTATCTAAAGAAAACCAAAAGAGGACAGTAATATTATTTTTTATCCTGCACTTGTTCTATTGATCAGTCAAATTGCAATGATGATAATTGTTTGCAATATATCATCACAGACTGAAATATATAGCATTTTTGGTACCTGTTTCATGTTTTACCTGTTGAGCTATATGAAATTAGTTGTAAATCAGTCGCGTGCCTGTTTACAGAAAATATCAAAAGGGGCAACCAAGAAATAATTGTATAGTATCATTTAAATCAAATATCACCGCCCATGAATGTTTGTGATTTTTTCTGCAGGATAAACACAATACTAATGCAGTGTCTTAAAATTTAATGTTTATGTGTATTCAGTGCAAAACTGGGAACATATTCAGTGGATCTCGCCTTTGTCCCAGTTTTTAACCCTCATACACGTAAACTTTATATTTTAAGACACAGCACTTAAATTGTATATATTCAAATTCATGTAATAATACTTTAATGACAAAATATTATTTATTTATATACTTATATGGGCATATGACATCCAAAAAAATCAATAAAAGTTTCGTCAAACCTTCCAATCTTAAAACCTCTTTATATATATATATATATATATATACGTCTGAAAATTAAACCAAACAGTGTTAGAATTAGATTTTAGAGCTGTCAAATTTTTGTTCTTCCCTCGACGGGATTTGAACCCACACCATTGTTACACTGCAGCACCATTCGCTTAGCCTTACGTCCAGCGCCCTAGACCACTCGACTACATCCACTCCCTTTATATATATATATAATTTTACCTTTGCATTTTTAAATTAATTGAAATCTGATCTTAAATTTTACAATAGGAAATAAGATTTTTCAGAGCTTATTTGGAACATTTTTAATTTAACTTTTCAAAGTAACAGTTTACCATGAAGAAAACACAGCAGCAGAACAAACAAAATACTAAAAAAAAACTTTAAAGAATAAAAAATTAAATCACACTTGCATTGTATATTACACGATACTGTTGAATAATAAACTCTTATTACGTTTTTATTGTATGATATTTAACACTAAGCTTACAATACACGACAAGATTATCTGGTATACTTTGTCTATACATGTCACTGGTAGCTAACTCCTGCTCCACTTCACATTTAACAACAGCTTTGTTGTCTTCTGCTTCCAGATTAATAGTCAACATACTGGTACCATTAAATGTACAGGTACCAGGCATTTCTACTGCAGTAGTTGTAGCACCATTGTAGACTGTTGGTGTTGTACCTCTGTACTTCGTCCATCTAAATTTACCAGATGGTTTACCAACATTACCAGTACAGGTGAAGGTCACATTTGTTCCCTCCTCTATCCCTGATTCTGGTATCCATGTTGGTACATTGTCTGGTATTGCTGGTTTACCTATACGAGATAAATAAACCACGAATCAATGAGATGAACTTAATAGTTATCTTATGAGTGAGTAATTATTATTTAACACCAAACAAGCAATTTGTTTGGTACATCATGGCAAAAATAAGTTATGTTTTGATGAGATGATGATGAGGTCCGCTTTGTACTAGCCCAACATGCTGAGTTTGAGATTCATATAACTCACTGAAACAAATCACGGGTAGACATTTTGCTCAACTCTGACACATTATTCTGATTCTTAGCCAACCATTCCTTGCCTTTACTGCTTAGTGCTATGTGGTGAGCACAGCATCAACAAACACCAATTGTATAGTCTTTGGTTAGACTCGCTCAGAGCTTGAAACCACAATCTGCTGCACACGAGACTGGGATGCTAACTATTACACCATCGATGTAGTTTTGGCTACCTTGTACATGTACATTAGCTTCATAAAAATGTACATTGCTGAATATTAATATCTGTAATAATATAGCTAAATTTGTCATCACACATTTCAAACATGTTAACTTGACAAATCCACCACAAATCTATATACCCTAATACCGGTAGTACATTATCAACTTCTCTGCTAATTTTTTACTAAGAAACTTCACATATTACCCCCTTATTCTTACAATGCATCAATAATCATCAGGCATGTGTTTTAACCCTTAAATTTACTGGCTTCAAATAGAATATACCAACATTTTAACTCTCTTATTTTTGCCATTAGAAGTCATGTATATTTACCTTTGACAACAATACTTGTGGCATCTGATGTCTTCGAAATAAATGTTCCACCAGACCCTAGAGCAACTTTACACTTATATTCTCTCTCGTCTTCACATTCTATTTGATTGAATGTCAAGATGACAGTATTAGGAAGAGATGGAGTTGGGTTGGATAAATTCGCCCTTGATGAAAGATAATTTCCGTCAGATAAAAATATTGGATCAGCTCCATTAGCATCTGTTTCAAATGAAGCTATATATTCAAACACATTATTAATTTTAGCTTGAATGTTGCTTCCAAAAACTCTTTCCCCACTTCCTAGCGTATAAACACAACTCAGCTGTAGATTACTTGGTCCAAGGATGCCTTCTTTATCTGGAGAAATCTGAATAGTTATAGATTCAATACCTGAAATATACATTTATTTCTTAATTAATTCAATCATTGACTTCTTTGTTATTTATCAATCCATGGAAAGGCATGAAAATTTGGAAGCAGTGACAGAGAAATTGTGGTTTAACGCCAACGCAGCAATTGTTCATGGAGCGAAAAAGTTAATTATCAATAAGATGTTGATGAGATCCGCTTTGTACTAAGCCAACAGCTTAGTTGGATTTTCATAGTGCTAGCTAACTGAAACAACAGTCCACGAGTAGACATGTCGCTCCACTGGGACACATTATTCTGATTCCGAACCAACCAGTCTTTGTTCTTTCTCATTAATGCTGCATGCTTAGCGGAAAAGCAACAAATATCAATTTCATAGTCTTTGGTTTGACCCGAGTGGGGCTGAAACCGCCGGTCTACCGCACTCCAGGCAAGCACGCTAACCATTAATTCACAGATGCGGTTTATATGAGTAAATATATCATGGGGAGAAGATAGAACAAACGTAATGTACATGTATCATTTTTTTAAGAGATCATGATTGAGTCTGTTATGTACGTGTTTACCAGAAAAAGTCACTGGGTTGGAATTTTATTGTTAGGCTTAGGTCCTTGAAACAACCACCCACAGGTCGCTCCACTCCAACACATTATCCCAGTTTACACTATTTACTCCTTAATGATGCATTCTTAGCTTGTGTATGGTTCTTTGAACCAGATAAGCTAAAAATAATTACATTGAAATGCTGTATATTTTAAATAAGAGATTTAAAGCATTGTTTTCTTCATGAAACCTTAAGCTTACATGTAGGTGCAACATTTGAAACATATAATGACAAAGAAATGTATATTATATGTCTTGTCTAGGGGTACCTTACAAAAGACCTACAATGTATGGGTTGTCATCTTATTATTAAAGAGTCTTGACAGTTTTCAGTGTTTTAGCACTGACATGGTTTACTAGTATTAGATATATTTATTATTGAAATTTACAGTTCCTATGTTATATCTACATGTACGTTTTTATTGAAGTATATACTGTAAACATGTACTCCATTAATAAATCAAAGTGCACCACTTCACTAAGAGGGCAGGTTTGGGCCCATAAAACTAGCTTAACAACGCCACTTTTCATTGAAGTGTCTGTAACAACCCAGGAGAATTAGCGGTCATGTATTTGTGTATTTGTGTTTGGGGTATCGATTTATATTTTGCCTCTTTCTACGATTTTGCTATAATTGGATTTTGGAACTGTTCCGACAAGTATGGTATTTTATTATTATGGTCAATTTAAAAAATTTAGAAGCAAAGAAATTTAATTAATCATGTTTATGAAACTTAATGTTAGCTAACTCCAATGTTATTTAAAAAAAAATTCCCATGTTCAATTAATCTTGACAAAATTCTATTGAAATTACAATGACATTCTATTAATGGGGATTTCTTATCCGGGGGGTGGGTCGTGGCCATGATCACATGGTAGTTGGTTTTACAACACAACTACCAATGCAATCAGTTCCTATCACCACTGTCGGGCACTGATGTTGTGAGTTCAAATCTCGATCAGGGCGAGGTGTACAACATTATGTGATAAAGTTTGTCAGTGACTTGCGACAGGTCACTGGTTTTCTTCGGGTCCTCCGATTTCCTCCACCAATAAAACTGACCGCTACGATATAACTGAAATATTGTTGAAAGTGCCGTTAAACACCACCAAACAAACAAAACAAGCAAATACCTTATCCTGGAGTCTAACTCAGATGGAAATTATATCAGGTAATAAGTGGTGCAGGCAATGATAAATTGATATTAAAAATTATTTGAAAAATAGAAACTTTATTGTAGAAAAGTCATATATAGAATAACGTACATTTTGAAGGTTGAGACAGACATTATCACAAGTATCGCAACGAGTTTGGTTAGCGCTCGCTGTGATACTAGTGATAATGTATGTTGAGACCTTCAAATCGGTTGTTATTGTTTTTATTGGTAGCTTATAATGTGGTTAAGGTCACATAGACAGAAAATTGTCAATATGATACTGTATCTAAGTTAGTTTGCTGATACTGAAAATATCACTCTTTCAAATCAAAGAAAATAATGCCCAAATTATATATAAAAATTAAATCTTCAAAAGATTGAAAAGGTGATTTTTTTTTTTACAAAAATATGTATTACTGGATGTAGTTCTAAGTAAGTTCTGCTTCAGTGACAAAAGGGAATTGCTATGTATAATCATTACATACATGTATACATCATAATCTTATCATCATGAATATGCACATCTAATCTTTTATCTAACTAGTGTATGGTATTTTATTAAAACCCAGCCTAATTCTAAAACAATTCATTAAGACGGTATTTATTACACCTGTGAATAGAAGACAAGACAGTAAATCACAACAAAGCTCCATTATATTGTAAAATTACTAGGTATTCCTGCTATATATGTTATACAGGTATGATAATTGAATCTATACAAATTATTTAAAATCAATAGGATAAAAAAGGCAGTCTGTTTACAGAGGCACAAAACTTAAGGATTATTGTATGTTATATAAACTTAGAAATCAAGTTTTTGCTTAGAATTTGTATTTCATTCTCACCAGATATTGAATATTTACTGTAAATTACTAGATAATTAATGATTGATATCAACCTCATCAATCTCATCTTGTACACTTTATCAAAGAATAGAAGTTTCTCAGCAAAGGTTACCACCTTGGAGGTTGGTTTATGGTGATTAACGACACTTTCAACAATATTTCAGTTCTATCGTGTACCCGGAGAAAAGTCATTCACAAACTTTATCACATAATGTTGTATCGAGTACACCTCGTCTGAGCTGGATTCGAACTCACAACGTTAGTGGTGACAGGCACTGGTTACACAGGTAGTTATTAATCCAACTACCATATGATCACGTCCACGACAGTCCCTGTTACCACCTAGGAGAGTTTCTGGACAATTGATATAACTTTAACTAATATCAATACTCAACTCTTAATCTATAAAATCTATAAATGCACTTAAATTCTGATCGTTATTATTAAATATCAGATTTCATTTAATGCATTATATCAACAACATGCACTATATACCATTCATACTTCTTGATTTATTGCCACACGTCATAAGTGATTCTTACAAGGCTTTAAACTTATATTTCGCACAATCACCTTTTCAATGTTTTCAAAAAAAACTTTGTTATTGTTAAAATCTCATTGATTTAAGTTATATATAGCAAGCTAAAACACCAGATGGGATCAATTGTACCAATTAAAACATTTTGATCAACTCTTGCCTCGTCTCTTTAAAAAAATGTTTATATTTTCAAACAATATTAATTTCACCGCAGCTAATCTAAAATGAGCAACAACAAATATGGAGTTTAATTTATATATCATAGATTGGAAAGAAAAAATCTGACTTTCATCTCAGTTATGCAAAACAATATTTTCCTAGACATCCATTTAAACACAAAGTCCTTGCAAGAATCACTGATACCTAATAATAAGAATAATAAAATTCATGTCAACCTTCATCAAATTTAAAATTCAATATATTTGCATTGACAATTTAATATTATAATTTAGTAAATCAAGAATGTAAGATTACTGGTGCCATCCAATAGAATTGAAGCACTAGCAAATATATCAGCTAATTTAATATAGTTTTCCTTTTGTTTTAAGGTAGCTATATATAAAACACTGTACTAGTGATAACTGTTCTATCATCTGTGTTGAATTGAGGTTACTGTATATTGCAATAGTGGGGGAAAAACACAGCAAAAAAAATGTTTTAAATTTAAGAACAGACAAATAAAAGAAAATTCACACATTACGATCTTTTTTCCATACATTGAGCTACACACTACTTTTATCTCTTCGGACCTTGAATTTTCTAAATTTTTAGTAATAGGTTTAAAAAACAGTAGATAATTGAATTCCAATTTACAGAAAATCTTTTAATTGTACACATCATTTAAATATCTTCCTTTCAATAAATGATTTTCCTGTTAACTTCTTCCCTTTATAATATTGAATTGTGAAATTTTATTTCAAGTGTAATATGTTTATTCTCTGCTATGATCTTTCAGAATATAGGACAGTAGGCATGGTAATCTTTATTAAAGAGAGAATATTTCAGTGATTAAAACCTGGTACCACATATTTGAATATTAATCTTTAATCAAAATAAAACAGCTAATTTTAGGATAATATTTAAAGAAATCTTTGTTTAATGTCGTGTTGTATATAGCTACCTTACTAACATCATATTATCATATTGTGTTGGTGTAGCATGCAGTATTTCATTGATAAGACCATTTTCATATTGGTATATCGGTCCAGGCTTTCCTCCCTCCCCCTGTTAAGTCTTGTAGTCATGATATAGCTGAAAATTTGCTGAAACTTCTGATTAATATCAACACCTCTTTAATCTTTTTCAAAAATGCAATGTTCACAATTGTTATAAGTCGATGATAGAGCTTGAACAAAACTAGAACAAACAAAAAAACAAAACAAAAATATTACAAATATGAGCATTACATCTTCTGAACCCAATATGAAAATTAGAAAAGTCAAAGTAAACACATGAAAAGAAGAATAAACAAAGAATGCATTGTCCATGCACATGCATAAAATAATGGAAGAAAAATATAACGAGTTGACACTGTTTCTTCTAATAATAGATTTTGATATACCATTATGACAGAAATAAAACAATAAATAGGCATGCAAATTCAATTATATAAACAAACAAATATATAAAATGACAAATTAATATAATATATTGATTTGAATATGTATCTTATTTGTTATCATAACAATAAAAAATGGAGTTATCATCTTACTAACATGGCCTTAACTAAATTATCGTAATATCATAGGTTTAAATGTTGTTTATTTAAATAAAATAAAAGTAAAATATCATTATGTGTTCATGTAAGGTTAGGGTTATGTTGTTTAACACAACTGTCAACAATATTTCAGTCAGCTTTATTGGTGGAGGAAACCAGAGTAAATGGAGAAAGCCATTGATCTGCCTCAAGTCACTTATAATTAGTCAGTGAGTGATTGCCCCTTTGGTATCTTCAAACTCTTCTTATTTTTCAGCGAGATCATAGAGAGAGCAAGTTACATTTCAAAAAGAATATGATCTTGTTGGCTTTGTAATAGACCAAAATGCTTAGTTGAATACATTTCAAAAAGACTACGATCTTGTTGGCTTTGTAATAGACCAAAATGATTAGTTGAATACATTTCAAAAATATTACGATCTTGTTGGCTTTGTAATAGACCAAACTGCTTAGTTGAATTTTTATAATTCTAGCTGACTGAAACAACAGTAGGTGGGTAGACATGTCGCTCTTCCGACACATTATCCCGATTCTGAGCCAAACACTCTTTGATCTTATTGCTGTGTGCTGAAAGGAGAAGTAACAAATATTAATTTGATAGTTTTTGGTTTGAGACTACTGCGGCTTGAACCCATGATCTCCACTTGTGGTGAGTATGCTAACCATTATACCATCGATGCAGTTAGCCCATAATTATATAACTAACCTATTTGTATATGTTGAACTGCTGTCAGCTCATGTTGCTTTCCATTAAATGTGTTGTGTCCTACACAGACATAGTTCCCTGTATTGTTGACAATTACATCGTTCTGTGATAGAGTAAATGTCATCCCTGTAACCAATGTTGTATTCATGTCTGAATCTTTGTGCCATGTAAAGGTTGGTGTTGGGTTCCCTTCAGCTGAACATTCAAGTGTTATTGAGGTGGCCCCTTCAGCATAATTAGGAAGATTTGGTGACTTTGTAATTCCTATGTTCCTTACTTTATCTAAAGAAAACCAAAAGAGGACAGTAATATTATTTTTTATCCTGCACTTGTTCTATTGATCAGTCAAATTGCAATGATGATAATTGTTTGCAATATATCATCACAGACTGAAATATATAGCATTTCTGGTACCTGTTTCATGTTTTACCTGTTGAGCTATATGAAATTAGTTGTAAATCAGTCGCGTGCCTGTTTACAGAAAATATCAAAAGGGGCAACCAAGAAATAATTGTATAGTATCATTTAAATCAAATATCACCGCCCATGAATGTTTGCGATTTTTTTCTGCAGGATAAACACAATACTAATGCAGTGTCTTAAAATTTAATGTTTATGTGTATTCAGTGCAAAACTGGGAACATATTCAGTGGATCTCGCCTTTGTCCCAGTTTTTAACCCTCATACACGTAAGCTTTATATTTTAAGACACAGCACTTAAATTGTATATATTCAAATTCATGTAATAATACTTTAATGACAAAATATTATTTATTTATATACATATATGGGCATATGACATCCAAAAAAATCAATAAAAGTTCCGTCAAACCTTCCAATCTTAAAACCTCTTTATATATATATATATATATAATTTTACCTTTGCATTTTTAAATTAATTGAAATCTGATCTTAAATTTTACAATAGGAAATAAGATTTTTCAGAGCTTATTTGGAACATTTTTAATTTAACTTTTCAAAGTAACAGTTTACCATGAAGAAACCACAGCAGCAGAACAAACAAAATACTAAAAAAAAACTTTAAAGAATAAAAAATTAAATCACACTTGCATTGTATATTACACGATACTGTTGAATAATGAACTCTTATTACGTTTTTATTGAATGATATTTAACACTAAGCTTACAATACACGACAAGAATATCTGGTTGACTTTGTCTATGCATGTCACTGGTAGCTAACTCCTGCTCCACTTCACATTTAACAACAGCTTTGTTGTCTTCTGCTTCCAGATTAATAGTCAACATACTGGTACCATTAAATGTACAGGTACCAGGCATTTTTACTGCAGTAGTTGTAGCACCATTGTAGACTGTTGGTGTTGTACCTCTGTACTTCGTCCATTTAAATTTACCAGCTGGTTTACCAACATTACCAGTACAGGTGAAGGTCACATTTGTTCCCTCCTCTATCCCTGATTTTGGTATCCATGTTGGTACATTTCCTGGTATTGCTGGTTTACCTATACGAGATAAATAAACCACGAATCAATGAGATGAACTTAATAGTTATCTTATGAGTGAGTAATTATTATTTAACACCAAACAAGCAATTTGTTTGGTACATCATGGCAAAAATAAGTTATGTTTTGATGAGATGATGATGAGGTCCGCTTTGTACTAGCCCAACATGCTGAGTTTGAGATTCATATAACTCACTGAAACAAATCACGGGTAGACATGTTGCTCAACTCTGACACATTATTCTGATTTTTAGCCAACCATTCCTTGCCTTTACTGCTTAGTGCTATGTGCTGAGCACAGCATCAACAAACACCAATTGTATAGTCTTTGGTTAGACTCGCTCAGAGCTTGAAACCACAATCTGCTGCACACGAGACTAGGATGCTAACTATTACACCATCGATGCAGTTTTGGCTACCTTGTACATGTACATTAGCTTCATAAAAATGTACATTGCTGAATATTAATATCTGTAATAATATAGCTAAATTTGTCATCACACATTTCAAACATGTTAACTTGACAAATCCACCACAAATCTATATACCCTAATACCGGTAGTACATTATCAACTTCTCTGCTAATTTTTTACTAAGAAACTTCACATATTACCCCCTTATTCTTACAATGCATCAATAATCATCAGGCATGTGTTTTAACCCTTAAATTTACTGGCTTCAAATAGAATATACCAACATTTTAACTCTCTTATTTTTGCCATTAGAAGTCATGTATATTTACCTTTGACAACAATACTTGTGGCATCTGATGTCTTCGAAATAAATGTTCCAACAGACCTTAGAGCAACTTTACACTTATATTCTCTCTCGTCTTCACATTCTATTTGATTGAATGTCAAGATGACAGTATTAGGAAGAGATGGAGTTGGGTTGGATAAATTCGCCCTTGATGAAAGATAATTTCCGTCAGATAAAAATATTGGATCAGTTCCATTAGAATCTATTCCAAATGAAGCTATATCTTCAAACACATTATTAATTTTAGCTTGAATGTTGCTTCCAAAAACTCTTTCCCCACTTCCTAGCGTATAAACACAACTCAGCTGTAGATTACTTGGTCCAAGGATTCCTTCTTTATCTGGAGAAATCTGAATAGTTATAGATTCAATACCTGAAATATACATTTATTTCTTAATTAATTCAATCATTGACTTCTTTGTTATTTATCAATCCATGGAAAGCCACGACAATTTGGAAGCAGTGACAGAGAAATTGTGGTTTAACGCCAACGCAGCAATTTTTCATGGTGCGAAAAAGTTAATTATCAATAAGATGTTGATGAGGTCCGCTTTGTACTAAGCCAACAGCTTGGTTGGATTTTCATAGTGCTAGCTAACTGAAACAACAGTCCACGAGTAGACATGTCGCTCCACTGGGACACATTATTCTGATTCCGAACCAACCAGTCTTTGTTCTTTCTCATTAATGCTGCATGCTTAGCGGAGAAGCAACAAATATCAATTTCATAGTCTTTGGATTGACCCGAGTGGGGCTGAAACCGCCGGTCTATCGCACTCCAGACAAGCACGCTAACCATTAATTCACAGATGCGGTTTATATGAGTAAATATATCATGGGGAGAAGATAGAACAAACGTAATGTACATGTATCATTTTCTTAAGAGATCATGATTGAGTCTGTTATGTACGTGTATACTAGACAAAGTCACTGGGTTGGAATTTTATTGTTAGGCTTAGGTCCTTGAAACAACCACCCACAGGTCGCTCCACTCCAACACATTATCCCAGTTTACACTATTTACTCCTTAATGATGCATTCTTAGCTTGTGTATGGTTCTTTGAACCAGATAAGCTAAAATAATTACATTGAAGTGCTGTATATTTTAAATAAGAGATTTAAAGCATTGTTTTCTTCATGAAACCTTAAGCTTACATGTAGGTGCAACATTTGAAACATATAATGACAAAGAAATGTATATTATATGTCTTGTCTAGGGGTACCTTACAAAAGACCTACAATGTATGGGTTGCCATCTTATTATTAAAGAGTCTTGACAGTTTTCAGTGTTTAGCACTGACATGGTTTACTAGTATTAGATATATTTATTATTGAAATTTACAGTTCCTATGTTATATCTACATGTACGTTTTTATTGAAGTATATACTGTAAACATGTACTCCATTAATAAATCAAAGTGCACCACTTCACTAAGAGGGAAGGTTTGGGCCCATAAAACTAGCTTAACAACGCCACTTTTCATTGAAGTGTCTGTAACAACCCAGGAGAATTAGCGGTCATGTATTTGTGTATTTGTGTTTGGGGTATCGATTTATATTTTTCCTCTTTCTACGATTTTGCTATAATTGGATTTTGGAACTGTTCCGACAAGTATGGTATTTTATTATTATGGTCAATTTAAAAAATCTAGAAGCAAAGAAATTAAATTAATCATGTTTATGAAACTTAATGTTAGCTAACTCCAATGTTATTTAAAAATTCTATTGAAATTACAATGACATTCTATTAATGGGGATTTCTTATCCGGGGGGTGGGTCGTGGCCATGATCACATGGTAGTTGGTTTTACAACACAACTACCAATGCAATCAGTTCCTATCACCACTGTCGGGCACTGATGTTGTGAGTTCAAATCTCGATCAGGGCGAGGTGTACAACATTATGTGATAAAGTTTGTCAGTGACTTGCGACAGGTCACTGGTTTTCTTCGGGTCCTCCGGTTTCCTCCACCAATAAAACTGACCGCTACGATATAACTGAAATATTGTTGAAAGTGCCGTTAAACACCACCAAACAAACAAAACAAGCAAATACCTTATCCTGGAGTCTAACTCAGATGGAAATTATATCAGGTAATAAGTGGTGCAGGCAATGATAAATTGATATTAAAAATTATTTGAAAAATAGAAACTTTATTGTAGAAAAGTCATATATAGAATAACGTACATTTTGAAGGTTGAGACAGACATTATCACAAGTATCGCAACGAGTTTGGATAGAGCTCGCTGTGATACTAGTGATAATGTATGTTGAGACCTTCAAATCGGTTGTTATTGTTTTTAATGGTAGCTTATAATGTGGTTAAGGTCACATAGACAGAAAATTGTCAATATGATACTGTATCTAAGTTAGTTTGCTGATACTGAAAATATCACTCTTTCAAATCAAAGAAAATAATGCCCAAATTATATATAAAAATTAAATCTTCTAAAGATTGAAAAAGTGATTTTTTTTTACAAAAATATGTATTACTGGATGTAGTTCTAAGTAAGTTCTGCTTCAGTGACAAAAGGAAATTGCTATGTATAATCATTACATACATGTATACATCGTAATCTTATCATCATGCATATGCACATCTAATCTTTTATCTAACTAGTGTATGGTATTTTAATAAAACCCAGCCTAATTCTAAAACAATTCACTAAGACGGTATTTATTACACCTGTGAATAGAAGACAAGACAGTAAATCACAACAAAGCTCCATTATATTGTAAAATTACTAGGTATTCCTGCTATATATGTTATACAGGTATGATAATTGAATCTATGCAAATTATTTAAAATCAATAGGATAAAAAAGGCAGTCTGTTTACAGAGGCACAAAACTTAAGGATTATTGTATGTTATATAAACTTAGAAATCAAGTTTTTGCTTAGAATTTGTATTTCATTCTCACCAGATATTGAATATTTACTGTAAATTACTAGATAATTAATGATTGATATCAACCTCATCAATTTCATCTTGTACACTTTATCAAAGAATAGAAGTTTCTCAGCAATGGGTACTACCTTGGAGGTTGGTTTATGGTGATTAACGACACTTTCAACAATATTTCAGTTCTATCGTGTACCCGGAGAAAAGTCACCCACAAACTTTATCACATAATGTTGTATCGAGTACACCTCGTCTGAGCTGGATTCGAACTCACAACGTTAGTGGTGACAGGCACTGATTACACAGGTAGTTATTAATCCAACTACCATATGATCACGTCCACGACAGTCCCTGTTACCACCTAGGAGAGTTTCTGGACAATTGATATAACTTTAACTAATAGCAATACTCAACTCTTAATCTATAAAATCTATAAATGCACTTAAATTCTGACTGTTATTATTAAATATCAGATTTCATTTAATGCATTATATCAACAACATGCACTATATACCATTCATACTTCTTGATTTATTGTCACACGTCATAAGTGATTCTTACAAGGCTTTAAACTTATATTTCGCACAATCACCTTTTTAATGTTTTCAAAAAAAACTTTGTTATTGTTATAATCTCATTGATTTAAGTTATATATAGCAAGCTAAGACACCAGATGGGCTCAATTGTACCAATTAAAACATTTTGATCAACTCTTGCTCGTCTCTTTAAAAAACAAATGTCTATATTTTCAAACAATATTAATTTCACCGCAGCTAATCTAAAATGAGCAACAACAAATATGGAGTTTAATTTATACATCATAGAATGGGAAAAAAAATTCTGACTTTCATCTCAGTTATGCAAAACAATATTTTCCTAGACATCCATTTAAACACAAAGTCCTTGCAAGAATCACTGCTAACCTAATAATAAGAATAATAAAATTCATGTCAACCTTCATCAAATTTAAAATTCAATATATTTGCATTGACAATTTAATATTATAATTTAGTAAATCAAGAATGTAAGATTACTGGTGCCATCCAATAGAATTGAAGCACTAGCAAATATATCAGCTAATTTAATATAGTTTTCCTTTTGTTTTAAGGTAGCTATATATAAAACACTGTACTAGTGATAACTGTTCTATCATCTGTGTTGAATTGAGGTTACTGTATATTGCAATAGTGGGGGAAAAACACAGCAAAAAAAATGTTTTAAATTTAAGAACAGACAAATAAAAGAAAATTCACACATTACGATCTTTTTTCCATACATTGAGCTACACACTACTTTTATCTCTTCGGACCTTGAATTTTCTAAATTTTTAGTAATAGGTTTAAAAAACAGTAGATAATTGAATTCCAATTTACAGAAAATCTTTTAATTGTACACATCATTTAAATATCTTCCTTTCAATAAATGATTTTCCTGTTAACTTCTTCCCTTTATAATATTGAATTGTGAATTATTTCAAGTGTAATATGTTTATTCTCTGCTATGATCTTTCAGAATATAGGACAGTCGATGATAGAGCTTGAACAAAACTAGAACAAACAAAAAAACAAAACAAAAATATTACAAATATGAGCATTACATCTTCTGAACCCAATATGAAAATTAGAAAAGTCAAAGTAAACACATGAAAAGAAGAATAAACAAAGAATGCATTGTCCATGCACATGCATAAAATAATGGAAGAAAAATATAACGAGTTGACACTGTTTCTTCTAATAATAGATTTTGATATACCATTATGACAGAAATAAAACAATAAATAGGCATGCAAATTCAATTATATAAACAAACAAATATATAAAATGACAAATTAATATAATATATTGATTTGAATATGTATCTTATTTGTTATCATAACAATAAAAAATGGAGTTATCATCTTACTAACATGGCCTTAACTAAATTATCGTAATATAATAGGTTTAAATGTTGTTTATTTAAATAAAATAAAAGTAAAATATCATTATGTGTTCATGTAAGGTTAGGGTTATGTTGTTTAACACAACTGTCAACAATATTTCAGTCAGCTTTATTGGTGGAGGAAACCAGAGTAAATGGAGAAAGCCATTGATCTGCCTCAAGTCACTTATAATTAGTCAGTGAGTGATTGCCCCTTTGGTATCTTCAAACTCTTCTTATTTTTCAGCGAGATCATAGAGAGAGCAAGTTACATTTCAAAAAGAATATGATCTTGTTGGCTTTGTAATAGACCAAAATGATTAGTTGAATACATTTCAAAAAGACTACGATCTTGTTGGCTTTGTAATAGACCAAAATGCTGAGTTGAATACATTTCAAAAATATTACGATCTTGTTGGCTTTGTAATAGACCAAACTGCTTAGTTGAATTTTTATAATTCTAGCTGACTGAAACAACAGTAGGTGGGTAGACATGTCGCTCTTCCGACACATTATCCCGATTCTGAGCCAAACACTCTTTGATCTTATTGCTGTGTGCTGAAAGGAGAAGTAACAAATATTAATTTGATAGTCTTTGGTTTGAGCCTACTGCGGCTTGAACCCATGATCTCCACTTGTGGTGAGTATGCTAACCATTATACCATCGATGCAGTTAGCCCATAATTATATAACTAACCTATTTGTATATGTTGAACTGCTGTCAGCTCATGTTGCTTTCCATTAAATGTGTTGTGTCCTACACAGACATAGTTCCCTGTATTGTTGACAATTACATCGTTCTGTGATAGAGTAAATGTCTTCCCTGTAACCAATGTTGTATTCATGTCTGAGTCTTTGTGCCATGTAAAGGTTGGTGTTGGGTTCCCTTCAGCTGAACATTCAAGTGTTATTGAGGTGGCTCCTTCAGCATAATTAGGAAGATTTGGTGACTTTGTAATTCCTATGTTCCTTACTTTATCTAAAGAAAACCAAAAGAGGACAGTAATATTATTTTTTATCCTGCACTTGTTCTATTGATCAGTCAAATTGCAATGATGATAATTGTTTGCAATATATCATCACAGACTGAAATATATAGCATTTCTGGTACCTGTTTCATGTTTTACCTGTTGAGCTATATGAAATTAGTTGTAAATCAGTCGCGTGCCTGTTTACAGAAAATATCAAAAGGGGCAACCAAGAAATAATTGTATAGTATCATTTAAATCAAATATCACCGCCCATGAATGTTTGCGATTTTTTTCTGCAGGATAAACACAATACTAATGCAGTGTCTTAAAATGTAATATTTATGTGTATTCAGTGCAAAACTGGGAACATATTCAGTGGATCTCGCCTTTGTCCCAGTTTTTAACCCTCATACACGTAAGCTTTATATTTTAAGACACAGCACTTAAATTGTATATATTCAAATTCATGTAATAATACTTTAATGACAAAATATTATTTATTTATATACTTATATGGGCATATGACATCCAAAAAAATCAATAAAAGTTCCGTCAAACCTTCCAATCTTAAAACCACTTTATATATATATATATATATATATATATATATATATATATAATTTTACCTTTGCATTTTTAAATTAATTGAAATCTGATCTTGAATTTTACAATAGGAAATAAGATTTTTCAGAGCTTATTTGGAACATTTTTAATTTAACTTTTCAAAGTAACAGTTTACCATGAAGAACACACAGCAGCAGATCAAACAAAATACTAAAAAAAAACTTTAAAGAATAAAAAATTAAATCACACTTGCATTGTATATTACACGATACTGTTGAATAATGAACTCTTATTACGTTTTAATTGTATGATATTTAACACTAAACTTACAATACACGACAAGAATATCTGGTTGACTTTGTCTATGCATGTCACTGTTAGCTAACTCCTGCTCCACTTCACATTTAACAACAGCTTTGTTGTCTTCTGCTTCCAGATTAATAGTCAACATACTGGTACCATTAAATGTACAGGTATCAGGCATTTCTACTGCAGTAGTTGTAGCACCATTGTAGACTGTTGGTGTTGTACCTCTGTACTTCGTCCATTTAAATTTACCAGCTGGTTTACCAACATTACCAGTACAGGTGAAGGTCACATTTGTTCCCTCCTCTATCCCTGATTTTGGTATCCATGTTGGTACATTGTCTGGTATTGCTGGTTTACCTATACGAGATAAATAAACCACGAATCAATGAGATGAACTTAATAGTTATCTTATGAGTGAGTAATTATTATTTAACACCAAACAAGCAATTTGTTTGGTACATCATGGCAAAAATAAGTTATGTTTTGATGAGATGATGATGAGGTCCGCTTTGTACTAGCCCAACATGCTGAGTTTGAGATTCATATAACTCACTGAAGCAAATCACGGGTAGACATGTTGCTCAACTCTGAAACATTATTCTGATTATTAGCCAACCATTCCTTGCCTTTACTGCTTAGTGCTATGTGCTGAGCACAGCATCAACAAACACCAATTGTATAGTCTTTGGTTAGACTCGCTCAGAGCTTGAAACCACAATCTGCTGCACACGAGACTAGGATGCTAACTATTACACCATCGATGTAGTTTTGGCTACCTTGTACATGTACATTAGCTTCATAAAAATGTACATTGCTGAATATTACTATCTGTAATAATATAGCTAAATTTGTCATCACACATTTCAAACATGTTAACTTGACATATCCACCACAAATCTATATACCCTAATACCGGTAGTACATTATCAACTTCTCTGCTAATTTTTTACTAAGAAACTTCAAATATTACCCCCTTATTCTTACAATGCATCAATAATCATCAGGCATGTGTTTTAACCCTTAATTTTACTGGCTTCAAATAGAATATACCAACATTTAACTCTCTTATTTTTGCCATTAGAAGTCATGTATATTTACCTTTGACAACAATACTTGTGGCATCTGATGTCTTCGAAATAAATGTTCCACCAGACCTTAGAGCAACATTACACTTATATTCTCTCTCGTCTTCACATTCTATTTGATTGAATGTCAAGATGACAGTATTAGGAAGAGATGGAGTTGGGTTGGATAAATTCGCCCTTGATGAAAGATAATTTCCGTCAGATAAAAATATTGGATCAGCTCCATTAGAATCTGTTTCAAATGAAGCTATATATTCAAACACATTATTAATTTTAGCTTGAAGGTTGCTTCCAAAAACTCTTTCCCCACTTCCTAGCGTATAAACACAACTCAGCTGTAGATTACTTGGTCCAAGGATTCCTTCTTTATCTGGAGAAATCTGAATAGTTATAGATTCAATACCTGAAATATACATTTATTTCTTAATTAATTCAATCATTGACTTCTTTGTTATTTATCAATCCATGGAATGGCATGAACATTTGGAAGCAGTGACAGAGAAATTGTGGTTTAACGCCAACGCAGCCATTTTTCATGGAGCGAAAAAGTTAATTATCAATAAGATGTTGATGAGGTCCGCTTTGTACTAAGCCAACAGCTTGGTTGGATTTTCATAGTGCTAGCTAACTGAAATAACAGTCCACGAGTAGACATGTCGCTCCACTGGGACACATTATTCTGATTCCGAACCAACCAGTCTTTGTTCTTTCTCATTAACGCTGCATGCTTAGCGGAGAAGCAACAACTATCAATTTCATAGTCTTTGGTTTGACCCGAGTGGGGCTGAAACCGCCGGTCTACCGCACTCCAGGCAAGCACGCTAACCATTAATTCACAGATGCGGTTTATATGAGTAAATATATCATGGGGAGAAGATAGAACAAACGTAATGTACATGTATCATTTTTTTAAGAGATCATGATTGAGTCTGTTATGTACGTGTATACTAGACAAAGTCACTGGGTTGGAATTTTATTGTTAGGCTTAGGTCCTTGAAACAACCACCCACAGGTCGCTCCACTCCAATACATTATCCCAGTTTACACTATTTACTCCTTAATGATGCATTCTTGGCTTGTGTATGGTTCTTTGAACCAGATAGGCTAAAATAATTGCATTGCAATGCTGTATATTTTAAATAAGAGATTTAAAGCATTGTTTTCTTCATGAAACCTTAAGCTTACATGTAGGTGCAACATTTGAAACATATAATGACAAAGAAATGTATATTATATGTCTTGTCTAGGGGTACCTTACAAAAGACCTACAATGTATGGGTTGTCATCTTATTATTAAAGAGTCTTGACAGTTTTCAGTGTTTTAGCACTGACATGGTTTACTAGTATTAGATATATTTATTATTGAAATTTACAGTTCCTATGTTATATCTACATGTACGTTTTTATTGAAGTATATACTGTAAACATGTACTCCATTAATAAATCAAACTGCATCACTTCACTAAGAGGGCAGGTTTGGGCCCATAAAACTAGCTTAACACCGCCACTTTTCATTGAAGTGTCTGTAACAACCCAGGAGAATTAGCGGTCATGTATTTGTGTATTTGTGTTTGGGGTATCGATTTATATTTTGCCTCTTTCTACGATTTTGCTATAATTGGATTTTGGAACTGTTCCGACAAGTATGGTATTTTATTATTATGGTCAATTTAAAAAATTTAGAAGCAAAGAAATTTAATTAATCATGTTTATGAAACTTAATGTTAGCTAACTCCAATGTTATTTAAAAAAAAATTCCCATGTTCAATTAATCTTGACAAAATTCTATTGAAATTACAATGACATTCTATTAATGGGGATTTCTTATCCGGGGGGTGGGTCGTGGCCATGATCACATGGTAGTTGGTTTTACAACACAACTACCAATGCAATCAGTTCCTATCACCACTGTCGGGCACTGATGTTGTGAGTTCAAATCTCGATCAGGGCGAGGTGTACAACATTATGTGATAAAGTTTGTCAGTGACTTGCGACAGGTCACTGGTTTTCTTCAGGTCTTCCGGTTTCCTCCACCAATAAAACTGACCGCTACGATATAACTGAAATATTGTTGAAAGTGCCGTTAAACACCACCAAACAAACAAAACAAGCAAATATTTTATCCTGGAGTCTAACTCAGATGGAAATTATATCAGGTAATAAGTGGTGCAGGCAATGATAAATTGATATTAAAAATTATTTGAAAAATAGAAACTTTATTGAAGAAAAGTCATATATAGAATAACGTACATTTTGAAGGTTGAGACAGACATTATCACAAGTATCGCAACGAGTTTGGGTAGAGCTCGCTGTGATACTAGTGATAATGTATGTTGAGACCTTCAAATCGGTTGTTATTGTTTTTATTGGTAGCTTATAATGTGGTTAAGGTCACATAGACAGAAAATTGTCAATATGATACTGTATCTAAGTTAGTTTGCTGATACTGAAAATATCACTCTTTCAAATCAGAGAAAATAATGCCCAAATTATATATAAAAATTAAATCTTCAAACGATTGAAAAAGTGATTTTTTTTTTACAAAAATATGTATTACTGGATGTAGTTCTAAGTAAGTTCTGCCTCAGTGACAAAAGGGAATTGCTATGTATAATCATTACATACATGTATACATCATAATCTTATCATCATGAATATGCACATCTAATCTTTTATCTAACTAGTGTATGGTATTTTATTAAAACCAGCCTAATTCTAAAACAATTCACTAAGACGGTACCTGTGAATATCAACCTCATCAATCTCATCTTGTACGCTTTATCAAAGAATAGAAGCTTCTCAGCAAAGGTTACCACCTTGGAGGTTGGTTTATGGTGATTAACGACACTTTCAACAATATTTCAGTTCTATCGTGTACACGGAGAAAAGTCACTCACAAACTTTATCACATAATGTTGTATCGAGTACACCTCGTTTGAGCTGGATTCGAACTCACAACGTTAGTGGTGACAGGCACTGATTACACAGGTAGTTATTAATCCAACTACCATATGATCACGTCCACGACAGTTCCTGTTACCACCTAGGAGAGTTTCTGGACAATTGATATAACTTTAACTAATAGCAATACTCAACTCTTAATCTATAAAATCTATAAATGCACTTAAATTCTGATTGTTATTATTAAATATCAGATTTCATTTAATGCATTATATCAACAACATGCACTATATACCATTCATACTTCTTGATTTATTGTCACACGTCATAAGTGATTCTTACAAGGCTTTAAACTTATATTTCGCACAATCACCTTTTCAATGTTTTCAAAAAAAAACTGTTTTATTGTTATAATCTCATTGATTTAAGTTATATATAGCAAGTTAAAACACCAGATGGGCTCAATTGTACCAATTAAAACATTTTGATCAACTCTTGCCTCGTCTCTTTAAAAAAAATGTCTATATTTTCAAACAATATTAATTTCACCGCAGCTAATCTAAAATGAGCAACAACAAGTATGGAGTTTAATTTATACATCATAGAATGGAAAGAAAAATTCTGACTTTTATCTCAGTTATGCAAACAATATTTTCCTAGACATCCATTTAAACACAAAGTCCTTGCAAGAATCACTGCTACCTAATAATAAGAATAATAAAATTCATGTCAACCTTCATCAAATTTAAAATTCAATATATTTGCATTGACAATTTAATATTATAATTTAGTAAATCAAGAATGTAAGATTACTGGTGCCATCCAATAGAATTGAAGCACTAGCAAATATATCAGCTAATTTAATATAGTTTTCCTTTTTTCTAAGGTAGCTTTATACAAAACACTGTACTAGTGATAACTGTTCTATCATCTGTGTTGAATTGAGGTTACTGTATATTGCAATAGTGGGGAAAAAACACAGCAAACAAAATGTTTTAAATTTAAGAACAGACAAATAAAAGACAATTCACACATTAAGATCTTTTTTCCATACATTGAGCTACACACTACTTTTATCTCTTCGGACCTTGAATTTTCTAAATTTTTAGTAATAGGTTTAAAAAAACAGTAGATAATTGAATTCCAATTTACAGAAAATCTTTTAATTGTACACATCATTTAAATATCTTCCTTTCAATAAATGATTTTCCTGTTAACTTCTTCCCTTTATAATATTGAATTGTGAAATTTTATTTCAAGTGTAATATGTTTATTCTCTGCTATGATCTTTCAGAATATAGGACAGTAGGCATGGTAATCTTTATAAAAGAGAGAATATTTCAGTGATAAAAACCTGGTACCACATATTTGAATATTAATCTTTAATCAAAATAAAACAGGTAATTTTAGGATAATATTTAAAGAAATCTTTGTTTAATGTCGTGTTGTATATAGCTACCTTACTAACATCATATTATCATATTGTGTTGGTGTAGCATGCAGTATTTCATTGATAAGACCATTTTCATATTGATATATCGGTCCAGGCTTTCCTCCCTCCCCCTGTTAAGTCTTGTAGTCATGATATAGCTGAAAATTTGCTGAAACTTCTGATTAATATCAACACCTCTTTAATCCTTTTAAAAAATGCAATGTTCACAATTGTTATAAGTCGATGATAGAGCTTGAACAAAACTAGAACAAACAAAAAAACAAAACAAAAATATTACAAATATGAGCATTACATCTTCTGAACCCAATATGAAAATTAAAAAAGTCAAAGTAAACACATGAAAAGAAGAATAAACAAAGAATGCATTGTCCATGCACATGCATAAAATAATGGAAGAAAATATAACGAGTTGACACCGTTTCTTCTAATAATAGATTTTGATATACCATTATGACAGAAATAAAACAATAAATAGGCATGCAAATTCAATTATATAAACAAACAAATATATAAAATGACAAATTAATATAATATATTGATTTGAATATGTATCTTATTTGTTATCATAACAGTAAAAAATGGAGTTATCATCTTACTAACATGGCCTTAACTAAATTATCGTAATATCATAGGTTTAAATGTTGTTTATTTAAATAAAATAAAAGTAAAATATCATTATGTGTTCATGTAAGGTTAGGGTTATGTTGTTTAACACAACTTTCAACAATATTTCAGTCAGCTTTATTGGTGGAGGAAACCAGAGTAAATGGAGAAAGCCATTGATCTGCCTCAAGTCACTTATAATTAGTCAGTGAGTGATTGCCCCTTTGGTATCTTCAAACTCTTCTTATTTTTCAGCGAGATCATAGAGAGAGCAAGTTACATTTCAAAAAGAATATGATCTTGTTGGCTTTGTAATAGACCAAAATGATTAGTTGAATACATTTCAAAAAGACTACGATCTTGTTGGCTTTGTAATAGACCAAAATGCTTAGTTGAATACATTTTAAAAATATTACGATCTTGTTGGCTTTGTAATAGACCAAACTGCTTTGTTGAATTTTTATAATTCTAGCTGACTGAAACAACAGTAGGTGGGTAGACATGTAACTCTTCCGACACATTATCCCGATTCTGAGCCAAACACTCTTTGATCTTATTGCTGTGTGCTGAAAGGAGAAGTAACAAATATTAATTTGATAGTCTTTGGTTTGAGCCTACTGCGGCTTGAACCCATGATCTGCACTTGTGGTGAGTATGCTAACCATTATACCATCGATGCAGTTAGCCCATAATTATATAACTAACCTATTTGTATATGTTGAACTGCTGTCAGCTCATGTTGCTTTCCATTAAATGTGTTGTGTCCTACACAGACATAGTTCCCTGTATTGTTGACAATTACATCGTTCTGTGATAGAGTAAATGTCTTCCCTGTAACCAATGTTGTATTCATGTCTGAGTCTTTGTGCCATGTAAAGGTTGGTGTTGGGTTCCCTTCAGCTGAACATTCAAGTGTTATTGAGGTGGCTCCTTCAGCATAATTAGGAAGATTTGGTGACTTTGTAATTCCTATGTTCCTTACTTTATCTAAAGAAAACCAAATAAAGGTAATAACAAAATTACCGAACTCCGAACAATCTTACAAAGGGAAAGTCAAAACTCATAATTATATAAACAGACAAAATCAGTCAACAACCGGAAAACTGTGAAAACCGCAATGACCCTGACTTGGTACAGGCATTTCTAAAGAAATGGTGGGTTGAATCAGATTTTAAGGCGCCAAACCTCCCGCTCTCATTACGGTTCAAAGGTTCCGGCTGTCACTGTAACAGTATTTAAATACAGGAACAAAATAGGTAAAATAGTTGTCAAAGCAGTACCATATTCGGTGACGTAAATGTCAAAAATATTTTTACGTCACACATTGACAAAAGAGGACAGTAATATTATTTTTTATCCTGCACTTGTTCTATTGATCAGTCAAATTGCAATGATGATAATTGTTTGCAATATATCATCACAGACTGAAATATATAGCATTTCTGGTACCTGTTTCATGTTTTACCTGTTGAGCTATATGAAATTAGTTGTAAATCAGTCGCGTGCCTGTTTACAGAAAATATCAAAAGGGGCAACCAAGAAATAATTGTATAGTATCATTTAAATCAAATATCACCGCCCATGAATGTTTGCGATTTTTTTCTGCAGGATAAACACAATACTAATGCAGTGTATTAAAATTTAATGTTTATGTGTATTCAGTGCAAAACTGGGAACATATTCAGTGGATCTCGCCTTTGTCCCAGTTTTTAACTCTCATACACGTAAGCTTTATATTTTAAGACACATCACTTAAATTATATATATTCAAATTCATGTAATAATACTTTAATGACAAAATATTATTTATTTATATACTTATATGGGCATATGACATCCAAAAAAATCAATAAAAGTTCCGTCAAACCTTCCAATCTTAAAACCTCTTTATATATATATATATATAATTTTACCTTTGCATTTTTAAATTAATTGAAATCTGATCTTTAAATTTTACAATAGGAAATAAGATTTTTCAGAGCTTATTTGGAACATTTTTAATTTAACTTTTCAAAGTAACAGTTTACCATTAAGAAAACACAGCAGCAGAACAAACAAAATACTAAAAAAAAACTTTAAAGAATAAAAAATTAAATCACACTTGCATTGTATATTACACGATACTGTTGAATAATAAACTCTTATTACGTTTTTATTGAATGATATTTAACACTAAACGTACAATACACGACAAGAATATCTGGTTGACTTTGTCTATGCATGTCACTGGTAGCTAACTCCTGCTCCACTTCACATTTAACAACAGCTTTGTTGTCTTCTGCTTCCAGATTAATAGTCAACATACTGGTACCATTAAATGTACAGGTACCAGGCATTTTTACTGCAGTAGTTGTAGCACCATTGTAGACTGTTGGTGTTGTACCTCTGTACTTCGTCCATTTAAATTTACCAGCTGGTTTACCAACATTACCAGTACAGGTGAAGGTCACATTTGTTCCCTCCTCTATCCCTGATTTTGGTATCCATGTTGGTACATTGTCTGGTATTGCTGGTTTACCTATACGAGATAAATAAACCACGAATCAATGAGATGAACTTAATAGTTATCTTATGAGTGAGTAATTATTATTTAACACCAAACAAGCAATTTGTTTGGTACATCATGGCAAAAATAAGTTATGTTTTGATGAGATGATGATGAGGTCCGCTTTGTACTAGCCCAACATGCTGAGTTTGAGATTCATATAACTCACTGAAACAAATCACGGGTAGACATGTTGCTCAACTCTGACACATTATTCTGATTTTTAGCCAACCATTCCTTGCCTTTACTGCTTAGTGCTATGTGCTGAGCACAGCATCAACAAACACCAATTGTATAGTCTTTGGTTAGACTCGCTCAGAGCTTGAAACCACAATCTGCTGCACACGAGACTAGGATGCTAACTATTACACCATCGATGCAGTTTTGGCTACCTTGTACATGTACATTAGCTTCATAAAAATGTACATTGCTGAATATTAATATCTGTAATAATATAGCTAAATTTGTCATCACACATTTCAAACATGTTAACTTGACAAATCCACCACAAATCTATATACCCTAATACCGGTAGTACATTATCAACTTCTCTGCTAATTTTTTACTAAGAAACTTCAAATATTACCCCTTATTCTTACAATGCATCAATAATCATCAGGCATGTGTTTTAACCCTTAAATTTACTGGCTTCAAATAGAATATACCAACATTTTAACTCTCTTATTTTTGCCATTAGAAGTCATGTATATTTACCTTTGACAACAATACTTGTGGCATCTGATGTCTTCGAAATAAATGTTCCACCAGACCCTAGAGCAACTTTACACTTATATTCTCTCTCGTCTTCACATTCTATTTGATTGAATGTCAAGATGACAGTATTAGGAAGAGATGGAGTTGGGTTGGATAAATTCGCCCTTGATGAAAGATAATTTCCGTCAGATAAAAATATTGGATCAGCTCCATTAGAATCTATTCCAAATGAAGCTATATCTTCAAACACATTATTAATTTTAGCTTGAAGGTTGCTTCCAAAAACTCTTTCCCCACTTCCTAGCGTATAAACACAACTCAGCTGTAGATTACTTGGTCCAAGGATTCCTTCTTTATCTGGAGAAATCTGAATAGTTATAGATTCAATACCTGAAATATACATTTATTTCTTAATTAATTCAATCATTGACTTCTTTGTTATCTATCAATCCATGGAAAGGCATGACAATTTGGAAGCAGTGACAGAGTAATTGTGGTTTAACGCCAACGCAGCAATTTTTCATGGTGCGAAAAAGTTAATTATCAATAAGATGTTGATGAGGTCCGCTTTGTACTAAGCCAACAGCTTGGTTGGATTTTCATAGTGCTAGCTAACTGAAACAACAGTCCACGAGTAGACATGTCGCTCCACTGGGACACATTATTCTGATTCCGAACCAACCAGTCTTTGTTCTTTCTCATTAATGCTGCGTGCTTAGCGGAGAAGCAACAAATATCAATTTCATAGTCTTTGGTTTGACCCGAGTGGGGCTGAAACCGCCGGTCTACCGCACTCCAGGCAAGCACGCTAACCATTAATTCACAGATGCGGTTTATATGAGTAAATATATCATGGGGAGAAGATAGAATAAACGTAATGTACATGTATCATTTTTTTAAGAGATCATGATTGAGTCTGTTATGTACGTGTATACTAGACAAAGTCACTGGGTTAGAAATTTATTGTTAGGCTTAGGTCCCTGAAACAACCACCCACAGGTCGCTCCACTCCAACACATTATCACAATTTACACTATTTACTCCTTAATGATGCATTCTTAGCTGGTGTATGGTTCTTTGAACCAGATAAGCTAAACTAATTACATTGAAGTGCTGTATATTTTAAATAAGAGATTTAAAGCATTGTTTTCTTCATGAAACCTTAAACTTACATGTAGGTGCAACATTTGAAACATATAATGACAAAGAAATGTATATTATATGTCTTGTCTAGGGGTACCTTACAAAAGACCTACAATGTATGGGTTGTCATCTTATTATTAAAGGGTCTTGACAGTTTTCGGTGTTTTAGCACTGACATGGTTTACTAGTATTAGATATATTTATTATTGAAATTTACAGTTCCTATGTTATATCTACATGTACGTTTTTATTGAAGTATATACTGTAAACATGTACTCCATTAATAAATCAAACTGCACCACTTCACTAAGAGGGCAGGTTTGGGCCCATAACACTAGCTTAACACCGCCACTTTTCATTGAAGTGTCTGTAACAACCCAGGAGAATTAGCGGTCATGTATTTGTGTATTTGTGTTTTGGGGTATCGATTTATATTTTTCCTCTTTCTACGATTTTGCTATAATTGGATTTTGGAACTGTTCCGACAAGTATGGTATTTTATTATTATGGTCAATTTAAAAAATTTAGAAGCAAAGAAATTAAATTAATCATGTTTATGAAACTTAATGTTAGCTAACTCCAATGTTATTTAAAAAAAAATTCCCAGTTCAATTAATCTTGACAAAATTCTATTGAAATTACAATGACATTCTATTAATGGGGATTTCTTATCCGGGGGGTGGATCGTGGCCATGATCACATGGTAGTTGGTTTTACAACACAACTACCAATGCAATCAGTTCCTATCACCACTGTCGGGCACTGATGTTGTGAGTTCAAATCTCGATCAGGGCGAGGTGTACAACATTATGTGATAAAGTTTGTCAGTGACTTCGACAGGTCACTGGTTTTCTTCGGGTCCTCCGGTTTCCTCCACCAATAAAACTGACCGCTACGATATAACTGAAATATTGTTGAAAGTGCCTTTAAACACCACCAAACAAACAAAACAAGCAAATACCTTATCCTGGAGTCTAACTCAGATGGAAATTATATCAGGTAATAATAAGTGGTGCAGGCAATGATAAATTGATATTACAAATTATTTGAAAAATAGAAACTTTATTGTAGAAAAGTCATATATAGAATAACGTACATTTTGAAGGTTGAGACAGACATTATCACAAGTATCGCAACGAGTTTGGGTAGAGCTCGCTGTGATACTAGTGATAATGTATGTTGAGACCTTCAAATCGGTTGTTATTGTTTTTAATGGTAGCTTATAATGTGGTTAAGGTCACATAGACAGACAATTGTCAATATGATACTGTATCTAAGTTAGTTTGCTGATACTGAAAATATCACTCTTTCAAATCAAAGAAAATAATGCCCAAATTATATATAAAAATTAACTCTTCAAAAGATTGAAAAAGTGATTTTTTTTTACATAATATGTACTACTGGATGTAGTTCTAAGTAAGTTCTGCTTCTGTGACAAAAGGGAATTGCTATGTATAATAATTACATACATGTATACATCATAATCTTATCATCATGAATATGCACATCTAATCTTTTATCTAACTAGTGTATGGTATTTTAATAAAACCCAGCCTAATTCTAAAAAAAATCATTAAGACGGTATTTATTACACCTGTGAATAGAAGACAAGACAGTAAATCACAACAAAGCTCCATTATATTGTAAAATTACTAGGTATTCCTGCTATATATGTTATACAGGTATGATAATTGAATCTATACAAATTATTTAAAATCAATAGGATAAAAAAGGCAGTCTGTTTACAGAGGCACAAAACTTAAGGATTATTGTATGTTATATAAACTTAGAAATCAAGTTTTTGCTTAGAATTTGTATTTCATTCTCACCAGATATTGAATATTTACTGTAAATTACTAGATAATTAATGATTGATATCAACCTCATCAATCTCATCTTGTACACTTTATCAAAGAATAGAAGTTTCTCAGCAAAGGTTACCACCTTGGAGGTTGGTTTATGGTGATTAACGACACTTTCAACAATATTTCAGTTCTATCGTGTACCCGGAGAAAAGTCATTCACAAACTTTATCACATAATGTTGTATCGAGTACACCTCGTCTGAGCTGGATTCGAACTCACAACGTTAGTGGTGACAGGCACTGGTTACACAGGTAGTTATTAATCCAACTACCATATGATCACGTCCACGACAGTCCCTGTTACCACCTAGGAGAGTTTCTGGACAATTGATATAACTTTAACTAATATCAATACTCAACTCTTAATCTATAAAATCTATAAATGCACTTAAATTCTGATCGTTATTATTAAATATCAGATTTCATTTAATGCATTATATCAACAACATGCACTATATACCATTCATACTTCTTGATTTATTGCCACACGTCATAAGTGATTCTTACAAGGCTTTAAACTTATATTTCGCACAATCACCTTTTCAATGTTTTCAAAAAAAACTTTGTTATTGTTAAAATCTCATTGATTTAAGTTATATATAGCAAGCTAAAACACCAGATGGGATCAATTGTACCAATTAAAACATTTTGATCAACTCTTGCCTCGTCTCTTTAAAAAAATGTTTATATTTTCAAACAATATTAATTTCACCGCAGCTAATCTAAAATGAGCAACAACAAATATGGAGTTTAATTTATATATCATAGATTGGAAAGAAAAAATCTGACTTTCATCTCAGTTATGCAAAACAATATTTTCCTAGACATCCATTTAAACACAAAGTCCTTGCAAGAATCACTGATACCTAATAATAAGAATAATAAAATTCATGTCAACCTTCATCAAATTTAAAATTCAATATATTTGCATTGACAATTTAATATTATAATTTAGTAAATCAAGAATGTAAGATTACTGGTGCCATCCAATAGAATTGAAGCACTAGCAAATATATCAGCTAATTTAATATAGTTTTCCTTTTGTTTTAAGGTAGCTATATATAAAACACTGTACTAGTGATAACTGTTCTATCATCTGTGTTGAATTGAGGTTACTGTATATTGCAATAGTGGGGGAAAAACACAGCAAAAAAAATGTTTTAAATTTAAGAACAGACAAATAAAAGAAAATTCACACATTACGATCTTTTTTCCATACATTGAGCTACACACTACTTTTATCTCTTCGGACCTTGAATTTTCTAAATTTTTAGTAATAGGTTTAAAAAACAGTAGATAATTGAATTCCAATTTACAGAAAATCTTTTAATTGTACACATCATTTAAATATCTTCCTTTCAATAAATGATTTTCCTGTTAACTTCTTCCCTTTATAATATTGAATTGTGAAATTTTATTTCAAGTGTAATATGTTTATTCTCTGCTATGATCTTTCAGAATATAGGACAGTAGGCATGGTAATCTTTATTAAAGAGAGAATATTTCAGTGATTAAAACCTGGTACCACATATTTGAATATTAATCTTTAATCAAAATAAAACAGCTAATTTTAGGATAATATTTAAAGAAATCTTTGTTTAATGTCGTGTTGTATATAGCTACCTTACTAACATCATATTATCATATTGTGTTGGTGTAGCATGCAGTATTTCATTGATAAGACCATTTTCATATTGGTATATCGGTCCAGGCTTTCCTCCCTCCCCCTGTTAAGTCTTGTAGTCATGATATAGCTGAAAATTTGCTGAAACTTCTGATTAATATCAACACCTCTTTAATCTTTTTCAAAAATGCAATGTTCACAATTGTTATAAGTCGATGATAGAGCTTGAACAAAACTAGAACAAACAAAAAAACAAAACAAAAATATTACAAATATGAGCATTACATCTTCTGAACCCAATATGAAAATTAGAAAAGTCAAAGTAAACACATGAAAAGAAGAATAAACAAAGAATGCATTGTCCATGCACATGCATAAAATAATGGAAGAAAAATATAACGAGTTGACACTGTTTCTTCTAATAATAGATTTTGATATACCATTATGACAGAAATAAAACAATAAATAGGCATGCAAATTCAATTATATAAACAAACAAATATATAAAATGACAAATTAATATAATATATTGATTTGAATATGTATCTTATTTGTTATCATAACAATAAAAAATGGAGTTATCATCTTACTAACATGGCCTTAACTAAATTATCGTAATATCATAGGTTTAAATGTTGTTTATTTAAATAAAATAAAAGTAAAATATCATTATGTGTTCATGTAAGGTTAGGGTTATGTTGTTTAACACAACTGTCAACAATATTTCAGTCAGCTTTATTGGTGGAGGAAACCAGAGTAAATGGAGAAAGCCATTGATCTGCCTCAAGTCACTTATAATTAGTCAGTGAGTGATTGCCCCTTTGGTATCTTCAAACTCTTCTTATTTTTCAGCGAGATCATAGAGAGAGCAAGTTACATTTCAAAAAGAATATGATCTTGTTGGCTTTGTAATAGACCAAAATGCTTAGTTGAATACATTTCAAAAAGACTACGATCTTGTTGGCTTTGTAATAGACCAAAATGATTAGTTGAATACATTTCAAAAATATTACGATCTTGTTGGCTTTGTAATAGACCAAACTGCTTAGTTGAATTTTTATAATTCTAGCTGACTGAAACAACAGTAGGTGGGTAGACATGTCGCTCTTCCGACACATTATCCCGATTCTGAGCCAAACACTCTTTGATCTTATTGCTGTGTGCTGAAAGGAGAAGTAACAAATATTAATTTGATAGTTTTTGGTTTGAGACTACTGCGGCTTGAACCCATGATCTCCACTTGTGGTGAGTATGCTAACCATTATACCATCGATGCAGTTAGCCCATAATTATATAACTAACCTATTTGTATATGTTGAACTGCTGTCAGCTCATGTTGCTTTCCATTAAATGTGTTGTGTCCTACACAGACATAGTTCCCTGTATTGTTGACAATTACATCGTTCTGTGATAGAGTAAATGTCATCCCTGTAACCAATGTTGTATTCATGTCTGAATCTTTGTGCCATGTAAAGGTTGGTGTTGGGTTCCCTTCAGCTGAACATTCAAGTGTTATTGAGGTGGCCCCTTCAGCATAATTAGGAAGATTTGGTGACTTTGTAATTCCTATGTTCCTTACTTTATCTAAAGAAAACCAAAAGAGGACAGTAATATTATTTTTTATCCTGCACTTGTTCTATTGATCAGTCAAATTGCAATGATGATAATTGTTTGCAATATATCATCACAGACTGAAATATATAGCATTTCTGGTACCTGTTTCATGTTTTACCTGTTGAGCTATATGAAATTAGTTGTAAATCAGTCGCGTGCCTGTTTACAGAAAATATCAAAAGGGGCAACCAAGAAATAATTGTATAGTATCATTTAAATCAAATATCACCGCCCATGAATGTTTGCGATTTTTTTCTGCAGGATAAACACAATACTAATGCAGTGTCTTAAAATTTAATGTTTATGTGTATTCAGTGCAAAACTGGGAACATATTCAGTGGATCTCGCCTTTGTCCCAGTTTTTAACCCTCATACACGTAAGCTTTATATTTTAAGACACAGCACTTAAATTGTATATATTCAAATTCATGTAATAATACTTTAATGACAAAATATTATTTATTTATATACATATATGGGCATATGACATCCAAAAAAATCAATAAAAGTTCCGTCAAACCTTCCAATCTTAAAACCTCTTTATATATATATATATATATAATTTTACCTTTGCATTTTTAAATTAATTGAAATCTGATCTTAAATTTTACAATAGGAAATAAGATTTTTCAGAGCTTATTTGGAACATTTTTAATTTAACTTTTCAAAGTAACAGTTTACCATGAAGAAACCACAGCAGCAGAACAAACAAAATACTAAAAAAAAACTTTAAAGAATAAAAAATTAAATCACACTTGCATTGTATATTACACGATACTGTTGAATAATGAACTCTTATTACGTTTTTATTGAATGATATTTAACACTAAGCTTACAATACACGACAAGAATATCTGGTTGACTTTGTCTATGCATGTCACTGGTAGCTAACTCCTGCTCCACTTCACATTTAACAACAGCTTTGTTGTCTTCTGCTTCCAGATTAATAGTCAACATACTGGTACCATTAAATGTACAGGTACCAGGCATTTTTACTGCAGTAGTTGTAGCACCATTGTAGACTGTTGGTGTTGTACCTCTGTACTTCGTCCATTTAAATTTACCAGCTGGTTTACCAACATTACCAGTACAGGTGAAGGTCACATTTGTTCCCTCCTCTATCCCTGATTTTGGTATCCATGTTGGTACATTGTCTGGTATTGCTGGTTTACCTATACGAGATAAATAAACCACGAATCAATGAGATGAACTTAATAGTTATCTTATGAGTGAGTAATTATTATTTAACACCAAACAAGCAATTTGTTTGGTACATCATGGCAAAAATAAGTTATGTTTTGATGAGATGATGATGAGGTCCGCTTTGTACTAGCCCAACATGCTGAGTTTGAGATTCATATAACTCACTGAAACAAATCACGGGTAGACATGTTGCTCAACTCTGACACATTATTCTGATTTTTAGCCAACCATTCCTTGCCTTTACTGCTTAGTGCTATGTGCTGAGCACAGCATCAACAAACACCAATTGTATAGTCTTTGGTTAGACTCGCTCAGAGCTTGAAACCACAATCTGCTGCACACGAGACTAGGATGCTAACTATTACACCATCGATGCAGTTTTGGCTACCTTGTACATGTACATTAGCTTCATAAAAATGTACATTGCTGAATATTAATATCTGTAATAATATAGCTAAATTTGTCATCACACATTTCAAACATGTTAACTTGACAAATCCACCACAAATCTATATACCCTAATACCGGTAGTACATTATCAACTTCTCTGCTAATTTTTTACTAAGAAACTTCAAATATTACCCCTTATTCTTACAATGCATCAATAATCATCAGGCATGTGTTTTAACCCTTAAATTTACTGGCTTCAAATAGAATATACCAACATTTTAACTCTCTTATTTTTGCCATTAGAAGTCATGTATATTTACCTTTGACAACAATACTTGTGGCATCTGATGTCTTCGAAATAAATGTTCCACCAGACCCTAGAGCAACTTTACACTTATATTCTCTCTCGTCTTCACATTCTATTTGATTGAATGTCAAGATGACAGTATTAGGAAGAGATGGAGTTGGGTTGGATAAATTCGCCCTTGATGAAAGATAATTTCCGTCAGATAAAAATATTGGATCAGCTCCATTAGAATCTATTCCAAATGAAGCTATATCTTCAAACACATTATTAATTTTAGCTTGAAGGTTGCTTCCAAAAACTCTTTCCCCACTTCCTAGCGTATAAACACAACTCAGCTGTAGATTACTTGGTCCAAGGATTCCTTCTTTATCTGGAGAAATCTGAATAGTTATAGATTCAATACCTGAAATATACATTTATTTCTTAATTAATTCAATCATTGACTTCTTTGTTATCTATCAATCCATGGAAAGGCATGACAATTTGGAAGCAGTGACAGAGTAATTGTGGTTTAACGCCAACGCAGCAATTTTTCATGGTGCGAAAAAGTTAATTATCAATAAGATGTTGATGAGGTCCGCTTTGTACTAAGCCAACAGCTTGGTTGGATTTTCATAGTGCTAGCTAACTGAAACAACAGTCCACGAGTAGACATGTCGCTCCACTGGGACACATTATTCTGATTCCGAACCAACCAGTCTTTGTTCTTTCTCATTAATGCTGCGTGCTTAGCGGAGAAGCAACAAATATCAATTTCATAGTCTTTGGTTTGACCCGAGTGGGGCTGAAACCGCCGGTCTACCGCACTCCAGGCAAGCACGCTAACCATTAATTCACAGATGCGGTTTATATGAGTAAATATATCATGGGGAGAAGATAGAATAAACGTAATGTACATGTATCATTTTTTTAAGAGATCATGATTGAGTCTGTTATGTACGTGTATACTAGACAAAGTCACTGGGTTAGAAATTTATTGTTAGGCTTAGGTCCCTGAAACAACCACCCACAGGTCGCTCCACTCCAACACATTATCACAATTTACACTATTTACTCCTTAATGATGCATTCTTAGCTGGTGTATGGTTCTTTGAACCAGATAAGCTAAACTAATTACATTGAAGTGCTGTATATTTTAAATAAGAGATTTAAAGCATTGTTTTCTTCATGAAACCTTAAACTTACATGTAGGTGCAACATTTGAAACATATAATGACAAAGAAATGTATATTATATGTCTTGTCTAGGGGTACCTTACAAAAGACCTACAATGTATGGGTTGTCATCTTATTATTAAAGGGTCTTGACAGTTTTCGGTGTTTTAGCACTGACATGGTTTACTAGTATTAGATATATTTATTATTGAAATTTACAGTTCCTATGTTATATCTACATGTACGTTTTTATTGAAGTATATACTGTAAACATGTACTCCATTAATAAATCAAACTGCACCACTTCACTAAGAGGGCAGGTTTGGGCCCATAACACTAGCTTAACACCGCCACTTTTCATTGAAGTGTCTGTAACAACCCAGGAGAATTAGCGGTCATGTATTTGTGTATTTGTGTTTTGGGGTATCGATTTATATTTTTCCTCTTTCTACGATTTTGCTATAATTGGATTTTGGAACTGTTCCGACAAGTATGGTATTTTATTATTATGGTCAATTTAAAAAATTTAGAAGCAAAGAAATTAAATTAATCATGTTTATGAAACTTAATGTTAGCTAACTCCAATGTTATTTAAAAAAAAATTCCCAGTTCAATTAATCTTGACAAAATTCTATTGAAATTACAATGACATTCTATTAATGGGGATTTCTTATCCGGGGGGTGGATCGTGGCCATGATCACATGGTAGTTGGTTTTACAACACAACTACCAATGCAATCAGTTCCTATCACCACTGTCGGGCACTGATGTTGTGAGTTCAAATCTCGATCAGGGCGAGGTGTACAACATTATGTGATAAAGTTTGTCAGTGACTTCGACAGGTCACTGGTTTTCTTCGGGTCCTCCGGTTTCCTCCACCAATAAAACTGACCGCTACGATATAACTGAAATATTGTTGAAAGTGCCTTTAAACACCACCAAACAAACAAAACAAGCAAATACCTTATCCTGGAGTCTAACTCAGATGGAAATTATATCAGGTAATAATAAGTGGTGCAGGCAATGATAAATTGATATTACAAATTATTTGAAAAATAGAAACTTTATTGTAGAAAAGTCATATATAGAATAACGTACATTTTGAAGGTTGAGACAGACATTATCACAAGTATCGCAACGAGTTTGGGTAGAGCTCGCTGTGATACTAGTGATAATGTATGTTGAGACCTTCAAATCGGTTGTTATTGTTTTTAATGGTAGCTTATAATGTGGTTAAGGTCACATAGACAGACAATTGTCAATATGATACTGTATCTAAGTTAGTTTGCTGATACTGAAAATATCACTCTTTCAAATCAAAGAAAATAATGCCCAAATTATATATAAAAATTAACTCTTCAAAAGATTGAAAAAGTGATTTTTTTTTACATAATATGTACTACTGGATGTAGTTCTAAGTAAGTTCTGCTTCTGTGACAAAAGGGAATTGCTATGTATAATAATTACATACATGTATACATCATAATCTTATCATCATGAATATGCACATCTAATCTTTTATCTAACTAGTGTATGGTATTTTAATAAAACCCAGCCTAATTCTAAAAAAAATCATTAAGACGGTATTTATTACACCTGTGAATAGAAGACAAGACAGTAAATCACAACAAAGCTCCATTATATTGTAAAATTACTAGGTATTCCTGCTATATATGTTATACAGGTATGATAATTGAATCTATACAAATTATTTAAAATCAATAGGATAAAAAAGGCAGTCTGTTTACAGAGGCACAAAACTTAAGGATTATTGTATGTTATATAAACTTAGAAATCAAGTTTTTGCTTAGAATTTGTATTTCATTCTCACCAGATATTGAATATTTACTGTAAATTACTAGATAATTAATGATTGATATCAACCTCATCAATCTCATCTTGTACACTTTATCAAAGAATAGAAGTTTCTCAGCAAAGGTTACCACCTTGGAGGTTGGTTTATGGTGATTAACGACACTTTCAACAATATTTCAGTTCTATCGTGTACCCGGAGAAAAGTCATTCACAAACTTTATCACATAATGTTGTATCGAGTACACCTCGTCTGAGCTGGATTCGAACTCACAACGTTAGTGGTGACAGGCACTGGTTACACAGGTAGTTATTAATCCAACTACCATATGATCACGTCCACGACAGTCCCTGTTACCACCTAGGAGAGTTTCTGGACAATTGATATAACTTTAACTAATATCAATACTCAACTCTTAATCTATAAAATCTATAAATGCACTTAAATTCTGATCGTTATTATTAAATATCAGATTTCATTTAATGCATTATATCAACAACATGCACTATATACCATTCATACTTCTTGATTTATTGCCACACGTCATAAGTGATTCTTACAAGGCTTTAAACTTATATTTCGCACAATCACCTTTTCAATGTTTTCAAAAAAAACTTTGTTATTGTTAAAATCTCATTGATTTAAGTTATATATAGCAAGCTAAAACACCAGATGGGATCAATTGTACCAATTAAAACATTTTGATCAACTCTTGCCTCGTCTCTTTAAAAAAATGTTTATATTTTCAAACAATATTAATTTCACCGCAGCTAATCTAAAATGAGCAACAACAAATATGGAGTTTAATTTATATATCATAGATTGGAAAGAAAAAATCTGACTTTCATCTCAGTTATGCAAAACAATATTTTCCTAGACATCCATTTAAACACAAAGTCCTTGCAAGAATCACTGATACCTAATAATAAGAATAATAAAATTCATGTCAACCTTCATCAAATTTAAAATTCAATATATTTGCATTGACAATTTAATATTATAATTTAGTAAATCAAGAATGTAAGATTACTGGTGCCATCCAATAGAATTGAAGCACTAGCAAATATATCAGCTAATTTAATATAGTTTTCCTTTTGTTTTAAGGTAGCTATATATAAAACACTGTACTAGTGATAACTGTTCTATCATCTGTGTTGAATTGAGGTTACTGTATATTGCAATAGTGGGGGAAAAACACAGCAAAAAAAATGTTTTAAATTTAAGAACAGACAAATAAAAGAAAATTCACACATTACGATCTTTTTTCCATACATTGAGCTACACACTACTTTTATCTCTTCGGACCTTGAATTTTCTAAATTTTTAGTAATAGGTTTAAAAAACAGTAGATAATTGAATTCCAATTTACAGAAAATCTTTTAATTGTACACATCATTTAAATATCTTCCTTTCAATAAATGATTTTCCTGTTAACTTCTTCCCTTTATAATATTGAATTGTGAAATTTTATTTCAAGTGTAATATGTTTATTCTCTGCTATGATCTTTCAGAATATAGGACAGTAGGCATGGTAATCTTTATTAAAGAGAGAATATTTCAGTGATTAAAACCTGGTACCACATATTTGAATATTAATCTTTAATCAAAATAAAACAGCTAATTTTAGGATAATATTTAAAGAAATCTTTGTTTAATGTCGTGTTGTATATAGCTACCTTACTAACATCATATTATCATATTGTGTTGGTGTAGCATGCAGTATTTCATTGATAAGACCATTTTCATATTGGTATATCGGTCCAGGCTTTCCTCCCTCCCCCTGTTAAGTCTTGTAGTCATGATATAGCTGAAAATTTGCTGAAACTTCTGATTAATATCAACACCTCTTTAATCTTTTTCAAAAATGCAATGTTCACAATTGTTATAAGTCGATGATAGAGCTTGAACAAAACTAGAACAAACAAAAAAACAAAACAAAAATATTACAAATATGAGCATTACATCTTCTGAACCCAATATGAAAATTAGAAAAGTCAAAGTAAACACATGAAAAGAAGAATAAACAAAGAATGCATTGTCCATGCACATGCATAAAATAATGGAAGAAAAATATAACGAGTTGACACTGTTTCTTCTAATAATAGATTTTGATATACCATTATGACAGAAATAAAACAATAAATAGGCATGCAAATTCAATTATATAAACAAACAAATATATAAAATGACAAATTAATATAATATATTGATTTGAATATGTATCTTATTTGTTATCATAACAATAAAAAATGGAGTTATCATCTTACTAACATGGCCTTAACTAAATTATCGTAATATCATAGGTTTAAATGTTGTTTATTTAAATAAAATAAAAGTAAAATATCATTATGTGTTCATGTAAGGTTAGGGTTATGTTGTTTAACACAACTGTCAACAATATTTCAGTCAGCTTTATTGGTGGAGGAAACCAGAGTAAATGGAGAAAGCCATTGATCTGCCTCAAGTCACTTATAATTAGTCAGTGAGTGATTGCCCCTTTGGTATCTTCAAACTCTTCTTATTTTTCAGCGAGATCATAGAGAGAGCAAGTTACATTTCAAAAAGAATATGATCTTGTTGGCTTTGTAATAGACCAAAATGCTTAGTTGAATACATTTCAAAAAGACTACGATCTTGTTGGCTTTGTAATAGACCAAAATGATTAGTTGAATACATTTCAAAAATATTACGATCTTGTTGGCTTTGTAATAGACCAAACTGCTTAGTTGAATTTTTATAATTCTAGCTGACTGAAACAACAGTAGGTGGGTAGACATGTCGCTCTTCCGACACATTATCCCGATTCTGAGCCAAACACTCTTTGATCTTATTGCTGTGTGCTGAAAGGAGAAGTAACAAATATTAATTTGATAGTTTTTGGTTTGAGACTACTGCGGCTTGAACCCATGATCTCCACTTGTGGTGAGTATGCTAACCATTATACCATCGATGCAGTTAGCCCATAATTATATAACTAACCTATTTGTATATGTTGAACTGCTGTCAGCTCATGTTGCTTTCCATTAAATGTGTTGTGTCCTACACAGACATAGTTCCCTGTATTGTTGACAATTACATCGTTCTGTGATAGAGTAAATGTCATCCCTGTAACCAATGTTGTATTCATGTCTGAATCTTTGTGCCATGTAAAGGTTGGTGTTGGGTTCCCTTCAGCTGAACATTCAAGTGTTATTGAGGTGGCCCCTTCAGCATAATTAGGAAGATTTGGTGACTTTGTAATTCCTATGTTCCTTACTTTATCTAAAGAAAACCAAAAGAGGACAGTAATATTATTTTTTATCCTGCACTTGTTCTATTGATCAGTCAAATTGCAATGATGATAATTGTTTGCAATATATCATCACAGACTGAAATATATAGCATTTCTGGTACCTGTTTCATGTTTTACCTGTTGAGCTATATGAAATTAGTTGTAAATCAGTCGCGTGCCTGTTTACAGAAAATATCAAAAGGGGCAACCAAGAAATAATTGTATAGTATCATTTAAATCAAATATCACCGCCCATGAATGTTTGCGATTTTTTTCTGCAGGATAAACACAATACTAATGCAGTGTCTTAAAATTTAATGTTTATGTGTATTCAGTGCAAAACTGGGAACATATTCAGTGGATCTCGCCTTTGTCCCAGTTTTTAACCCTCATACACGTAAGCTTTATATTTTAAGACACAGCACTTAAATTGTATATATTCAAATTCATGTAATAATACTTTAATGACAAAATATTATTTATTTATATACATATATGGGCATATGACATCCAAAAAAATCAATAAAAGTTCCGTCAAACCTTCCAATCTTAAAACCTCTTTATATATATATATATATATAATTTTACCTTTGCATTTTTAAATTAATTGAAATCTGATCTTAAATTTTACAATAGGAAATAAGATTTTTCAGAGCTTATTTGGAACATTTTTAATTTAACTTTTCAAAGTAACAGTTTACCATGAAGAAACCACAGCAGCAGAACAAACAAAATACTAAAAAAAAACTTTAAAGAATAAAAAATTAAATCACACTTGCATTGTATATTACACGATACTGTTGAATAATGAACTCTTATTACGTTTTTATTGAATGATATTTAACACTAAGCTTACAATACACGACAAGAATATCTGGTTGACTTTGTCTATGCATGTCACTGGTAGCTAACTCCTGCTCCACTTCACATTTAACAACAGCTTTGTTGTCTTCTGCTTCCAGATTAATAGTCAACATACTGGTACCATTAAATGTACAGGTACCAGGCATTTTTACTGCAGTAGTTGTAGCACCATTGTAGACTGTTGGTGTTGTACCTCTGTACTTCGTCCATTTAAATTTACCAGCTGGTTTACCAACATTACCAGTACAGGTGAAGGTCACATTTGTTCCCTCCTCTATCCCTGATTTTGGTATCCATGTTGGTACATTGTCTGGTATTGCTGGTTTACCTATACGAGATAAATAAACCACGAATCAATGAGATGAACTTAATAGTTATCTTATGAGTGAGTAATTATTATTTAACACCAAACAAGCAATTTGTTTGGTACATCATGGCAAAAATAAGTTATGTTTTGATGAGATGATGATGAGGTCCGCTTTGTACTAGCCCAACATGCTGAGTTTGAGATTCATATAACTCACTGAAACAAATCACGGGTAGACATGTTGCTCAACTCTGACACATTATTCTGATTTTTAGCCAACCATTCCTTGCCTTTACTGCTTAGTGCTATGTGCTGAGCACAGCATCAACAAACACCAATTGTATAGTCTTTGGTTAGACTCGCTCAGAGCTTGAAACCACAATCTGCTGCACACGAGACTAGGATGCTAACTATTACACCATCGATGCAGTTTTGGCTACCTTGTACATGTACATTAGCTTCATAAAAATGTACATTGCTGAATATTAATATCTGTAATAATATAGCTAAATTTGTCATCACACATTTCAAACATGTTAACTTGACAAATCCACCACAAATCTATATACCCTAATACCGGTAGTACATTATCAACTTCTCTGCTAATTTTTTACTAAGAAACTTCACATATTACCCCCTTATTCTTACAATGCATCAATAATCATCAGGCATGTGTTTTAACCCTTAAATTTACTGGCTTCAAATAGAATATACCAACATTTTAACTCTCTTATTTTTGCCATTAGAAGTCATGTATATTTACCTTTGACAACAATACTTGTGGCATCTGATGTCTTCGAAATAAATGTTCCAACAGACCTTAGAGCAACTTTACACTTATATTCTCTCTCGTCTTCACATTCTATTTGATTGAATGTCAAGATGACAGTATTAGGAAGAGATGGAGTTGGGTTGGATAAATTCGCCCTTGATGAAAGATAATTTCCGTCAGATAAAAATATTGGATCAGTTCCATTAGAATCTATTCCAAATGAAGCTATATCTTCAAACACATTATTAATTTTAGCTTGAATGTTGCTTCCAAAAACTTTTTCCCCACTTCCTAGCGTATAAACACAACTCAGCTGTAGATTACTTGGTCCAAGGATTCCTTCTTTATCTGGAGAAATCTGAATAGTTATAGATTCAATACCTGAAATATACATTTATTTCTTAATTAATTCAATCATTGACTTCTTTGTTATTTATCAATCCATGGAAAGCCACGACAATTTGGAAGCAGTGACAGAGAAATTGTGGTTTAACGCCAACGCAGCAATTTTTCATGGTGCGAAAAAGTTAATTATCAATAAGATGTTGATGAGGTCCGCTTTGTACTAAGCCAACAGCTTGGTTGGATTTTCATAGTGCTAGCTAACTGAAACAACAGTCCACGAGTAGACATGTCGCTCCACTGGGACACATTATTCTGATTCCGAACCAACCAGTCTTTGTTCTTTCTCATTAATGCTGCATGCTTAGCGGAGAAGCAACAAATATCAATTTCATAGTCTTTGGATTGACCCGAGTGGGGCTGAAACCGCCGGTCTATCGCACTCCAGACAAGCACGCTAACCATTAATTCACAGATGCGGTTTATATGAGTAAATATATCATGGGGAGAAGATAGAACAAACGTAATGTACATGTATCATTTTCTTAAGAGATCATGATTGAGTCTGTTATGTACGTGTATACTAGACAAAGTCACTGGGTTGGAATTTTATTGTTAGGCTTAGGTCCTTGAAACAACCACCCACAGGTCGCTCCACTCCAACACATTATCCCAGTTTACACTATTTACTCCTTAATGATGCATTCTTAGCTTGTGTATGGTTCTTTGAACCAGATAAGCTAAAATAATTACATTGAAGTGCTGTATATTTTAAATAAGAGATTTAAAGCATTGTTTTCTTCATGAAACCTTAAGCTTACATGTAGGTGCAACATTTGAAACATATAATGACAAAGAAATGTATATTATATGTCTTGTCTAGGGGTACCTTACAAAAGACCTACAATGTATGGGTTGCCATCTTATTATTAAAGAGTCTTGACAGTTTTCAGTGTTTTAGCACTGACATGGTTTACTAGTATTAGATATATTTATTATTGAAATTTACAGTTCCTATGTTATATCTACATGTACGTTTTTATTGAAGTATATACTGTAAACATGTACTCCATTAATAAATCAAACTGCATCACTTCACTAAGAGGGCAGGTTTGGGCCCATAAAACTAGCTTAACACCGCCACTTTTCATTGAAGTGTCTGTAACAACCCAGGAGAATTAGCGGTCATGTATTTGTGTATTTGTGTTTGGGGTATCGATTTATATTTTGCCTCTTTCTACGATTTTGCTATAATTGGATTTTGGAACTGTTCCGACAAGTATGGTATTTTATTATTATGGTCAATTTAAAAAATTTAGAAGCAAAGAAATTTAATTAATCATGTTTATGAAACTTAATGTTAGCTAACTCCAATGTTATTTAAAAAAAAATTCCCATGTTCAATTAATCTTGACAAAATTCTATTGAAATTACAATGACATTCTATTAATGGGGATTTCTTATCCGGGGGGTGGGTCGTGGCCATGATCACATGGTAGTTGGTTTTACAACACAACTACCAATGCAATCAGTTCCTATCACCACTGTCGGGCACTGATGTTGTGAGTTCAAATCTCGATCAGGGCGAGGTGTACAACATTATGTGATAAAGTTTGTCAGTGACTTGCGACAGGTCACTGGTTTTCTTCAGGTCTTCCGGTTTCCTCCACCAATAAAACTGACCGCTACGATATAACTGAAATATTGTTGAAAGTGCCGTTAAACACCACCAAACAAACAAAACAAGCAAATATTTTATCCTGGAGTCTAACTCAGATGGAAATTATATCAGGTAATAAGTGGTGCAGGCAATGATAAATTGATATTAAAAATTATTTGAAAAATAGAAACTTTATTGAAGAAAAGTCATATATAGAATAACGTACATTTTGAAGGTTGAGACAGACATTATCACAAGTATCGCAACGAGTTTGGGTAGAGCTCGCTGTGATACTAGTGATAATGTATGTTGAGACCTTCAAATCGGTTGTTATTGTTTTTATTGGTAGCTTATAATGTGGTTAAGGTCACATAGACAGAAAATTGTCAATATGATACTGTATCTAAGTTAGTTTGCTGATACTGAAAATATCACTCTTTCAAATCAGAGAAAATAATGCCCAAATTATATATAAAAATTAAATCTTCAAACGATTGAAAAAGTGATTTTTTTTTTACAAAAATATGTATTACTGGATGTAGTTCTAAGTAAGTTCTGCCTCAGTGACAAAAGGGAATTGCTATGTATAATCATTACATACATGTATACATCATAATCTTATCATCATGAATATGCACATCTAATCTTTTATCTAACTAGTGTATGGTATTTTATTAAAACCAGCCTAATTCTAAAACAATTCACTAAGACGGTACCTGTGAATATCAACCTCATCAATCTCATCTTGTACGCTTTATCAAAGAATAGAAGCTTCTCAGCAAAGGTTACCACCTTGGAGGTTGGTTTATGGTGATTAACGACACTTTCAACAATATTTCAGTTCTATCGTGTACACGGAGAAAAGTCACTCACAAACTTTATCACATAATGTTGTATCGAGTACACCTCGTTTGAGCTGGATTCGAACTCACAACGTTAGTGGTGACAGGCACTGATTACACAGGTAGTTATTAATCCAACTACCATATGATCACGTCCACGACAGTTCCTGTTACCACCTAGGAGAGTTTCTGGACAATTGATATAACTTTAACTAATAGCAATACTCAACTCTTAATCTATAAAATCTATAAATGCACTTAAATTCTGATTGTTATTATTAAATATCAGATTTCATTTAATGCATTATATCAACAACATGCACTATATACCATTCATACTTCTTGATTTATTGTCACACGTCATAAGTGATTCTTACAAGGCTTTAAACTTATATTTCGCACAATCACCTTTTTAATGTTTTCAAAAAAAACTTTGTTATTGTTATAATCTCATTGATTTAAGTTATATATAGCAAGCTAAGACACCAGATGGGCTCAATTGTACCAATTAAAACATTTTGATCAACTCTTGCTCGTCTCTTTAAAAAACAAATGTCTATATTTTCAAACAATATTAATTTCACCGCAGCTAATCTAAAATGAGCAACAACAAATATGGAGTTTAATTTATACATCATAGAATGGGAAAAAAAATTCTGACTTTCATCTCAGTTATGCAAAACAATATTTTCCTAGACATCCATTTAAACACAAAGTCCTTGCAAGAATCACTGCTAACCTAATAATAAGAATAATAAAATTCATGTCAACCTTCATCAAATTTAAAATTCAATATATTTGCATTGACAATTTAATATTATAATTTAGTAAATCAAGAATGTAAGATTACTGGTGCCATCCAATAGAATTGAAGCACTAGCAAATATATCAGCTAATTTAATATAGTTTTCCTTTTGTTTTAAGGTAGCTATATATAAAACACTGTACTAGTGATAACTGTTCTATCATCTGTGTTGAATTGAGGTTACTGTATATTGCAATAGTGGGGGAAAAACACAGCAAAAAAAATGTTTTAAATTTAAGAACAGACAAATAAAAGAAAATTCACACATTACGATCTTTTTTCCATACATTGAGCTACACACTACTTTTATCTCTTCGGACCTTGAATTTTCTAAATTTTTAGTAATAGGTTTAAAAAACAGTAGATAATTGAATTCCAATTTACAGAAAATCTTTTAATTGTACACATCATTTAAATATCTTCCTTTCAATAAATGATTTTCCTGTTAACTTCTTCCCTTTATAATATTGAATTGTGAATTATTTCAAGTGTAATATGTTTATTCTCTGCTATGATCTTTCAGAATATAGGACAGTCGATGATAGAGCTTGAACAAAACTAGAACAAACAAAAAAACAAAACAAAAATATTACAAATATGAGCATTACATCTTCTGAACCCAATATGAAAATTAGAAAAGTCAAAGTAAACACATGAAAAGAAGAATAAACAAAGAATGCATTGTCCATGCACATGCATAAAATAATGGAAGAAAAATATAACGAGTTGACACTGTTTCTTCTAATAATAGATTTTGATATACCATTATGACAGAAATAAAACAATAAATAGGCATGCAAATTCAATTATATAAACAAACAAATATATAAAATGACAAATTAATATAATATATTGATTTGAATATGTATCTTATTTGTTATCATAACAATAAAAAATGGAGTTATCATCTTACTAACATGGCCTTAACTAAATTATCGTAATATAATAGGTTTAAATGTTGTTTATTTAAATAAAATAAAAGTAAAATATCATTATGTGTTCATGTAAGGTTAGGGTTATGTTGTTTAACACAACTGTCAACAATATTTCAGTCAGCTTTATTGGTGGAGGAAACCAGAGTAAATGGAGAAAGCCATTGATCTGCCTCAAGTCACTTATAATTAGTCAGTGAGTGATTGCCCCTTTGGTATCTTCAAACTCTTCTTATTTTTCAGCGAGATCATAGAGAGAGCAAGTTACATTTCAAAAAGAATATGATCTTGTTGGCTTTGTAATAGACCAAAATGATTAGTTGAATACATTTCAAAAAGACTACGATCTTGTTGGCTTTGTAATAGACCAAAATGCTGAGTTGAATACATTTCAAAAATATTACGATCTTGTTGGCTTTGTAATAGACCAAACTGCTTAGTTGAATTTTTATAATTCTAGCTGACTGAAACAACAGTAGGTGGGTAGACATGTCGCTCTTCCGACACATTATCCCGATTCTGAGCCAAACACTCTTTGATCTTATTGCTGTGTGCTGAAAGGAGAAGTAACAAATATTAATTTGATAGTCTTTGGTTTGAGCCTACTGCGGCTTGAACCCATGATCTCCACTTGTGGTGAGTATGCTAACCATTATACCATCGATGCAGTTAGCCCATAATTATATAACTAACCTATTTGTATATGTTGAACTGCTGTCAGCTCATGTTGCTTTCCATTAAATGTGTTGTGTCCTACACAGACATAGTTCCCTGTATTGTTGACAATTACATCGTTCTGTGATAGAGTAAATGTCTTCCCTGTAACCAATGTTGTATTCATGTCTGAGTCTTTGTGCCATGTAAAGGTTGGTGTTGGGTTCCCTTCAGCTGAACATTCAAGTGTTATTGAGGTGGCTCCTTCAGCATAATTAGGAAGATTTGGTGACTTTGTAATTCCTATGTTCCTTACTTTATCTAAAGAAAACCAAAAGAGGACAGTAATATTATTTTTTATCCTGCACTTGTTCTATTGATCAGTCAAATTGCAATGATGATAATTGTTTGCAATATATCATCACAGACTGAAATATATAGCATTTCTGGTACCTGTTTCATGTTTTACCTGTTGAGCTATATGAAATTAGTTGTAAATCAGTCGCGTGCCTGTTTACAGAAAATATCAAAAGGGGCAACCAAGAAATAATTGTATAGTATCATTTAAATCAAATATCACCGCCCATGAATGTTTGCGATTTTTTTCTGCAGGATAAACACAATACTAATGCAGTGTCTTAAAATGTAATATTTATGTGTATTCAGTGCAAAACTGGGAACATATTCAGTGGATCTCGCCTTTGTCCCAGTTTTTAACCCTCATACACGTAAGCTTTATATTTTAAGACACAGCACTTAAATTGTATATATTCAAATTCATGTAATAATACTTTAATGACAAAATATTATTTATTTATATACTTATATGGGCATATGACATCCAAAAAAATCAATAAAAGTTCCGTCAAACCTTCCAATCTTAAAACCACTTTATATATATATATATATATATATATATATATATATATATAATTTTACCTTTGCATTTTTAAATTAATTGAAATCTGATCTTGAATTTTACAATAGGAAATAAGATTTTTCAGAGCTTATTTGGAACATTTTTAATTTAACTTTTCAAAGTAACAGTTTACCATGAAGAACACACAGCAGCAGATCAAACAAAATACTAAAAAAAAACTTTAAAGAATAAAAAATTAAATCACACTTGCATTGTATATTACACGATACTGTTGAATAATGAACTCTTATTACGTTTTAATTGTATGATATTTAACACTAAACTTACAATACACGACAAGAATATCTGGTTGACTTTGTCTATGCATGTCACTGTTAGCTAACTCCTGCTCCACTTCACATTTAACAACAGCTTTGTTGTCTTCTGCTTCCAGATTAATAGTCAACATACTGGTACCATTAAATGTACAGGTATCAGGCATTTCTACTGCAGTAGTTGTAGCACCATTGTAGACTGTTGGTGTTGTACCTCTGTACTTCGTCCATTTAAATTTACCAGCTGGTTTACCAACATTACCAGTACAGGTGAAGGTCACATTTGTACCCTCCTCTATCCCTGATTTTGGTATCCATGTTGGTACATTGTCTGGTATTGCTGGTTTACCTATACGAGATAAATAAACCACGAATCAATGAGATGAACTTAATAGTTATCTTATGAGTGAGTAATTATTATTTAACACCAAACAAGCAATTTGTTTGGTACATCATGGCAAAAATAAGTTATGTTTTGATGAGATGATGATGAGGTCCGCTTTGTACTAGCCCAACATGCTGAGTTTGAGATTCATATAACTCACTGAAGCAAATCACGGGTAGACATGTTGCTCAACTCTGAAACATTATTCTGATTATTAGCCAACCATTCCTTGCCTTTACTGCTTAGTGCTATGTGCTGAGCACAGCATCAACAAACACCAATTGTATAGTCTTTGGTTAGACTCGCTCAGAGCTTGAAACCACAATCTGCTGCACACGAGACTAGGATGCTAACTATTACACCATCGATGTAGTTTTGGCTACCTTGTACATGTACATTAGCTTCATAAAAATGTACATTGCTGAATATTACTATCTGTAATAATATAGCTAAATTTGTCATCACACATTTCAAACATGTTAACTTGACATATCCACCACAAATCTATATACCCTAATACCGGTAGTACATTATCAACTTCTCTGCTAATTTTTTACTAAGAAACTTCAAATATTACCCCCTTATTCTTACAATGCATCAATAATCATCAGGCATGTGTTTTAACCCTTAATTTTACTGGCTTCAAATAGAATATACCAACATTTAACTCTCTTATTTTTGCCATTAGAAGTCATGTATATTTACCTTTGACAACAATACTTGTGGCATCTGATGTCTTCGAAATAAATGTTCCACCAGACCTTAGAGCAACATTACACTTATATTCTCTCTCGTCTTCACATTCTATTTGATTGAATGTCAAGATGACAGTATTAGGAAGAGATGGAGTTGGGTTGGATAAATTCGCCCTTGATGAAAGATAATTTCCGTCAGATAAAAATATTGGATCAGCTCCATTAGAATCTGTTTCAAATGAAGCTATATATTCAAACACATTATTAATTTTAGCTTGAAGGTTGCTTCCAAAAACTCTTTCCCCACTTCCTAGCGTATAAACACAACTCAGCTGTAGATTACTTGGTCCAAGGATTCCTTCTTTATCTGGAGAAATCTGAATAGTTATAGATTCAATACCTGAAATATACATTTATTTCTTAATTAATTCAATCATTGACTTCTTTGTTATTTATCAATCCATGGAATGGCATGAACATTTGGAAGCAGTGACAGAGAAATTGTGGTTTAACGCCAACGCAGCCATTTTTCATGGAGCGAAAAAGTTAATTATCAATAAGATGTTGATGAGGTCCGCTTTGTACTAAGCCAACAGCTTGGTTGGATTTTCATAGTGCTAGCTAACTGAAATAACAGTCCACGAGTAGACATGTCGCTCCACTGGGACACATTATTCTGATTCCGAACCAACCAGTCTTTGTTCTTTCTCATTAACGCTGCATGCTTAGCGGAGAAGCAACAACTATCAATTTCATAGTCTTTGGTTTGACCCGAGTGGGGCTGAAACCGCCGGTCTACCGCACTCCAGGCAAGCACGCTAACCATTAATTCACAGATGCGGTTTATATGAGTAAATATATCATGGGGAGAAGATAGAACAAACGTAATGTACATGTATCATTTTTTTAAGAGATCATGATTGAGTCTGTTATGTACGTGTATACTAGACAAAGTCACTGGGTTGGAATTTTATTGTTAGGCTTAGGTCCTTGAAACAACCACCCACAGGTCGCTCCACTCCAATACATTATCCCAGTTTACACTATTTACTCCTTAATGATGCATTCTTGGCTTGTGTATGGTTCTTTGAACCAGATAGGCTAAAATAATTGCATTGCAATGCTGTATATTTTAAATAAGAGATTTAAAGCATTGTTTTCTTCATGAAACCTTAAGCTTACATGTAGGTGCAACATTTGAAACATATAATGACAAAGAAATGTATATTATATGTCTTGTCTAGGGGTACCTTACAAAAGACCTACAATGTATGGGTTGTCATCTTATTATTAAAGAGTCTTGACAGTTTTCAGTGTTTTAGCACTGACATGGTTTACTAGTATTAGATATATTTATTATTGAAATTTACAGTTCCTATGTTATATCTACATGTACGTTTTTATTGAAGTATATACTGTAAACATGTACTCCATTAATAAATCAAACTGCATCACTTCACTAAGAGGGCAGGTTTGGGCCCATAAAACTAGCTTAACACCGCCACTTTTCATTGAAGTGTCTGTAACAACCCAGGAGAATTAGCGGTCATGTATTTGTGTATTTGTGTTTGGGGTATCGATTTATATTTTGCCTCTTTCTACGATTTTGCTATAATTGGATTTTGGAACTGTTCCGACAAGTATGGTATTTTATTATTATGGTCAATTTAAAAAATTTAGAAGCAAAGAAATTTAATTAATCATGTTTATGAAACTTAATGTTAGCTAACTCCAATGTTATTTAAAAAAAAATTCCCATGTTCAATTAATCTTGACAAAATTCTATTGAAATTACAATGACATTCTATTAATGGGGATTTCTTATCCGGGGGGTGGGTCGTGGCCATGATCACATGGTAGTTGGTTTTACAACACAACTACCAATGCAATCAGTTCCTATCACCACTGTCGGGCACTGATGTTGTGAGTTCAAATCTCGATCAGGGCGAGGTGTACAACATTATGTGATAAAGTTTGTCAGTGACTTGCGACAGGTCACTGGTTTTCTTCAGGTCTTCCGGTTTCCTCCACCAATAAAACTGACCGCTACGATATAACTGAAATATTGTTGAAAGTGCCGTTAAACACCACCAAACAAACAAAACAAGCAAATATTTTATCCTGGAGTCTAACTCAGATGGAAATTATATCAGGTAATAAGTGGTGCAGGCAATGATAAATTGATATTAAAAATTATTTGAAAAATAGAAACTTTATTGAAGAAAAGTCATATATAGAATAACGTACATTTTGAAGGTTGAGACAGACATTATCACAAGTATCGCAACGAGTTTGGGTAGAGCTCGCTGTGATACTAGTGATAATGTATGTTGAGACCTTCAAATCGGTTGTTATTGTTTTTATTGGTAGCTTATAATGTGGTTAAGGTCACATAGACAGAAAATTGTCAATATGATACTGTATCTAAGTTAGTTTGCTGATACTGAAAATATCACTCTTTCAAATCAGAGAAAATAATGCCCAAATTATATATAAAAATTAAATCTTCAAACGATTGAAAAAGTGATTTTTTTTTTACAAAAATATGTATTACTGGATGTAGTTCTAAGTAAGTTCTGCCTCAGTGACAAAAGGGAATTGCTATGTATAATCATTACATACATGTATACATCATAATCTTATCATCATGAATATGCACATCTAATCTTTTATCTAACTAGTGTATGGTATTTTATTAAAACCAGCCTAATTCTAAAACAATTCACTAAGACGGTACCTGTGAATATCAACCTCATCAATCTCATCTTGTACGCTTTATCAAAGAATAGAAGCTTCTCAGCAAAGGTTACCACCTTGGAGGTTGGTTTATGGTGATTAACGACACTTTCAACAATATTTCAGTTCTATCGTGTACACGGAGAAAAGTCACTCACAAACTTTATCACATAATGTTGTATCGAGTACACCTCGTTTGAGCTGGATTCGAACTCACAACGTTAGTGGTGACAGGCACTGATTACACAGGTAGTTATTAATCCAACTACCATATGATCACGTCCACGACAGTTCCTGTTACCACCTAGGAGAGTTTCTGGACAATTGATATAACTTTAACTAATAGCAATACTCAACTCTTAATCTATAAAATCTATAAATGCACTTAAATTCTGATTGTTATTATTAAATATCAGATTTCATTTAATGCATTATATCAACAACATGCACTATATACCATTCATACTTCTTGATTTATTGTCACACGTCATAAGTGATTCTTACAAGGCTTTAAACTTATATTTCGCACAATCACCTTTTCAATGTTTTCAAAAAAAAACTGTTTTATTGTTATAATCTCATTGATTTAAGTTATATATAGCAAGTTAAAACACCAGATGGGCTCAATTGTACCAATTAAAACATTTTGATCAACTCTTGCCTCGTCTCTTTAAAAAAAATGTCTATATTTTCAAACAATATTAATTTCACCGCAGCTAATCTAAAATGAGCAACAACAAGTATGGAGTTTAATTTATACATCATAGAATGGAAAGAAAAATTCTGACTTTTATCTCAGTTATGCAAACAATATTTTCCTAGACATCCATTTAAACACAAAGTCCTTGCAAGAATCACTGCTACCTAATAATAAGAATAATAAAATTCATGTCAACCTTCATCAAATTTAAAATTCAATATATTTGCATTGACAATTTAATATTATAATTTAGTAAATCAAGAATGTAAGATTACTGGTGCCATCCAATAGAATTGAAGCACTAGCAAATATATCAGCTAATTTAATATAGTTTTCCTTTTTTCTAAGGTAGCTTTATACAAAACACTGTACTAGTGATAACTGTTCTATCATCTGTGTTGAATTGAGGTTACTGTATATTGCAATAGTGGGGAAAAAACACAGCAAACAAAATGTTTTAAATTTAAGAACAGACAAATAAAAGACAATTCACACATTAAGATCTTTTTTCCATACATTGAGCTACACACTACTTTTATCTCTTCGGACCTTGAATTTTCTAAATTTTTAGTAATAGGTTTAAAAAAACAGTAGATAATTGAATTCCAATTTACAGAAAATCTTTTAATTGTACACATCATTTAAATATCTTCCTTTCAATAAATGATTTTCCTGTTAACTTCTTCCCTTTATAATATTGAATTGTGAAATTTTATTTCAAGTGTAATATGTTTATTCTCTGCTATGATCTTTCAGAATATAGGACAGTAGGCATGGTAATCTTTATTAAAGAGAGAATATTTCAGTGATTAAAACCTGGTACCACATATTTGAATATTAATCTTTAATCAAAATAAAACAGCTAATTTTAGGATAATATTTAAAGAAATCTTTGTTTAATGTCGTGTTGTATATAGCTACCTTACTAACATCATATTATCATATTGTGTTGGTGTAGCATGCAGTATTTCATTGATAAGACCATTTTCATATTGGTATATCGGTCCAGGCTTTCCTCCCTCCCCCTGTTAAGTCTTGTAGTCATGATATAGCTGAAAATTTGCTGAAACTTCTGATTAATATCAACACCTCTTTAATCTTTTTCAAAAATGCAATGTTCACAATTGTTATAAGTCGATGATAGAGCTTGAACAAAACTAGAACAAACAAAAAAACAAAACAAAAATATTACAAATATGAGCATTACATCTTCTGAACCCAATATGAAAATTAGAAAAGTCAAAGTAAACACATGAAAAGAAGAATAAACAAAGAATGCATTGTCCATGCACATGCATAAAATAATGGAAGAAAAATATAACGAGTTGACACTGTTTCTTCTAATAATAGATTTTGATATACCATTATGACAGAAATAAAACAATAAATAGGCATGCAAATTCAATTATATAAACAAACAAATATATAAAATGACAAATTAATATAATATATTGATTTGAATATGTATCTTATTTGTTATCATAACAATAAAAAATGGAGTTATCATCTTACTAACATGGCCTTAACTAAATTATCGTAATATCATAGGTTTAAATGTTGTTTATTTAAATAAAATAAAAGTAAAATATCATTATGTGTTCATGTAAGGTTAGGGTTATGTTGTTTAACACAACTGTCAACAATATTTCAGTCAGCTTTATTGGTGGAGGAAACCAGAGTAAATGGAGAAAGCCATTGATCTGCCTCAAGTCACTTATAATTAGTCAGTGAGTGATTGCCCCTTTGGTATCTTCAAACTCTTCTTATTTTTCAGCGAGATCATAGAGAGAGCAAGTTACATTTCAAAAAGAATATGATCTTGTTGGCTTTGTAATAGACCAAAATGCTTAGTTGAATACATTTCAAAAAGACTACGATCTTGTTGGCTTTGTAATAGACCAAAATGATTAGTTGAATACATTTCAAAAATATTACGATCTTGTTGGCTTTGTAATAGACCAAACTGCTTAGTTGAATTTTTATAATTCTAGCTGACTGAAACAACAGTAGGTGGGTAGACATGTCGCTCTTCCGACACATTATCCCGATTCTGAGCCAAACACTCTTTGATCTTATTGCTGTGTGCTGAAAGGAGAAGTAACAAATATTAATTTGATAGTTTTTGGTTTGAGACTACTGCGGCTTGAACCCATGATCTCCACTTGTGGTGAGTATGCTAACCATTATACCATCGATGCAGTTAGCCCATAATTATATAACTAACCTATTTGTATATGTTGAACTGCTGTCAGCTCATGTTGCTTTCCATTAAATGTGTTGTGTCCTACACAGACATAGTTCCCTGTATTGTTGACAATTACATCGTTCTGTGATAGAGTAAATGTCATCCCTGTAACCAATGTTGTATTCATGTCTGAATCTTTGTGCCATGTAAAGGTTGGTGTTGGGTTCCCTTCAGCTGAACATTCAAGTGTTATTGAGGTGGCCCCTTCAGCATAATTAGGAAGATTTGGTGACTTTGTAATTCCTATGTTCCTTACTTTATCTAAAGAAAACCAAAAGAGGACAGTAATATTATTTTTTATCCTGCACTTGTTCTATTGATCAGTCAAATTGCAATGATGATAATTGTTTGCAATATATCATCACAGACTGAAATATATAGCATTTCTGGTACCTGTTTCATGTTTTACCTGTTGAGCTATATGAAATTAGTTGTAAATCAGTCGCGTGCCTGTTTACAGAAAATATCAAAAGGGGCAACCAAGAAATAATTGTATAGTATCATTTAAATCAAATATCACCGCCCATGAATGTTTGCGATTTTTTTCTGCAGGATAAACACAATACTAATGCAGTGTCTTAAAATTTAATGTTTATGTGTATTCAGTGCAAAACTGGGAACATATTCAGTGGATCTCGCCTTTGTCCCAGTTTTTAACCCTCATACACGTAAGCTTTATATTTTAAGACACAGCACTTAAATTGTATATATTCAAATTCATGTAATAATACTTTAATGACAAAATATTATTTATTTATATACATATATGGGCATATGACATCCAAAAAAATCAATAAAAGTTCCGTCAAACCTTCCAATCTTAAAACCTCTTTATATATATATATATATATAATTTTACCTTTGCATTTTTAAATTAATTGAAATCTGATCTTAAATTTTACAATAGGAAATAAGATTTTTCAGAGCTTATTTGGAACATTTTTAATTTAACTTTTCAAAGTAACAGTTTACCATGAAGAAACCACAGCAGCAGAACAAACAAAATACTAAAAAAAAACTTTAAAGAATAAAAAATTAAATCACACTTGCATTGTATATTACACGATACTGTTGAATAATGAACTCTTATTACGTTTTTATTGAATGATATTTAACACTAAGCTTACAATACACGACAAGAATATCTGGTTGACTTTGTCTATGCATGTCACTGGTAGCTAACTCCTGCTCCACTTCACATTTAACAACAGCTTTGTTGTCTTCTGCTTCCAGATTAATAGTCAACATACTGGTACCATTAAATGTACAGGTACCAGGCATTTTTACTGCAGTAGTTGTAGCACCATTGTAGACTGTTGGTGTTGTACCTCTGTACTTCGTCCATTTAAATTTACCAGCTGGTTTACCAACATTACCAGTACAGGTGAAGGTCACATTTGTTCCCTCCTCTATCCCTGATTTTGGTATCCATGTTGGTACATTGTCTGGTATTGCTGGTTTACCTATACGAGATAAATAAACCACGAATCAATGAGATGAACTTAATAGTTATCTTATGAGTGAGTAATTATTATTTAACACCAAACAAGCAATTTGTTTGGTACATCATGGCAAAAATAAGTTATGTTTTGATGAGATGATGATGAGGTCCGCTTTGTACTAGCCCAACATGCTGAGTTTGAGATTCATATAACTCACTGAAACAAATCACGGGTAGACATGTTGCTCAACTCTGACACATTATTCTGATTTTTAGCCAACCATTCCTTGCCTTTACTGCTTAGTGCTATGTGCTGAGCACAGCATCAACAAACACCAATTGTATAGTCTTTGGTTAGACTCGCTCAGAGCTTGAAACCACAATCTGCTGCACACGAGACTAGGATGCTAACTATTACACCATCGATGCAGTTTTGGCTACCTTGTACATGTACATTAGCTTCATAAAAATGTACATTGCTGAATATTAATATCTGTAATAATATAGCTAAATTTGTCATCACACATTTCAAACATGTTAACTTGACAAATCCACCACAAATCTATATACCCTAATACCGGTAGTACATTATCAACTTCTCTGCTAATTTTTTACTAAGAAACTTCACATATTACCCCCTTATTCTTACAATGCATCAATAATCATCAGGCATGTGTTTTAACCCTTAAATTTACTGGCTTCAAATAGAATATACCAACATTTTAACTCTCTTATTTTTGCCATTAGAAGTCATGTATATTTACCTTTGACAACAATACTTGTGGCATCTGATGTCTTCGAAATAAATGTTCCAACAGACCTTAGAGCAACTTTACACTTATATTCTCTCTCGTCTTCACATTCTATTTGATTGAATGTCAAGATGACAGTATTAGGAAGAGATGGAGTTGGGTTGGATAAATTCGCCCTTGATGAAAGATAATTTCCGTCAGATAAAAATATTGGATCAGTTCCATTAGAATCTATTCCAAATGAAGCTATATCTTCAAACACATTATTAATTTTAGCTTGAATGTTGCTTCCAAAAACTCTTTCCCCACTTCCTAGCGTATAAACACAACTCAGCTGTAGATTACTTGGTCCAAGGATTCCTTCTTTATCTGGAGAAATCTGAATAGTTATAGATTCAATACCTGAAATATACATTTATTTCTTAATTAATTCAATCATTGACTTCTTTGTTATTTATCAATCCATGGAAAGCCACGACAATTTGGAAGCAGTGACAGAGAAATTGTGGTTTAACGCCAACGCAGCAATTTTTCATGGTGCGAAAAAGTTAATTATCAATAAGATGTTGATGAGGTCCGCTTTGTACTAAGCCAACAGCTTGGTTGGATTTTCATAGTGCTAGCTAACTGAAACAACAGTCCACGAGTAGACATGTCGCTCCACTGGGACACATTATTCTGATTCCGAACCAACCAGTCTTTGTTCTTTCTCATTAATGCTGCATGCTTAGCGGAGAAGCAACAAATATCAATTTCATAGTCTTTGGATTGACCCGAGTGGGGCTGAAACCGCCGGTCTATCGCACTCCAGACAAGCACGCTAACCATTAATTCACAGATGCGGTTTATATGAGTAAATATATCATGGGGAGAAGATAGAACAAACGTAATGTACATGTATCATTTTCTTAAGAGATCATGATTGAGTCTGTTATGTACGTGTATACTAGACAAAGTCACTGGGTTGGAATTTTATTGTTAGGCTTAGGTCCTTGAAACAACCACCCACAGGTCGCTCCACTCCAACACATTATCCCAGTTTACACTATTTACTCCTTAATGATGCATTCTTAGCTTGTGTATGGTTCTTTGAACCAGATAAGCTAAAATAATTACATTGAAGTGCTGTATATTTTAAATAAGAGATTTAAAGCATTGTTTTCTTCATGAAACCTTAAGCTTACATGTAGGTGCAACATTTGAAACATATAATGACAAAGAAATGTATATTATATGTCTTGTCTAGGGGTACCTTACAAAAGACCTACAATGTATGGGTTGCCATCTTATTATTAAAGAGTCTTGACAGTTTTCAGTGTTTAGCACTGACATGGTTTACTAGTATTAGATATATTTATTATTGAAATTTACAGTTCCTATGTTATATCTACATGTACGTTTTTATTGAAGTATATACTGTAAACATGTACTCCATTAATAAATCAAAGTGCACCACTTCACTAAGAGGGAAGGTTTGGGCCCATAAAACTAGCTTAACAACGCCACTTTTCATTGAAGTGTCTGTAACAACCCAGGAGAATTAGCGGTCATGTATTTGTGTATTTGTGTTTGGGGTATCGATTTATATTTTTCCTCTTTCTACGATTTTGCTATAATTGGATTTTGGAACTGTTCCGACAAGTATGGTATTTTATTATTATGGTCAATTTAAAAAATCTAGAAGCAAAGAAATTAAATTAATCATGTTTATGAAACTTAATGTTAGCTAACTCCAATGTTATTTAAAAATTCTATTGAAATTACAATGACATTCTATTAATGGGGATTTCTTATCCGGGGGGTGGGTCGTGGCCATGATCACATGGTAGTTGGTTTTACAACACAACTACCAATGCAATCAGTTCCTATCACCACTGTCGGGCACTGATGTTGTGAGTTCAAATCTCGATCAGGGCGAGGTGTACAACATTATGTGATAAAGTTTGTCAGTGACTTGCGACAGGTCACTGGTTTTCTTCGGGTCCTCCGGTTTCCTCCACCAATAAAACTGACCGCTACGATATAACTGAAATATTGTTGAAAGTGCCGTTAAACACCACCAAACAAACAAAACAAGCAAATACCTTATCCTGGAGTCTAACTCAGATGGAAATTATATCAGGTAATAAGTGGTGCAGGCAATGATAAATTGATATTAAAAATTATTTGAAAAATAGAAACTTTATTGTAGAAAAGTCATATATAGAATAACGTACATTTTGAAGGTTGAGACAGACATTATCACAAGTATCGCAACGAGTTTGGATAGAGCTCGCTGTGATACTAGTGATAATGTATGTTGAGACCTTCAAATCGGTTGTTATTGTTTTTAATGGTAGCTTATAATGTGGTTAAGGTCACATAGACAGAAAATTGTCAATATGATACTGTATCTAAGTTAGTTTGCTGATACTGAAAATATCACTCTTTCAAATCAAAGAAAATAATGCCCAAATTATATATAAAAATTAAATCTTCTAAAGATTGAAAAAGTGATTTTTTTTTACAAAAATATGTATTACTGGATGTAGTTCTAAGTAAGTTCTGCTTCAGTGACAAAAGGAAATTGCTATGTATAATCATTACATACATGTATACATCGTAATCTTATCATCATGCATATGCACATCTAATCTTTTATCTAACTAGTGTATGGTATTTTAATAAAACCCAGCCTAATTCTAAAACAATTCACTAAGACGGTATTTATTACACCTGTGAATAGAAGACAAGACAGTAAATCACAACAAAGCTCCATTATATTGTAAAATTACTAGGTATTCCTGCTATATATGTTATACAGGTATGATAATTGAATCTATGCAAATTATTTAAAATCAATAGGATAAAAAAGGCAGTCTGTTTACAGAGGCACAAAACTTAAGGATTATTGTATGTTATATAAACTTAGAAATCAAGTTTTTGCTTAGAATTTGTATTTCATTCTCACCAGATATTGAATATTTACTGTAAATTACTAGATAATTAATGATTGATATCAACCTCATCAATTTCATCTTGTACACTTTATCAAAGAATAGAAGTTTCTCAGCAATGGGTACTACCTTGGAGGTTGGTTTATGGTGATTAACGACACTTTCAACAATATTTCAGTTCTATCGTGTACCCGGAGAAAAGTCACCCACAAACTTTATCACATAATGTTGTATCGAGTACACCTCGTCTGAGCTGGATTCGAACTCACAACGTTAGTGGTGACAGGCACTGATTACACAGGTAGTTATTAATCCAACTACCATATGATCACGTCCACGACAGTCCCTGTTACCACCTAGGAGAGTTTCTGGACAATTGATATAACTTTAACTAATAGCAATACTCAACTCTTAATCTATAAAATCTATAAATGCACTTAAATTCTGACTGTTATTATTAAATATCAGATTTCATTTAATGCATTATATCAACAACATGCACTATATACCATTCATACTTCTTGATTTATTGTCACACGTCATAAGTGATTCTTACAAGGCTTTAAACTTATATTTCGCACAATCACCTTTTTAATGTTTTCAAAAAAAACTTTGTTATTGTTATAATCTCATTGATTTAAGTTATATATAGCAAGCTAAGACACCAGATGGGCTCAATTGTACCAATTAAAACATTTTGATCAACTCTTGCTCGTCTCTTTAAAAAACAAATGTCTATATTTTCAAACAATATTAATTTCACCGCAGCTAATCTAAAATGAGCAACAACAAATATGGAGTTTAATTTATACATCATAGAATGGGAAAAAAAATTCTGACTTTCATCTCAGTTATGCAAAACAATATTTTCCTAGACATCCATTTAAACACAAAGTCCTTGCAAGAATCACTGCTAACCTAATAATAAGAATAATAAAATTCATGTCAACCTTCATCAAATTTAAAATTCAATATATTTGCATTGACAATTTAATATTATAATTTAGTAAATCAAGAATGTAAGATTACTGGTGCCATCCAATAGAATTGAAGCACTAGCAAATATATCAGCTAATTTAATATAGTTTTCCTTTTGTTTTAAGGTAGCTATATATAAAACACTGTACTAGTGATAACTGTTCTATCATCTGTGTTGAATTGAGGTTACTGTATATTGCAATAGTGGGGGAAAAACACAGCAAAAAAAATGTTTTAAATTTAAGAACAGACAAATAAAAGAAAATTCACACATTACGATCTTTTTTCCATACATTGAGCTACACACTACTTTTATCTCTTCGGACCTTGAATTTTCTAAATTTTTAGTAATAGGTTTAAAAAACAGTAGATAATTGAATTCCAATTTACAGAAAATCTTTTAATTGTACACATCATTTAAATATCTTCCTTTCAATAAATGATTTTCCTGTTAACTTCTTCCCTTTATAATATTGAATTGTGAATTATTTCAAGTGTAATATGTTTATTCTCTGCTATGATCTTTCAGAATATAGGACAGTCGATGATAGAGCTTGAACAAAACTAGAACAAACAAAAAAACAAAACAAAAATATTACAAATATGAGCATTACATCTTCTGAACCCAATATGAAAATTAGAAAAGTCAAAGTAAACACATGAAAAGAAGAATAAACAAAGAATGCATTGTCCATGCACATGCATAAAATAATGGAAGAAAAATATAACGAGTTGACACTGTTTCTTCTAATAATAGATTTTGATATACCATTATGACAGAAATAAAACAATAAATAGGCATGCAAATTCAATTATATAAACAAACAAATATATAAAATGACAAATTAATATAATATATTGATTTGAATATGTATCTTATTTGTTATCATAACAATAAAAAATGGAGTTATCATCTTACTAACATGGCCTTAACTAAATTATCGTAATATCATAGGTTTAAATGTTGTTTATTTAAATAAAATAAAAGTAAAATATCATTATGTGTTCATGTAAGGTTAGGGTTATGTTGTTTAACACAACTGTCAACAATATTTCAGTCAGCTTTATTGGTGGAGGAAACCAGAGTAAATGGAGAAAGCCATTGATCTGCCTCAAGTCACTTATAATTAGTCAGTGAGTGATTGCCCCTTTGGTATCTTCAAACTCTTCTTATTTTTCAGCGAGATCATAGAGAGAGCAAGTTACATTTCAAAAAGAATATGATCTTGTTGGCTTTGTAATAGACCAAAATGCTTAGTTGAATACATTTCAAAAAGACTACGATCTTGTTGGCTTTGTAATAGACCAAAATGATTAGTTGAATACATTTCAAAAATATTACGATCTTGTTGGCTTTGTAATAGACCAAACTGCTTAGTTGAATTTTTATAATTCTAGCTGACTGAAACAACAGTAGGTGGGTAGACATGTCGCTCTTCCGACACATTATCCCGATTCTGAGCCAAACACTCTTTGATCTTATTGCTGTGTGCTGAAAGGAGAAGTAACAAATATTAATTTGATAGTCTTTGGTTTGAGCCTACTGCGGCTTGAACCCATGATCTCCACTTGTGGTGAGTATGCTAACCATTATACCATCGATGCAGTTAGCCCATAATTATATAACTAACCTATTTGTATATGTTGAACTGCTGTCAGCTCATGTTGCTTTCCATTAAATGTGTTGTGTCCTACACAGACATAGTTCCCTGTATTGTTGACAATTACATCGTTCTGTGATAGAGTAAATGTCTTCCCTGTAACCAATGTTGTATTCATGTCTGAGTCTTTGTGCCATGTAAAGGTTGGTGTTGGGTTCCCTTCAGCTGAACATTCAAGTGTTATTGAGGTGGCTCCTTCAGCATAATTAGGAAGATTTGGTGACTTTGTAATTCCTATGTTCCTTACTTTATCTAAAGAAAACCAAAAGAGGACAGTAATATTATTTTTTATCCTGCACTTGTTCTATTGATCAGTCAAATTGCAATGATGATAATTGTTTGCAATATATCATCACAGACTGAAATATATAGCATTTCTGGTACCTGTTTCATGTTTTACCTGTTGAGCTATATGAAATTAGTTGTAAATCAGTCGCGTGCCTGTTTACAGAAAATATCAAAAGGGGCAACCAAGAAATAATTGTATAGTATCATTTAAATCAAATATCACCGCCCATGAATGTTTGCGATTTTTTTCTGCAGGATAAACACAATACTAATGCAGTGTCTTAAAATGTAATATTTATGTGTATTCAGTGCAAAACTGGGAACATATTCAGTGGATCTCGCCTTTGTCCCAGTTTTTAACCCTCATACACGTAAGCTTTATATTTTAAGACACAGCACTTAAATTGTATATATTCAAATTCATGTAATAATACTTTAATGACAAAATATTATTTATTTATATACTTATATGGGCATATGACATCCAAAAAAATCAATAAAAGTTCCGTCAAACCTTCCAATCTTAAAACCACTTTATATATATATATATATATATATATATATATATATATATAATTTTACCTTTGCATTTTTAAATTAATTGAAATCTGATCTTGAATTTTACAATAGGAAATAAGATTTTTCAGAGCTTATTTGGAACATTTTTAATTTAACTTTTCAAAGTAACAGTTTACCATGAAGAACACACAGCAGCAGATCAAACAAAATACTAAAAAAAAACTTTAAAGAATAAAAAATTAAATCACACTTGCATTGTATATTACACGATACTGTTGAATAATGAACTCTTATTACGTTTTAATTGTATGATATTTAACACTAAACTTACAATACACGACAAGAATATCTGGTTGACTTTGTCTATGCATGTCACTGTTAGCTAACTCCTGCTCCACTTCACATTTAACAACAGCTTTGTTGTCTTCTGCTTCCAGATTAATAGTCAACATACTGGTACCATTAAATGTACAGGTATCAGGCATTTCTACTGCAGTAGTTGTAGCACCATTGTAGACTGTTGGTGTTGTACCTCTGTACTTCGTCCATTTAAATTTACCAGCTGGTTTACCAACATTACCAGTACAGGTGAAGGTCACATTTGTTCCCTCCTCTATCCCTGATTTTGGTATCCATGTTGGTACATTGTCTGGTATTGCTGGTTTACCTATACGAGATAAATAAACCACGAATCAATGAGATGAACTTAATAGTTATCTTATGAGTGAGTAATTATTATTTAACACCAAACAAGCAATTTGTTTGGTACATCATGGCAAAAATAAGTTATGTTTTGATGAGATGATGATGAGGTCCGCTTTGTACTAGCCCAACATGCTGAGTTTGAGATTCATATAACTCACTGAAGCAAATCACGGGTAGACATGTTGCTCAACTCTGAAACATTATTCTGATTATTAGCCAACCATTCCTTGCCTTTACTGCTTAGTGCTATGTGCTGAGCACAGCATCAACAAACACCAATTGTATAGTCTTTGGTTAGACTCGCTCAGAGCTTGAAACCACAATCTGCTGCACACGAGACTAGGATGCTAACTATTACACCATCGATGTAGTTTTGGCTACCTTGTACATGTACATTAGCTTCATAAAAATGTACATTGCTGAATATTACTATCTGTAATAATATAGCTAAATTTGTCATCACACATTTCAAACATGTTAACTTGACATATCCACCACAAATCTATATACCCTAATACCGGTAGTACATTATCAACTTCTCTGCTAATTTTTTACTAAGAAACTTCAAATATTACCCCCTTATTCTTACAATGCATCAATAATCATCAGGCATGTGTTTTAACCCTTAATTTTACTGGCTTCAAATAGAATATACCAACATTTAACTCTCTTATTTTTGCCATTAGAAGTCATGTATATTTACCTTTGACAACAATACTTGTGGCATCTGATGTCTTCGAAATAAATGTTCCACCAGACCTTAGAGCAACATTACACTTATATTCTCTCTCGTCTTCACATTCTATTTGATTGAATGTCAAGATGACAGTATTAGGAAGAGATGGAGTTGGGTTGGATAAATTCGCCCTTGATGAAAGATAATTTCCGTCAGATAAAAATATTGGATCAGCTCCATTAGAATCTGTTTCAAATGAAGCTATATATTCAAACACATTATTAATTTTAGCTTGAAGGTTGCTTCCAAAAACTCTTTCCCCACTTCCTAGCGTATAAACACAACTCAGCTGTAGATTACTTGGTCCAAGGATTCCTTCTTTATCTGGAGAAATCTGAATAGTTATAGATTCAATACCTGAAATATACATTTATTTCTTAATTAATTCAATCATTGACTTCTTTGTTATTTATCAATCCATGGAATGGCATGAACATTTGGAAGCAGTGACAGAGAAATTGTGGTTTAACGCCAACGCAGCCATTTTTCATGGAGCGAAAAAGTTAATTATCAATAAGATGTTGATGAGGTCCGCTTTGTACTAAGCCAACAGCTTGGTTGGATTTTCATAGTGCTAGCTAACTGAAATAACAGTCCACGAGTAGACATGTCGCTCCACTGGGACACATTATTCTGATTCCGAACCAACCAGTCTTTGTTCTTTCTCATTAACGCTGCATGCTTAGCGGAGAAGCAACAACTATCAATTTCATAGTCTTTGGTTTGACCCGAGTGGGGCTGAAACCGCCGGTCTACCGCACTCCAGGCAAGCACGCTAACCATTAATTCACAGATGCGGTTTATATGAGTAAATATATCATGGGGAGAAGATAGAACAAACGTAATGTACATGTATCATTTTTTTAAGAGATCATGATTGAGTCTGTTATGTACGTGTATACTAGACAAAGTCACTGGGTTGGAATTTTATTGTTAGGCTTAGGTCCTTGAAACAACCACCCACAGGTCGCTCCACTCCAATACATTATCCCAGTTTACACTATTTACTCCTTAATGATGCATTCTTGGCTTGTGTATGGTTCTTTGAACCAGATAGGCTAAAATAATTGCATTGCAATGCTGTATATTTTAAATAAGAGATTTAAAGCATTGTTTTCTTCATGAAACCTTAAGCTTACATGTAGGTGCAACATTTGAAACATATAATGACAAAGAAATGTATATTATATGTCTTGTCTAGGGGTACCTTACAAAAGACCTACAATGTATGGGTTGTCATCTTATTATTAAAGAGTCTTGACAGTTTTCAGTGTTTTAGCACTGACATGGTTTACTAGTATTAGATATATTTATTATTGAAATTTACAGTTCCTATGTTATATCTACATGTACGTTTTTATTGAAGTATATACTGTAAACATGTACTCCATTAATAAATCAAACTGCATCACTTCACTAAGAGGGCAGGTTTGGGCCCATAAAACTAGCTTAACACCGCCACTTTTCATTGAAGTGTCTGTAACAACCCAGGAGAATTAGCGGTCATGTATTTGTGTATTTGTGTTTGGGGTATCGATTTATATTTTGCCTCTTTCTACGATTTTGCTATAATTGGATTTTGGAACTGTTCCGACAAGTATGGTATTTTATTATTATGGTCAATTTAAAAAATTTAGAAGCAAAGAAATTTAATTAATCATGTTTATGAAACTTAATGTTAGCTAACTCCAATGTTATTTAAAAAAAAATTCCCATGTTCAATTAATCTTGACAAAATTCTATTGAAATTACAATGACATTCTATTAATGGGGATTTCTTATCCGGGGGGTGGGTCGTGGCCATGATCACATGGTAGTTGGTTTTACAACACAACTACCAATGCAATCAGTTCCTATCACCACTGTCGGGCACTGATGTTGTGAGTTCAAATCTCGATCAGGGCGAGGTGTACAACATTATGTGATAAAGTTTGTCAGTGACTTGCGACAGGTCACTGGTTTTCTTCAGGTCTTCCGGTTTCCTCCACCAATAAAACTGACCGCTACGATATAACTGAAATATTGTTGAAAGTGCCGTTAAACACCACCAAACAAACAAAACAAGCAAATATTTTATCCTGGAGTCTAACTCAGATGGAAATTATATCAGGTAATAAGTGGTGCAGGCAATGATAAATTGATATTAAAAATTATTTGAAAAATAGAAACTTTATTGAAGAAAAGTCATATATAGAATAACGTACATTTTGAAGGTTGAGACAGACATTATCACAAGTATCGCAACGAGTTTGGGTAGAGCTCGCTGTGATACTAGTGATAATGTATGTTGAGACCTTCAAATCGGTTGTTATTGTTTTTATTGGTAGCTTATAATGTGGTTAAGGTCACATAGACAGAAAATTGTCAATATGATACTGTATCTAAGTTAGTTTGCTGATACTGAAAATATCACTCTTTCAAATCAGAGAAAATAATGCCCAAATTATATATAAAAATTAAATCTTCAAACGATTGAAAAAGTGATTTTTTTTTTACAAAAATATGTATTACTGGATGTAGTTCTAAGTAAGTTCTGCCTCAGTGACAAAAGGGAATTGCTATGTATAATCATTACATACATGTATACATCATAATCTTATCATCATGAATATGCACATCTAATCTTTTATCTAACTAGTGTATGGTATTTTATTAAAACCAGCCTAATTCTAAAACAATTCACTAAGACGGTACCTGTGAATATCAACCTCATCAATCTCATCTTGTACGCTTTATCAAAGAATAGAAGCTTCTCAGCAAAGGTTACCACCTTGGAGGTTGGTTTATGGTGATTAACGACACTTTCAACAATATTTCAGTTCTATCGTGTACACGGAGAAAAGTCACTCACAAACTTTATCACATAATGTTGTATCGAGTACACCTCGTTTGAGCTGGATTCGAACTCACAACGTTAGTGGTGACAGGCACTGATTACACAGGTAGTTATTAATCCAACTACCATATGATCACGTCCACGACAGTTCCTGTTACCACCTAGGAGAGTTTCTGGACAATTGATATAACTTTAACTAATAGCAATACTCAACTCTTAATCTATAAAATCTATAAATGCACTTAAATTCTGATTGTTATTATTAAATATCAGATTTCATTTAATGCATTATATCAACAACATGCACTATATACCATTCATACTTCTTGATTTATTGTCACACGTCATAAGTGATTCTTACAAGGCTTTAAACTTATATTTCGCACAATCACCTTTTCAATGTTTTCAAAAAAAAACTGTTTTATTGTTATAATCTCATTGATTTAAGTTATATATAGCAAGTTAAAACACCAGATGGGCTCAATTGTACCAATTAAAACATTTTGATCAACTCTTGCCTCGTCTCTTTAAAAAAAATGTCTATATTTTCAAACAATATTAATTTCACCGCAGCTAATCTAAAATGAGCAACAACAAGTATGGAGTTTAATTTATACATCATAGAATGGAAAGAAAAATTCTGACTTTTATCTCAGTTATGCAAACAATATTTTCCTAGACATCCATTTAAACACAAAGTCCTTGCAAGAATCACTGCTACCTAATAATAAGAATAATAAAATTCATGTCAACCTTCATCAAATTTAAAATTCAATATATTTGCATTGACAATTTAATATTATAATTTAGTAAATCAAGAATGTAAGATTACTGGTGCCATCCAATAGAATTGAAGCACTAGCAAATATATCAGCTAATTTAATATAGTTTTCCTTTTTTCTAAGGTAGCTTTATACAAAACACTGTACTAGTGATAACTGTTCTATCATCTGTGTTGAATTGAGGTTACTGTATATTGCAATAGTGGGGAAAAAACACAGCAAACAAAATGTTTTAAATTTAAGAACAGACAAATAAAAGACAATTCACACATTAAGATCTTTTTTCCATACATTGAGCTACACACTACTTTTATCTCTTCGGACCTTGAATTTTCTAAATTTTTAGTAATAGGTTTAAAAAAACAGTAGATAATTGAATTCCAATTTACAGAAAATCTTTTAATTGTACACATCATTTAAATATCTTCCTTTCAATAAATGATTTTCCTGTTAACTTCTTCCCTTTATAATATTGAATTGTGAAATTTTATTTCAAGTGTAATATGTTTATTCTCTGCTATGATCTTTCAGAATATAGGACAGTAGGCATGGTAATCTTTATAAAAGAGAGAATATTTCAGTGATAAAAACCTGGTACCACATATTTGAATATTAATCTTTAATCAAAATAAAACAGGTAATTTTAGGATAATATTTAAAGAAATCTTTGTTTAATGTCGTGTTGTATATAGCTACCTTACTAACATCATATTATCATATTGTGTTGGTGTAGCATGCAGTATTTCATTGATAAGACCATTTTCATATTGATATATCGGTCCAGGCTTTCCTCCCTCCCCCTGTTAAGTCTTGTAGTCATGATATAGCTGAAAATTTGCTGAAACTTCTGATTAATATCAACACCTCTTTAATCCTTTTAAAAAATGCAATGTTCACAATTGTTATAAGTCGATGATAGAGCTTGAACAAAACTAGAACAAACAAAAAAACAAAACAAAAATATTACAAATATGAGCATTACATCTTCTGAACCCAATATGAAAATTAAAAAAGTCAAAGTAAACACATGAAAAGAAGAATAAACAAAGAATGCATTGTCCATGCACATGCATAAAATAATGGAAGAAAATATAACGAGTTGACACCGTTTCTTCTAATAATAGATTTTGATATACCATTATGACAGAAATAAAACAATAAATAGGCATGCAAATTCAATTATATAAACAAACAAATATATAAAATGACAAATTAATATAATATATTGATTTGAATATGTATCTTATTTGTTATCATAACAGTAAAAAATGGAGTTATCATCTTACTAACATGGCCTTAACTAAATTATCGTAATATCATAGGTTTAAATGTTGTTTATTTAAATAAAATAAAAGTAAAATATCATTATGTGTTCATGTAAGGTTAGGGTTATGTTGTTTAACACAACTTTCAACAATATTTCAGTCAGCTTTATTGGTGGAGGAAACCAGAGTAAATGGAGAAAGCCATTGATCTGCCTCAAGTCACTTATAATTAGTCAGTGAGTGATTGCCCCTTTGGTATCTTCAAACTCTTCTTATTTTTCAGCGAGATCATAGAGAGAGCAAGTTACATTTCAAAAAGAATATGATCTTGTTGGCTTTGTAATAGACCAAAATGATTAGTTGAATACATTTCAAAAAGACTACGATCTTGTTGGCTTTGTAATAGACCAAAATGCTTAGTTGAATACATTTTAAAAATATTACGATCTTGTTGGCTTTGTAATAGACCAAACTGCTTTGTTGAATTTTTATAATTCTAGCTGACTGAAACAACAGTAGGTGGGTAGACATGTAACTCTTCCGACACATTATCCCGATTCTGAGCCAAACACTCTTTGATCTTATTGCTGTGTGCTGAAAGGAGAAGTAACAAATATTAATTTGATAGTCTTTGGTTTGAGCCTACTGCGGCTTGAACCCATGATCTGCACTTGTGGTGAGTATGCTAACCATTATACCATCGATGCAGTTAGCCCATAATTATATAACTAACCTATTTGTATATGTTGAACTGCTGTCAGCTCATGTTGCTTTCCATTAAATGTGTTGTGTCCTACACAGACATAGTTCCCTGTATTGTTGACAATTACATCGTTCTGTGATAGAGTAAATGTCTTCCCTGTAACCAATGTTGTATTCATGTCTGAGTCTTTGTGCCATGTAAAGGTTGGTGTTGGGTTCCCTTCAGCTGAACATTCAAGTGTTATTGAGGTGGCTCCTTCAGCATAATTAGGAAGATTTGGTGACTTTGTAATTCCTATGTTCCTTACTTTATCTAAAGAAAACCAAATAAAGGTAATAACAAAATTACCGAACTCCGAACAATCTTACAAAGGGAAAGTCAAAACTCATAATTATATAAACAGACAAAATCAGTCAACAACCGGAAAACTGTGAAAACCGCAATGACCCTGACTTGGTACAGGCATTTCTAAAGAAATGGTGGGTTGAATCAGATTTTAAGGCGCCAAACCTCCCGCTCTCATTACGGTTCAAAGGTTCCGGCTGTCACTGTAACAGTATTTAAATACAGGAACAAAATAGGTAAAATAGTTGTCAAAGCAGTACCATATTCGGTGACGTAAATGTCAAAAATATTTTTACGTCACACATTGACAAAAGAGGACAGTAATATTATTTTTTATCCTGCACTTGTTCTATTGATCAGTCAAATTGCAATGATGATAATTGTTTGCAATATATCATCACAGACTGAAATATATAGCATTTCTGGTACCTGTTTCATGTTTTACCTGTTGAGCTATATGAAATTAGTTGTAAATCAGTCGCGTGCCTGTTTACAGAAAATATCAAAAGGGGCAACCAAGAAATAATTGTATAGTATCATTTAAATCAAATATCACCGCCCATGAATGTTTGCGATTTTTTTCTGCAGGATAAACACAATACTAATGCAGTGTATTAAAATTTAATGTTTATGTGTATTCAGTGCAAAACTGGGAACATATTCAGTGGATCTCGCCTTTGTCCCAGTTTTTAACTCTCATACACGTACGCTTTATATTTTAAGACACATCACTTAAATTATATATATTCAAATTCATGTAATAATACTTTAATGACAAAATATTATTTATTTATATACTTATATGGGCATATGACATCCAAAAAAATCAATAAAAGTTCCGTCAAACCTTCCAATCTTAAAACCTCTTTATATATATATATATATAATTTTACCTTTGCATTTTTAAATTAATTGAAATCTGATCTTTAAATTTTACAATAGGAAATAAGATTTTTCAGAGCTTATTTGGAACATTTTTAATTTAACTTTTCAAAGTAACAGTTTACCATTAAGAAAACACAGCAGCAGAACAAACAAAATACTAAAAAAAAACTTTAAAGAATAAAAAATTAAATCACACTTGCATTGTATATTACACGATACTGTTGAATAATAAACTCTTATTACGTTTTTATTGAATGATATTTAACACTAAACGTACAATACACGACAAGAATATCTGGTTGACTTTGTCTATGCATGTCACTGGTAGCTAACTCCTGCTCCACTTCACATTTAACAACAGCTTTGTTGTCTTCTGCTTCCAGATTAATAGTCAACATACTGGTACCATTAAATGTACAGGTACCAGGCATTTTTACTGCAGTAGTTGTAGCACCATTGTAGACTGTTGGTGTTGTACCTCTGTACTTCGTCCATTTAAATTTACCAGCTGGTTTACCAACATTACCAGTACAGGTGAAGGTCACATTTGTTCCCTCCTCTATCCCTGATTTTGGTATCCATGTTGGTACATTGTCTGGTATTGCTGGTTTACCTATACGAGATAAATAAACCACGAATCAATGAGATGAACTTAATAGTTATCTTATGAGTGAGTAATTATTATTTAACACCAAACAAGCAATTTGTTTGGTACATCATGGCAAAAATAAGTTATGTTTTGATGAGATGATGATGAGGTCCGCTTTGTACTAGCCCAACATGCTGAGTTTGAGATTCATATAACTCACTGAAACAAATCACGGGTAGACATGTTGCTCAACTCTGACACATTATTCTGATTTTTAGCCAACCATTCCTTGCCTTTACTGCTTAGTGCTATGTGCTGAGCACAGCATCAACAAACACCAATTGTATAGTCTTTGGTTAGACTCGCTCAGAGCTTGAAACCACAATCTGCTGCACACGAGACTAGGATGCTAACTATTACACCATCGATGCAGTTTTGGCTACCTTGTACATGTACATTAGCTTCATAAAAATGTACATTGCTGAATATTAATATCTGTAATAATATAGCTAAATTTGTCATCACACATTTCAAACATGTTAACTTGACAAATCCACCACAAATCTATATACCCTAATACCGGTAGTACATTATCAACTTCTCTGCTAATTTTTTACTAAGAAACTTCAAATATTACCCCTTATTCTTACAATGCATCAATAATCATCAGGCATGTGTTTTAACCCTTAAATTTACTGGCTTCAAATAGAATATACCAACATTTTAACTCTCTTATTTTTGCCATTAGAAGTCATGTATATTTACCTTTGACAACAATACTTGTGGCATCTGATGTCTTCGAAATAAATGTTCCACCAGACCCTAGAGCAACTTTACACTTATATTCTCTCTCGTCTTCACATTCTATTTGATTGAATGTCAAGATGACAGTATTAGGAAGAGATGGAGTTGGGTTGGATAAATTCGCCCTTGATGAAAGATAATTTCCGTCAGATAAAAATATTGGATCAGCTCCATTAGAATCTATTCCAAATGAAGCTATATCTTCAAACACATTATTAATTTTAGCTTGAAGGTTGCTTCCAAAAACTCTTTCCCCACTTCCTAGCGTATAAACACAACTCAGCTGTAGATTACTTGGTCCAAGGATTCCTTCTTTATCTGGAGAAATCTGAATAGTTATAGATTCAATACCTGAAATATACATTTATTTCTTAATTAATTCAATCATTGACTTCTTTGTTATCTATCAATCCATGGAAAGGCATGACAATTTGGAAGCAGTGACAGAGTAATTGTGGTTTAACGCCAACGCAGCAATTTTTCATGGTGCGAAAAAGTTAATTATCAATAAGATGTTGATGAGGTCCGCTTTGTACTAAGCCAACAGCTTGGTTGGATTTTCATAGTGCTAGCTAACTGAAACAACAGTCCACGAGTAGACATGTCGCTCCACTGGGACACATTATTCTGATTCCGAACCAACCAGTCTTTGTTCTTTCTCATTAATGCTGCGTGCTTAGCGGAGAAGCAACAAATATCAATTTCATAGTCTTTGGTTTGACCCGAGTGGGGCTGAAACCGCCGGTCTACCGCACTCCAGGCAAGCACGCTAACCATTAATTCACAGATGCGGTTTATATGAGTAAATATATCATGGGGAGAAGATAGAATAAACGTAATGTACATGTATCATTTTTTTAAGAGATCATGATTGAGTCTGTTATGTACGTGTATACTAGACAAAGTCACTGGGTTAGAAATTTATTGTTAGGCTTAGGTCCCTGAAACAACCACCCACAGGTCGCTCCACTCCAACACATTATCACAATTTACACTATTTACTCCTTAATGATGCATTCTTAGCTGGTGTATGGTTCTTTGAACCAGATAAGCTAAACTAATTACATTGAAGTGCTGTATATTTTAAATAAGAGATTTAAAGCATTGTTTTCTTCATGAAACCTTAAACTTACATGTAGGTGCAACATTTGAAACATATAATGACAAAGAAATGTATATTATATGTCTTGTCTAGGGGTACCTTACAAAAGACCTACAATGTATGGGTTGTCATCTTATTATTAAAGGGTCTTGACAGTTTTCGGTGTTTTAGCACTGACATGGTTTACTAGTATTAGATATATTTATTATTGAAATTTACAGTTCCTATGTTATATCTACATGTACGTTTTTATTGAAGTATATACTGTAAACATGTACTCCATTAATAAATCAAACTGCACCACTTCACTAAGAGGGCAGGTTTGGGCCCATAACACTAGCTTAACACCGCCACTTTTCATTGAAGTGTCTGTAACAACCCAGGAGAATTAGCGGTCATGTATTTGTGTATTTGTGTTTTGGGGTATCGATTTATATTTTTCCTCTTTCTACGATTTTGCTATAATTGGATTTTGGAACTGTTCCGACAAGTATGGTATTTTATTATTATGGTCAATTTAAAAAATTTAGAAGCAAAGAAATTAAATTAATCATGTTTATGAAACTTAATGTTAGCTAACTCCAATGTTATTTAAAAAAAAATTCCCAGTTCAATTAATCTTGACAAAATTCTATTGAAATTACAATGACATTCTATTAATGGGGATTTCTTATCCGGGGGGTGGATCGTGGCCATGATCACATGGTAGTTGGTTTTACAACACAACTACCAATGCAATCAGTTCCTATCACCACTGTCGGGCACTGATGTTGTGAGTTCAAATCTCGATCAGGGCGAGGTGTACAACATTATGTGATAAAGTTTGTCAGTGACTTCGACAGGTCACTGGTTTTCTTCGGGTCCTCCGGTTTCCTCCACCAATAAAACTGACCGCTACGATATAACTGAAATATTGTTGAAAGTGCCTTTAAACACCACCAAACAAACAAAACAAGCAAATACCTTATCCTGGAGTCTAACTCAGATGGAAATTATATCAGGTAATAATAAGTGGTGCAGGCAATGATAAATTGATATTACAAATTATTTGAAAAATAGAAACTTTATTGTAGAAAAGTCATATATAGAATAACGTACATTTTGAAGGTTGAGACAGACATTATCACAAGTATCGCAACGAGTTTGGGTAGAGCTCGCTGTGATACTAGTGATAATGTATGTTGAGACCTTCAAATCGGTTGTTATTGTTTTTAATGGTAGCTTATAATGTGGTTAAGGTCACATAGACAGACAATTGTCAATATGATACTGTATCTAAGTTAGTTTGCTGATACTGAAAATATCACTCTTTCAAATCAAAGAAAATAATGCCCAAATTATATATAAAAATTAACTCTTCAAAAGATTGAAAAAGTGATTTTTTTTTACATAATATGTACTACTGGATGTAGTTCTAAGTAAGTTCTGCTTCTGTGACAAAAGGGAATTGCTATGTATAATAATTACATACATGTATACATCATAATCTTATCATCATGAATATGCACATCTAATCTTTTATCTAACTAGTGTATGGTATTTTAATAAAACCCAGCCTAATTCTAAAAAAAATCATTAAGACGGTATTTATTACACCTGTGAATAGAAGACAAGACAGTAAATCACAACAAAGCTCCATTATATTGTAAAATTACTAGGTATTCCTGCTATATATGTTATACAGGTATGATAATTGAATCTATACAAATTATTTAAAATCAATAGGATAAAAAAGGCAGTCTGTTTACAGAGGCACAAAACTTAAGGATTATTGTATGTTATATAAACTTAGAAATCAAGTTTTTGCTTAGAATTTGTATTTCATTCTCACCAGATATTGAATATTTACTGTAAATTACTAGATAATTAATGATTGATATCAACCTCATCAATCTCATCTTGTACACTTTATCAAAGAATAGAAGTTTCTCAGCAAAGGTTACCACCTTGGAGGTTGGTTTATGGTGATTAACGACACTTTCAACAATATTTCAGTTCTATCGTGTACCCGGAGAAAAGTCATTCACAAACTTTATCACATAATGTTGTATCGAGTACACCTCGTCTGAGCTGGATTCGAACTCACAACGTTAGTGGTGACAGGCACTGGTTACACAGGTAGTTATTAATCCAACTACCATATGATCACGTCCACGACAGTCCCTGTTACCACCTAGGAGAGTTTCTGGACAATTGATATAACTTTAACTAATATCAATACTCAACTCTTAATCTATAAAATCTATAAATGCACTTAAATTCTGATCGTTATTATTAAATATCAGATTTCATTTAATGCATTATATCAACAACATGCACTATATACCATTCATACTTCTTGATTTATTGCCACACGTCATAAGTGATTCTTACAAGGCTTTAAACTTATATTTCGCACAATCACCTTTTCAATGTTTTCAAAAAAAACTTTGTTATTGTTAAAATCTCATTGATTTAAGTTATATATAGCAAGCTAAAACACCAGATGGGATCAATTGTACCAATTAAAACATTTTGATCAACTCTTGCCTCGTCTCTTTAAAAAAATGTTTATATTTTCAAACAATATTAATTTCACCGCAGCTAATCTAAAATGAGCAACAACAAATATGGAGTTTAATTTATATATCATAGATTGGAAAGAAAAAATCTGACTTTCATCTCAGTTATGCAAAACAATATTTTCCTAGACATCCATTTAAACACAAAGTCCTTGCAAGAATCACTGATACCTAATAATAAGAATAATAAAATTCATGTCAACCTTCATCAAATTTAAAATTCAATATATTTGCATTGACAATTTAATATTATAATTTAGTAAATCAAGAATGTAAGATTACTGGTGCCATCCAATAGAATTGAAGCACTAGCAAATATATCAGCTAATTTAATATAGTTTTCCTTTTGTTTTAAGGTAGCTATATATAAAACACTGTACTAGTGATAACTGTTCTATCATCTGTGTTGAATTGAGGTTACTGTATATTGCAATAGTGGGGGAAAAACACAGCAAAAAAAATGTTTTAAATTTAAGAACAGACAAATAAAAGAAAATTCACACATTACGATCTTTTTTCCATACATTGAGCTACACACTACTTTTATCTCTTCGGACCTTGAATTTTCTAAATTTTTAGTAATAGGTTTAAAAAACAGTAGATAATTGAATTCCAATTTACAGAAAATCTTTTAATTGTACACATCATTTAAATATCTTCCTTTCAATAAATGATTTTCCTGTTAACTTCTTCCCTTTATAATATTGAATTGTGAAATTTTATTTCAAGTGTAATATGTTTATTCTCTGCTATGATCTTTCAGAATATAGGACAGTAGGCATGGTAATCTTTATTAAAGAGAGAATATTTCAGTGATTAAAACCTGGTACCACATATTTGAATATTAATCTTTAATCAAAATAAAACAGCTAATTTTAGGATAATATTTAAAGAAATCTTTGTTTAATGTCGTGTTGTATATAGCTACCTTACTAACATCATATTATCATATTGTGTTGGTGTAGCATGCAGTATTTCATTGATAAGACCATTTTCATATTGGTATATCGGTCCAGGCTTTCCTCCCTCCCCCTGTTAAGTCTTGTAGTCATGATATAGCTGAAAATTTGCTGAAACTTCTGATTAATATCAACACCTCTTTAATCTTTTTCAAAAATGCAATGTTCACAATTGTTATAAGTCGATGATAGAGCTTGAACAAAACTAGAACAAACAAAAAAACAAAACAAAAATATTACAAATATGAGCATTACATCTTCTGAACCCAATATGAAAATTAGAAAAGTCAAAGTAAACACATGAAAAGAAGAATAAACAAAGAATGCATTGTCCATGCACATGCATAACATAATGGAAGAAAAATAAAACGAGTTGACACTGTTTCTTCTAATAATAGATTTTGATATACCATTATGACAGAAATAAAACAATAAATAGGCATGCAAATTCAATTATATAAACAAACAAATATATAAAATGACAAATTAATATAATATATTGATTTGAATATGTATCTTATTTGTTATCATAACAATAAAAAATGGAGTTATCATCTTACTAACATGGCCTTAACTAAATTATCGTAATATCATAGGTTTAAATGTTGTTTATTTAAATAAAATAAAAGTAAAATATCATTATGTGTTCATGTAAGGTTAGGGTTATGTTGTTTAACACAACTGTCAACAATATTTCAGTCAGCTTTATTGGTGGAGGAAACCAGAGTAAATGGAGAAAGCCATTGATCTGCCTCAAGTCACTTATAATTAGTCAGTGAGTGATTGCCCCTTTGGTATCTTCAAACTCTTCTTATTTTTCAGCGAGATCATAGAGAGAGCAAGTTACATTTCAAAAAGAATATGATCTTGTTGGCTTTGTAATAGACCAAAATGCTTAGTTGAATACATTTCAAAAAGACTACGATCTTGTTGGCTTTGTAATAGACCAAAATGATTAGTTGAATACATTTCAAAAATATTACGATCTTGTTGGCTTTGTAATAGACCAAACTGCTTAGTTGAATTTTTATAATTCTAGCTGACTGAAACAACAGTAGGTGGGTAGACATGTCGCTCTTCCGACACATTATCCCGATTCTGAGCCAAACACTCTTTGATCTTATTGCTGTGTGCTGAAAGGAGAAGTAACAAATATTAATTTGATAGTTTTTGGTTTGAGACTACTGCGGCTTGAACCCATGATCTCCACTTGTGGTGAGTATGCTAACCATTATACCATCGATGCAGTTAGCCCATAATTATATAACTAACCTATTTGTATATGTTGAACTGCTGTCAGCTCATGTTGCTTTCCATTAAATGTGTTGTGTCCTACACAGACATAGTTCCCTGTATTGTTGACAATTACATCGTTCTGTGATAGAGTAAATGTCATCCCTGTAACCAATGTTGTATTCATGTCTGAATCTTTGTGCCATGTAAAGGTTGGTGTTGGGTTCCCTTCAGCTGAACATTCAAGTGTTATTGAGGTGGCTCCTTCAGCATAATTAGGAAGATTTGGTGACTTTGTAATTCCTATGTTCCTTACTTTATCTAAAGAAAACCAAAAGAGGACAGTAATATTATTTTTTATCCTGCACTTGTTCTATTGATCAGTCAAATTGCAATGATGATAATTGTTTGCAATATATCATCACAGACTGAAATATATAGCATTTCTGGTACCTGTTTCATGTTTTACCTGTTGAGCTATATGAAATTAGTTGTAAATCAGTCGCGTGCCTGTTTACAGAAAATATCAAAAGGGGCAACCAAGAAATAATTGTATAGTATCATTTAAATCAAATATCACCGCCCATGAATGTTTGCGATTTCTTTCTGCAGGATAAACACAATACTAATGCAGTGTCTTAAAATTTAATGTTTATGTGTATTCAGTGCAAAACTGGGAACATATTCAGTGGATCTCGCCTTTGTCCCAGTTTTTAACCCTCATACACGTAAGCTTTATATTTTAAGACACAGCACTTAAATTGTATATATTCAAATTCATGTAATAATACTTTAATGACAAAATATTATTTATTTATATACATATATGGGCATATGACATCCAAAAAAATCAATAAAAGTTCCGTCAAACCTTCCAATCTTAAAACCTCTTTATATATATATATATATATAATTTTACCTTTGCATTTTTAAATTAATTGAAATCTGATCTTAAATTTTACAATAGGAAATAAGATTTTTCAGAGCTTATTTGGAACATTTTTAATTTAACTTTTCAAAGTAACAGTTTACCATGAAGAAACCACAGCAGCAGAACAAACAAAATACTAAAAAAAAACTTTAAAGAATAAAAAATTAAATCACACTTGCATTGTATATTACACGATACTGTTGAATAATGAACTCTTATTACGTTTTTATTGAATGATATTTAACACTAAGCTTACAATACACGACAAGAATATCTGGTTGACTTTGTCTATGCATGTCACTGGTAGCTAACTCCTGCTCCACTTCACATTTAACAACAGCTTTGTTGTCTTCTGCTTCCAGATTAATAGTCAACATACTGGTACCATTAAATGTACAGGTACCAGGCATTTTTACTGCAGTAGTTGTAGCACCATTGTAGACTGTTGGTGTTGTACCTCTGTACTTCGTCCATTTAAATTTACCAGCTGGTTTACCAACATTACCAGTACAGGTGAAGGTCACATTTGTTCCCTCCTCTATCCCTGATTTTGGTATCCATGTTGGTACATTGTCTGGTATTGCTGGTTTACCTATACGAGATAAATAAACCACGAATCAATGAGATGAACTTAATAGTTATCTTATGAGTGAGTAATTATTATTTAACACCAAACAAGCAATTTGTTTGGTACATCATGGCAAAAATAAGTTATGTTTTGATGAGATGATGATGAGGTCCGCTTTGTACTAGCCCAACATGCTGAGTTTGAGATTCATATAACTCACTGAAACAAATCACGGGTAGACATGTTGCTCAACTCTGACACATTATTCTGATTTTTAGCCAACCATTCCTTGCCTTTACTGCTTAGTGCTATGTGCTGAGCACAGCATCAACAAACACCAATTGTATAGTCTTTGGTTAGACTCGCTCAGAGCTTGAAACCACAATCTGCTGCACACGAGACTAGGATGCTAACTATTACACCATCGATGCAGTTTTGGCTACCTTGTACATGTACATTAGCTTCATAAAAATGTACATTGCTGAATATTAATATCTGTAATAATATAGCTAAATTTGTCATCACACATTTCAAACATGTTAACTTGACAAATCCACCACAAATCTATATACCCTAATACCGGTAGTACATTATCAACTTCTCTGCTAATTTTTTACTAAGAAACTTCACATATTACCCCCTTATTCTTACAATGCATCAATAATCATCAGGCATGTGTTTTAACCCTTAAATTTACTGGCTTCAAATAGAATATACCAACATTTTAACTCTCTTATTTTTGCCATTAGAAGTCATGTATATTTACCTTTGACAACAATACTTGTGGCATCTGATGTCTTCGAAATAAATGTTCCAACAGACCTTAGAGCAACTTTACACTTATATTCTCTCTCGTCTTCACATTCTATTTGATTGAATGTCAAGATGACAGTATTAGGAAGAGATGGAGTTGGGTTGGATAAATTCGCCCTTGATGAAAGATAATTTCCGTCAGATAAAAATATTGGATCAGTTCCATTAGAATCTATTCCAAATGAAGCTATATCTTCAAACACATTATTAATTTTAGCTTGAATGTTGCTTCCAAAAACTCTTTCCCCACTTCCTAGCGTATAAACACAACTCAGCTGTAGATTACTTGGTCCAAGGATTCCTTCTTTATCTGGAGAAATCTGAATAGTTATAGATTCAATACCTGAAATATACATTTATTTCTTAATTAATTCAATCATTGACTTCTTTGTTATTTATCAATCCATGGAAAGCCACGACAATTTGGAAGCAGTGACAGAGAAATTGTGGTTTAACGCCAACGCAGCAATTTTTCATGGTGCGAAAAAGTTAATTATCAATAAGATGTTGATGAGGTCCGCTTTGTACTAAGCCAACAGCTTGGTTGGATTTTCATAGTGCTAGCTAACTGAAACAACAGTCCACGAGTAGACATGTCGCTCCACTGGGACACATTATTCTGATTCCGAACCAACCAGTCTTTGTTCTTTCTCATTAATGCTGCATGCTTAGCGGAGAAGCAACAAATATCAATTTCATAGTCTTTGGATTGACCCGAGTGGGGCTGAAACCGCCGGTCTATCGCACTCCAGACAAGCACGCTAACCATTAATTCACAGATGCGGTTTATATGAGTAAATATATCATGGGGAGAAGATAGAACAAACGTAATGTACATGTATCATTTTCTTAAGAGATCATGATTGAGTCTGTTATGTACGTGTATACTAGACAAAGTCACTGGGTTGGAATTTTATTGTTAGGCTTAGGTCCTTGAAACAACCACCCACAGGTCGCTCCACTCCAACACATTATCCCAGTTTACACTATTTACTCCTTAATGATGCATTCTTAGCTTGTGTATGGTTCTTTGAACCAGATAAGCTAAAATAATTACATTGAAGTGCTGTATATTTTAAATAAGAGATTTAAAGCATTGTTTTCTTCATGAAACCTTAAGCTTACATGTAGGTGCAACATTTGAAACATATAATGACAAAGAAATGTATATTATATGTCTTGTCTAGGGGTACCTTACAAAAGACCTACAATGTATGGGTTGCCATCTTATTATTAAAGAGTCTTGACAGTTTTCAGTGTTTAGCACTGACATGGTTTACTAGTATTAGATATATTTATTATTGAAATTTACAGTTCCTATGTTATATCTACATGTACGTTTTTATTGAAGTATATACTGTAAACATGTACTCCATTAATAAATCAAAGTGCACCACTTCACTAAGAGGGAAGGTTTGGGCCCATAAAACTAGCTTAACAACGCCACTTTTCATTGAAGTGTCTGTAACAACCCAGGAGAATTAGCGGTCATGTATTTGTGTATTTGTGTTTGGGGTATCGATTTATATTTTTCCTCTTTCTACGATTTTGCTATAATTGGATTTTGGAACTGTTCCGACAAGTATGGTATTTTATTATTATGGTCAATTTAAAAAATCTAGAAGCAAAGAAATTAAATTAATCATGTTTATGAAACTTAATGTTAGCTAACTCCAATGTTATTTAAAAATTCTATTGAAATTACAATGACATTCTATTAATGGGGATTTCTTATCCGGGGGGTGGGTCGTGGCCATGATCACATGGTAGTTGGTTTTACAACACAACTACCAATGCAATCAGTTCCTATCACCACTGTCGGGCACTGATGTTGTGAGTTCAAATCTCGATCAGGGCGAGGTGTACAACATTATGTGATAAAGTTTGTCAGTGACTTGCGACAGGTCACTGGTTTTCTTCGGGTCCTCCGGTTTCCTCCACCAATAAAACTGACCGCTACGATATAACTGAAATATTGTTGAAAGTGCCGTTAAACACCACCAAACAAACAAAACAAGCAAATACCTTATCCTGGAGTCTAACTCAGATGGAAATTATATCAGGTAATAAGTGGTGCAGGCAATGATAAATTGATATTAAAAATTATTTGAAAAATAGAAACTTTATTGTAGAAAAGTCATATATAGAATAACGTACATTTTGAAGGTTGAGACAGACATTATCACAAGTATCGCAACGAGTTTGGATAGAGCTCGCTGTGATACTAGTGATAATGTATGTTGAGACCTTCAAATCGGTTGTTATTGTTTTTAATGGTAGCTTATAATGTGGTTAAGGTCACATAGACAGAAAATTGTCAATATGATACTGTATCTAAGTTAGTTTGCTGATACTGAAAATATCACTCTTTCAAATCAAAGAAAATAATGCCCAAATTATATATAAAAATTAAATCTTCTAAAGATTGAAAAAGTGATTTTTTTTTACAAAAATATGTATTACTGGATGTAGTTCTAAGTAAGTTCTGCTTCAGTGACAAAAGGAAATTGCTATGTATAATCATTACATACATGTATACATCGTAATCTTATCATCATGCATATGCACATCTAATCTTTTATCTAACTAGTGTATGGTATTTTAATAAAACCCAGCCTAATTCTAAAACAATTCACTAAGACGGTATTTATTACACCTGTGAATAGAAGACAAGACAGTAAATCACAACAAAGCTCCATTATATTGTAAAATTACTAGGTATTCCTGCTATATATGTTATACAGGTATGATAATTGAATCTATGCAAATTATTTAAAATCAATAGGATAAAAAAGGCAGTCTGTTTACAGAGGCACAAAACTTAAGGATTATTGTATGTTATATAAACTTAGAAATCAAGTTTTTGCTTAGAATTTGTATTTCATTCTCACCAGATATTGAATATTTACTGTAAATTACTAGATAATTAATGATTGATATCAACCTCATCAATTTCATCTTGTACACTTTATCAAAGAATAGAAGTTTCTCAGCAATGGGTACTACCTTGGAGGTTGGTTTATGGTGATTAACGACACTTTCAACAATATTTCAGTTCTATCGTGTACCCGGAGAAAAGTCACCCACAAACTTTATCACATAATGTTGTATCGAGTACACCTCGTCTGAGCTGGATTCGAACTCACAACGTTAGTGGTGACAGGCACTGATTACACAGGTAGTTATTAATCCAACTACCATATGATCACGTCCACGACAGTCCCTGTTACCACCTAGGAGAGTTTCTGGACAATTGATATAACTTTAACTAATAGCAATACTCAACTCTTAATCTATAAAATCTATAAATGCACTTAAATTCTGACTGTTATTATTAAATATCAGATTTCATTTAATGCATTATATCAACAACATGCACTATATACCATTCATACTTCTTGATTTATTGTCACACGTCATAAGTGATTCTTACAAGGCTTTAAACTTATATTTCGCACAATCACCTTTTTAATGTTTTCAAAAAAAACTTTGTTATTGTTATAATCTCATTGATTTAAGTTATATATAGCAAGCTAAGACACCAGATGGGCTCAATTGTACCAATTAAAACATTTTGATCAACTCTTGCTCGTCTCTTTAAAAAACAAATGTCTATATTTTCAAACAATATTAATTTCACCGCAGCTAATCTAAAATGAGCAACAACAAATATGGAGTTTAATTTATACATCATAGAATGGGAAAAAAAATTCTGACTTTCATCTCAGTTATGCAAAACAATATTTTCCTAGACATCCATTTAAACACAAAGTCCTTGCAAGAATCACTGCTAACCTAATAATAAGAATAATAAAATTCATGTCAACCTTCATCAAATTTAAAATTCAATATATTTGCATTGACAATTTAATATTATAATTTAGTAAATCAAGAATGTAAGATTACTGGTGCCATCCAATAGAATTGAAGCACTAGCAAATATATCAGCTAATTTAATATAGTTTTCCTTTTGTTTTAAGGTAGCTATATATAAAACACTGTACTAGTGATAACTGTTCTATCATCTGTGTTGAATTGAGGTTACTGTATATTGCAATAGTGGGGGAAAAACACAGCAAAAAAAATGTTTTAAATTTAAGAACAGACAAATAAAAGAAAATTCACACATTACGATCTTTTTTCCATACATTGAGCTACACACTACTTTTATCTCTTCGGACCTTGAATTTTCTAAATTTTTAGTAATAGGTTTAAAAAACAGTAGATAATTGAATTCCAATTTACAGAAAATCTTTTAATTGTACACATCATTTAAATATCTTCCTTTCAATAAATGATTTTCCTGTTAACTTCTTCCCTTTATAATATTGAATTGTGAATTATTTCAAGTGTAATATGTTTATTCTCTGCTATGATCTTTCAGAATATAGGACAGTCGATGATAGAGCTTGAACAAAACTAGAACAAACAAAAAAACAAAACAAAAATATTACAAATATGAGCATTACATCTTCTGAACCCAATATGAAAATTAGAAAAGTCAAAGTAAACACATGAAAAGAAGAATAAACAAAGAATGCATTGTCCATGCACATGCATAAAATAATGGAAGAAAAATATAACGAGTTGACACTGTTTCTTCTAATAATAGATTTTGATATACCATTATGACAGAAATAAAACAATAAATAGGCATGCAAATTCAATTATATAAACAAACAAATATATAAAATGACAAATTAATATAATATATTGATTTGAATATGTATCTTATTTGTTATCATAACAATAAAAAATGGAGTTATCATCTTACTAACATGGCCTTAACTAAATTATCGTAATATAATAGGTTTAAATGTTGTTTATTTAAATAAAATAAAAGTAAAATATCATTATGTGTTCATGTAAGGTTAGGGTTATGTTGTTTAACACAACTGTCAACAATATTTCAGTCAGCTTTATTGGTGGAGGAAACCAGAGTAAATGGAGAAAGCCATTGATCTGCCTCAAGTCACTTATAATTAGTCAGTGAGTGATTGCCCCTTTGGTATCTTCAAACTCTTCTTATTTTTCAGCGAGATCATAGAGAGAGCAAGTTACATTTCAAAAAGAATATGATCTTGTTGGCTTTGTAATAGACCAAAATGATTAGTTGAATACATTTCAAAAAGACTACGATCTTGTTGGCTTTGTAATAGACCAAAATGCTGAGTTGAATACATTTCAAAAATATTACGATCTTGTTGGCTTTGTAATAGACCAAACTGCTTAGTTGAATTTTTATAATTCTAGCTGACTGAAACAACAGTAGGTGGGTAGACATGTCGCTCTTCCGACACATTATCCCGATTCTGAGCCAAACACTCTTTGATCTTATTGCTGTGTGCTGAAAGGAGAAGTAACAAATATTAATTTGATAGTCTTTGGTTTGAGCCTACTGCGGCTTGAACCCATGATCTCCACTTGTGGTGAGTATGCTAACCATTATACCATCGATGCAGTTAGCCCATAATTATATAACTAACCTATTTGTATATGTTGAACTGCTGTCAGCTCATGTTGCTTTCCATTAAATGTGTTGTGTCCTACACAGACATAGTTCCCTGTATTGTTGACAATTACATCGTTCTGTGATAGAGTAAATGTCTTCCCTGTAACCAATGTTGTATTCATGTCTGAGTCTTTGTGCCATGTAAAGGTTGGTGTTGGGTTCCCTTCAGCTGAACATTCAAGTGTTATTGAGGTGGCTCCTTCAGCATAATTAGGAAGATTTGGTGACTTTGTAATTCCTATGTTCCTTACTTTATCTAAAGAAAACCAAAAGAGGACAGTAATATTATTTTTTATCCTGCACTTGTTCTATTGATCAGTCAAATTGCAATGATGATAATTGTTTGCAATATATCATCACAGACTGAAATATATAGCATTTCTGGTACCTGTTTCATGTTTTACCTGTTGAGCTATATGAAATTAGTTGTAAATCAGTCGCGTGCCTGTTTACAGAAAATATCAAAAGGGGCAACCAAGAAATAATTGTATAGTATCATTTAAATCAAATATCACCGCCCATGAATGTTTGCGATTTTTTTCTGCAGGATAAACACAATACTAATGCAATGTCTTAAAATGTAATATTTATGTGTATTCAGTGCAAAACTGGGAACATATTCAGTGGATCTCGCCTTTGTCCCAGTTTTTAACCCTCATACACGTAAGCTTTATATTTTAAGACACAGCACTTAAATTGTATATATTCAAATTCATGTAATAATACTTTAATGACAAAATATTATTTATTTATATACTTATATGGGCATATGACATCCAAAAAAATCAATAAAAGTTCCGTCAAACCTTCCAATCTTAAAACCACTTTATATATATATATATATATATATATATATATATATATATATATAATTTTACCTTTGCATTTTTAAATTAATTGAAATCTGATCTTGAATTTTACAATAGGAAATAAGATTTTTCAGAGCATATTTGGAACATTTTTAATTTAACTTTTCAAAGTAACAGTTTACCATGAAGAACACACAGCAGCAGATCAAACAAAATACTAAAAAAAAACTTTAAAGAATAAAAAATTAAATCACACTTGCATTGTATATTACACGATACTGTTGAATAATGAACTCTTATTACGTTTTAATTGTATGATATTTAACACTAAACTTACAATACACGACAAGAATATCTGGTTGACTTTGTCTATGCATGTCACTGTTAGCTAACTCCTGCTCCACTTCACATTTAACAACAGCTTTGTTGTCTTCTGCTTCCAGATTAATAGTCAACATACTGGTACCATTAAATGTACAGGTATCAGGCATTTCTACTGCAGTAGTTGTAGCACCATTGTAGACTGTTGGTGTTGTACCTCTGTACTTCGTCCATTTAAATTTACCAGCTGGTTTACCAACATTACCAGTACAGGTGAAGGTCACATTTGTTCCCTCCTCTATCCCTGATTTTGGTATCCATGTTGGTACATTGTCTGGTATTGCTGGTTTACCTATACGAGATAAATAAACCACGAATCAATGAGATGAACTTAATAGTTATCTTATGAGTGAGTAATTATTATTTAACACCAAACAAGCAATTTGTTTGGTACATCATGGCAAAAATAAGTTATGTTTTGATGAGATGATGATGAGGTCCGCTTTGTACTAGCCCAACATGCTGAGTTTGAGATTCATATAACTCACTGAAGCAAATCACGGGTAGACATGTTGCTCAACTCTGAAACATTATTCTGATTATTAGCCAACCATTCCTTGCCTTTACTGCTTAGTGCTATGTGCTGAGCACAGCATCAACAAACACCAATTGTATAGTCTTTGGTTAGACTCGCTCAGAGCTTGAAACCACAATCTGCTGCACACGAGACTAGGATGCTAACTATTACACCATCGATGTAGTTTTGGCTACCTTGTACATGTACATTAGCTTCATAAAAATGTACATTGCTGAATATTACTATCTGTAATAATATAGCTAAATTTGTCATCACACATTTCAAACATGTTAACTTGACATATCCACCACAAATCTATATACCCTAATACCGGTAGTACATTATCAACTTCTCTGCTAATTTTTTACTAAGAAACTTCAAATATTACCCCCTTATTCTTACAATGCATCAATAATCATCAGGCATGTGTTTTAACCCTTAATTTTACTGGCTTCAAATAGAATATACCAACATTTAACTCTCTTATTTTTGCCATTAGAAGTCATGTATATTTACCTTTGACAACAATACTTGTGGCATCTGATGTCTTCGAAATAAATGTTCCACCAGACCTTAGAGCAACATTACACTTATATTCTCTCTCGTCTTCACATTCTATTTGATTGAATGTCAAGATGACAGTATTAGGAAGAGATGGAGTTGGGTTGGATAAATTCGCCCTTGATGAAAGATAATTTCCGTCAGATAAAAATATTGGATCAGCTCCATTAGAATCTGTTTCAAATGAAGCTATATATTCAAACACATTATTAATTTTAGCTTGAAGGTTGCTTCCAAAAACTCTTTCCCCACTTCCTAGCGTATAAACACAACTCAGCTGTAGATTACTTGGTCCAAGGATTCCTTCTTTATCTGGAGAAATCTGAATAGTTATAGATTCAATACCTGAAATATACATTTATTTCTTAATTAATTCAATCATTGACTTCTTTGTTATTTATCAATCCATGGAATGGCATGAACATTTGGAAGCAGTGACAGAGAAATTGTGGTTTAACGCCAACGCAGCCATTTTTCATGGAGCGAAAAAGTTAATTATCAATAAGATGTTGATGAGGTCCGCTTTGTACTAAGCCAACAGCTTGGTTGGATTTTCATAGTGCTAGCTAACTGAAATAACAGTCCACGAGTAGACATGTCGCTCCACTGGGACACATTATTCTGATTCCGAACCAACCAGTCTTTGTTCTTTCTCATTAACGCTGCATGCTTAGCGGAGAAGCAACAACTATCAATTTCATAGTCTTTGGTTTGACCCGAGTGGGGCTGAAACCGCCGGTCTACCGCACTCCAGGCAAGCACGCTAACCATTAATTCACAGATGCGGTTTATATGAGTAAATATATCATGGGGAGAAGATAGAACAAACGTAATGTACATGTATCATTTTTTTAAGAGATCATGATTGAGTCTGTTATGTACGTGTATACTAGACAAAGTCACTGGGTTGGAATTTTATTGTTAGGCTTAGGTCCTTGAAACAACCACCCACAGGTCGCTCCACTCCAATACATTATCCCAGTTTACACTATTTACTCCTTAATGATGCATTCTTGGCTTGTGTATGGTTCTTTGAACCAGATAGGCTAAAATAATTGCATTGCAATGCTGTATATTTTAAATAAGAGATTTAAAGCATTGTTTTCTTCATGAAACCTTAAGCTTACATGTAGGTGCAACATTTGAAACATATAATGACAAAGAAATGTATATTATATGTCTTGTCTAGGGGTACCTTACAAAAGACCTACAATGTATGGGTTGTCATCTTATTATTAAAGAGTCTTGACAGTTTTCAGTGTTTTAGCACTGACATGGTTTACTAGTATTAGATATATTTATTATTGAAATTTACAGTTCCTATGTTATATCTACATGTACGTTTTTATTGAAGTATATACTGTAAACATGTACTCCATTAATAAATCAAACTGCATCACTTCACTAAGAGGGCAGGTTTGGGCCCATAAAACTAGCTTAACACCGCCACTTTTCATTGAAGTGTCTGTAACAACCCAGGAGAATTAGCGGTCATGTATTTGTGTATTTGTGTTTGGGGTATCGATTTATATTTTGCCTCTTTCTACGATTTTGCTATAATTGGATTTTGGAACTGTTCCGACAAGTATGGTATTTTATTATTATGGTCAATTTAAAAAATTTAGAAGCAAAGAAATTTAATTAATCATGTTTATGAAACTTAATGTTAGCTAACTCCAATGTTATTTAAAAAAAAATTCCCATGTTCAATTAATCTTGACAAAATTCTATTGAAATTACAATGACATTCTATTAATGGGGATTTCTTATCCGGGGGGTGGGTCGTGGCCATGATCACATGGTAGTTGGTTTTACAACACAACTACCAATGCAATCAGTTCCTATCACCACTGTCGGGCACTGATGTTGTGAGTTCAAATCTCGATCAGGGCGAGGTGTACAACATTATGTGATAAAGTTTGTCAGTGACTTGCGACAGGTCACTGGTTTTCTTCAGGTCTTCCGGTTTCCTCCACCAATAAAACTGACCGCTACGATATAACTGAAATATTGTTGAAAGTGCCGTTAAACACCACCAAACAAACAAAACAAGCAAATATTTTATCCTGGAGTCTAACTCAGATGGAAATTATATCAGGTAATAAGTGGTGCAGGCAATGATAAATTGATATTAAAAATTATTTGAAAAATAGAAACTTTATTGAAGAAAAGTCATATATAGAATAACGTACATTTTGAAGGTTGAGACAGACATTATCACAAGTATCGCAACGAGTTTGGGTAGAGCTCGCTGTGATACTAGTGATAATGTATGTTGAGACCTTCAAATCGGTTGTTATTGTTTTTATTGGTAGCTTATAATGTGGTTAAGGTCACATAGACAGAAAATTGTCAATATGATACTGTATCTAAGTTAGTTTGCTGATACTGAAAATATCACTCTTTCAAATCAGAGAAAATAATGCCCAAATTATATATAAAAATTAAATCTTCAAACGATTGAAAAAGTGATTTTTTTTTTACAAAAATATGTATTACTGGATGTAGTTCTAAGTAAGTTCTGCCTCAGTGACAAAAGGGAATTGCTATGTATAATCATTACATACATGTATACATCATAATCTTATCATCATGAATATGCACATCTAATCTTTTATCTAACTAGTGTATGGTATTTTATTAAAACCAGCCTAATTCTAAAACAATTCACTAAGACGGTACCTGTGAATATCAACCTCATCAATCTCATCTTGTACGCTTTATCAAAGAATAGAAGCTTCTCAGCAAAGGTTACCACCTTGGAGGTTGGTTTATGGTGATTAACGACACTTTCAACAATATTTCAGTTCTATCGTGTACACGGAGAAAAGTCACTCACAAACTTTATCACATAATGTTGTATCGAGTACACCTCGTTTGAGCTGGATTCGAACTCACAACGTTAGTGGTGACAGGCACTGATTACACAGGTAGTTATTAATCCAACTACCATATGATCACGTCCACGACAGTTCCTGTTACCACCTAGGAGAGTTTCTGGACAATTGATATAACTTTAACTAATAGCAATACTCAACTCTTAATCTATAAAATCTATAAATGCACTTAAATTCTGATTGTTATTATTAAATATCAGATTTCATTTAATGCATTATATCAACAACATGCACTATATACCATTCATACTTCTTGATTTATTGTCACACGTCATAAGTGATTCTTACAAGGCTTTAAACTTATATTTCGCACAATCACCTTTTCAATGTTTTCAAAAAAAAACTGTTTTATTGTTATAATCTCATTGATTTAAGTTATATATAGCAAGTTAAAACACCAGATGGGCTCAATTGTACCAATTAAAACATTTTGATCAACTCTTGCCTCGTCTCTTTAAAAAAAATGTCTATATTTTCAAACAATATTAATTTCACCGCAGCTAATCTAAAATGAGCAACAACAAGTATGGAGTTTAATTTATACATCATAGAATGGAAAGAAAAATTCTGACTTTTATCTCAGTTATGCAAACAATATTTTCCTAGACATCCATTTAAACACAAAGTCCTTGCAAGAATCACTGCTACCTAATAATAAGAATAATAAAATTCATGTCAACCTTCATCAAATTTAAAATTCAATATATTTGCATTGACAATTTAATATTATAATTTAGTAAATCAAGAATGTAAGATTACTGGTGCCATCCAATAGAATTGAAGCACTAGCAAATATATCAGCTAATTTAATATAGTTTTCCTTTTTTCTAAGGTAGCTTTATACAAAACACTGTACTAGTGATAACTGTTCTATCATCTGTGTTGAATTGAGGTTACTGTATATTGCAATAGTGGGGAAAAAACACAGCAAACAAAATGTTTTAAATTTAAGAACAGACAAATAAAAGACAATTCACACATTAAGATCTTTTTTCCATACATTGAGCTACACACTACTTTTATCTCTTCGGACCTTGAATTTTCTAAATTTTTAGTAATAGGTTTAAAAAAACAGTAGATAATTGAATTCCAATTTACAGAAAATCTTTTAATTGTACACATCATTTAAATATCTTCCTTTCAATAAATGATTTTCCTGTTAACTTCTTCCCTTTATAATATTGAATTGTGAAATTTTATTTCAAGTGTAATATGTTTATTCTCTGCTATGATCTTTCAGAATATAGGACAGTAGGCATGGTAATCTTTATAAAAGAGAGAATATTTCAGTGATAAAAACCTGGTACCACATATTTGAATATTAATCTTTAATCAAAATAAAACAGGTAATTTTAGGATAATATTTAAAGAAATCTTTGTTTAATGTCGTGTTGTATATAGCTACCTTACTAACATCATATTATCATATTGTGTTGGTGTAGCATGCAGTATTTCATTGATAAGACCATTTTCATATTGATATATCGGTCCAGGCTTTCCTCCCTCCCCCTGTTAAGTCTTGTAGTCATGATATAGCTGAAAATTTGCTGAAACTTCTGATTAATATCAACACCTCTTTAATCCTTTTAAAAAATGCAATGTTCACAATTGTTATAAGTCGATGATAGAGCTTGAACAAAACTAGAACAAACAAAAAAACAAAACAAAAATATTACAAATATGAGCATTACATCTTCTGAACCCAATATGAAAATTAAAAAAGTCAAAGTAAACACATGAAAAGAAGAATAAACAAAGAATGCATTATCCATGCACATGCATAAAATAATGGAAGAAAATATAACGAGTTGACACCGTTTCTTCTAATAATAGATTTTGATATACCATTATGACAGAAATAAAACAATAAATAGGCATGCAAATTCAATTATATAAACAAACAAATATATAAAATGACAAATTAATATAATATATTGATTTGAATATGTATCTTATTTGTTATCATAACAGTAAAAAATGGAGTTATCATCTTACTAACATGGCCTTAACTAAATTATCGTAATATCATAGGTTTAAATGTTGTTTATTTAAATAAAATAAAAGTAAAATATCATTATGTGTTCATGTAAGGTTAGGGTTATGTTGTTTAACACAACTTTCAACAATATTTCAGTCAGCTTTATTGGTGGAGGAAACCAGAGTAAATGGAGAAAGCCATTGATCTGCCTCAAGTCACTTATAATTAGTCAGTGAGTGATTGCCCCTTTGGTATCTTCAAACTCTTCTTATTTTTCAGCGAGATCATAGAGAGAGCAAGTTACATTTCAAAAAGAATATGATCTTGTTGGCTTTGTAATAGACCAAAATGATTAGTTGAATACATTTCAAAAAGACTACGATCTTGTTGGCTTTGTAATAGACCAAAATGCTTAGTTGAATACATTTTAAAAATATTACGATCTTGTTGGCTTTGTAATAGACCAAACTGCTTTGTTGAATTTTTATAATTCTAGCTGACTGAAACAACAGTAGGTGGGTAGACATGTAACTCTTCCGACACATTATCCCGATTCTGAGCCAAACACTCTTTGATCTTATTGCTGTGTGCTGAAAGGAGAAGTAACAAATATTAATTTGATAGTCTTTGGTTTGAGCCTACTGCGGCTTGAACCCATGATCTCCACTTGTGGTGAGTATGCTAACCATTATACCATCGATGCAGTTAGCCCATAATTATATAACTAACCTATTTGTATATGTTGAACTGCTGTCAGCTCATGTTGCTTTCCATTAAATGTGTTGTGTCCTACACAGACATAGTTCCCTGTATTGTTGACAATTACATCGTTCTGTGATAGAGTAAATGTCTTCCCTGTAACCAATGTTGTATTCATGTCTGAGTCTTTGTGCCATGTAAAGGTTGGTGTTGGGTTCCCTTCAGCTGAACATTCAAGTGTTATTGAGGTGGCTCCTTCAGCATAATTAGGAAGATTTGGTGACTTTGTAATTCCTATGTTCCTTACTTTATCTAAAGAAAACCAAATAAAGGTAATAACAAAATTACCGAACTCCGAACAATCTTACAAAGGGAAAGTCAAAACTCATAATTATATAAACAGACAAAATCAGTCAACAACCGGAAAACTGTGAAAACCGCAATGACCCTGACTTGGTACAGGCATTTCTAAAGAAATGGTGGGTTGAATCAGATTTTAAGGCGCCAAACCTCCCGCTCTCATTACGGTTCAAAGGTTCCGGCTGTCACTGTAACAGTATTTAAATACAGGAACAAAATAGGTAAAATAGTTGTCAAAGCAGTACCATATTCGGTGACGTAAATGTCAAAAATATTTTTACGTCACACATTGACAAAAGAGGACAGTAATATTATTTTTTATCCTGCACTTGTTCTATTGATCAGTCAAATTGCAATGATGATAATTGTTTGCAATATATCATCACAGACTGAAATATATAGCATTTCTGGTACCTGTTTCATGTTTTACCTGTTGAGCTATATGAAATTAGCTGTAAATCAGTCGCGTGCCTGTTTACAGAAAATATCAAAAGGGGCAACCAAGAAATAATTGTATAGTATCATTTAAATCAAATATCACCGCCCATGAATGTTTGCGATTTTTTTCTTCAGGATAAACACATTACTAATGCAGTGTATTAAAATTTAATGTTTATGTGTATTCAGTGCAAAACTGGGAACATATTCAGTGGATCTCGCCTTTGTCCCAGTTTTTAACCCTCATACACGTAAGCTTTATATTTTAAGACACATCACTTAAATTATATATATTCAAATTCATGTAATAATACTTTAATGACAAAATATTATTTATTTATATACTTATATGGGCATATGACATCCAAAAAAATCAATAAAAGTTCCGTCAAACCTTCCAATCTTAAAACCTCTTTATATATATATATATATAATTTTACCTTTGCATTTTTAAATTAATTGAAATCTGATCTTTAAATTTTACAATAGGAAATAAGATTTTTCAGAGCTTATTTGGAACATTTTTAATTTAACTTTTCAAAGTAACAGTTTACCATGAAGAAAACACAGCAGCAGAACAAACAAAATACTAAAAAAAAACTTTAAAGAATAAAAAATTAAATCACACTTGCATTGTATATTACACGATACTGTTGAATAATGAACTCTTATTACGTTTTTATTGTATGATATTTAACACTAAACGTACAATACACGACAAGAATATCTGGTTGACTTTGTCTATGCATGTCACTGTTAGCTAACTCCTGCTCCACTTCACATTTAACAACAGCTTTGTTGTCTTCTGCTTCTAGATTAATAGTCAACATACTGGTACCATTAAATGTACAAGTACCAGGCATTTTTACTGCAGTAGTTGTAGCACCATTGTAGACTGTTGGTGTTGTACCTCTGTACTTCGTCCATTTAAATTTACCAGCTGGTTTACCAACATTACCAGTACAGGTGAAGGTCACATTTGTTCCCTCCTCTATCCCTGATTTTGGTATCCATGTTGGTACATTGTCTGGTATTGCTGGTTTACCTATACGAGATAAATAAACCACGAATCAATGAGATGAACTTAATAGTTATCTTATGAGTGAGTAATTATTATTTAACACCAAACAAGCAATTTGTTTGGTACATCATGGCAAAAATAAGTTATGTTTTGATGAGATGATGATGAGGTCCGCTTTGTACTAGCCCAACATGCTGAGTTTGAGATTCATATAACTCACTGAAACAAATCACGGGTAGACATGTTGCTCAACTCTGACACATTATTCTGATTTTTAGCCAACCATTCCTTGCCTTTACTGCTTAGTGCTATGTGCTGAGCACAGCATCAACAAACACCAATTGTATAGTCTTTGGTTAGACTCGCTCAGAGCTTGAAACCACAATCTGCTGCACACGAGACTAGGATGCTAACTATTACACCATCGATGCAGTTTTGGCTACCTTGTACATGTACATTAGCTTCATAAAAATGTACATTGCTGAATATTAATATCTGTAATAATATAGCTAAATTTGTCATCACACATTTCAAACATGTTAACTTGACAAATCCACCACAAATCTATATACCCTAATACCGGTAGTACATTATCAACTTCTCTGCTAATTTTTTACTAAGAAACTTCAAATAGTACCCCTTATTCTTACAATGCATCAATAATCATCAGGCATGTGTTTTAACCCTTAAATTTACTGGCTTCAAATAGAATATACCAACATTTTAACTCTCTTATTTTTGCCATTAGAAGTCATGTATATTTACCTTTGACAACAATACTTGTGGCATCTGATGTCTTCGAAATAAATGTTCCACCAGACCTTAGAGTAACTTTACACTTATATTCTCTCTCGTCTTCACATTCTATTTGATTGAATGTCAAGATGACAGTATTAGGAAGAGATGGAGTTGGGTTGGATAAATTCGCCCTTGATGAAAGATAATTTCCGTCAGATAAAAATATTGGATCAGTTCCATTAGAATCTATTTCAAATGAAGCTATATCTTCAAACACATTATTAATTTTAGCTTGAATGTTGCTTCCAAAAACTCTTTCCCCACTTCCTAGCGTATAAACACAACTCAGCTGTAGATTACTTGGTCCAAGGATTCCTTCTTTATCTGGAGAAATCTGAATAGTTATAGATTCAATACCTGAAATATACATTTATTTCTTAATTAATTCAATCATTGACTTCTTTGTTATCTATCAATCCATGGAAAGGCATGACAATTTGGAAGCAGTGACAGAGTAATTGTGGTTTAACGCCAACGCAGCAATTTTTCATGGTGCGAAAAAGTTAATTATCAATAAGATGTTGATGAGGTCCGCTTTGTACTAAGCCAACAGCTTGGTTGGATTTTCATAGTGCTAGCTAACTGAAACAACAGTCCACGAGTAGACATGTCGCTCCACTGGGACCCATTATTCTGATTCCGAACCAACCAGTCTTTGTTCTTTCTCATTAATGCTGCATGCTTAGTGGAGAAGCAACAAATATCAATTTCATAGTCTTTGGTTTGACCCGAGTGGGGCTGAAACCGCCGGTCTACCGCACTCCAGGCAAGCACGCTAACCATTAATTCACAGATGCGGTTTATATAAGTAAATATATCATGGGGAGAAGATAGAACAAACGTAATGTACATGTATCATTTTTTTAAGAGATCATGATTGAGTCTGTTATGTACGTGTATACTAGACAAAGTCACTGGGTTAGAAATTTATTGTTAGGCTTAGGTCCCTGAAACAACCACCCACAGGTCGCTCCACTCCAACACATTATCACAATTTACACTATTTACTCCTTAATGATGCATTCTTAGCTTGTGTATGGTTCTTTGAACCAGATAAGCTAAAATAATTACATTGAAGTGCTGTATATTTTAAATAAGAGATTTAAAGCATTGTTTTCTTCATGAAACCTTAAACTTACATGTAGGTGCAACATTTGAAACATATAATGACAAAGAAATGTATATTATATGTCTTGTCTAGGGGTACCTTACAAAAGACCTACAATGTATGGGTTGTCATCTTATTATTAAAGGGTCTTGACAGTTTTCGGTGTTTTAGCACTGACATGGTTTACTAGTATTAGATATATTTATTATTGAAATTTACAGTTCCTATGTTATATCTACATGTACGTTTTTATTGAAGTATATACTGTAAACATGTACTCCATTAATAAATCAAACTGCACCACTTCACTAAGAGGGCAGGTTTGGGCCCATAAAACTAGCTTAACACCGCCACTTTTCATTGAAGTGTCTGTAACAACCCAGGAGAATTAGCGGTCATGTATTTGTGTATTTGTGTTTGGGGTATCGATTTATATTTTGCCTCTTTCTACGATTTTGCTATGATTGGATTTTGGAACTGTTCCGACAAGTATGGTATTTTATTATTATGGTCAATTTAAAAAATTTAGAAGCAAAGAAATTTAATTAATCATGTTTATGAAACTTAATGTTAGCTAACTCCAATGTTATTTAAAGAAAATTCCCAGTTCAATTAATCTTGACAAAATTCTATTGAAATTACAATGACATTCTATTAATGGGGATTTCTTATTCGGGGGGTGGATCGTGGCCATGATCACATGGTAGTTGGTTTTACAACACAACTACCAATGCAATCAGTTCCTATCACCACTGTCGGGCACTGATGTTGTGAGTTCAAATCTCGATCAGGGCGAGGTGTACAACATTATGTGATAAAGTTTGTCAGTGACTTCGACAGGTCACTGGTTTTCTTCGGGTCCTCCGGTTTCCTCCACCAATAAAACTGACCGCTACGATATAACTGAAATATTGTTGAAAGTGCCGTTAAACACCACCAAACAAACAAAACAAGCAAATACCTTATCCTGGAGTCTAACTCAGATGGAAATTATATCAGGTAATAATAAGTGGTGCAGGCAATGATAAATTGATATTACAAATTATTTGAAAAATAGAAACTTTATTGTAGAAAAGTCATATATAGAATAACGTACATTTTGAAGGTTGAGACAGACATTATCACAAGTATCGCAACGAGTTTGGGTAGAGCTCGCTGTGATACTAGTGATAATGTATGTTGAGACCTTCAAATCGGTTGTTTTTGTTTTTAATGGTAGCTTATAATGTGGTTAAGGTCACATAGACAGACAATTGTCAATATGATACTGTATCTAAGTTAGTTTGCTGATACTGAAAATATCACTCTTTCAAATCAAAGAAAATAATGCCCAAATTATATATAAAAATTTAATCTTCAAAAGATTGAAAAAGTGATTTTTTTTTACAAAAATATGTACTACTGGATGTAGTTCTAAGTAAGTTCTGCTTCAGTGACAAAAGGGAATTGCTATGTATAATCATTACATACATGTATACATCATAATCTTATCATCATGAATATGCACATCTAATCTTTTATCTAACTAGTGTATGGTATTTTAATAAAACCCAGCCTAATTCTAAAAAAAATCATTAAGACGGTATTTATTACACCTGTGAATAGAAGACAAGACAGTAAATCACAACAAAGCTCCATTATATTGTAAAATTACTAGGTATTCCTGCTATAAATGTTATACAGGTATGATAATTGAATCTATACAAATTATTTAAAATCAATAGGATAAAAAAGGCAGTCTGTTTACAGAGGCACAAAACTTAAGGATTATTGTATGTTATATAAACTTAGAAATCAAGTTTTTGCTTAGAATTTGTATTTCATTCTCACCAGATATTGAATATTTACTGTAAATTACTAGATAATTAATGATTGATATCAACCTCATCAATCTCATCTTGTACACTTTATCAAAGAATAGAAGTTTCTCAGCAAAGGTTACCACCTTGGAGGTTGGTTTATGGTGATTAACGACACTTTCAACAATATTTCAGTTCTATCATGTACCCGGATAAAAGTCACTCACAAACGTTATCACATAATGTTGTATCGAGTACACCTCGTCTGAGCTGGATTCGAACTCACAATGTTAGTGGTGACAGGCACTGATTACACAGGTAGTTATTAATCCAACTACCATATGATCACGTCCACGACAGTCCCTGTTACCACCTAGGAGAGTTTCTGGACAATTGATATAACTTTAACTAATAGCAATACTCAACTCTTAATCTATAAAATCTATAAATACACTTAAATTCTGACTGTTATTATTAAATATCAGATTTCATTTAATGCATTATATCAACAACATGCACTATATACCATTCATACTTCTTGATTTATTGTCACACGTCATAAGTGATTCTTACTAGGCTTTAAACTTATATTTCGCACAATCACCTTTTCAATGTTTCCAAAAAAAACTGTTTTATTGTTATAATCTCATTGATTTAAGTTATATATAGCAAGCTAAAACACCAGATGGGCTCAATTGTACCAATTAAAACATTTTGATCAACTCTTGCCTCGTCTCTTTAAAAAAAATGTCTATATTTTCAAACAATATTAATGTCACCGCATCTAATCTAAAATGAACAACAACAAATATGGAGTTTAATTTATACATCATAGAATGGAAAGAAAAAATCTGACTTTCATCTCAGTTATGCAAAACAATATTTTCCTAGACTTCCATTTAAACACAAAGTCCTTGCAAGAATCACTGCTACCTAATAATAAGAATAATAAAATTCATGTCAACCTTCATCAAATTTAAAATTTAATATATTTGCATTGACAATTTAATATTATAATTTAGTAAATCAAGAATGTAAGATTACTGGTGCCATCCAATAGAATTGAAGCACTAGCAAATATATCAGCTAATTTAATATAGGTTTTTTTTTGTTTTAAGGTAGCTATATACAAAACACTGTACTAGTGATAACTGTTCTATCATCTGTGTTGAATTGAGGTTACTGTATATTGCAATAGTGGGGAAAAAACACAGCAAAAAAAATGTTTTAAATTTAAGAACAGACAAATAAAAGAAAATTCACACATTAGGATCTTTTTTCCATACATTGAGCTACACACTACTTTTATCTCTTCGGACCTTGAATTTTCAAAATTTTTAGTAATAGGTTTAAAAAACAGTAGATAATTGAATTCCAATTTACAGAAAATCTTTTAATTGTACACATCATTTAAATATCTTCCTTTCAATAAATGATTTTCCTGTTAACTTCTTCCTTTATAATATTGAATTGTGAAATTTTATTTCAAGTGTAATATGTTTATTCTCTGCTATGATCTTTCAGAATATAGGACAGTAGGCATGGTAATCTTTATAAAAGAGAGAATATTTCAGTGATAAAAACCTGGTACCACATATTTGAATATTAATCTTTAATCAAAATAAAACAGGTAATTTTAGGATAATATTTAAAGAAATCTTTGTTTAATGTCGTGTTGTATATAGCTACCTTACTAACATCATATTATCATATTGTGTTGGTGTAGCATGCAGTATTTCATTGATAAGACCATTTTCATATTGGTATATTGGTCCAGGCTTTCCTCCCTCCCCCTGTTAAGTCTTGTAGTCATGATATAGCTGAACATTTGCTGAAACTTCTGATTAATATCAACACCTCTTTAATCCTTTTCAAAAATGCAATGTTCACAATTGTTATAAGTCGATGATAGAGCTTGAACAAAACTAGAACAAACAAAAAAACAAAACAAAAATATTACAAATATGAGCATTACATCTTCTGAACCCAATATGAAAATTAAAAAAGTCAAAGTAAACACATGAAAAGAAGAATAAACAAAGAATGCATTGTCCATGCACATGCATAAAATAATGGAAGAAAAATATAACGAGTTGACACTGTTTCTTCTAATAATAGATTTTGATATACCATTATGACAGAAATAAAACAATAAATAGGCATGCAAATTCAATTATATAAACAAACAAATATATAAAATGACAAATTAATATAATATATTGATTTGAATATTTATCTTATTTGTTATCGTAACAATGAAAAATGGAGTTATCATCTTACTAACATGGCCTTAACTAAATTATCTTAATATCATAGGTTTAAATGTTGTTTATTTAAATAAAATAACAGTAAAATATCGTTATGTGTTCATGTAAGGTTAGGGTTATGTTGTTTAACACAACTTTCAACAATATTTCAGTCAGCTTTATTGGTGGAGGAAACCAGAGTAAATGGAGAAAGCCATTGATCTGCCTCAAGTCACTTATAATTAGTCAGTGAGTGATTGCCCCTTTGGTATCTTCAAACTCTTCTTATTTTTCAGCGAGATCATAGAGAGAGCAAGTTACATTTCAAAAAGAATATGATCTTGTTGGCTTTGTAATAGACCACACTGCTTAGTTGAATACATTTCAAAAAGACTACGATCTTGTTGGCTTTGTAATAGACCAAAATGATTAGTTGAATACATTTCAAAAAGACTACGATCTTGTTGGCTTTGTAATAGACCAAAATACTTAGTTGAATACATTTCAAAAATATTACGATCTTGTTGGCTTTGTAATAGACCAAACTGCTTAGTTGAATTTTTATAATTCTAGCTGACTGAAACAACAGTAGGTGGGTAGACATGTAACTCTTCCGACACATTATCCCGATTCTGAGCCAAACACTCTTTGATCTTATTGCTGTGTGCTGAAAGGAGAAGTAACAAATATTAATTTGATAGTCTTTGGTTTGAGCCTACTGCGGCTTGAACCCATGATCTGCACTTGTGGTGAGTATGCTAACCATTATACCATCGATGCAGTTAGCCTATAATTATATAACTAACCTATTTGTATATGTTGAACTGCTGTCAGCTCATGTTGCTTTCCATTAAATGTGTTGTGTCCTACACAGACATAGTTCCCTGTATTGTTGACAATTACATCGTTCTGTGATAGAGTAAATGTCTTCCCTTTAACCAATGTTGTATTCATGTCTGAGTCTTTGTGCCATGTAAAGGTTGGTGTTGGGTTCCCTTCAGCTGAACATTCAAGTGTTATTGAGGTGGCTCCTTCAGCATAATTAGGAAGATTTGGTGACTTTGTAATTCCTATGTTCCTTACTTTATCTAAAGAAAACCAAAAGAGGACAGTAATATTATTTTTTATCCTGCACTTGTTCTATTGATCAGTCAAATTGCAATGATGATAATTGTTTGCAATATATCATCACAGACTGAAATATATAGCATTTCTGGTACCTGTTTCATGTTTTACCTGTTGAGCTATATGAAATTAGTTGTAAATCAGTCGCGTGCCTGTTTACAGAAAATATCAAAAGGGGCAACCAAGAAATAATTGTATAGTATCATTTAAATCAAATATCACCGCCCATGAATGTTTGCGATTTTTTTCTTCAGGATAAACACATTACTAATGCAGTATCTTAAAATTTAATGTTTATGTGTATTCAGTGCAAAACTGGGAACATATTCAGTGGATCTCGCCTTTGTCCCAGTTTTTAACCCTCATACACGTAAGCTTTATATTTTAAGACACATCACTTAAATTATATATATTCAAATTCATGTAATAATACTTTAATGACAAAATATTATTTATTTATATACTTATATGGGCATATGACATCCAAAAAAATCAATAAAAGTTCCGTCAAACCTTCCAATCTTAAAACCTCTTTATATATATATATATATATATATATAATTTTACCTTTGCATTTTTAAATTAATTGAAATCTGATCTTAAATTTTACAATAGGAAATAAGATTTTTCAGAGCTTATTTGGAACATTTTTAATTTAACTTTTCAAAGTAACAGTTTACCATGAAGAAAACACAGCAGCAGAACAAACAAAATACTAAAAAAAAACTTTAAAGAATAAAAAATTAAATCACACTTGCATTGTATATTACACGATACTGTTGAATAATGAACTCTTATTACGTTTTTATTGAATGATATTTAACACTAAGCTTACAATACACGACAAGAATATCTGGTTGACTTTGTCTATACATGTCACTGGTAGCTAACTCCTGCTCCACTTCACATTTAACAACAGCTTTGTTGTCTTCTGCTTCCAGTTTAATAGTCAACATACTGGTACCATTAAATGTACAGGTACCAGGCATTTTTACTGCCGTAGTTGTAGCACCATTGTAGACTGTTGGTGTTGTACCTCTGTACTTCGTCCATTTAAATTTACCAGCTGGTTTACCAACATTACCAGTACAGGTGAAGGTCACATTTGTTCCCTCCTCTATCCCTGATTTTGGTATCCATGTTGGTACATTGTCTGGTATTGCTGGTTTACCTATACGAGATAAATAAACCACGAATCAATGAGATGAACTTAATAGTTATCTTATGAGTGAGTAATTATTATTTAACACCAAACAAGCAATTTGTTTGGTACATCATGGCAAAAATAAGTTATGTTTTGATGAGATGATGATGAGGTCCGCTTTGTACTAGCCCAACATGCTGAGTTTGAGATTCATATAACTCACTGAAACAAATCACGGGTAGACATGTTGCTCAACTCTGACACATTATTCTGATTCTTAGCCAACCATTCCTTGCCTTTACTGCTTAGTGCTATGTGCTGAGCACAGCATCAACAAATACCAATTGAATAGTCTTTGGTTAGACTCGCTCAGAGCTTGAAACCACAATCTGCTGCACACGAGACTAGGATGCTAACTATTACACCATCGATGCAGTTTTGGCTACCTTGTACATGTACATTAGCTTCATAAAAATGTACATTGCTGAATATTAATATCTGTAATAATATAGCTAAATTTGTCATCACACATTTCAAACATGTTAACTTGACAAATCCACCACAAATCTACATACCCTAATACCGGTAGTACATTATCAACTTCTCTGCTAATTTTTTACTAAGAAACTTCAAATAGTACCCCTTATTCTTACAATGCATCAATAATCATCAGGCATGTGTTTTAACCCTTAAATTTACTGGCTTCAAATAGAATATACCAACATTTTAACTCTCTTATTTTTGCCATTAGAAGTCATGTATATTTACCTTTGACAACAATACTTGTGGCATCTGATGTCTTCGAAATAAATGTTCCACCAGACCTTAGAGCAACTTTACACTTATATTCTCTCTCGTCTTCACATTCTATTTGATTGAATGTCAAGATGACAGTATTAGGAAGAGATGGAGTTGGGTTGGATAAATTCGCCCTTGATGAAAGATAATTTCCGTCAGATAAAAATATTGGATCAGCTCCATTAGAATCTGTTTCAAATGAAGCTATATATTCAAACACATTATTAATTTTAGCTTGAATGTTGCTTCCAAAAACTCTTTCCCCACTTCCTAGCGTATAAACACAACTCAGCTGTAGATTACTTGGTCCAAGGATTCCTTCTTTATCTGGAGAAATCTGAATAGTTATAGATTCAATACCTGAAATATACATTTATATTTCTTAATTAATTCAATCATTGACTTCTTTGTTATTTATCAATCCATGGAAAGGCATGAAAATTTGGAAGCAGTGACAGAGTAATTGTGGTTTAACGCCAACGCAGCAATGTTTCATGGTGCGAAAAAGTTAATTATCAATAAGATGTTGACGAGGTTCGCTTTGTACTAAGCCAACAGCTTGGTTGGATTTTCATAGTGCTAACTAACTGAAACAACAGTCCACGAGTAGACATGTCGCTCCACTGGGACACATTATTCTGATTCCGAACCAACCAGTCTTTGTTCTTTCTCATTAATGCTGCATGCTTAGTGGAGAAGCAACAAATATCAATTTCATAGTCTTTGGTTTGACCCGAGTGGGGCTGAAACCGCAGGTCTATCGCACTCCAGGCAAGCACGCTAACCATTAATTCACAGATGCGGTTTATATGAGTAAATATATCATGGGGAGAAGATAGAACAAACGTAATGTACATGTATCATTATTTAAGAGATCATGATTGAGTCTGTTATGTACGTGTATACTAGACAAAGTCACTGGGTTGGAATTTTATTGTTAGGCTTAGGTCCTTGAAACAACCACCCACAGGTTGCTCCACTCCAACACATTATCCCAGTTTACACTATTTACTCCTTAATGATGCATTCTTAGCTTGTGTATGGTTCTTTGAACCAGATAAGCTATAATAATTACATTGAAATGCTGTATATTTTAAATAAGAGATTTAAAGCATTGTTTTGTTCATGAAACCTTAAACTTACATGTAGGTGCAACATTTGAAACATATAATGACAAAGAAATGTATATTATATGTCTTGTCTAGGGGTACCTTACAAAAGACCTACAATGTATGGGTTGTCATCTTATTATTAAAGGGTCTTGACAGTTTTCAGTGTTTTAGCACTGACATGGTTTACTAGTATTAGATATATTTATTATTGAAATTTACAGTTCCTATGTTATATCTACATGTACGTTTTAATTGAAGTATATACTGTAAACATGTACTCCATTAATAAATCAAACTGCACCACTTCACTAAGAGGGCAGGTTTGGGCCCATAAAACTAGCTTAACACCGCCACTTTTCATTGAAGTTTCTGTAACAACACAGGAGAATTAGCGGTCATGTATTTGTGTATTTGTGTTTGGGGTATCGATTTATATTTTGCCTCTTTCTACGATTTTGTAATAATTGGATTTTGGAACTGTTCCGACAAGTATGGTATTTTATTATTATGGTCAATTTAAAAAATTTAGAAGCAAAGAAATTAAATTAATCATGTTTATGAAACTTAATGTTAGCTAACTCCAATGTTATTTAAAAAAAAATTCCCAGTTCAATTAATCTTGACAAAATTCTATTGAAATTACAATGACATTCTATTAATGGGGATTTCTTATTCGGGGGGTGGATCGTGGCCATGATCACATGGTAGTTGGTTTTACAACACAACTACCAATGCAATCAGTTCCTATCACCACTGTCGGGCACTGATGTTGTGAGTTCAAATCTTGATCAGGGCGAGGTGTACAACATTATGTGATAAAGTTTGTTAGTGACTTGCGACAGGTCACTGGTTTTCTTCGGGTCCTCCGGTTTCCTCCACCAATAAAACTGACCGCTACGATATAACTGAAATATTGTTGAAAGTGCCGTTAAACACCACCAAACAAACAAAACAAGCAAATACCTTATCCTGGAGTCTAACTCAGATGGAAATTATATCAGGTAATAATAAGTGGTGCAGGCAATGATAAATTGATATTACAAATTATTTGAAAAATAGAAACTTTATTGTAGAAAAGTCATATATAGAATAACGTACATTTTGTAGGTTGAGACAGACATTATCACAAGTATCGCAACGAGTTTGGGTAGAGCTCGCTGTGTTACTAGTGATAATGTATGTTGAGACCTTCAAATCGGTTGTTATTGTTTTTAATGGTAGCTTATAATGTGGTTAAGGTCACTTAGACAGACAATTGTCAATATGATACTGTATCTAAGTTAGTTTGCTGATACTGAAAATATCACTCTTTCAAATCAAAGAAAATAATGCCCAAATTATATATAATAATTAACTCTTCAAAAGATTGAAAAGGTGATTTTTTTTTTTACAAAATTATGTACTACTGGATGTAGTTCTAAGTAAGTTCTGCTTCAGTGACAAAAGGGAATTGCTATGTATAATAATTACATACATGTATACATCATAATCTTATCATCATGAATATGCACATCTAATCTTTTATCTAACTAGTGTATGGTATTTTATTAAAACCCAGCCTAATTCTAAAAAAATTCATTAAGACGGTATTTATTACACCTGTGAATAGAAGACAAGACAGTAAATCACAACAAAGCTCCATTATATTGTAAAATTACTAGGTATTCCTGCTATAAATGTTATACAGGTATGATAATTGAATCTATACAAATTATTTAAAATCAATAGGATAAAAAAGGCAGTCTGTTTACAGAGGCACAAAACTTAAGGATTATTGTATGTTATATAAACTTAGAAATCAAGTTTTTGCTTAGAATTTGTATTTCATTCTCACCAGATATTGAATATTTACTGTAAATTACTAGATAATTAATGATTGATATCAACCTCATCAATCTCATCTTGTACACTTTATCAAAGAATAGAAGTTTCTCAGAAAGGTTACCACCTTGGAGGTTGGTTTATGGTGATTAACGACACTTTCAACAATATTTCAGTTCTATCGTGTACCCGGAGAAAAGTCACTCACAAACGTTATCACATAATGTTGTATCGAGTACACCTCGTCTGAGCTGGATTCGAACTCACAACGTTAGTGGTGACAGGCACTGATTACACAGGTAGTTATTAATCCAACTACCTTATGATCACGTCCACGACAGTCCCTGTTACCACCTAGGAGAGTTTCTGGACAATTGATATAACTTTAACTAATAGCAATACTCAACTCTTAATCTATAAAATCTAAAAATGCACTTAAATTCTGATTGTTATTATTAAATATCAGATTTCATTTAATGCATTATATCAACAACATGCACTATATACCATTCATACTTCTTGATTTATTGTCACACGTCGTAAGTGATTCTTACAAGGCTTTAAACTTATATTTCGCACAATCACCTTTTCAATGTTTTAAAAAAAAACTGTTTTATTATTATAATCTCATTGATTTAAGTTATATATAGCAAGCTAAAACACCAGATGTGCTCAATTGTACCAATTAAAACATTTTGATCAACTCTTACCTCGTCTCTTTAAAAAAAATTCTATATTTTCAAACAATATTAATTTCACCGCAGCTAATCTAAAATGAGCAACAACAAATATGGAGTTTAATTTATACATCATAGAATGGAAAGAAAAAATCTGACTTTCATCTCAGTTATGCAAAACAATATTTTCCTTGACATCCATTTAAGCACAAAGTCCTTGCAAGAATCACTGCTACCTAATAATAAGAATAATAAAATGCATGTCAACCTTCATCAAATTTAAAATTCAATATATTTGCATTGACAATTTAATATTATAATTTAGTAAATCAAGAATGTAAGATTACTGGTGCCATCCAATAGAATTGAAGCACTAGCAAATATATCAGCTAATTTAATATAGTTTTCCTTTTGTTTTAAGGTAGCTATATACAAAACACTGTACTAGTGATAACTGTTCTATCATCTGTGTTGAATTGAGGTTACTGTATATTGCAATAGTGGGGAAAGAACACAGCAAAAAAAATGTTTTAAATTTAAGAACAGACAAATAAAAGACAATTCACACATTACGATCTTTTTTCCATACATTGAGCTACACACTACTTTTATCTCTTCGGACCTTGAATTTTCAAAATTTTTAGTAATAGGTTTAAAAAACAGTAGATAATTGAATTCCAATTTACAGAAAATCTTTTAATTGTACACATCATTTAAATATCTTCCTTTCAATAAATGATTTTCCTGTTAACTTCTTCCCTTTATAATATTGAATTGTGAAATTTTATTTCAAGTGTAATATGTTTATTCTCTGCTATGATCTTTCAGAATATAGGACAGTAGGCATGGTAATCTTTATAAAAGAGAGAATATTTCAGTGATTAAAACCTGGTACCACATATTTGAATATTAATCTTTAATCAAAATAAAACAGGTAATTTTAGGATAATATTTAAAGAAATCTTTGTTTAATGTCGTGTTGTATATAGCTACTTTACTAACATCATATTATCATATTGTGTTGGTGTAGCATGCAGTATTTCATTGATAAGACCATTTTCATATTGGTATATCGGTCCAGGCTTTCCTCCCTCCCCCTGTTAAGTCTTGTAGTCATGATATAGCTGAAAATTTGCTGAAACTTCTGATTAATATCAACACCTCTTTAATCCTTTTCAAAAATGCAATGTTCACAATTGTTATAAGTCGATGATAGAGCTTGAACAAAACTAGAACAAACAAAAAAACAAAACAAAAATATTACAAATATGAGCATTACATCTTCTGAACCCAATATGAAAATTAAAAAAGTCAAAGTAAACACATGAAAAGAAGAATAAACAAAGAATGCATTGTCCATGCACATGCATAAAATAATGGAAGAAAAATATAACGAGTTGACACTGTTTCTTCTAATAATAGATTTTGATATACCATTATGACAGAAATAAAACAATAAATAGGCATGCAAATTCAATTATATAAACAAACAAATATATAAAATGACAAATTAATATAATATATTGATTTGAATATGTATCTTATTTGTTATCATAACAATAAAAAATGGAGTTATCATCTTACTAACATGGCCTTAACTAAATTATCGTAATATCATAGGTTTAAATGTTGTTTATTTAAATAAAATAACAGTAAAATATCATTATGTGTTCATGTAAGGTTAGGGTTATGTTGTTTAACACAACTTTCAACAATATTTCAGTCAGCTTTATTGGTGGAGGAAACCAGAGTAAATGGAGAAAGCCATTGATCTGCCTCAAGTCACTTATAATTAGTCAGTGAGTGATTGCCCCTTTGGTATCTTCAAACTCTTCTTATTTTTCAGCGAGATCATAGAGAGAGCAAGTTACATTTCAAAAATAATATGATCTTGTTGGCTTTGTAATAGACCACACTGCTTAGTTGAATACATTTCAAAAAGACTACGATCTTGTTGGCTTTGTAATAGACCAAAATGCTTAGTTGAATACATTTCAAAAAGACTACGATCTTGTTGGCTTTGTAATAGACCAAAATGCTTGGTTGAATACATTTCAAAAAGACTACGATCTTGTTGGCTTTGTAGTAGACCAAACTGCTTAGTTGAATTTTTATAATTCTAGCTGATTGAAACAACAGTAGGTGGGTAGACATGTCGCTCTTCCGACACATTATCCCGATTCTGAGCCAAACACTCTTTGATCTTATTGCTGTGTGCTGAAAGGAGAAGTAACAAATATTAATTTGATAGTCTTTGGTTTGAGCCTACTGCGGCTTGAACCCATGATCTGCACTTGTGGTGAGTATGCTAACCATTATACCATCGATGCAGTTAGCCCATAATTATATAACTAACCTATTTGTATATGTTGAACTGTTGTCAGCTCATGTTGCTTTCCATTAAATGTGTTGTGTCCTACACAGACGTAGTTCCCTGTATTGTTGACAATTACATCGGTCTGTGATAGAGTAAATGTCTTCCCTGTAGCTAATGTTGTATTCATGTCTGAGTCTTTGTGCCATGTAAAGATTGGTGTTGGGTTCCCTTCAGCTGAACATTCAAGTGTTATTGGGGTGGCTCCTTCAGCATAATTAGGAAGATTTGGTGACTTTGTAATTCCTATGTTCCTTACTTTATCTAAAGAAAACCAAAAGAGGACAGTAATATTATTTTTTATCCTGCACTTGTTCTATTGATCAGTCAAATTGCAATGATGATAATTGTTTGCAATATATCATCACAGACTGAAATATATCGCATTTCTGGTACCTGTTTCATGTTTTACCTGTTGAGCTACATGAAATTAGTTGTAAATCAGTCGCGTGCCTGTTTACAGAAAATATCAAAAGGGGCAACCAAGAAATAATTGTATAGTATCATTTAAATCAAATATCACCGCCCATGAATGTTTGTGATTTTTTTTCTGCAGGATAAACACAATACTAATGCAGTGTCTTAAAATTTAATTTTATGTGTATTCAGTGCAAAACTTGGAACATATTCAGTGGATCTCGCCTTTGTCCCAGTTTTTAACCCTTATTTGGAACATTTTTAATTTAACTTTCCAAAGTAACAGTTTACCATGAAGAAAACACAGCAGCAGAACAACCAAAATATTAAAACAAAACTTTAAAGAATAAAAAAATTAAATCACACTTGCATTGTATATTAGACGATAATGTTGAATAATAAACTCTTATTACGTTTTTATAGTATGATATTTAACACTAAACTTACAATACACGACAAGATTATCTGGTATACTTTGTCTATACATGTCACTGGTAGCTAACTCCTGCTCCACTTCACATTTAACAACAGCTGTGTTGTCTTCTGCTTCCAGTTTAATAGTCAACATACTGGTACCATTAAATGTACAGGTACCAGGCATTTTTACTGCAGCAGTTGTAGCACCATTGTAGACTGTTGGTGTTGTACCTCTGTACTTCGTCCATTTAAATTTACCAGCTGGTTTACCAACATTACCAGTACAGGTGAAGGTCACATTTGTTCCCTCCTCTTTCCCTGATTCTGGTATCCATGTTGGTACATTGTCTGGTATTGTTGGTTTACCTATACGAGATAAATAAACCACGAATCAATGAGATGAACTTAATGGTTATCCTATGAGTGAGTAATTATTATTTAACACCAAACAAGCAATTTGTTTGGTACATCATGGCAAAAATAAGTTATGTTTTGATGAGATGATGATGAGGTCCGCTTTGTACTAGCCCAACATGCTGAGTTTGAGATTCATAGAACTCACTGAAACAAATCAGGGGTAGACATGTTGCTCAACTCTGACACATTATTCTGATTCTTAGCCAACCATTCCTTGCCTTTACTGCTTAGTGCTATGTGCTGAGCACAGCATCAACAAACACCAATTGTATAGTCTTTGGTTAGACTCGCTCAGAGCTTGAAACCACAATCTGCTGCACACGAGACTAGGATGCTAACTATTACACCATCGATGCAGTTTTGGCTACCTTGTACATGTACATTAGCTTCATAAAAATGTACATTGCTGAATATTAATATTTGTAATAATATAGCTAAATTTGTCATCACACATTTCAAACATGTTAACTTGACAAATTCACCACAAATCTATATACCCTAATACCGGTAGTACATTATCAACTTCTCTGCTAATTTTTTACTAAGAAACTTCAAATATTACCCCCTTATTCTTACAATGCATCAATAATCATCAGGCATGTGTTTTAACCCTTAAATTTACTGGCTTCAAATAGAATATACCAACATTTTAACTCTCTTATTTTTACCATTAGAAGTCATGTATATTTACCTTTGACAACAATACTTGTGGCATCTGATGTCTCCGACATAAATGCTCCACCAGACATTATAGTAACTTTACACTTATATTCTCTCTCGTCTTCACATTCTATTTGATTGAATGTCAAGATGACAGTATTAGGAAGAGATGGAGTTGGGTTGGATAAATTCGCCCTTGATGAAAGATAATTTCCGTCAGATACAAATACTGGATTAGCTCCATTAGAAGCTATTGCAAATGCAGCTATATCTTTAAACACATTATTAATTTTAGCTTGAATGTTGCTTCCAAAAACTCTTTCCCCACTTCCTAGCGAATAGAAACAACTCAGTTGTAGATTACTTGGTCCAAGGATTCCTTCTTTATCTGGAGAAATCTGAATAGTTATAGATTCAATACCTGAAATATACATGTATTTCTTAATTAATTCAATCATTGACTTCTTTGTTATTTATCAATCCATGGAAAGGCATGACAATTTGGAAGCAGTGACAGAGTAATTGTGGTTTAACGCCAACGCAGCAATTTTTCATGGTGAGAAAAAGTTAATTATCAATAAGATGTTGATGAGGTCCGCTTTGTACTAAGCCAACAGCTTGGTTGGATTTTCATAGTGCTAGGTAACTGAAACAACAGTACACGAGTAGACATGTCGCTCCACTGGGACACATTATTCTTATTCCGAACCAACTAATCTTTGTTCTTTCTCATTAATGCTGCGTGCTTAGCGGAGAAGCAACAAAGATCAATTTCATAGTCTTTGGTTTGACCCGAGTGGGGCTGAAACCGCCGGTCTACCGCACTCCAGGCAAGCACGCTAACCATTAATTCACAGATGCGGTTTATATGAGTAAATATATCATGGGGAGAAGATAGAACAAACGTAATGTACATGTATCATTTTTTTAAGAGATCATGATTGAGTCTGTTATGTACGTGTATACTAGACAAAGTCACTGGGTTGCAATTTTATTGTTAGGCCTGAAACAACCACCCACAGGTCGCTCCACTCCAACACATTATCACAATTTACACTATTTACTCCTTAATGATGCATTCTTAGCTTGTGTATGGTTCTTTGAACCAGATAAGCTAAAAGAATTACATTGAAATGTTGTATATTTTAAATAAGAGACTTAAAGCATTGTTTTCTTCATGAAACCTTAAGTTTACATGTAGGTGCAACATTTGAAACATATAGTGACAAAGAAATGTATATTATATGTCTTATCTAGGGGTACCTTACAAAAGACCTACAATGTATGGGTTGTCATCTTATTATTAAAGGGTCTTGACAGTTTTCAGTGTTTTAGCACTGACATGGTTTACTAGTATTAGATATATTTATTATTGAAATTTACAGTTCCTATGGTACACACTAAATTTCATATCTACATGTACGTTTTTATTGAAGTATATACTGTAAACATGTACTCCATTAATAAATCAAACTGCACCACTTCACTAAGAGGGCAGGTTTGGGCCCATAAAACAAGTTTAACACCGCCACTTTTCATTGAAGTGTCTGTAACAACCCAGGAGAATTAGCGGTCATGTATTTGTATTTTGCCTCTTTCTACGATTTTGCTAAAATTGGATTTTGGAACTGTTCCGACAAGTATGGTATTTTATTATTATGGTCAATTTAAAAAATTTAGAAGCAAAGAAATTAAATTAATCATGTTAATGAAACTTAATGTTAGCTAACTCCAATGTTATTTAAAAAAAATTCCCATGTTCAATTAATCTTGACAAAATTCTATTGAATTTACAATGACATTCTATTAATGGGGATTTCTTATCTGGGGGTGGGGGGGGGGGGTCGTGGCCATGATCACATGGTAGTTGGTTTTACAACACAATTACCAATGCAATCAGTTCCTATCACCACTGTCGGGCACTGATGTTGTGAGTTAAAATCTCGATCAGGGCGAGGTGTACAACATTATGTGATAAAGTTTGTCAGTGACTTGCGACAGGTCACTGGTTTTCTTCGGGTCCTCCGGTTTCCTCCACCAATAAAACTGACGCTACGATATAACTGAAAATATTGTTGAGAGTGCCGTTAAACACCACCAAACAAACAAAACAAACAAATGTCTTATCCTGGAGTCAGATGGAAATTATATCAGGTAATAAGTGGACCACTGTGGTGCAGGAAATGAGAAATTGATATTAAAAATTATTTGAAAAGTAGAAACTTTATTGAAGAAAAGTCATATATAGAATAGCGTACATTTTGAAGGTTGAGACAGACATTATCACAAGTATTGCAACAAGTTTCGGTAGAGCTCGCTGTGATACTAGTGATAATGTATTTTTTTTTAGCTTAAACATATTTTATTTGCCAATTAAACAGACAAAATGGATTAGACACAAGTTAAACAAACTTATGAAGTCTTCTCCAAATTACAATATGTTACAATAAAGAAGTACATAAAAGGCATGCATTACTATATGTAGCACTAATAACGAATCAATGATAAATATTCACAAACACGAAGAAAAATAAAATTAAGATGGATTCATATGATGTGCATGTTCACCCAATTCAATTCCAGTTATACAATAAGGAATCTTTTTGAACATTTAATATAATCAAAAACATATTTAAATATAATACAATTTTGTTCATAAGTTAAATTATCATTGCCAAATATCAGTGGTTTTGTAAATGAGATATATTTTCAATAGAAAATCTGAATTTATTATTCATCAATTTATTATTAATGATACAATTTTATATCCCTTGGTTGGGGGGGGGGGAGCTATGATGAAAATTTGAAATAAAAACACAGTACCGGACTTTAAGCAACAATAAAAATCCAGGATTAGTTTTTTATTAAAAAAATTAAGAATCCCTGTGTCGATGATTTTTTTTTTTTAAAGTTAATAATATGAAATATTGACATCCACACGTGCCTTTTGGACAGCACATTTCTGTGTCCACACTTGCTCTCAAGCAACACTTGTGAACTGATAAAAAAAAACATATATTTTTTTTAATTTTAGAGTTGTCTCCCTTGATAATAAAAAATATGGGAGTTATCTCCCTTTCTATAAAATTTGGAAATTATCTTTGTTTCAAAAGATATATGCTTTGACAGCAATATTAAGATTTATCAGTAAACTGATTGAAGATAACTGTCTGGTGTTAACATATAACTTATCTATCATCACAGACTGACCAATGGTCAGTTATATATCAATTAAATTCTCAGTTACTTAAGATAAACCCTACAGTTAAGACAACATAGTGTAGCTGTTAGTCTGAGATGTTAGGTCTCTATTTTTACCTTTGGTTAACTTGTTATATCTTGACTGGAAATTGAAATTAATTTCCAACCACAGGGATTAATTATCTATGTTTACGACATGCAAACCCTTAAAATAGTTACTGTATATTAATCCAAATTTTGGAACATTCTAGTTGTCTGTGACAATATAAGGTATAGGTTCACATAATGTCCAGGGACTATGTATCCACACAAAGTTGGAGGAAATTTAGTTTTCAGTGGCAATATGAGTAATAGGTTCACATAATGTCCAGGGACTATTTATGCCCCCAAAGTTTAGGGTCATTCTTAAGTGGTTTATGCCAATATAAGGTATTGGTCCCCATAATGTCTAAGGACTGTGTATCAGCCCCAAAGTTGGAAGCATTCTAGTTTTATCTGTAATTTTGACTCTTTTTTTTACATATCTCTTAGTGATACTGTCAGTATCAACAAACTCACTCTGATACTGAAAATTATCAGTCAGTGTGACATCAGTCACATTATGACGTTACTGATAAAAGCAATGTCATAAGATTTGAAAGTCTAGACATACATTATCACTAGTATCGCAGCAATACTAGTGATACTGTCTGTCTTGACCTTCAAAACTATTGTTATTCTCTATGTCTATGACAATATACAGTATATAGGTCTCCATAATGTCCAGTGATTGTGTGTCCATCAGGATTGACATGATCTTTGTATCATCAGAAACTTACTGATGTTTTGCAGATTTTGATGGAAAATATTATCTACATTACAGTGATGTCTTCTGTAGCCATGCAAATTAATTCATTATTGAAACAAAAGTAAAGAGTACCACTCACTGTAGGATAAGAGCCATTTTATACAGATTTAGAATGAGTACCTCTCACTGTGGTATAAGGGCCATTTTATACTGATTTAGAATGAGTACCACTCACTGTAGGATAAGGGCCATTTTATATTGATTTAGAATGAGTACCACTCACTGTAGGATAAGGGCCATTTTATGCTGATTTAGAATGAGTACCAATGACTGTAGGATAAGGGCCATTTTATACTGATTTGGAATGAGTACCACTCACTGTAGGATATGGGCCAATTTATGCTGATTTATAATATGAGTTGTGTCCCTTGTTGAAGACCTTACTTGACTGAAATGTAGAACAGCAATAAAAGCTCTGTTTTATTACTTTAATTTATATCTAAGTGAAATGTTGAATAGTATCTAATGTTCATTTACATCCATATCCTTTTTAACTACAAGTTGTTTCTATTCTTGAATTGGTGTCCTAGTGTAATGTTGGATAGTCTCACATGTTCATTTACATCCACATCCTTTCTGATTAATTTGTTTATAATTTTGTAGTCCATCAGTTCTTGTACATTCATGAACAATATTTATTGAAAGTAGCACTGGTAATATGAATACTTTTATTTTTTTCCAATCAGGTCCCCATGGGGGCATTTACATTTAACAGTCATGATTGTTTAACATATATAAAAAAGTATATACAACTATAAGAGTTTGAATATGATTGAATGATATGTTAATAGAGAATTTTATACCAGTAGTTATCCTTAGGCATGCTGCAAGTCCCTTACTTATTAATAATCCCATTAAAAAATAGAAGTTCACATCTTAACTGACATCAATATTTATGTACTGATTACATGTGTGGTTGTTGTGCTTTTATCAACGAGGACGCCTGGTAAGTTTGTCTCCATTTACGGTTGCCTTATCAACGAGGACGCCTGGTAAGTTTGTCCCCATTTATCGTTGCCTTTCAAGGCTGAGATGCATAAAGTATCATTACATATTTGGGTGAGATTTTGACTTATAGGCGTTCAGTCATAATCCTTCGGATGGTAGCTATAGCTTCGTACCATACCTTTCTCAACATGTGGATATTAAATATAAGTGGTCAGTCAAGATTTCAACTTTCTTAGGAACAATTTATTTAAATACATGTAGATTATTAATAGGAAAGTGACTTGTATCAAGTCTAAGCAAAGCTGTAAGCTGTCTTGGTGTATTTGTATATTAACTTGTATACTTGTAATAAAACCCAGTACTTAATCATCTGTTAGAGGTCACAGTAGAAATAATACACATACAGGATATATTATTACATATATACATACATAAGGCCATATGTGTAGTATTGCATTATTGCAAAATAATTTTATTAGTCTTTTATTTTATAACTGCAGTGTAACTGTTCTGGCCATATGTATGGAGGGGGAAAAGGGTGGTCAAAATGTTGAAGTACACAAATGTATTATTTTTTTTACCTGAGTGATGACTAAAAAAATAATAATAATAACAGCTGTTCTGGATGACATAATCTAATTTGGCTCAATACCAATAAATATATAGATATAAACTAGTATTTGACCATGAATCACTTCTGTTTGATTTTAAAATAATATTTAGATTGCAAGAAAACTAAAGTTTTGGAAGTCAAAATGCATATTTAGTATATGTAAAACTACTTCAAGTAAAATCTTCTGTAAAGAACATTTGGTAAATTTTTTATTCCTGATCTTCACCTTTTATTAGATCGCCAAATGAACCGAAACTTGGTAGGAAGCATCTATGAAAGGTCCTCTATAAAGATTGCTCATTTCGCCCCGATCCATTAACAAATATGGCCGCCACAGGCAAATCTTGTTTCTGATTGGTCGATTTCTAAAAATCTTCTCCTCTGACACCGCTTTGCCAAATGAACCGAAACGTGGTAGGAAGCATCTATGGAAGGTCCTCTATGGGAGTTGCTCATTCCGTTTTGATCCGTTAACACACATGGCCGTCATAGGCAATTCTTGTTTCTTATTGATCGATTATTTCTAAAACAGCTTTTCCTCTGAAACCGCTTAGCCAAATGATATGAAACTTGGTTGGAAGCATCTATGGAAGGTCCTATATAGGGATTGCTCATTTCGTTTTGATCCATTAACAAACATGGCCGCTACAGGCAATTCTTGTTTTAGATTTGTCGATTTCTAAAAATCTTCTTCTCTGAAACTGCTTTGCCAAAATGAACCGAAATTTGGTGGGAAGCACCTATATGGAAGGTTCTGTATTAAGCTTCCTCAAAGCATAATGAAAGGTGAGCGACACAGGCTCAGCCCACCCTGAGCCTCTAGTTTCTATTTGATTAAGCAAATGTTATGCCATTTTTACTAGCCCGAACCAATTTTTACTAGACAGAGGCATAGGGCTAGTGGTTTTTGGCACAGACTGCTATGTTCGGGACGAACTTTATTTCTTTAATGGAAGTTACTCGATTAGGATTACGCAATGGTCAAGGGCATGATATTGCAAGAAAGATCGACTTTAAAGACACTGTTTGACGGTCCGACAAAGATGAAATTGATTCCTGGTCGAAGTAGAGAGCAAATGTTTACCGGACTTTCGGACAGATATGCCGAAAACATCGTCGGACCAGCATGAATTTTACCTGTCAAGTCCGACGGTCCGGCTATTTCGATAAGTCTGCAGGGCTCTTCAATTCATACCAGCTTCCACTAGCCCTCGGCTAGTAAGGGGACATTTTTTACTCGCAACAAAAGTATGTTTCTAGCCAGATTACATAAAGATACCAATTCATACTACTAAGTATATAACTTCAATATGTACTTATTTGTACATAATTGTTAATGCTCTGAATGAGACAGAAGATGTTTATTCTCTTTGGCTCAACCCCACTTCTTCTAGGTTTGGTGAGTTTATGGTGTTCAATGCCACTTTCAACAATATGTCAGTTATATCAGTAATAATACCCTTTCTGTAAAATGATGTAGTAGAACAATTAAATGTTTTTATGACGTCACGATTTTTTCGCCAAGTCGTCATTTTCCCACCCACAATTGTCCCAGATTAATGTAGGACCGCAGTTATCGTAAAAGGGTATATTTTGACAAATTCATTCTATATTTGAATCAAAGGGGTACTCTGGAAGCAAACATATGATGTAATTGTATTTACTTTCGATGTTTACCCAGTAGAAATAAAGCATACATTTTGTGAATTTAAGTTTATGCTCATTTTGTCATGGATGTCATGGAATATATATATACATGTATGTTGCTATTATTGTCGATGACTAATTATGATGTTTATTAAATAGTTATTATTAAAAAAGCATATGTAGGAATACAAACGCGCTTAAATATATATCATTATATCAAATAAACCCAATGGTGGCAATAGGCCTACCTGTTCTTATCATACTGTTTATTTAGATTTTGCCCAAAAATGAAAACGGAAGTCTTGCAATATTATGAAAACCTTGATATGTTGCTTTTCTACACGATTAACAGAAATTTGGGAATGAATAAATATGTATATGTTGCTTTCAGTGCGATACATTAAATATACATTGCAGGAAGTCTTGTGACGCTATGACTAGACTATATAAGCCCAGTAAGGTAATAGTTCATTTCTCAGGTTGCATCTCATCTTAATATTAGTGTTGCAATACAAGTCTCTAATTAATAAAACGATAGGTTTTACATTATTTTCTTCAACATCATGGTGATCGGTATAAACAATTGTCACATACAATGGTCAACTGTCAATGACACGTTGTGAACCACCTAGAAAACAACAAAATCCTCGATGAACTTCAATATGGCTTTCGTCACAATCGCTCATGCGAAACTCAACTTTTTTCATTCATCCAGGAATTATCAGAAACAAACAACAAAAATATCCAAACAGATCTAATAATTATGGATTTTGCAAAGGCTTTCGATAAAGTCCCCCACCGCAGACTTCTCTACAAACTAGGCTAATATGGTATTTCTGGACCTACACTTCACTGGATCTCAGCTTTTCTTACTAATAGTACACAAACAGTGGAATTGATGGAAAGTCATCATCCACTGTGCCTGTCACTTCTGGTGTTCCGCAAGGAACAGTCCTGGGACCCGTCTTGTTCCTGGTCTACATTAACGACCTCTCTGATTACTTGACACACAGTCAGCTCAGGCTGTTAACGGACGACAGCATCATATACATGCCCATCAAATCCCACCATGATTGTAATAAATTACAACAGAATCTTGATGCAGCAGCCAGATGGGAGAGCGACTCGCTAATGGCTTTTCACCCTAACAAATGTTCAGTACTGTCTGTCACTAAAAAGAAGCAACCAATACAACACAATTACATCATCCATAACCATATACTTGAATCTGTGAGCTCAGCTAAATATCTTGATATAACAGTACAGTCTAACCTCAAATGGGATAAACACATCAACGACATAACATCAAAAGGCAACAAAGCACTTGGTTTCGTAAAACGAAACCTAAAAATATCAAATCAACAAATAAAAACCCAGGCGTACTAAGCGCTCGTCAGGCCAAAATTAGAGTACTCATGCTCTATCTGGGACCCTCACACATCTGCATCCATTAAAAAATTGAGATGGTCCAACGACGAGCTGCTCGGTACATCTGTAATAGATACCACAATACCAGCAGTGTATCAGATATGCTCAATATAATAAACTTACCATCACTTGCAGAACGTAGACTTCGCACAAGATTGACTATGATGTACAAAGTATCATTCCATCTTGTCGTTGTACCATCAGACATATTAATAGTTTCAGACAGAAGGACCAGGAAATATCACCCCCTAACATATAGGCAAATACATACTTCTAAGGACACACATAGACATTCATTCTTCCCATACACAATACCACAGTGGAACCACCTCCCTATATATACACTTAATCTTGTCCATATACCTTCAGTCGTCTGCTTCAAAGAACAGTTAACATCTGCTGTTCTCTGCAACCTACTATAGTTTTCTTCTTTAATATTCTATAAATAGTTTTAATCACTAAAAGTTCGCTTCTGCACTAATTTACTTTGATATCATTTACAAATTAAATTGTTATTGTTTCTTTTTGGCACATTTAAAATCATTTTTGTATATAGTCCACGCATGCAACAGTATGTAATCATCAGAGGTCGATGGGTATACTGTATACCAAAAGAAGAAAACAAAGCGGAAGTCTCTCTTTTCGGGAGCGTTGACACGAGATTTGTTTTTATTTGTGACCAACACTTTTTGGGACTTAATTGAAACTTAACTTACCATTTATAACTAGAAAATACAGCATGCAAAATAAAACTAGACTTCTTGAATATTCCATGTTTCAGCCCTTTGAAATTACATATGACTGAAAAACTTCATAAATGTTACACTGTCACAACCAAAATGTTTGAAATGACATCCACCAGTTGACTCAACTTTAGTTTATCCAGAATGCATAGCAAATAGGTGTCTTCCACCTGAGAGGCCCGGATACGGTACATTAACTCCAAATGAAAGGTGTGAATTTGATATGTTAGAGGAAAATGATCTTGTTAAATTTTGTGTGTTTTAACTTTTCTTTGTGATACCTGTTAGTTATTTAAAGGAAGTACACTGTTACTAGGATTAATTATACTTTTTATCGGTAATTTGTGTGGTTTTCCTTTGAAGTGTGTCCATTGATAAAGCTTATCTCAACGTACTGGTCGTGATATCAAAAGTATTAGGTCAGTCCATATTAGGCATGCGTCAACTACCGCGCATGAATATGCTTGTTTTAAAAAAAGATTGGTTGCGTCATCAAAATCAATACGGGAAAAGGTCAATGTCGTGGTCTCAAAACCTTAGGATTACATTGTATATACACTGCAATATCTAATGATGATTTAAAATTGAAATCAATCCGATTTCCGAAAGGAAATAAAATTTAATACAACATAGCACTGATCAGTAACAGGGCCGGGATGACTCAACTAAAACTTCTGTATTCTGGATATGCAAATTTATATACATTAATTATCTTTTTTTTAAATTAATAACATAAAATCTTAAATGCCTTCCGAGTGGTATTATTATGGATATTAATTGATTTGACCTACATTCAGAATATTTCAGTGAAACGTATTCGATACGGTTTTAGCACAAGTTTTTATGACAAAAATTATTTACCGGTATCATATTCGAACATTATAATTTCCAAAACACACCTTAATCCAACAAAACCATCATAATGTATAACACACGTCAAATAGTAAAAAACACATCTTGCCGCCTCGTTAACTAGTTTTTGAATGAACCTCGCGCGCCAGAACCGAATCACATTTACAAAACCAGATCCATCCGCACAAAAATAATCCCATCAAAATATCGTTTTAAAGAATTCATTTTATTATTTTTTTTTAAAGTTAATTATAAATTACCGATAAACAGAATATTAGACGTTTTGTATTTATTCGTCCCAACCTCAGACTATTCAACATTATCATTTTGAAGAAGAAAAAACATTCATAAGTAAGGGTTAAGGTTATGGTATTTAACACCACTTTCTTATAAATAGGAGCTTAGATTTTTTTAATTAGGAATACCTCACAACTACAGCAAGGAGTAAAGAATGTTTTTCTTAATTTCCTACTTCAATTCTTAATAATTAAGAAAAACCTTGTTAAATTAAGAATTTCTTTTTAAATTAAGAACGGTCAAGTTAAATTAAGATTTTTTTTTAAATAAGAAAAGTCAGTTATATTAATAAAAAGTTCAGTAAAATTAAAGTAATATAAAATGCCAAAATCATTATTTTCAGTTTTCTAAAAATTTCTGATATATGTAAAGATTAAATATATAAAGAACATAAACCATTCACTTTTTGAGAGCTACCATGTATAATTCAGAAGAAAACGTCATTTTATTCTGTCTTCGATAATTCTTGCTACCCGGACAATAATGCAAATCTTATGCTATTGACCTCAGATTTGAACTCATTCGGTAGAGATTGTACGCATGCTCCGTTATAAACGGCATGATGTGTATAATTCAGCAAATTTCGCGGGGTCCAGTAATGGGGCACTGCATACGCAACTTGTAATTATGTTAAACCATTGGTTTTTCTTATGTAAAATGAATACTACTTTGTTTCAAATCCTTCAAATTATACAGTTGAAAGTAATTTCCTATTTAGACACGGACCATTTGCCTTTCCTGGAAAAGGGGGAGGGGGTTGATGGGTGGCATGATATGCATAGATTCTCCTTCAGGTAATATAAAATTTAATTAATCCCAAATTTGGTTTACATGTATGGAGAAACTACAGCATGTTCAATATCATTGCCAATCAAAACTCCTGAAAAAGTTGCAACTGTATGTAAATACATTTTGTTTGTCAATCTACAGATTTTTTTCTATTTTGTGAGGAAGATTTTTTTCTCTCAAATATATCCCAGGCTAAAGTTTTGTTCTATGTGGTAGTGGTGTTTTTTTAGTTAATTTCATAAGGCCACAAAATTAATTTTTAGATTCTCATCCTCCTGTCAGTAAAAATATGGGGAAGGAGGGAGGCATATATAATTCCTTTTTTGACCATTTTCATAAAAATCACCAGGAATTTTAAAGAAATATCTGAGAATGTAAAATAAATTATAAAATTGAAGCAAAAAACAATGGGGAGGGAGGGGATGATAATCTGAATATAAAATTTATTTGGCCTAAGAGACAAGAATGTGAAAGAAAGCATACATTTTTTTTTGTATCTCATAATAAAATATAGGCAAATAATTCAAAAATAATTTGATTCTCCCAGACCCCCCCCCCCCCCCCCCACCCCCCCCCCCCCCCCCCCACGGAATCGAATCAAGTGGTTGTCCCCAAAATAAACCAGGAAATAAACAAACCAAGTTATGAAATGGTTGGTGTCAACATAACGGTGACAATTTATGGACAAAATAATCGTATTTTTGGCATTTTTTTCCTTGTTGATTTATTATTTTCTTCTCTGACAACTCCAAATGTTTTCATCGTAATGGTTTTGAAATGTACATACTAATAATAATTTACACAGTTTGTACATGCGATACGTTAGTTCCGACGAGGATTTTAAATTCTGAGATTTCTTGGTTGTTTCGATTTCCCCAAATGGGGCCCCGTGTCATTCATTATTACCGATTTCAATGTTTTTGTCCAGTTTTTCGAATGAACTGATTAAGTAAGAATGAAATTCATTGCAGTTGATAATCTTTAATGTAAAACATACATGAAAGAATTTCTTTGCAAGGCAAGAAATACAAGAAATTTAACTTCTTTCAAAACCAGAATGATACATGTGTTCACCTGTTTACGTTGGTGATGAAATTTCATGATCGGCAATCATCAGAACGATGCATCCGAAAGTTAATTAGCCGCCATTGTCTTGAAAAAACACGTACGAGATGGAATGATTTTCTGTTCTTAATTACAGATGATCGCGATTTTCTGACATAATTATCTATAATAGTGGCGTGTGTGTCAACTAATTTGAAACTATCATTTTAATTTTTAAATAATTCTCAACGAAAGAAAGATATATTAAAGATAATAGTCAGAGGAGGCGCGACGCTTTGTACACGACACGCATATAGCAAGTATATTATCGACAACCGGATGTTTACGATTCAGTTTGGAAATGGACTTTGAAGTGAAAACATCTAGTTAAAAAAATACTTAAATTAAACGTGAATTTATCCAGCTGTCTAAATTTATTTTCAATATGGGATCTCTTGAAATGTATGATCGCAATACTTGTATAAAAAAGTGTACAAGTATTGTTATTCCCTCCCACCCCTCCCCCTCCCCCCCCCCCCCCCCCCCCAAAGTTGAACTCTATCGATTATGATTATTTTTCTGTTCTGTTATGGAGTTTTAATGAAATTGTGTTTTTATTTAAAGAATCATAATTAATTGTCCATATTTTGTTTCACTTATTTGACATTTTTTTTTATAGAAAAACGGTTATGGTTTAGTTATTGCACAATACACAAACGTGTCTCTGCAATACACATCTACAACATTTATCATAATTATTAAAGATCATTAAACTTAATTACATTTAGTTACGCAACAATACTAAAACATTCTTATCAAAATCACATACAGTGTATGCACTAATTAGTTCTCAGGTAAAATACAGGTAACAATACTTCGACAATACTTGTACTTTTTTTTATCATATATTGTTTTTATTATATATTTGCATACATAAAGTTCACGTGATCCTCAATATGCTTTAGTGTGAAATCGTATAATCACCATTAAAAAGGGTAAAATATGATATTCTGTAGATTCAAATTGTCACAGGAGATGTTTGATACAACACAAATCACGAAATATTGGGGGATTGTTCAAGGTCAATTGTGGCGCAATGGATGGAGACTTAAGGAGACTTAAGAAAATATTGGAAGCAAAATGATTGATCTATGTCATACTAAAAGGGATAGGAAAAGTCTCCAACAGATTTTACAAATTTTCATTTTTAATGTTGATCGGTTGAGGACGCTATGAATGAAAAAAAAGATGGCGACAAAATGTCCCTCTCGAAAATTGCAGATGATCACATTTAACATTCAACCCAAACATTCTTATGTTAATTCCATTCATATATAGATATCTATCAATAATTTACCGAGAGGGACTCGCCATTAATCATCCATGAACGCAGTAATCGGCTTAGTAAAACACTGAAAATTGGATAATGTCACCCTCATCAGATAACGATATATTGATGCCGACTTCCGGTTGAGCAACAAGTTAAATTTTGCACACGACACCAACGTGTCGTGCCTCCTCTGGATAATAGTAATAATATATAAAAGAAAGGTAAATAAAGAAAACGTAAATGTTTTTGAATCACTGTATTTTTCTTTATTGAATCACACAACTATAGTACGTATGTGCCAAAACGCAAAATACGGTATTAATAATAAGAGGTAGTCTGATAATTGTTTGTTTCTTTTTCAGGTAAATAATATACAATATATTAATTTTGTATGCCTTTGTTCAGGTTCTTTTTTCTTTGTTACAAGTTTTATTTTTCTATTTGCGTTATATAACGAGAAATCATCTTTTTGCATAATACAATGTTAAATTTGTGTTAAATAATGTGTGCCTCAATTTCCTTGGGAAACAAGTATCTCACGGAACACTGCATTCATTAATTTAGAGTGCAAAATTTACATTGTTACATTGTGCATTTTAAATGCAAGTAATGAATATTCCTTTCTTGTCCTGAAATAAATATGTATTGGGTTTGAGATATCGCGTCTTAAGTTAAATTCTCCGATTAAATCATGACACATTATACATGTATTTTCATTCCTATATGAACGTGATGAATGCATTAATACATGAAATACTTCCAGATTTACCAACGAAAACGAATTAAACAAATTAAATAAATTACAACAAATTCATCATTTCCTTCAAGTATTTAGTTCCTCTTGTTAATAGGTACAGTAGGTATATATTGCGATTTCCTTTTGGATGGAAAGTCTACAATAATATTTGGACACTTCTTAATGTATTTTTTTTCTTCAGATATTTTTGCATGCTGTTGTTCATGTTATTCGTTACAAGTTTTATTTGTTAATATTCGTTTTATTTTTATTGGGATTTTTATACGCATTTCATTTATGAAATAAAACTTGAACATTTTGAGTCTGTAAGTAATATATTGTGTTATTACTCCAAGTTGAGTCGAGGGTGGCTTTTGATATTATTCATATAAGAAATAGTAGATAATGTAATATCCTTTCCAGTAATCAATTTCACCCAGTACAAGATATTTCAAAGTTTTATGTCTGTATCTTAAGCATAACGACCAATCTCAGTTTCGTACAATAATATATGGGTTTTACCAATTTATCAAAAAGATCAAGTTGACCGCTAATAGACTGATTAATATAGATGTTTTAAGCAGCATAATGTACAATAGGAGATCGCTCTTGTTTCCTTATTAGCTATATTTAATTATTGTCATTCAGCGATTACTGGTCAAGGGAGATTCCACTTTTAAGTATTCAATGTCTAGTGATAGAGCTATTTTTTCTGGCAATTTGTTCCAATTAGAAATAGTAGGAGCAAGGCATGTTTGCATAGGTGTTTATTTGAAGAAATTAGCCTAAATGTATGTGCCTTCTCCACTTCAGTACGCATGCCTGACCGAGTTTTAAAATCTGGTGGAACTTCTAATAACCCCTAATTAATCTTATATAGCAGTGTTGGTCTTGCTTTTGTACTCCTGATTTGTAAATTCTCCCATTGTAAAGAGTCTATCATTTTTGAAACTGCACCTGGTGACTGACCTCGATAGTCATTAAGGCCGTATCTAGATGCCTGGCTGTCCCTCGGTAATACACATCACTCGGTTCTCTTTACGAAAGCGCAAGTGACGCAGTCAATGTTCACATTATTATGTTTGCTTGGCTTGAAATAATTGAATAAGAACAACTGAATTTTCTAGTTTGTTTACTCATTCCCATGTTGTGTACGAGGTGTCATGCTTCCGTATGCACTGCCATATTATTTGTCTTTCTGACTGATATTTTTTTTAATTTATTGCTTAAGCAACAAATTGAATTTATACAAAATCATTAAAATGATTCGATCGATAACGTGCACTCTGGGTCATGTCACAAGAACTTGAAAACCATCGCCCTTTTCTGTTACTGTGCAACACTATCCTTTTTCAGAACGATAATAACCCACCCGAAATATTTTTAATGAAAAAAATAATATATGTACATGTTGAAAATGTCGGTGTTTACGAATTTTGCTTATCTAGGAATATTTCTAAACAAAAGAAAAACAGGAGAAAAAACACAAATATACTATATATTGAGGTATTCCGTGAAAATAGTTCTAAACACACATATGAATTCCTTTCCTTTCACGTGTCCATTTTATGACATGGTGTCATATATTTGAAACCCAAAAAGTCAGTTGCCAAACTCACTATTTCAGGAAACGCAGAAAAAACGAATGTCAACTTTCAAAAAGATAATTAAAATGGATTAAACGAAACCATTTTGTTAAGCACATGTAATTCGTCAGGTATCAGTTATCTATATTTCCCCGATCCTTCTGTTCTATTAAAAATTAAGATAAGGAAAAGTTGTATTAATATTTTATTTTCTTTGAATAATTAAGCAATATTATGTATTAATACAACTAAATTTATTATGTAAATAGTGGGTCCGTCTAAACACCGCAAAGTCCTGTCTTAGTGCACTAAGACCTTTAAAGTTGTACTAAGACCATTATATGATGGCTTAATCGTAAAAAAAGACTTGCAATGTGAAAAATAGTTAATTTCATACAGCATTTTCATATTTTTATATTAATATTTGATATTAACAATGAATAAATCTCCAATTAAAAGCGACACGCACCTACTCTTTAATGATCATCGTCTGTTGATTGAAATCATCGGAGCGTGTTATTGCCTCATGCAGACTTGGTCCTGTGATTTTGTTAATTACCGATAATATTTCAATAAACATTCATATATCACCTGTTGATCTTTGAAGCATTGCTTCACTGGGAAATTATTTGCTTTAACGGTCTATGAAGGCGACATTTATGTCTAAAAAATAAAATCGCGTAAAACCAGATTGAATGGCTTTTAAAAAAAAAGTCCTCAATCTGAGTAAAAAAAAGAAAGCATATAAATAAAATTTGCTTTTCTGAAAGTCATTTTCACTATTCGAAATACTAATACGTGAATCCTATTTTGTTTGTCAAATTGTTCAAATCGGACGGTTTAAACCTCAAGCCAGGTGGAGGCCTTGGGTATCATTCAGTTTTGAAAACTGTTTAGACAGACTTCAAGAGATGTAACCATAGTAGTGTATCGGGTCCGTATAGCGCTATTGACCCTTATGCTAAACCATTTTTGGCTCCTCAATGGTGCAGTCAGCCGTGACTAATTACGGCTCTTACACCTTTTCATCGTGTTTCACGTTTGTACGAGTTTTTGTCATATTGTTTGCGCGTGTTTCACGTTTTAATCACGTTTTCACGTTATGATTTCATTTTAATCACGTGTTTCGTGTTCATTTAACTTTTTAATGGCTATTTGTTCGTTTTGTTAACGTTTTTTGTTTACGTTTTTCGTGTTTTGGGTGGAATTGCAGCGCTATTGAGGCGGCGGCGGCGGTGGCGGCTGCTGCTGCTGCTCTGGGGTAAGTGTGTATGGCTGCTGCTGCTGCTGTTCGGGGGTATATGGCTGCTGGTGCTGGGGTGGCGGTGGCGGCTGCTGCTCTGGGATAAGTGTATATGGCTGCTGCTGCTGGTGCTGTTCGGGGAGGTATATGGCTGCTGGTGCTGGGGTGGTGTGAGTAATACTTGTGGTTTATGCAATAGGACCTATATGTGGCCTGCCGATTTAAAACGCCACTTAAAAAGCAAACATGGTCAACAAAAGTCTACACTTAAGCAGCAGCAGCCATACATAGGTCCTATTGCATTAACCACAGGTATTACTCACACCCCCCCCCCCCCCAGCACCAGCAGCCATATAGCCCCCCGAACAGCAGCAGCAATACACACTTATCCCAGAGCGGCAGCAGCAGCCCCCCGCCGAACAGCAGCAGCAGCAGCCATACACACTTACCCCAGAGCAGCAGCAGCAGCCGCCACCGCCGCAATAGCGCTGAAATTCAACCCAAAACACGAAAAACGTAAACAAAAAACGTTAACAAAAAGAACAAATAGCCATTAAAAAGTTAAATGAACACGAAACACGTGATTAAAACTGAAATCATAACGTGAAAACGTTATTAAAACGTGAAACACGCGCAAACAATACGACACAAACTCGTACAAACGTGAAACACGATGAAAAGGTGTAAGAGCCGTAATTAGTCACGGCTGACTGCACCATTGAGGGGCCAAAAATGGTTTAACATAGGGGTCAATAGCGCTATACGGACCCGATACACTACTAACCATTTTTAATTATTTTGATTTTCATTTCAAATATTTTATTGATAAAGAAATGGGATTGGATAACAGGCTATGCCTATGCAAATCCTCTCCAACAACAAGATGGAACAATTATGTAGACTTTATGGAACAGTCACCTAGTGCCAAATTACAGTGATATTGGATATGCTTTTAATAATGATATTGGAATATTTTATGATTTTATCGGTAAAATGTATATTGAAACATGTTTTAGATTACGAAGTGAAGTATTGAGTGTTAATGTTTAAAATATTTATCTTATAATATTTTAGGTATAATTATAAATGATGTTTTATGGAGAGTTTATGGACAGTTTATAACGTGTGTGTATACATGGCAGATGTCTTATCATATTTTTGTTGCATGTGCTTTTATCATAATAAATGTACATTTTAATAACTGTAGTTAGACACGCCACCGACACCCCGGCGGTTGGCGCCCCCGATGTAAAGGGGTAGTTATTAAACATTATTAAGAAAAAACTGGTGGAACGTGCCAATCTGGGTCACGGGTCACTGTAATCGGGCGGCTGTATCGAGAAACAGATACGGTGTTGAAAAAACTGTTGATACTCATCAAATATTGATAAATGCAATAACATTTTATGTTTGTCTTCAAGAAATATGATAGACAAAACCATGTGTGAAGTTTTATGACGAAATATCTCCGATTTCTATGTAAATTTACGAATTGAAGTTGCGGCTGTATCGAGAAGCAGATACGGTGTTGAAAAAACTGTTGATACTCATCAAATATTGATAAATGCAATAAAATTTATGTTTGTCTTCAAGAAATATGATAGACAAAACCATGTGTGAAGTTATATGACGAAATATCTCCGATTTCTATGTAAATTTACGAGTTGAAGTGGGGAAACACCCACAGGTAATTTTAGCGATGTATTTTTATCTTGGATAAGAATAATGAGCGTCCTGATTGGATGACCGATTTAAAACACACTGACTCCGCATGGTAAAAAGATGCATGTAATATGTTATATTTATTCATTTGTTTGATTCTGGAATATTGTTAATCATTGATTTAAACAAGAAAAAAGGGAAAAAGAGGGGGGATTTTATTTGTGAATTTTACAGTTAAATAAATGTTATGCTTCGACAGTTTAAAGAGAAAAATAAAAATTTGTTGCGACTAAAGCTTAAATCAGCGTTAAAAATTGAACAAATATCAGTGGTTTTGTAAATAAGATTTATTTTAAATAGAAAATCTGAATTTATCATTTATTAATTTATTATTAATGATACAATTTTATATCCCTTGGGAGGGGGAGGGGGGCTATGATGAAAATTTGAAATAAAAACACAGGACCGGACTTTAAGCAAAAATAATAAACCAGGATTAGTTTTTTATTATAAAAAAATCCAGGACCCCTGTGTCCATGAATTTTTTTTTTAAGTTAATAATATGAAATATTGACATCCACACTTGCCTTTTAGACAGCACATTTCTGTGTCCACACTTCATAATAAATATATATATAATACACTTCATCACATTCACAAAATGCTTCAAAATTGTTGACGGAAAAGCTTCCTAAATACTAAAAACCCAGGAGCTTTCGGGGGGGCTTTGCCCCCCGTGGTCCCCTACCAGGGCTCTGCCCTGAACCCGCTGGAGACCTTAGGCGGTCCCCAGACCCCTCGCCGACTTTCGTCCCCCCTAACACAAAATCCTGGATCCGCCCCTGATTATATAGTCCTGTACTAGTTTTGAGTTCTTGGTGCTGACTGTAAAACCAAGATGTCATCTATCGCAGGCTTAACACAAGATCCTATGTGAAAATGAATAGGGTCTTTATCTGCACTACAAGATAGTACCAAAACTTCACATATATGGTCAATGGATCGTGCCTAGCAAATTTGTTATTTTACTTTGGATCGGAAATTCAAGATGGCTGCTGCCAAGGGGCAGAATTAACATAAGATTCTGTAGGAAAGTGGATCAAATGAAGCTTGGCTTGAATATTCCTTGGATGCTCAACAATTTGATTATTTTTTCTCTGATATAAAATCCCAAGATCGCTTCCACCACACGTTTTTTTTTTTAACTTTAGACCACATAGAAAATGCTTTAATGAGGCATTAGCTACGATTTTGACTAAAACAATTATACGTTTTGGAAATTGGTAAATAGCTTTAAAATGATGAAATAAAGGTAAATATTTCATATTAAACACCTTATCCTACCACTTTTCGCCTTTTGAGAACGAAAATTACCATCGATTTATTATTTCCTTGCAAGCAAATAATTTGACCTCGCTTTCTCCGTATGCAACTGACCTTAATTACTAGTGACAGGTAAAAACGACTAATTTGTATTTTGTCACTTATTAACTGCAAACTTACATGGTTCTTTGTCCGTAATTAACGCCGACTAAAAGCAGATTCACAGAAAATAAGAAATAAGTGCAGTGTTGTACTGATTTAATGACGATTCGGCAAACTCCGTAAGCAATGCCGATAATTAATAAGATGGCGTCCATTTCTTGATCGATCTCAAAACACGAGCAGTTGCACCTTTTTTCCCCCGATGCGCGTACATTTCATAACATTTATAAGTTACAGAAACACGTTTTATTAAGGCATCAATCGTATCTGACAGTTTTTATGGGAAACCAAAATTTACGATTTTGGCAGATAATGCCCCTTTAAGTAAATAGATTAAATCCAAATTGTACATTGATAATCATCTAGTGGTGTGTTTCTTGCAATTAAATGATAAGCTAATCTATGTCGTATTTTTACGAACGGTACACCGATGACTCATTATGACACAGTTCGTGAAATTCGCCACTCCTGTCAGACCTCACAAGCAAAATTTGGACAAAAGGATGGACACAAGATTAGCCTATTTTGCACTAGAAAACTAATGAGGACTGAAATTTTTACACTAGAACCACCAAACATATATGCAATTTCGTGAACATTGTAATGTGGTAATGTTAAGAACGATTCTATTTACAGCCTTTGTTATCTGTTACCTAGGGAACGACCATTTAACTTGAAGGGGGGGGGGTTATGGTTTTTTCCTAAAAAAATATTATGATTTAGAAGGGAAAGAAATTAAATTATCTGTCACAGCTTTGGCCACAAAAAAATATTCTGCTTTACATATTTATTATAGTATATAAAAAAAATCTGGTTTAAGAGTATTGTTTTGACTTGGTAAGAAAAACAAATTTAGTTTGATTGCAATTGAAAAAAAATGAAAATGTGTCCAACTGTTTTTCTTTTTTTTAAATTCAGATCAGTACAAAAGACCATAACCCCCCCTTCAAGTTAAATGGTTGTTCCCTTACTTACTTTTACCAAGGATTTATATAGTAGTTTATAAATCCTTGTTTTTACCATAATAAATATTCACACTGGTTATATCAGTGGTATCTTAGCATATGTACAGCAATAAGAGACATGTTTAAATACACACTGATCTTGCAAATAGATAAGTGCTTTATTATTTAAAATCTTATCTGGGAGTAAGTTTGTTTAGAAACAGAGATTGTACTTCATTTTCTGCTTAAATGTCCAACAATATAAATTGACAGATCAAGCAATGAATTATCAGCAGACTACGTTGAATAAACGCTATATCATCAAAAAAATTATAATATCAATAAAACAAATTAAAAATAACTGGCTAACGTCATCAGAAGATAGTTTTATTTATGGTATATTACACGATATGATTCAGAAATTAGGAAACAAGAGATTTATTTTGTTAACCAAAGAAAACACTTGTCGTTTTTTGTTTTTTGTTTTTGTTTTTGTTTTTGATTTTGTTTTTTTGTTGTTTTTTGTTTGTTTGTTTGTTTGTTTTTTTTTTGCTTTTTTTTTAATCTTTATATATAAAGAAGAAGTAAAGATTTGTTGTTATTGCATCAGAAATCAAGTAAGAATCTGTATCAGAGTTATCGTTCCTTGTCAAAATGAGAGCAAGGAATAAGATAGTTAATTCCGGAATCCATCTCCTTACCGGCATTTGGTTATGTATTAGAATCTCCTTAGAATAAAAATAAAAATTTCCCACTGAAAAATATCAATTTGAAAAAAATGATTAGGCCAACACGAAGAAAAACACAAGGCCAACATCTTAAGGCTTGGGTGGTGGACACAATTCTTGCACGCACAGAACCAACAAAAGCACAATCAGTAAAAGTTTTGAAGGCAGGTTTACACTTACAGGACATCTCGGTACCTGGACATTTCGGTACTGACTTGGACATCTCGGTACTCGGTACTGGACATTTCGGTACTGACCTGGACATCTCGGTACTCGGTACTGGACAGTTCGGGACTTGGATGAGACAATATTCGGTACGGTACTGACCACAATTGTTTGGTACTTATTAATAATTGTCAATATTTTTGTACTAGTAGTTAAAGCCAAAGGGACTTAGTTATCAAAACAAAAGTTATTTACAAATATTAATGAATTGCCTCTTTGATGTCCATTTAATTAAAGATGATTAAAAAAAAAACACATACAAATTTGTATAAACAACGTCTACATGTAAAAAAAAATTTAAATTTTTTTTTAAATTCAATCAAATTATTTGTATTATTCAGTACCGAAATAAACAACGTCTACATGTAAAAAAAAAAAAATTTCCAGTACCGAGTACCGAGATGTCTCATAGTCATATGTTCAGTAACAAGATGTCCTGATACCGGTTTACAGAGTATTTTGTAGATACGATAACGTAACCCTCAGTCCGCTTTTGCTCCCAGCGAGAGTTACGAATTGGTCCCATTCAACGTATGGGAGCAGCGCCCGGAGTGATTCACACCAGGCGGTTTTTTGTCTTAATTCCGTTGTCAGTGGTTGGAAAAATTAACGGGGGTGAAAGATAAATATATTTAGGTAAACCTTGAGGTGTTAAGTAAACGCTGCATCAATCCATAGTAGACTTATATCCATCTGAAAATTTGAATGCATGAAATCTTCTTTCTGTCTGACATTTTGTTTACAAGTTGCTATTTCACGTGCACATGCCTCGTTTTGGAGATATCCTTATTTGGATCAATCGTAGTAAAACATCATAGTAACGTTTTTCATATTTGGCATTCAGATCCATATATGGATAGGCTCCGCCCATCACGAGAGTATACGTAAGGTGCCATGGCGGACAAGAAACAATTTTCGAATACTAAATCGATCGTGAAGGTAGAAACAGGTATTGTAACACTTATTTCGTATCGCCATTACTTAAAAATTGTAGGGAATAATAAGTTATGACCAGATATGCAAAAAGAAAGTTGAAATATTCACTTCACGAAAATTTTAATTTGCTCCCATAACTGGAGCACAAGTGGAATGAGGGTTACGTAATCATATCTAAGTATTTTGAAACTCCTGCAGCACAGACACTTGTTTCATTCAAAAAATATATGCCCCCTCCTCTTCCTTACTTCAAGCACAGTCGTATGAATTTTAGTCATAAATAGAGAAAAATAATGAAAATTTAGATGTTGGGGTAATATAATATATATATAAGATTACCCCAACATCTAAATTTTCACTATTTTTCTCTATTTATGACTAAAATTCATACGACTGTGCTTCAAGGTAAATATCTGCCCTTTTCCCCTTCCCCTCAATATTTTTCGCTTATTTGTGATCCTTTCGCTGACCCAATTATATCGTTGCACTCCCGAGATATTTCTCTTTTCGACTACCACATCTGCAATAAAGCAAATAGAACTATCGGATTTCTAAAGCGCAACCTGAACATAGGTTCTACCACAGTAAAGCAAAGCGCATACAAAGCATTGGTTCGTCCATTAGTAGAATGCGCCAGCCCAGTTTGGGATCCTTACCATCGGACAGAGATCGATCGAATAGAAATGGTCCAAAGAAGAGCAGCAAGATACACGTATATCCCCGTGGAACCAGTAATGACGCACCTAAGCAGATAATTGTTTGTTATCGTTTGACGATAGATTGTTGTTTTAAAATTTCTGCATAAAAATGAAAAATTTATTCTTTTCTATCGATTTAATTTGCAATATGATTAATAAATTTTTTTTTCATGCCATTTTCAACGTTTTCTTGGTACACAGGTGTTTACATTTTGTTCAGGGACCGGAAATGACTCACTCCTATTCTATCAATATATTATCACTACAGCTTACCTTGCTAATCAAAAAAATGCTTCCATTCGAAAGCACCGTCTTCGACGAATGTCCAAAGTTGTAAAATCCAAACAACAACATCCAAATTACCAACTTGCATGTAAATGTCAAATCCAACAGCACTGTCCATAATGAAAGTCCATTTTTTTTAGTAAGTTACAGTATGGTGAAATCTATTAATTCAATATTTTAGACATGATATATTTTAAATACTGATCAGTGAAAAATGTCATAACTGTAATAAAATAATTTTCAGTTCTATTCATTAGTTCTTAATTGCTCCAAAGAAAAGATTTATTTAAACAGTTCTTAATTCCTGTTTGCCATATTTCGTTATATTCATTGAAAATTATATAGGGGATTGTCACACTTTGACAGTGAATATTTTTTTAGTATGGAATGCTCACCACATGAAAGTCAAGTGACCTAATATGCCCAACCAGCCTGTCAGCAGACGGAAACTTTTGACAACACTTTGAAGGGTTTTAGGCCAATCGTGGGTCTATTTTAGTAAATGATCTTTTGGACATAAGGAAAAATGGTAGTTTTATATGGATAACAATACTAGATGATTTCTTACCTTGTTTATGGGTGATTTCCACATGTTGTGGGATACAACAACGAATGCTGCCGTCAACGCGAAGAAACCTCAAACCTCTGAGGTCATAGGTTTTGCGGTTCATAAATAAAACCCAAATGCATTTCGGTGCGTCATTTCTGATCCGCGTCAAAATAGGTACCAGCACGATATGTAACCAACAGCCACAATAATAGATCAAGTGTAAGCCAAATGCTAGAACACCTTGAATGGAAATCCTTGGAACAAAGAAGAAAAGATGCAAGGCTAACAATGAATGATGATGTACAAGATCACCAATGAGAAAGTAGCTATTCCGAAGGAAGGACGTCTAATACCACCCAAACAACTGTCGAGAAACATGCACGACAAAAGCTTCCAGATACAAATGTACCATCAGCAGCCAGCGACTATAGGAAGTATTCGTTCTTCCCACGTACGATCAGGGACTGGAACGCCCTCCCTCCTGGGGTAGTAACAGCGCCGTCAGTCAAGGCCTTCAAAGCCTCACTGACAAAGCTGAATTAAATTCTTACATTTTTGGGAGGGAGGGGGGTGGGGTCCGTATGCACACCTAAGTCATGGCATTATAATCGGCTAGATGATTGTGGCCATTACCAGACAGAAACAGAAACAGAAAGCCACATTTAAATATACCTACCAGGCCCCCCTCAACGAACGTCGCTTGGTCTACTTTTCAGTCATTGAAACGGATACAGCCACTTCTGGTCCGGTATAAATTGATTTAGAAAATAAAAAAAAGGTGCTTTAAAAATCAAATGTCAGTAATTTGTAAATTTATATTTTTATAATCTGCATTGGAACAATTATCTGTATTTTAAAGGTTTACTTTACATTTGAGAGGAGATGATCATGATGGCATTGTTACACATGGCCGATCTAGAGAATTCCGAATGCATATGAAAAATCCAGCGCAAACCGGAAGTGGCTGTATCCGTTTCAATGATTGAAAAGTAGACCAAGCGACGTTCGCTGAATATTCTTGTCCAATTCGTCTGAGGGGGGCCCGGTAGGTATATTTAAATGTGGCAGTCGAAAAGAGAAATATCTCGGGAGTGTAACGATATAATTGGGTCAGCGAAAGGATCACAAATAAGTGAAAAATATTGAGGCAAAGTGGGGAAGAGGAAAAGGGGAGATATTTACCTTGAAGTAAGGAAGAGGAGGGGGCATATATTTTTTGAATGAAACAAGTGCCTGTGTCCCGCAGTCCCGGTGGAACGGTGATAATAATATTTTAATAGGACATTTCTTTCTCACATCGTATGCCGTAATCTGATATTTTGTCACTAAAATACCGTAGTCGCTGTAATCTTACTATCATTTCAGCTTTACTATCACATTATGCATCCATCTTTTATTTGCATTTATAGTAAAGTATTGTGTGCCTATTAAAATTACTGCGACTGAGTGCGTCTATTGATAAATTTCAGATTATTGAGTTGTTTTCTAAAAATCATTGGGTACATCACTGCCACTGAACAATGGGAATATTGCACCCCCCCCCCCCAATCTTCATATTGAATTTAAGATTTAGTGTAATCAAGGACCAGAGATGAATTTAATGATAAGCCTACAAGATCTTGTTGATTATCCGAGCATAAACACAAATGGGATTGTGTATGGATAGTCAACAAGGCCTTTATGCTACAACCCATCCGAAATGCCAATAGTCGGCCAATGGTTACTTGGGGACGAGTTATATACTGAACTTGCACTTAATATGACAAACAACAAATGATAATTGTATGTTTAGCCTCGTGAAAGTGTTTGGAGAATGATATACATGTAGGTGAGTGATTGTTTATTAACGTCAATTCAGCAACTTTTCAGCTATATCATGGCGAGAACAAGTTAATTTTCAATGAGTTGATGATGAGGTCCGCTTTGTTCTAGACCAACCTGCTGAGTTGGATTTTTATAGTGCTAGCTCACTGAAACAACAGTCCGCAGGTAGACATGTCGCTCCTCTAGGACACATTATTCTGACCAGTCTTTGCTCTATCTCCTTAATGCTGCGTGCTTAGCGGAGAAGCAACAAATATCAATTTTATTGTGCTTGGTTTGCCCGACCGGGGCTCGAACCCACGATCTACTGCACTCTAGGCGAGCATGCTAACCATTGTGCCACCGATGCGGTTGAGAATGATATGCTTCTTTTAATGTAAACGATGTTTTGAAGAACTTTTCAACAAATCTATAGCTAGTACAATTCTGAATATAGCTCTTCTCTCCCCCCAGGTAATGTGACAATCAGAACATCCAGTTTCTTTATTGCCAATTAAAGGCATCCTTTCAGATAGAATAATTAAAGAGTAATTTCATTCATTGATTGCATATTTATTAAAGTTGCATGTATTTGTTCATCAATTATTTTTATATCGTTAATATAGATCTGAAGTATTGAGTTTATAGTGTATGCTGTGTGCAACCCGTTTCGGTGGCCTGATGAATTTTTTTTTATAAAACTATCAATACCACCCACTTTAAGCCAAAATGTGCAAATGGGTCAGGATTATGGAGTTTAATGCCACTTTCAACAATATTTCAGTTATATCGTGGCAGTCAGTTTTATTGGTGGAGGAAACTGGAGAAAACCACTGACCTGCCGCAAGTCACTTACACACTTTATCACATAATGTTGTATCGAGGGGTACTCCTCGCCTGAGCGAGGGTTCGAAATCACAAAGTTGGTGTAATCCAACTATACAATCACGACAACGACAATCCCTTTTTGGGGCATACATACATGCATATAGATAGTTGTAAATTATCTATTTGCACTACCGCCTATAATGTTAACCATGAATACAGTGCTAATAAAGGATGATTTCACGTTTCTATTTTGTACCTAATTATTTCAGCATTTAGATGGACCAAGAGATGATGGCTCTCTAACAAGAGAAGTAACTGATGGCGCTGTCTTTGTTAAAGCTATCTTTTCAAGCGAGGCTCTGACAGAAATGTTCAGGTGAATAATAAATAGACAATAAACGGACATCTGGGCCCGGTTGTTCAACTTGTTGTTAAATTAACCATATGGTTATATTAAACCATGGGTTAGTAAACCAAGGGTTAAAAATGAGTTTTTCAACTTCATTTAACCACTTGGTTAAATAACTACTTGGTTAAGATTTAACCAACCAATAACTGCAGGTTTAATATTTAACCAAGACCAATGTATCCTACAATTCCTTGTTTTATCTTAGCATCAGATGAATAACAAAATAAATATGGCTGACTCAATCTCCCCTTCTCAGGACAAAAAGCAATACAGTTATTAAAATTAAAAAAAAAATGAAATCTTACTTGAGGAATATAACTTGCATGTCATTGTCTAAGGTTATTTGTCCTATTTATTAAGAGAATTTTGTACAAGTTAGTACGGAAGAGTATATGGACCTCATCTTAGTTGCTTAATAACATTAAAAGAAATGTTAATAAGATGTGTTTAGCTCATTATAATACACTAAGGGTGTGTTATTTAGGTGACAATATATATAACTTCTTTTACTCATTAAACTACTTTGAATTAAATCTTCTTATTGTCTTGCAATTTCAAGGACTGTTAATTTTCAATATGTAAGTTGGCCGTAAAATATTTTCTTTAGTTTCCAACATCTCATTAAAATTGGGTCCATGCATGTATGTCAAAAGTCTGTTTTTCTCTCTGATTTTAATGTGTGAATTCCTTTTTATTTCAATTAACATGCAAAAAGTTCTTCATGAATAACAATTAAGAAAAAATATAACCCCCCTTTTCAGTATGAAATGAATGGTTGGTGTCTCATATGTAAATTATCCAATTTCTCCAATTGATGAGGAATGTCCATGATGAGGTACCTCATGCTATTTTTGAAGTTTTATAATTTTGTTTTTCCAACGCAATTGTACGACCAGCGTATTTTCTGATTGACTTAGACTTTTCGTCGATATTGATTTTTGACATTGTTACTAAAAAGGGGGGATGATATGACTATTTTAACCCCGTCGCATTCATATATGCTTTTCCTATGCAAAGAGCCTTTGTAAAAGTCATTATTTTTCTCTATGGTTTTTGTCTTGAAAGGAGTCTTTTACTTCGCATTTCTTGGTCTGTTGTTAATTTACTCTACTTAGCTTTTGTCTAGTCTGTGGCCATATCATCTTGTAGTATGGGCATATGTTCGTTGTTGTAGACTGCTAGGCGTTCCCTATTTGAGATTTTTTATTTAGTTCTTTTCTGGAATGTTGTCTCATGGACATTTATTCCACGTCCCAGTAATTCGTCATTTCCGTACTATTTGACTAATTACACCGACTCAAATTTCGAGCGAGAGGCAAGAATCATGAAACAAATTTTGATACCGGAATTTTTCTTTCTTAAACGAGAAAAGCAGCAAAAAAACTGTCCCGGTTTCCCACCCCTATGCCCTGACTATTCATGTGAAATACATGCAATTTCTCTCACTATAAACAGCGGAAGATATATCAATTTATCATAAATTTAAACACAAGAAACACCCCTGTAAACCCGCGATCGCTAATGATTTTAAATTACATGAAACTAATAGAGGGAAGGGGTCGACTAACGGAAGGGGTGCAATACTACTTCATAAACATTGTTCTTAGTGTAAAATTGGAAAAAATAATAATTGAAAAATCGTAAGTAATTTCACTATTTTTATCTGAATTTACCTTGATTTACCTGTATTTACCTTGAAAAAATAAGTGCAAATGTAGGATTTTTTCTGCGCAAATGTAATGCACTGTTTTGAACAATGTAAATGATAATAGAAATTTAATTTCATTGGAAATGCCATCCACCTCAGAAACTTTTATTTCAAACAAATTTGCACGGAGATCAATTGCCCGAAACACTCTGGGATTCCTGTTTTGTACGGGAGGCATCATAGAAAGAACATGTCTGGCAGCCATTTTGAATTGATAACCAATGGTTAAATATTTTAACAGACCCCCTATACCGTGGTTAAATATTAATCAGTTTAACCATGCTCTAACCAGTAGTTAAATTTAACCATAAGTTGAACAACGCATTGCGTGCTTTGGTTAAATTTTAACCATGGGTTATCATTTTTAACCATTGGTTAAAAATTAACTACAAGTTGAACAACCGGGCCCTGGTGTTGTGTAACGGTAATAAAAAAAACATGATGTAATTTATTTCCAATTCAAAATATATTATAGTCTTATTTGTATTAGGGGCCGTCGTGGCTGTGATCGTATGGTAGTTGGATTTAAAACTATCTATGCAATCAGTTCCTATCACCTCTGATGTTGTGAGTTTGAATCTGGATCAGGACGAGGTGTACAACATTATGTGATAAAGTTTGTCAGTGACTTACGGCAAATCAGTGGTTTTCTCTGGGTACTCCGTTTTCCTCCACCAATAAAACTGACCACCACGATATAACTGAAATATTGTTGAAAGTGATGTTAAGCACCATAAACCTAACCCTTTATTAAGCAATTGCATTCTTTACAATGTTTGAAATTAAAAGTTTTATTTTTGGATTAATATATCAAGACTTGATACATACATATTTTACTAGTATACCAATTTGTTTGGCAACTCCCCCTCACCATGTTGTTAGATTACAAGAAAATTTCATATGTTATTGATCACTTACATATAGCCTATATTTAACCACCAATTTTTCAATTAATAAATTGATTGAAACCATATAAAAGATATATCCCTTAATGTCAGGTCATCCATAAATTTTATTGGTTTGCTATCTTCCGAATAACCCACAAAAATCGGCTTTACTCAAAAAAAATTTTTTATTGAGATTCTGAATTTTTAACTATTTTTAGCAGAAATGTGTCTTTTTGAAGAGAAATAAATAATTGCCTTCCTACCTACCTCCTCGCTTCTCAAATTGTGGGTCAAACAGCAAACAGTTATTTAAAACATGTCTTTAGGTATTTCTTTCTGGTACAAATGAAAACTGCATCAGTGGTGTTATGGGTAGCATGCTCTCCTCGAAGTCGTTAGATCGTAGGACTGGGTTGGAGCCCCGGTTGGGTCAAACAAAAGACTATCAAATTGCTATTTGTTGCTTCTCTGCTAAGCCCTTAGCATTAAGGAGAAAGGGCAACGACTGGTTGGCTCAGAATTTGGATAATGTGTCCGAGTGGTGTGACATGTCTATCCCCAGACTGTTGTTTCAGTGAGCTAGCACTATAAAAATTCAACTAAGGGTGTTGGTCTAGTACAAAGCGGACTTCTTCATTATCTCATTGAAAATTAACTTGTTCTCGCCATTATATAGGTGATAAATTGCTGAGTTTGGGTTAAATAACAATCACTTGTATGAATCAACATTTCATTGGTAATTATGTCTCCCCTTCGAACGAAGGGAGACATATTGTTTTAGTCTGATTTTTTCTTCCACTTCTTCTTCCGCTTCTTCGGCTTCTTCTCAGCAAAGCTTGTCTGGACCATAACTTTTTTGTCTTTCCAGATAGGTCAATTATATTTGGTATGTGGGTGCATGACCATAAGGCGGTGTGTCGCATACCATAATGACCTTCGGAGGACCTTGACCTTTGACCTCAAGGTCAAATAATTGTTTTTTAAATAGTATTTTCTTGTCCGGGCCATAACAGTTTTGTCTTTCGAGATAGGTCAATGATATTTGGTATGTGGGTGCATGACCATAAGGCAGTGTGTCATGTACCATAATGACCTTTGTGAGACCTTGACCTTTGACGTCAAGGTCAAATAATTGTTTTTTTAGATAGTATCATTCAACTCATAATGTGTAACTTATTGTTGTACAGATGGCCGCATTAAGGGGAGACATAAGTTTTAGGTATCTAAAACAGTTCTTCCTAGTTTAGATTAGAATAGAATAAATAATGCTTTCAGTATCTTTATTTTGACAGTGAAGAAGGATCTACACAGCCAGAGTGGTATAGTGCATTATTAGTGGTTAAAAAATACTCTATTAGTTTTGATGTTCAGAATTGTTTAGTGAGTATTCAGATCCAGATTGATTTTAAGTTTGAAGTCTTCATTGGCAAAAAAAGAATAATAAGATAAAAACAACAATATATGTGTACATATTACCTCATCGTGAGTCCATCCCTGGGTTAAACCAAAGGTTATGACATTCGTATTTGTTCAATCCTCATGATGAGCACTGGTCCTTCAGCTCAAGACCAGTAAAACTTTGTTAGGGCCAGTAAATTTTTCAGTTTTTATTTAGATATACATGTATATATAAATTAATTCAAGAATTTGATTCGGACTGGTAAATTCAAATTTTCATTTCGAGGACTGTAATTGTTGTTTCTCAGCTAAGCTCAAAGCATTAAGGAATAAAATAAAGACAGACTAGTTGTCTTGGAATCAGGATAACATGTCTGCTGGAGTGATATGTTTATCCATGGATTTAGTGAGCTACCACTAAAATCTAACTGTGCATGTTGATCTAGTTCATAACAGATATGTCACCTCAAAAAATATAATTTGTTCTTGATACTGCTGTAAAACTGCTCACTTTCAGTTAAAGCAAAAATCACTCACCAATTCCAAAATATCACAGTAAATTACAAGACATGACTTCAGCAAAGTTCTTCAAAATCAGTGTCTATCACCACTAAAGTTGTGAGTTCGAACCCTGTTCATGGCAAGGTGTTCTCGATACAACATTATGTGATAGAATTTGTCAGTGACTTGCGACTGGTCGGTGGTTTTCTCCGGGTACTCCAGTTTCCCCCAGAAATAAAACTGACCACCACGTTATAACTGAAATATTGTTGAAAGTGGCGTTAAATACCATATACCATCAAATCTACAAAGATGTTAATATTTCTGTGATTACAGTGTAGTAGTGACAAGAATGATATGCTAAAGCCATGATGTGAAGATTTCATCTTTTAGAGGATGTTAATCTTATTTAATCGATTTCAATTTGATCTTTACACACAATAATTTCTATTATCAAGTGTCAAATCAATGTAATATAAAATATTATCGTTGAATGTTAATGTGTAGCTCGCTGACATTATATTGATGGCACTGAACTCTCCTTGACAAATTCTTGATTACCGTATCATACTATCGTTGATATAATTTGCTCAAAATGGACTTCTCACTGCATATCACATCTCAGGCTACAGTCCGCTACACCTTCGATTCAATATTGACCTGAGAAATTCATTCTCTCAAAACAAATCAATGATGGTATTATATACAGTCAAATCTGCCTTAAAGGACACCTCTAGATAACAAATCACTGCATATACAGGACAGCCTCAATTTTTGACATTAATGAATAGTGCATATAATTTTGATATGTATATACAGTGCGACTTCTCATAAAGGGTACATTTTTTGGTTCATTTGAGGGTCCTTTACCCACAGATTTGACTCAATTGTCATGATTGTTTGCACTAATTCTTGAGGTAACAGGGGTTAGGGTTATGGTGTTTAACGCCACTATCAATAATATTTCAGTTATATCGTGCCGGTCAGTTTTATTGGTGGAGGAAACCGGGGAAAACCACTGACCTGCTGTAAATCACTGACAAACTTTATCACATAATGTTGTATCGAGTATATCTCGATATTAATGGGATTCAGACTCACAATGACAGTGGTGATAGGCACTGATTGCATAGGTAGTAATCACTACCACCACGTCCCCTCTTGAGGTACACAACAATGTAACAAATATCCACCATTTTGTAAACTACAATGTACATGTATACAATAAATAGTTATTTTCCAGGAGAGGAGCGAGTTTGTATTAAAAATAGATTCAGCTTCCATATGGGATTTACAGCAAGGATTCTACCTCAAGTACAGAGTAACTGATTGGTTTGTAATTTTTTTGATGAAGTATATTTTATTAATTATTAATACATTTTTGTATTAAAAACAAATGGATTTGACTTTTTAAATTATTTTCCACTATATTTTTCTCCCATTATAGAGGAATTTTCTTAACCGCCACGATATAGCTGAAATATGGTTGAAAGTGGCGTTAAAAACCATAAACCATCTTAACTGGCCTCCATTAGGATGAGAATATCCACAATCTATTAATAGCTTGATTACAGTTCTTTATGAACCATTTTGTTGTAAAAAAAAGTTGCATAAAATTAGCTCATAATGTTATACCAAAGTCATCTGTTTACATGTACATATACCCCAAAAAGGGATCATCGTTGTGATTGACTGATTGTATGGTAGTTGGATTACAACTACCTGTGCAATCAGTGCCTATCGCCACTAAAGTTTTGAGTTTGAATCCCGCTCATGGCGAGATGTACTCGATACATCATTATGTGATGAAGTTTGTTAGTGATTTGCTACAGGTCGGTGGTTTACTCCAGGTACTCCAGTTTCGTCTACCAATAAAATTGACCACCACGATATAGCTGAAATATTGTTGAAAGTGGTGTTAACCACCATAAACCTAACCCATATGTCCCAAATACTGTATCTTAGACCCTTTTAATTCCCTTTTTCAAGACCCAAACTTGAAAACAAGTATTTTCTAGTGAAAAGAATATGGTACATATATTATCATAATAAAATAACATGTGCCTTCAGTGCAGGGGTGTGGATTTGCCATGCCCGACTCATCCGACTCGTACATAGAACCTGCCGGACAAGTAGATTTTCCTGGCTAGCTTGTCCGGGGACAAGTAAAGATTAACAAATAAAAATAATTTCTTATTAAAGTTCTCTGAAAAGACAATTCCTCAAATCATATTATATCGTAAATATTGACGGTTATATAGATAAATGTTTTGTGTTTTTTTTTTATTGGAAACGATAGTGTCAGTAGTGTTTCGAAAGCAGCTAAAAATAACCAGAATTGTACAAATTCTATATTGAGTTTTACGACCCGATTACAATGATAATTGTACTGCATTTAATTAACGATTATCGGGACCGTGTAACAGGTTTTTATTGATGTTCCGAATGTGACATTTCCTTGCTTGTCCGTGGCTTTTCGTAAACAGGGCCTAACATCCGTGACTGGGAAAGGTTCTGGCTACAATGAACATTCCGAGAAAGTTAATAAACGCAAAATTCTAGCGGAAAAGGACACATAATTTGAGGAAAAAGACACAACGGACTATTCAATCCAAGTGAAGTAGCTAGTCGATTTCTCATGGTTACTACTAGATGCTGATAGTGTCTCATATTGCAATATCTGCAGAAAAATATTTTGATTTTGCTGACCAGAAATCACTAGAATAGATACTTAACTTCTCACCAGTCATTTTCAAAGTATGAGGACACCACTAAATTAAAACTAAAGACATGACTGGTTTGATGGATAAAGCCATTGCCAAAGTTAATCAAAATGAACTTAGTTGATATGAGAATTTTTTTCCAACAAAATGACCGGCTATTCCCTGACTGCATATTCCTATCTGAAATCCAACTTCCTTTGATCAGTGATCTATTAAGCAGGGATGTTTGTGTTAACTTTATTAAAACTATATCTCAAATTTTACGCAATGATGTAATAGACAATATAATCAAGTTCAATTTAACAACATTACTGTGTTTGCAAGTATCAAATGTTTATAAAAAACAGGACAAGTAGGATTATGTACGGACAAATAACTTTTTTCCGATAACTTGCCCGGGGACAAGTAGAACATTTCAGTATTTCCACACCCCTGCTTCAGTGCATAATAAATACTGGTTTTATATAAAACAGAGTTGAAGAAAGGAAATTCAAAATAAAGTGATATGTTGTTTAACTGTCCTTAAAAATCAACTTTGAAATCTGTATAGTATGCCATTGAAACGGTATTAGAAGTTTCATACAACACATGGTATAATGAAGAAAGTGTATGAAAGGAAACAAAACACTGGTACTTCCATATTAAGTTACCAGTGTAAAATTAAAAAAAAAGATAAAAAAAGATTTCAAAGAAAAGAATGTAAAATGAGATACAAAAGATTGTTTTTTCCATTTACATTCTTGAAAAAAATAGGGTAGTAAGGTAGGGAAAACTTTTAATTTTTACCTAGAGATTATACAAGACAAGGATAAAATTTCAACAGTGATTTTCCAAAAATGGCAATACAAACTTCAGAGTGGACACTATGTAGGATTAGCGGAAACACAGGTATTGTTTCTTTTTACCTTCATCGTTATGCTATATATTTACAGTATGGATAATGTTGATGTAAAAGCTCTTGCCAGTGAGATGTTTGAAAGTTGTCAGATGCCTCAACACAGCAGGTAATAAAGTTGATTGATTGATTAATGTTTAATGCCAAGCTTAGCTGCTTAGTTTAGTTTGTGTTACTTAAATCACCAATCAATGTTTCCAAATATTTAATACTGCATAAGTTATACATTGTCTTTTCTCGTCAATTTCAACCCCACAAATAGTTAATGTAATTTTTTATTTCATGAGACGAGACTGTATTTATATGGCAATTTATACAAAGGTGGTTCCTATTAATGAATTTATTTTGGTCTTATGGTCATAAGACTTTTGAATACGAGTTTGTACTCATGATTAAAAAAAAAACAATTAGAACACTGTATCAAATAAATACTTTGTTCTGATTGGACAGTTTTGGACTACGAGTGCCAAAATTGTACTTGAAACAACAGTCTGCTATTAGACATATTGCTCCACTCGGACACATTATTCGATTCCGAGCCAACCAGTCTTAGCTCTTTCTCCTAAATGTTGTGTGCTTAGGGGAGAACCAACAAATACTAATTTTTTAGTCTTTGGTGAGACTCACCAAACCAGAACAGGGCTCAAACCCATGAGCTACCACACTTTAGGCAAGCACGCAAATCATTACATTACCGATGCTGTTCAAAATATATAAATGAGGATACAAATTTGAATGTAATAAAACAATAATAATTCTCCTATTTATGGCATTATAGCATTTATTAAATAAATTCTGAATGGATTAATTTATTATAAGATATTTTGTCAACAATATTGCTGCACTCATAGATTTTGTATCAATAATAGTTTTATGATTTAAAGTAGATACAAATTATGTAATATGACATTAACTGATGGTGTACTGGTATTTATTTATTTATAGGGATGATTCAATGGACTGTAGTATCTCATTAACACAGCTCATGGATAACATGTCGTATGTAGAATCTCAGAGTCAATCAGTTCAAAAGGACACTGATGGTGAGAAGTCAAACTTGTCTTAAAGGTCACCTTAAATTAGGGGTCACCAGCAGTAAACAGCAAGTTTCAAACCCTCCCGACCAGATTTACTTGTTATTTTAACATAAATAAGAGGTCATCTCACTAAATGCGGTCAGCAGACTCTCAGTGTTTATCCCATCGTATCAGTATTGAATGGTCACTTTTCCTCCTCCTAGACTTTAAGAAATCACTAGTAATCAACCTTCTAGGTGTACATAATTGTACCAATAAAACTGTAAACAGTTATTGAATAAAGAACTAATTAATCGTAAATTGTTACAAAAACACAGCAATATTACAAAGTGTTCACCATGTTTTCCTGTAAATTTCCTGTTGTTAACAGTGTTGCAAAAATCATTTTGCAATGTTATTTGACAATACCTGATCAAGCGATGTTAAATAAGTGGTCAATTGTCTTATACCGTAACTTTTCTTTGTCCCAAAGGTGGCTGTTGAATACAAGTTTGACTGTATATCATCTAACTTACAGATATCCTCAAATACCAAATATGTACCAAACATCAATAAATTGTTTTGTTGATTATGCTAGATGCAGTATAATGCTACAATGCAGTTTTAAGTAACACAAGTTGTGGCTACAGATAGCATATTTGATTATTTTATTCATAAGTTATATAATTTATACTTCACATTTTTTTTTAATATGCGATGGATATTGGTATGCTAATAGATAAATTGTTTTGTTTTGCAGATGATGCATCAGAATTGAACCTTGTATTCGAAATTAAAGAAGCTTTAATCCCAAAAGACCAGGAAACTATTTTAGATAATATTGAAGGTGATTTTTCTTGACAATTGTCAAAGACCGAAAAATATAATACAGTGGAATTCCCTAAAACTAGCCCTTCTGAAAACCGTAATCATCCGAAAACTGTTGCAAGTTTTGTTGGTTGGGAATGATTCCCTATATAACTAGCTTAAAATATCTTCTGAAAACCGTTTCTTGAATGTTTTTATGTTTTGAAATAAGGGTATGTATGTTGTGTATAAAAAAATATTCTTAATTTTATTTCTTGTATCAATATGCAACTTGCATATAAAGAGTGTGAATGTACATTGTATATACATGTATCTGTGTACAATAATGCAGTAAGTTGTGGGTATTTTTTATTCTGCAAAACAAGGATTTTAGAAGAGCTTCATCCTAGATTAATAATTAGTTTCAGACCCCTTACATTTAATCTTCTTTGAATTTCTTCAGATTTTATCCTTTGAGGAGAAAAAGAATCTAAATAAAGTTTGTATTCTGTAGAACAATAATCATGCTCATATTCTAAAAAAAAAGTTTTGTTTTCACTTGGTTTCATATTAGCTTTTAAATAGTTTATCATAAATAAATAATATAGTTTCAGGATTAGATTTTGATCTGACATTTTTTGTTCTCCTCGTCCCATTGAGGGAGAAAAAGAGTCTTTACTGCTTTTTATAGTACAAAAACCTATAATAACACTCCTTGGAGCTTTCGATGACTCTACCCTTTTTCATCAGCATGGTTTTATCAGAGAACTGTGAACATATATAAATGACAATAGATATTGTAACAATGCAATTCATATTGTGTAATGTCAACATTTCACAGTTTTTCAAACCTACAGAAAGGCCCGGGTGGCTCAATGAGTTAGGTAGTTGAATTACCTAACAACTCGTACAAGCCTATCACCAATACAGCATGGGTTGGTGTCTGGCTTTGTAAGTTACAAAAAAGGGTGCACTCGACTCGCCGCCGCAAGTGATAAAGTTTACCAGTTGCTTGCCCATGATCGATGGTTCTCTCAGGGTACTCCGGCTTCTTCCACCACTAAAACTGGTCGCCATGATATAGCGGAAATATTGCTGAAAGTGGCGTTAAACACAATCAAATCAAATCAAATCAAATCAAACCAAACCTCCAGATGACATGTGAGTACACATATATAAGCCAATTTATAAAAGATTTAAGAATTAGAGGAGTTATCCTTTAGTATTGATGCCATACAGCTTAACAGTGTTCAGCTTCTTTTTCCACATATACTCCCTTTTTTATAAATAAATATACACATGTACATGTATACAGAAAAACTCAAAATCATTTATTTTCCAAATGTTTGAGCTTTATTCTGCCTTCTTCTGTTGATGTTTCATAAAATGCATAGACCTTAAAATTTTATGATGTTGCACAATTGTGCACGCTGTTGTTTTCTGTAGAAATCTATGTCTTTTCAAAAAGACTTTTAAGTCGCAGCATTTCATACATCTAAAGTTTTTGTAGCCAAAATGTTTATGCATGAGATAAAAGATTGATTGAGGTGATGAGAAATTATGTGACAAAAAAACAGTGGTACAAATATGTTTTCTATGTCTTCCAGATAGAAACATGTCTGAGAAAAGTTTGAAGATACCTAAAGGAGTAATTAGAAGCTGTAATTTGAACAGGGTCAGACAAAATAATTACCAAAAGTAAAAGAACAAAAAGACAAACAATGATCAACAAAACACTACACAGGAAACAAAACCAAAAACAGGGTGAACTCATGTGCTCCAGAAAGGTGAGCAGTTTCTGCTCCATCAGTGGCACCTGTCATGTTACTTTTCTTCAAAATCAGGTGATAAGTCCTGAATGAGGAAATCGGATTGTGATTACGACAATACACCATATACAGTACCACACAATATATTAAAATGCCTATCATATGTAATTAATGTTTTAATTATAGAATTATTCTTATCTTTGACATTATAACTTACGTTTCAGAATGGAAACCAGATTTTGTACCATCTATAGATGAATGTTCTCAACAGTCACCACTATCCTCACAAGAAATTGTCCAGAAAAGTATGTCAAATGTAAAAAAGGGAAATAATTCGGTGACACTGTTTTGACATATGTATTTAAAAAAATAGAGAAAAAAAATAGGGACAATTTAATTATTATTGTAGAAATATGCAATTACAAAATATTTGAAGATACCAAAAGTGTTATCAGAAGCATAAATTGATGAAGGACAGACAATAAAATGGCCAAAAGAAAAAGAACATAAGAACAAACTATAATCTACGAAACACTACAAAGAAAACTAAAGATTGAGCAACATGAATCCCTACTACCCTAGTATATGTGACATATATACAGTATGAAAGACGGTAATGGTAGCACAATTAGCCTGAATCATTGAAGAATTTGTCAAGTTATGTCTTTCGTACTTCATGAATATCACAAAATATTCATTGAAATCTGATCACAGGACAGGACATCTTGTTTGAAACCATTTGACTTTGTTTCATCAGATTTGAAGGACAATAATGTATGAAAAGAAAGTTTAAAGAGTGTTGGTCAACGATTCCACCAAAATCAACAAAGCAAAACAACCTCTCACCTCAAACCACTGAACACAAAAAAAGATTGCCAGATATGGCATTGGAAACCCAGGTCCTAGCTTGGGACAGACTTAAAAAGGTGACAGGGTTAGATAGTCTTCTCATATAGCCATGTGCAGATTGAATATAAATATAGTCATATAAAATAGATAGATAGAAAATGAAATAAATTAACTCATTAAATATTGAACTATCGCTGTAGTCAGCCAGGCAACAGCCATAGTACATTAATTAATATTTATAAAGTATAAATTGTATTGAAATTTATTATTAAATAGGAAAGGTTGTGTTCATCTTATTTAGCAGCTGGGCAAAGGCCAAGAGAGCTGTAATTATCACTAATTACTGGCAAACTTTATAACTAGCATTGCACAGGTATTCCAAGTTTCCATACAGTAACACATCATGTCCACCATATTTGATCGGTTATTGTATATTAGTTTCAGCACCAATCATCAATATACATCATGATTATCATATGACTTAAACATTTTAAATAGGAGCTGTCATGGTCATGATCGTATATATGGTAGTTGAATTTACAACTACCTATGCAATGAGTGCCTCTCACCACTAATATTGTGAGTTCGAATCCTGCACATAGCGAGGTGTACTCAATACAACATTATGTGATAAAGTTTGTCAGTGACTTGCAGCAGGTCGGTGGTTTTCTCCAGGTACTCCGGTTTCCTCCACTAATAAAACATATTGCCACAATATAACTGAAATATAGATGAAAGTGGCATTAAACACCATTACCACAATCAACTTACCCAGTATTAAAATTATACTTTCTATTATAGTAAATAATGAAATTGTTCAAGGAAAGATCGAAAATGAAGAGACAGAAAAAAGATGTGTGTGTCAGCATGATCAGGTTAATATAATTCCAAAAAAGTTTGTATGTTATTTTTTAAGCTCATGTAAATTTAATATTCTGTTGTAGTTTGCTCTGATTTTTAAGCAAAAGATTTGCCATAGAATTAAAAAATTATATCATGGCAGCCATAAATTTGTTGGAGATTTTATCATGGGTAAAATTATTTTTTGTATAAATTTTATCCTGATTGGAAGCTAGTGATAAAATGCAATGAAAGTAATGTCACACAAACTTATGGCTTCCATGAATTATTTTGATTTTAATTGCAGTTGTGACTTTTTTCCAAATTTTATCGGATTTCTGCTTCTTGGCTTGGTCCAGTGGTTTTTGTAAATCATGTAAATTGGTTGAGAAAAATTGAGGGGATAAGGTCGAAAACCGGTAAAAAGGCTATGTTTTCTGCAAAACTGATAGCTTCACTGCTTCCGACTCCAAAATTAGATTCAGCTGTGATGATATGTAAGCTGATTTCTAATTGGCTGGAATAAAACATTTGGTCAGTGAAAATTACTGTTACTAATGTGCTTTGGTAACAGTGAGAAGATGGCACTTATAAAGTTTCACTGTTCAAGAAAGTGTTTTTTGGTTTTTGGAATTATAGTTAGGTGCCAGGAAATTGCTAGAATGCAGGATTTTAAACCATTTATCCTAGAATCCCATTAGTCAGAACACCTCGCTATGCAAGATGTTGATATATGTACTCACTTCTCGAGTCCATTCATTTCTTATTATTTTTTCTTCAAAATCATCACTGTAATTGGAAAATTTTACATTATTTTTTTCGATATGGAAAATACATCATGACAAAATTCACAATCCTTCATATTTACAGTTGTTCTTTATATAGACAACTACCAGAATTACAATTAAGTTAGAGAAATTTCTAATTTTAAGCATTTTGATTTTAGCACTTAAATCAAGTAAAATGCTAAAAAAAAAAAAAAAAAAAAGCAGTATCCAGCATTTGTTCATTTCAAGCAACGTGACTGGAAATTGACAACAAGTAATCAGATGTATTTTTCTGATCTTGAAAATACCTTTTGTGATAGTATAAAAATGCATTTTCTGACTGCAAATTCAGTAAATAAAATCTGCTAATTTGATCACTTTGCGTTTGTCGTCTTCTGTGTCTAGCTTTAGACATTATAGTCTTATTCTTTGAAACCTTTGAACAGAGCCGTTTGACTGTAATATTCTTCTCAGAAACTACAAGTTTTATTCATCCCACACGACACATTATGATGATTTGATGGTCTTTGCAAAATTTGCATATTTTTTATGGATCAAAAATTCAAGATGGCTGTCTGCGCAGGACAATGTTTAAATATTGTTTTAAATATTTACAGAAAACAAGCAACAGTGGGGATATTATCATCAGCTCTGGAGAATCTATTAAATTAAGTTGTTCTGACTCCTCGGAAGATGATGTACGTTGCCATGGTGATGACCTTTTACACAATGAAAACAGCAAAGTCAGTAGCTCATCAGCTGGAGATTCACAGCAGGAAGTGAAAGCTATTGAATCTGAACAGCACATGGAAAAAAGAAACAATGATGATATTCAGAAAAATTTTGAAAGCTCTGCTTTGCATGATGCATCTGTAAGCAGCACTGTGCTTTGTTTTGGTGAAACTCAGCCATTTATACCGAATTCGTCTCCATCATCGGAACCATTTTCACCAAACAATAATGATCCATTATTATCAAATGATTCCATTGGCTCTAATAATTTATCTGAATCACATGCAATGAAAACAACATCTATCAACATTATAAAAACATGTAGCAAAGTGTCATGTGATAAACAGGAGGAGGGGCTTATCAGTAGTAACAACATGATAGCATCATGTAACAAAGTGTCATGTGATAAACAGGAGGAGGGGCTTATCAGTAGTAACGAGTCAGTGATTGATGATACTCCAGAAGATGAGAGACTCAAAAGGATAAACATGAATAAAGACATTTTTTTGTCACAACAATATAACCTTGAAGGTCAGAGGTCAAAGTTGGTCAAAAAGACAGAGGAGAGTATTGTACCAGAGAATGAAAGAGAAAAATTGATATGCAAATCAAATGAAGTGGAAAGGTTAGAATGTGCTGAAGAAATGAGGTTAAGCAAGTTAAGTGTTACCTCTGATGAATTGGCTTCACCAGAACAATTGCCAAATGATTTAATTAATACACAAGAATCTCTTGGCGACTCATCACAGTTCCAAGAATCTGTTTCTGATCAAGCTTTGCTAGAGATATCTTCAGGACAAATGAGGCAAGCCGTAGATAGTTCTAGGTTACGAAACTCTGAGGAAAATGATATGAAGACTAATGATAAAAATTCCTTTGAAAATAGTAAAGGTGGTATTCAAGGTATGCAGAATAATAAATCTTTATCATTGGACAAGTTTATCCCGGGATCTGCCCAAAAATCATTAAAACGAAATAGATGTCATATACAGGAAACCAATGAGAGTACAGGGAAATATAGAAAATCTGCCGATGGTTCAAAACAGGTGGCTGTTTGTGATCAAAATCAAAACAAAGAGATGGACATTGATCAAATTTTAACTGAAAATCATGACATTATATGTTTACAAGGTCAATCTAAGGATGAAATGTTAGAAAAGGAAGTTGACAATGACAATCAAAGCATTTCAATTCGTGTTGCTGATGAAAATAGTAAAAGTAATGGTGAGGATTTACCAGACTCCGAGAGTTTACTAGATCAGTGGTTGTCTTCAAAAGACAAATTAAGGTCACCTTCAAAGAAAACATTTAAGGAGATGGATGATGTCGTAATTATACTCTCAAGTGGAGAATCTGGTAGGTCATTTAAGTCATAAGAAATATCCAACTGCAATCATTAAGGGGCCGTCGTGATCGTATGGTAGTTGGATTTACAACTACCTGTGCAATCAGTGCCTATCACCACTAAAGTCATGAGTTCGAACCCCATTCATGGCAAGGTGTACTCTATACAACATTATGTGATAAAGTTTGTCAGTGACTTGCGACAGGTCTGTGGTTTTCTCCGAGTATTCTGATTTCCTCCACCAATAAAGCTGACTGCCACGATATAACTGAAATATTGTTGAAAGTTGCGTTAAACACCATAAACCAACCAACCAACCATTTTTACTTTATTTGTTTAGCATACAAATGACAATATTCTGATACATGATTCATGTAGAACGAATAATAAGAAACGGTAACAGAACAGTGCTGATGTGACCGAGTACTCAATAGGAAATGATGAGAACATTGCTTGTTTTAGCTCTTTGGTACAATTTGTTTTGGGCTTTTTGACTTTGTAGGATTTAAACAAAATATATGTAAACTGACAATAAAAATAATTTGTTTATTTGCACTCATTGCAAAACATGCCAGAAAAGCTCGCCACAGTAAAACATGCCAGAAAAGCTCGCCACAGCAAAACATGCCAGAAAAGCTCGCCACAGTACAATTTGTTTTGGGCTTTTTGACATTGCAAGATAAATGAAATATATATATGTAAACTGACGGTAAAAATATATTTTTTATTTCCACTCATTGTAAAACATGCAAGAAAAACTTGCCAGTCTCACATTTCTACCTCTAATTCTTGTACACATAAAAACTTGCCACAGTCTCACATTTCTACCTCTAATTCTTGTACACATAAAAACTTGCCACAGTCTCACATTTCTACCTCTAAATCTTGTACACATAAAAACTTGCCACAGTCTCACATTTCTACCTGTTTCTAAATCTTGTACACATAAAAACTTGCCAGTCTCACATTTCTACCTCTAAATCTTGTACACATAAAAACTTGCCACAGTCTCACATTTCTACCTCTAAATCTTGTACACATAAAAACTTGCCACAGTCTCACATTTCTACCTCTAAATCTTGTACACATAAAAACTTGCCACAGTCTCACATTTCTACCTCTAAATCTTGTACACATAAAAACTTGCCACAGTCTCACATTTCTACCTCTAAATCTTGTACACATAAAAACTTGCCACAGTCTCACATTTCTACCTCTAAATCTTGTACACATAAAAACTTGCCAGTCTCACATTTCTACCTGTTTCTAAATCTTGTACACATAAAAACTTGCCACAGTCTCACATTTCTACCTCTAAATCTTGTACACATAAAAACTTGCCAGTCTCACATTTCTACCTGTTTCTAAATCTTGTACACATAGAAACTTGCCACAGTCTCACATTTCTACCTCTAAATCTTGTACACATAAAAACTTGCCACAGTCTCACATTTCTACCTCTAAATCTTGTACACATAAAAACTTGCCACAGTCTCACATTTCTACCTCTAAATCTTGTACACATAAAAACTTGCAACAGTCTCACATTTCTACCTCTAAATCTTGTACACATAAAAACTTGCCACAGTCTCACATTTCTACCTCTAAATCTTGTACACATAAAAACTTGCCACAGTCTCACATTTCTACCTGTTTCTAAATCTTGTACACATAAAAATGAGAATGAGAGTGATTTTGTTTAACACCAACTCAGCAATTTATTCAGCTATATCATGGCGAGAACAAGTTAATTTTCAATGAGATGATGATGATGTTCGCTTTGTTCTAGACCAAAACGCTGAGTTGGATTTTATAGCTCACTGAAACAACAGTCCGCGGTTAGACATGTTGCTCCACTCGGACACATTATTCTGATTTTCGAGCCAACCAGTCTTTGCTCTTTCTCCTTCATGCTGCGTGCTTAGCAGAGAAGCAACAAATACCAATTTTATAGTCTTTGGTTTGACCTGACCGAGGCTCGAACCCACAATCTACTGCACTCGAGGTGAGCATGCTAACCTTTACGCCAGCGATGCGGTTCACATAAATTTAATATTTTCCGACAATGTATATATATAGTTTATATATTTATGTTTGAAAAACCATAATGGACATGATATAGCTGTATTCAGTATATAACTGTTTTAAAAATGTAACCTCAGAATTCTAAAGTTTCAGCATTTCAAAGTTTTGCTGTTATAATTATGACATCATAAGATTATGGGTACATTTTAAATTTATGATAACGTCACCTCTTACTTCAAACCATGAAACACGAAAACCAGAACATATACATGGCAATGGAAATCCAGGCCCCGACTTGAGACAGGCACAAAAAAGTGGTGGGGTTAAACCAGTTAATGGGATCCCAACCTTTCCTCTCTTAATAAATGGATCTCAAAAGTGAATGACTATATAAACATAAACGGTATAATAGCAATCTGTGAAATGCTTGTAGTTAACTGACTAACTAATGAAGATGGTAGACTCTGTTGGTGTTTTTTTTTATTTGTTTCTAATATTATACTAGGATGCTAACTTAGCATTCCATAAATTACTTTTAATCAAGAATTTAAGAAAATTTGTTGTGCCTGCAATTTTTCAAAATCCCATACAAATAAATATTACTGATTTTTTTTCTATATTCATTATTACAGTAGATTGTCAAAACATCCCAAGTCAGCACAAGGGGGCTGTTCCAGTTGTTGAAAGTCATATCAATAGTAGTGATAGTGTAGAATTACTTCATGACAGACAGCGTAATCCATTAACTGAGTCTGACGGAACAAAAACATCGAGTTCTTCAGATAATTCTCAAGCAATAAAAAGACAGTTCAGGTTAAAACATCCACCCAATAATGAAGTAGAGGGAATAGGAACAGAAGATAAAAGAACAAAGTCTACTCAAGAAGAAATGCTGAAGGGTTCAAGGTCAAATAGAGATTATGACAAGAGTTCAAAGGTGACAACTTTAGTGGGTGATATATTTTGTGAACCAAGTACTTCAAAACACAAACCATATAAAATAACTAAAACAAAGGGAAATTCAGAAAATATTCTTGAACAAGATTCCATAGAAAACAAGCTAAAATCTGCTCTAAATGCAATAAGTGAAATAGTGGAGAACCGTTCAATGAAAAGTGTATCTGACTGTATCATGAGGGAGAACCGTCCAATAACTAGTACATCTTTAGATGATTTCAATCATGATTTAGAAAATGAAAATCAGACAAAATATATACAGACTTTAAACTATGATGTAACATTCCAGGAATCTCAGTCTGTTCTAGGACAGAATTCTAACAACGAAAGAAGTCGAGAATCTAAGAAATGTCTAGCAAAGTCTCAGCAGACAAATTTTACCAAGGTATATTCTTTTAGTAATTTAATTTATTTCATCTGAGTCCTACCTAAATTGCCCTGACCCAAACATATTTTCCAGGGTTTGTAGAAATATTTTGTTTTTAGGTATTTTTAGTATAATTTCTATTTCACGAATGGCCTTGTTATTCAACTAAATAATTTTTAGTAAAATATGTTTGGTTGTACAGTTGGAGTAATACATAAAAACCTGCAGACTTTTATTGTCATAATTCAATTAAAATCCTGAGGATGGAGGGGTTCGTATGAACTTCCTTGCCTACAGATGTGATTCTTTAATGGGTTTTCTTCAAATTTAAAAAAAAAAATTATAGCATTAACTACTGTGCATTTTAATATATTTTCTCATAATTTAATTTTCAGAAATTTTAGTATTTTGAAGTTTTAAAGACAAGTGTAATTTTAATTGATTTAAAATTTGGTTAAAGTACAAATACCGGTAGTGAAATATTCCAACCAGTAATATATATTTACATATTTTTTATTTTTTTCAGATGGACAAATTTGTTATGGATATAAAGCCTAAGACAGAAATAGGGAAGAAACTTTTAACAACAACAGTTCCTACAGATATGGTTTTATCTGCCTTTAATTATTATAGGAATAAATAGGGAAAAGTCACTAGTTTTGACTGATTAAATTCTGTGGATCTGTTTTTCTAACGTGTAAATGCATTAGTGAATTTGTTTTCTCATTATGCTAAAAAAAAATACTTGCATGGTGACATAGCCTCATATAACCACCATATTCTGATAATTCTTAAAAATACACCTGGTTCTCTGCTAAACACATGGCATTAATGAGAAAGAGTAAAGACGGGTTGGCTCAGAATCAGGATAATGTGTCTGAGTGGGGCGACATGTCTATCTGTGGACTGTTGTTTCAGTGAGCTAGCACTATAAAAACCCAACTTAGCTTGTTGGTCTAGTATAAAGCAGACCTTGTCATCATCATCTCATTGAAAATTAACTTGTTCTCACCATGATATAGTTGCAAAATTGCTGAGTTGGTGTTAAACAACAATCACTCACTGAAATTCACCTTTATTTAGGGTTATGGTTTTTAGTGCCACTTTCATCAATATTTCAGTTATATTGTGGCAGTCAGTTTTATTGGTGGAGGAAACCAAAGTACTCAAAGAAAACCACCAACCTGCCGCAAGTCACTGATAAACTTTATCAGAGATCTATGTACTGATTGGATAGGTAGTTGTAAATGCAACTACCATACGATCACGACCACGAAAGCCCCTACTTTTATTTATTAAATATGATGATTAATGATTATTACTATTAATTGTCAGTAACCCACGGCTGATCACACTGATACTCTCCACTGCAGGTACATGTATATATTTTTAATTGTTTATTTTTCTTTTTTTATACCGGTACCTTGTACCTATTTTTATTAAATGCAGCAAGAATGCTAATAATGACAGTTGTTATTTTGGTTATTAAAGTTCTACATTGTTAGTGTCTATTTATTTTAATTAGTTTTAAGCTCTCCTGATTGGTTGTAGCCATGCATGTACATGTACAAAGTATATCAAATCACAAAAGCTGATATTGGGCATTTAAACCTATGGTAAATGTTGCAGGAATGTTGTTTAGGTGATTTCCTTTTCTGTATATACTAGATAGTTACCATCTTATGAAAACAAATTTTGAACAGTGATGATCAACAATTCCACCAATCTTGTATGGCCGACATGGGAGGTACAAGGTATTAGGTTCTGAAATAATTTTCTTAATCTGAATGATATTTCTGCTGTAATGATCGCCTCAAGTGCTTTAGTTGATGGGTTTGAGCCCTGGTCGGATGAAACTAGTTCTAATAATAAAACCCTAAATGCTCGCTTACTCTAAAGGGTTATAACGGGATGCCATTACACGTAATGGAGCAGCCGCCGAGATTTTTTGTGCTCGCTTACAGAGTTTCTGACGCCTGCATTTATCAATAATAAGTCATAACCTTTCCTTTTGTCCATTATTATAACAAGTTTTTATCACCTACCAGTATTTTAGAATGTAATTCCCACAAAATAAAAATCCATGTTTACTAAACTCTCTGAACATTTTGAATTTCGTCATTTCCGGCCTCACTATTTGGATGTCGATACCATATTTGGCGATTTGAGGCTTGAATGTTTACATCAGCGTGTAGTAAGAAATACCATATTTAGAAAAGCTTTGCCTTCCGTAGTTTCCGGTTATGGAAAACGATCGATAAATTTGAACAAGATTGTTGCTACCTTTGAAAAGCATATATTTCTCAGCCAAACTGATTTAACAAGGACTGGGATCATCAGTAATAGTTATAATGAAATGTTTGAAGTGTAAAGAGTGAGTTTTTATGTTTCAACTGCAACTTTTTTTTTTGCTCCATTGTGACGAATGGGACCGCGTTGTAGCTCTGCCGAGACAAAAGTTTGTCACAGGAGCTACATTATTGCAGCTAGATGAAATGAAAATTGATATTTGTTGCTTCTTCGGTGAACACGCAGCATAAAGGAATAAAACCAAAGACTCTTAAAAAAAAATAATGTGTCAGAGTAAAGTGACATTTCTAACTGTAGGCCCTTGTTTCAGTGATCTAATACTGTGGACTGCTGTTTCAGTGATCTAATACTGTGGACTGCTGTTTCAGTAAGCTAATACTATAAAAATCTGACTTGACATGTTGATCTAGTAAAAAACAGAAATCATCTCATCAAAATGTAACTTGTTCTCACCATGACATGGCTGAAAAATTGTCCACTTGACCTTCAGCATAAACCACTCAATTACATTTTGGATGCTCTCTACTCCTTCATATAACCACTGTGCTGTTCAATAATTTTCAGTGATTTTGTATGCTAGTTATCGATTGGTAATCCCTCAATTTAATCTTAAAAAAATTAAATGAACAAAAACATTTTTTTACAAGAATACTGTAACAATTGTAGTCAGTAGCTCTCTTTTTATTCATAGACACATTTAAAAATATAAAAAATAGTATATACTATTATAAACAATAAATGTAAAAATAAATATATATTTAATAATAAAAAGTTTGTTTTTTTCAATCTACCGGTATTCTTTTCCCAAGTTTGTTCCATGTCTTCCAACATATTATTTTTGGAAGTAGTACTGGCAAAACAAAATTGACTACCTGTGTTAGGGGTATCTATTTTATCTCTGTTTCTGCTATTTTCAATTGGATTTTGAAACTGTTTTGATGATGTGTTATTTTCCAGTTTTACATTTTATTTCATCCATAAAAAATGTTCGACATAAACAATACCTTAAATGATATATAATTCATAATTTCAAGTGAATAAAATTGATAAATTCAGGCAATTTTCCACACGATTTGTGCCAAACTTTAAGCTAGAGACAATTTTTAAGGAATTCTTATGTCAATTTAATTATCTCTTTCACACCACAAACATGTAGTGCTCTCATATCCATATGAAACAGTTTAGTTTATGGTGTTTAATGCATATTTCAACAATATTTCAGTTATATCATGGCGGTTAGTTTTATTGATGAAGGAAACCAGAGTACCCGGAGAAAACCACAGACCTATCGCAAGTCACTGAAAAAGTTTTATCACATATTGCAGTATCGAGTACACCTCGCCATGAACAGGGTTCGAACTCACAACTTTAGTGGTGATAGGCACTGATTGCACATGTAGTTGTAAATCCAACTACCATACGATCACGACGGCCCCTCATATCCATATGAAACAAGAGAATAACAGTAATAGATAGATATCACAGATAAAGTAATAATTTTAAAAATCAATCTCATTAAAATTAGATATTTGTATTTTTTCTTCTTTGGTGATACAGTAACGTCTACCAACATCACATATAGGGCACATCAGGGTACATATTTTCAACCGACAAAGCATCAACAAGCCTTCTAAATCTTTAGGTATGATCAAAACCAAGTAAATGCAAAGAGATGTTGTCTGATTGTTCAATATATTTAACGTTTCTTGCATGTGATTGGATGGTCAATGATGACTGACAGGACATATGACATGAACCCAAGTAAGATTTTGTTAGATGTTAGTGTATAACTAAAGAAAATAAAATACAAAGAGTCAACAATCATCTTAATTTCAATAAGATTGTAATTTTAAAAACATTTTCTATGCTTTGGTTATTTCAAGAATTTGTGGGAAAAAAAATCCAATTCTAAATCAAAATACAGTCAAACCAGCTGCCCATGCAGCCACCTCTATTAAGCAGTCATCTGTATGAAAAGGTCACCTTTTTTCTATCATGTCATAGAAAATATCATATGAATTGAACCTCTTTTAAGAGGTGATCTGTCTTATAAGGCCACTTTTTCTTTGTCCCAAAGGTGACCTCTTAATACAGGTTTGACAGTGTCATGAAATGACATTTATCCTTGTCTTATTTACTGAGGCACTGATATTAAACTCCATATATGTTGGCCTTGTCTGTTTTAATATTTTGCCCATTTCCCATAACCAGGCCGGATTCCTCTAGAATTTATAACGTCCACAACAACACTATGTTTGAACTCATTCCACTGTTGTTTTAATTCTTGGTTCATATATTCTTCTTGGATGGCATCCTAAAAATTAAAAGTTTGTATGTTTAAAACCTGCCATTAGAAAATTTCCCAAAATATACAAATTTTTCAAGTTTCTGTTCAATAATTTAAGTTCCCCTGAAGCAAACTCATTGGTATTTATACACAAAATCGGGTAGCATAAAAGGCATGACAAGTTCGATTTTAAACTTTACCAATGTTGATTTGCCAGAAAAGCAGCTTTCTCAGGTTTCTGTTCAATTACTTAAGTTCTCCATAAGGTTATCATTAAAAATTTATGAAACAATGTTTTTGACCACAATACACAAGTCAACTTTGAATTTCGTTATTTTTCGTATTACATTACCAGAGTTATTGCCTTTCTACTAATTGAAAAATGGCAAATTTTGTGATTTTCTTGCTTCAACCTTAAATTTAAGGTATTATACTTTTATATTTCTTAGGTTATGCCCCCGTTTACTTCAGCTGGAAGTAGAGGCATACATGTTCTATGGACACGTTCTTGCATATTTGTTTTTGTATCAAGGCCTGTATATTAATAAAGGTAATATCGCCCTAGATGATTAAAGGAATTGATCAATAATTCAATATTATACCATACCTTGGAGAAGCTATTAAATGTTGGTTCATTTGACTGAGTAAATAATTGTATAGTAACATCATCCAGTTCTGTAGACAAACAAAAACAAGAAGAAGATAAACATTAATTTCATCATCTTTTGCTATTAAATCAAAACATTACAGAATAATTCAAAAAGAAATTTCTATTTTTAGCAAGAATGTGGATAAAGGATCTGACTGTAATTCATTTTGCAGATTGGAATAATTTATAATTATGAAAATAAATATCTACTATAAAATTTGCCCAGCAGATTAAATAAGATTTTGAATGCATATTTATCCAATTCATCTTACTCATAAATAAAAGTCAGTGTTAAAGTTTCAGAAAATATGTAATGCAAAAAAGTTTATGTGAACTTTTCTTTTTGATCAATTCATATTTAAAATATAAAATTTTTCCCAATATTAAACATCATGTCTTTAAGAATGTTATGAATCAAATTGTGTCAGTGATATACAATAAAAATGGGATTCCCATGGACTCAATATTTGATAGAAGTCTGAATTTGCTACAGACAATGTAAACGTATAGTGTCTATGATTTGGCTTTTTTTTACCCCAATATATTAAAAACATAAATAAACACCAAATAGATCCTTTTAATTCATTTATTTTTGTGAAAACATCATCTCTTCAATGTATTTATTAGTGATTCACTGCAAAAAAAAAAAAAAAAAACGGAAGAAAAAAATAAAATTGTAGACACCATCAATCTATCGTGACCCCTTTAAATGTTTTAAAAAAAAAGGCACTGGTTGTATTTTTTTTTTTAATATTATCCATCTCTCTGTCTATCATATACCTTTGATTCTCTCTGGTTTTATTATCCCTAGTGACACATTTGTAGCAGTAACTATAGAACATGTGATTGGTTCATCTGTCAGAACACTGATTTCACCAAATGATTGTGATACTGCTAGTCTTCCCATTACAACATGTTTCATTTTCTTTTCCTAAAATAATACAAAATATTTAATATATGTGATATATGGAATTTGTTTAACTATTATTCTGCCACTGTGGCCATCTTGAATTTCCACAACACAAAAAGCATAATTTTGTAAAATGACTTCAGTAGCATGAGAAAAAATATTGTTCAGTTTTTTCATCTCATCCTTTGTTAAACTATGTCCTACATGTGCAAACATAACAAAATAAAAGTGTACAAAGAATCAATTTATTATCAATTGTGTAAAATGTCAGTTCAATCAGTTTAGTTGTTTCCCATAATTCCCTGCCAAGCATGTATTTCTCTTCAAAACTATAACAACAAGGAAGTCAACTGTCTTCTTCTATTAGCCCCATTGGTGCATAATCCGCACCCCGTTTAGCTCCCAAAATCTCGAAAGAAAAAACCTATCTCGGATATATAATCCGCATCAACTTTTAACCCGTTCGTGTGAAGGACAAATGTGCGAATAAAGCTTAAAATCGGGAAATAAAAATTTGTAATGCAATGAAAAACGTGTTCAACTGTCAGTAAATATTTCCATCCTTTGTGGGCAACATTTAGAGAGAAAAAAAAGAATAATTATATTAAATGATTGGGTTTTTTATACTTTCTTTCAACAGCCATCAACTTATTGTTATCTTAAATGTTATCGTAATTATATTAAACTTCCAAGTCAATATCTTCTCAAATATCTGTACCATCACATCCAACATCTTGGAAAGTTTCTCAGAACCTTTCATAGTATGTAATCTGCACCCCCCCACCCCCAAAATCCCTTTAAGAGTAAATTTCTACAACTAATACAAGGCTTTTTATGGTACTTGTAAGGTACAAATGTACTATTAACTGTAGTAGTCCTCAACATACAGATATGTCTATTTAATTGGTATGTGACTATTGGCACTCTAAACAGTGATGCCATGAACTTTATATATTTTTCATTACTGGATCTGGACAATGAAGAAATAATGTTCTTATTTTTTTTTTTATTATTATGGAAACTAACTAATCATAATGATCATTCAAGCATGTAATAATTTCATTAACAGTGTTCTTTCTGATATTTAGCTTTTTAGAATTCAGTACTTCAAGAATGCCAATTAGTTTTGCTAAACATTAAACATCATAGAATATAAATCCTGAAATTCTTACTTTTTGTCCATGTTTTGTTTTCTTAACTTCCACTTGTCGTAAAACATGACACTCTCCAGACTTTATAAATCCTATGTAAGGTGCTTTGTACCCTTCACTAACTAAAACTAATAGATAATAGAAAACATTAATAGGCTGGTTGGTTTATGGTGTTTAATGCCACTTCCAACAATATTTCAGTTATATCGTGGTGGTCAGTTTTATTGGTGGAGGAAACCAGAGTACCCGAAGAAAACCACTGACCTATTGTAAGTCAATGACAAACTTTATTACATAATGTTGTATCGAGTAAACCTCATTAACAAACATTAATAAAAAGTGCCAAGATACAATAATGATGTAACAGTCATACTTGATGTAACTGATTTGCACTTGTGCAATTTCAGTGATTGTCTTTCAAAGATGGTATACAAAGTGACAGACGATACTTTCACAAGAGTACTGTCCAATAAATATAAACTGTCATCTCTGACAGCTATCTAGGTTGATCGTGATCTATTTCCATAGGTCCGAAATGTAATTCTTGTCTGTCACTTTGTGTGACCTTATTGATTGATGTGTCTATTTCCACATCCAAAACATTGTTGGATTGGAGCCATTTTAATTTGTCAAATTGGGAATCCTTTGCAGATAACCAATATTAGTCCCCTGTATTAAAAGGTCACAGTCTTCTTGTCCTGTCATAGAAAATTTCATATGAATTGAACCTCTTTTAAGAGGTCACCTCTCTAAAAAGACCACTTTTTCTTTGTTCCAAAGGTGACCTCTTAATACAGGTTTGACTGTAATAAAGTAATTTATTTTATCCTGCAATCAGTACATTTGCTGTACAAATATGCTATACGAATACATTTTTGCTTTATTCGTACTAGACAAATAAACTTTTCGTAGATACGAATAAACTTTCCTGGTACCCTGTAGCGGAGGGTGCAGACAAGTATGAAACTGGTACTAATGTAACGCGGACCACGAAGAAGACACCCTTGACAACATTTATGAAAGGCGAGGAATGACGCTTGTTTCTGTCCTTTTTGTTTAAATCTGACAAGTTTTCCGACTTTTTTGACATTGCAGGATAAACACAATATATGTACATTGTCGTTAAATGTAAAAATTCTTTTGTACTCGCTGCGAAACAGGCCTAAAAAGCTCGCCGAAAGGCTTGCTATTCTGCCTGTTTCTAAAAGCTCGTACAAATAAATTTTAAATTTACCGACAATGTACGTATATTGTATATATTTACTTCACAAATTACATAGAAGATATTTAAATAAAAAATAATGCACACAAAGATAAAAAAAATATTAAATGACCCTAAGTTCATATTATCATTTCCTCCTTAAAGACCACTTTTTCATTGATAAAACCTATTAACACTTAATGATCAGACTTAGACAAACTACTTTTCAAATTAAACCTGAACTGATCTGCATTAATCTGACAAGAATAATCTAGAATTATATAACCTACTAGATCCTTACAAAAAAACTGATGTTGTGAATTTGAATCCTACTCAGGGCGAGGTGTACAACATTATGTGATAAAGTTTGTCAGTGACTTGCGGCAGGTCAGTGCTTTTCTACAGGTACTCTGGTTTCCTCCACCAATAAAACTGACCACCATGATATAACTGAAATATTGTTGGAAGTGGCATTAAACAGCATAAAACCAACCAACCAACCTATAAAAAATACATCTGCCTTTCTGACAACAATCTGAATGAGCACAAGCTCAAGTTAATACATGTACACAGAAAAATATATTCCTATTGTTTAATCTGTGTAAAGCCTAATTAACTTCTTGAACTTAGAAATATAACTTAAACAAATTGAATTAGTAAACAATGAAATAAAAACTTTTATCACACCTACAATTGGCCATGGTTATGGTTTTTTAATGGCACTTTCAACAGTATTTCAGTTAGATTGAGTTCCAGGAGAAAACAACTGACCTGCCACCAGGTTACTGACAAACTTTATCACAAAACATTGCATCGAGTACACCTTGTCATGGCAGAAATTTGACCCACAACTTTAGTGGTGATATGCACTGATCGCAAAAGTTAGGGCTTTCAATATTTTTCAAGTCTAATAGTACTTCACTATTTACAGGTGATACTTTTTAATAAAATTTGAACAATTTTCATGAATATCTTGTACAACACTCGTTAAAATCAGGAGGTACCAAAGACCATCTTAGGCAGGTAAAAGTACCTGGTACCACCCCTTATTGAAAGGCCTGATAATTAAATACAAATTCAGCTGTTATAATTGGTATGATTTCATCATGGAGTTCATGATTTCCGGTACAGTTTGTTTTAACTAGACTTACTTGTATTTGGCGGAAAAGATACCCATTCTATTAATTTGGCCACTTGTATGATTGTCTGATCTGACCAGCCTTGAAATCTACCGCATGTCAATAACAGATTTTTCTTCTCTGCATTATTTCTTGTGTCTATTTGCTGTCAACAAAAAACAATTTAATATAATATTTTCATAAGAATGGATTCAAAATTTTGAATGTAAATGAACATGAATGAAAAAAATTACTCTCATTTTACACCAAAATTTTTGATTTTACTGTAATGATGAATGGAATCAGTAAGTATAATAGTAAAAGGGAATGTTCAGAAAATATGTTCAAAAGTTTTCTTTGTATATACCGGTAAAAATAAAAATTTAACAGTCAGATGGATGCGTCGGTTGGTGGAAGGATGGACAGAAAGACAAAATTAAGTTAAAAAAAAATATAACCTACCAAAAATTTCTCATGCCACTAACCCTCAGGAAAAATATTTTTTAACATATTCCCATAAGCTCCATGAAGAACTATTTCCATCTTGCATTTTTTTAAACATTGTATAATCAATTTTCAAAGTGCATTTCAGAGAAGATGAAATTAAGAACTTTTTTCCACAAGTTCCTGTGTTAAACTAGCAGTATGATACAGCGGTGACCAAAATGGATTCCGATTGACACAAAAAAAAACTTTGTAAAGGACATTGAATTATCATTCATATTCAGTTCAATTTCAACCTTGTTTTAATTTCTCAAAAGATTTTGATTTTTTCCCTTTTATGATCCTGTGCTAAAAATACTATATCTCTTCCAGATGACAATAAACTTTGATTTCAAAGACACAAAAAGCATAAATTTTGTAGTGGACAAACAAAGGTACATTCCTCCCAAGAAAAGTTTGAGGATCAGAAGCTGTCAATCAAAAATGGACAGACATACCAATGGCCAAAAGAAAAACAATGATTTACAAAACATAAAAAAAAAAAAAATTGAGCAACACAAACCCCACTAAAAACCTAGTCACGAACGAGAAAAAGGACTGGTTTGTGATTAGGACAAACAAAACATATCTGTGGTTATTTGTGAAAAAGATATTGTGTAACATTTAACCAAGTCAGGGTGGCGACTGTAAAGCTTTCGAAGTAATGACTTCAACTTAATCACTAGAAATCTTTGATTCAGTAGCTTCCCTCTATCAAGGAAATCATGATAGGAATCACAAGCTCTGTATTATTGTATCAACTGAGAGATAGTGGAATGTTCACAATGGGAAAATTGAAATCATCTCTTGTTATAAAGTTTTGTTCTTAAACAACCCTCACTGTCAATATCGAGTTGTAGGTCAAGGTATGAAGCAGACCTACAGTCAATGGACATAAGTATTCATGATTTTCAATATGGCGGCATCCGACTGCAATACATGTTGATTACGTTTTTGGTCATTACATTAAAACGTCAGTTCGGATAATTATGATATTACTGTCAAAGGTAAGTGAAAAAAAAATGTCTCGTGAGCCGTGACTTCATTTTACGTCTGTTGTGCTTCCATCCTGTAAATTGTACACAAATGAGATGAGTGGCAAAAGCAAAGAACTGAGCACAGAAACCAAAGAATTGATCATAAAGTTGAATAGGAAAAAGAAGAGAAGGTCGTATATTTCTGATTTATTGGACATACCCTGGTCAACAATTGACAGTGTTGTGAAGAAATATCTGTCAACTGGAACAGTAAAAAATCAACTACGAAAAGGGAGATGAAAATTGTTAACTGCCCGGGATGAAGTTGGGTTAAATTGTCTTGTGAAAAAAAATCGTCGGGCACCTTTGCATGAAATAACCACCATATTTAATGACAATAAACAGCATTCGTGCAGTAGAACTATCAGAAGGGAACTTGCATCTGAAGGTTACAAATGACGAGCTGCAAAACGTAAAAAGAGGGTGGCATGGTGTAGGGAAAGACGCAACTGGACTGTTGATTCGCAATGGAGGAGATATATATATTCTGATGAAAGTCAGATAGTTGTTGGATCAAACAACCGTATTTATGTCTGGAGGAAAGGTGACGAAGTTAACCGTCCGGATTTAGTATGCCGACCTTCCCAACGTAAAGTAAGTGTAATGATCTGGGGGGTGTTTATCTTTTAACGGGATTGGAACTTTAACTGATGTAAAAGGGAATATCAATTCCCAGATATATATAAATGTTCTTGAAAATAATTTGTGGCCTGTAATTGCACGATATTTTGCTGACAATGAGTATGTCTTTCAAGATGATAACGCACCTGTACATCGTGCCTGTATTACAGAAAACTACAAACAGGAAAATAATATAAATTGTACTAAATGGCCAGCACAATCTCCGGACTTAAATGTGTGTGAAAATGTTTGGCTACGCATAAAGAGGGCACTACAACCAATCACTGGAAACATCAACAACCAAAACGAACTTATTCAACGTGTGTGGGAAAGTCTCCCCGTAAACTATAATCAGGGACTTTATCAAACCATTCCAACACAGATACGTGAAGTCATTAGGATGAAGGGCCACCTGACAAAATATTAAGGTAGGATATTTATTGAACGTTTGTTCTCAAGTTACAATTTTGCAGTAATGACGTTTCGACGTCAAAATCACGAATACTTATGTCCATTGACTGTAGCTGTATATGTGCTATGCAATCAACAAATCACCAAACTTAGAATTATGTAGTGAAAGAACATCATCTGTATAGAGGAACATGAAATTAATGGATCAGGCTAGCTTCTCTTTGTTTTTCTTGAGAAGCCTCAGTATGCAGTCTGCCTCATATGAATAAAGGAACAAGTCTGTGAGAAGAGGAGCACAGTTTGTATCCTATTTTGATTTCAAGTGGTGTAGTGGTTTTAGAGATAACAATGAAAGTGCAAAAAGTAAACAGATAATGATGATGGAAGCAGAGTGGAGTCAAAAACGGAAATTACTCTTGAGGTGCATATGGCCAGATGATCTAATATTCCCCCAAGGAATATAGACCAGTACTTACTGTTATGACTTTATGGTAATCTGTAGACAAGATTTTCAAAAATTCACAATTTCCATCTATTGTTTCAACGCTGAAAATTCTATAAAAAAAAAAGATGTAAATAGTTAGATTAACTTTGTGAATTGTTAATAAGTTTGAGTAATTGTTAATAAGTTTGAGTAATTGTTATAAGTTTGAGTAATTGTTAATAAGTTTGAGTAATTGTTAATAAGTTGTGAGTAATTGTTAATAAGTTGTACATGTGAGTAATTGTTAACAAGTTTGAGTAATTGTTAATAAGTTTGAGTAATTGTTAATAAGTTGTGAGTAATTGTTAATAAGTTTGAGTAATTGTTAATAAGCTTGAGTAATTGTTAATAAGTTTGAGTAATTGTTAATAAGTTTGAGTAATTGTTAATAAGTTTGAATAATTGTTAATAAGTTGTGAGTAATTGTTAATAAGTTTGAGTAATTGTTAATAAGTTGTGAGTAATTGTTAATAAGTTTGAGTAATTGCCACAACTCATTACAATGCAGTATAATTTGCATTTCAGTCCACTCTCCCTCTTATAAAGGCCACTCTCAACCATGGACCATTCCTCTTATCAGGCCATGAAGCACCCTGAGATTATATAATACTATTAAATTGTTCCCCGTAAGAGAGAGGCCACTTTTTCATAGCAGAAGGGATGGCCTTATAAGAGAGGGAATACAGTATACATAGTTTATAAGGAAGAAGATATGAAGAAATTCCAATTGTGTTTACTGAATGTAGCCATCATGGATAGAAGGACCGTCATGGTCATGATCGTATGGTAGTTGGATTGATGACTACCTATGCAATCAGTGCCTATCACCACTAACATTGTGAGTTCGAATCCCACTCAGGCGATGTGTACTCGATACAACATTATGTGATAAAGTTTGTCAGTGACTTGCAACAGGTCTGTAGTTTTCTCCAGTTTCCTCTCCCAATAACTGAAATATTGTTGAAAGTGGCTTTAAACACCATCAACCATCCCATCTGGGATAGAAGAGGGAGGTGCCAGATACAATTTTGAAAGGGAACCATAAAGAGATCTAAATAGATGATTTTGTATGATTTTTGTCAAAATTGGTCAGCATTATCAGCAAAAATAAGCAATTTGCCAATAAATATATACTATAGTTGATTTGATTCAAGAGAATGGATTTCTAGGAGCATCAGATGTGAGATGTGATGAGAAGTCCATTTCAAGCAACACATATGAAACAAGGGCAATGCAAAGCGTGGTGTATCCCCTCTCCTAACAATTTTACCCTGTGACCTTGACATTTGACCTATGACCTTGAAAATCAATAGGATTCCAGACTCTCCTAAGGACTATGTATGTACCAAGATTGGTCAAAATCCATTGAAGGATGTTGATTCTAGTGTTCACAAGGATGTTACGTGGTAAAAATTTGACCCGGTGACATTGACCTTTGACCTATGACCTTGAAAATCAATAGAGTTCCTGACTCCTAAGGACTAAGTATGTACCAAGTTTGGTCAAAATCCATTGAAGGATGTTGATTCTAGAGTGTTCACAAGGATGTTACATGGTAAAAATTTGACCCCTTGACCTTTGACCCTGAAAATCAATAGGGTTCCAGACTCTCCTAAGGACTATGTATGTACCAAGTTTGGTCAAAATCCATTGAAGGATGTTGATTCTAGAGTGTTCACAAGGATGTTATGCGATAAAAATTTGACCTGGTGACATTGACCTTTGACCTATGACCTTGAAAATCAATAGGGTTCCTGACTCTCCTAAGGACTAAGTATGTACCAAGTTTGGTCAAAATCCATTGAAGGATGTTGATTCTAGTGTTCACAAGGATGTTATGCAGCAAAAATTTGACCTGGTGACCTTGACCTTTGACCTTGAAAATCAATAGGATTTAAGACTCTCCTAAGGATTAAGTATGTACCAAGTTTGGTCAAAATCCATTGAAGGATGTTGATTCTAGAGTGTTCACAAGGATGTTAAGCGGTAACAATTTGACCCGGTGACATTGACCTTTGACCTATGACTTTGAAAATCAATAGGGTTCCAGACTCTCTTAAGGACTAAGTATGTATCAAGTTTTGTCAAAATCCATTGAAGGATGTTGATTATAGAGTGTTCACAAGGATGTTATGCAGTAAAAATTTGACCCAGTGACCTTGACCTTTGACCTTGAAAATCAATAGGGTTCCAGATTCTCTTAAGGACTAAGTATGTACCACGTTTGGTCAAAATCCATTGAAGGATGTTGATTCGAGTGTTCACAAGGATGTCACGGAAGGACGGACGGAATGACGGACGGTAGCGTTACTATATCCCTTCGCAACTTTGTTGGCGAGGGGATAAAAAAACGATAGCATGTTTATCGAGAATTTGGTAAATTGATGTCAGTGACGCATTATAACATCACATGAGAAAACAACTATATTATGTGAATATCACTCTAGTTGCTTGATACAAGATATTATCATGTGTAAAGATCAAAGGGGAAACGTACAAATCATTGCTAAATCCTCTTTATAAGATTGAGGAAAGTGGTAGTTATGTAGCAGGTTTTAGTGTTTACCGGTAGTCTATTCTGGTTTAAAATGTAGAAGTCTTTTTGATGGTTGGTTGGTTTATGGTGTTTAACACCACTTTCAACAATATTTCAGTTATATCATGGAGGTCAGTTTTATTGGTGGAGGAAACTGGAGTGCCCGGAGAAAACCACCGACCTGTCACAAGTCACTGACAAGCTTTATCACATAATGTTGTATCAAGCACACCTCGCCTGTGCAGGATTCAAACTCACAACGTTGGTGGTGATAGGCATTGATTACATACATAATTGTTTGAAGGAATCTCTATATTTAGTACAGCATTGAATAAATAAACATCAAAAGACCACTCCAACCCTGTATGTAGAGACAGATTCTAAAAGTCTATAGCTAGGTCAATTAATTAATCTTACTCCGACATTGGTAACCTTAGTCGATTTTGCCTATCCTGTTTAGGCCCTATGATATTTTTGTTCCCAAAGACTATTAAATCATTTGGTTTTCCAATTTTGTTACTTTGAGCATACTTGATGAAGATGAAGGTTATTCCAGAAATGCATTTTGCACACTAAATTATATATCTACATTTTTATTAGATATGCAGCTCTTTACCTTTTCATAAATAAAACTCTTTACTATCTGAAGTGTGAGACTTTGTTACTGACATGTTGTGTTGTATATTTTGTGTAATTCTCTTAGAAGATATATAATTAAAAACATTTTATTACCTTGAACCTGGTTTTCTTTCAATCTTTTCCAATGTTCCAAAGAAATCACCTGGTTTCAGCTGTAATCAAGATTTTTATTCTTAAATAGGTATTGTATATAAATATAACTCTGTATTTTTAAGATATAGAATAAAGTTTGACCATATAATTTATAGCATTATTTTATCTGTTTTGTGGTATTTTAAATGTTTATTTTTTATTTCTTGGTATGTGGTTTTAAGAATATATGTCTTATATATACCCAAAATATAAAAGATAAAAATAAATATTTTAAAAACTGCATAACAAATATATACAGTACATTGCTGAAAATAATGCTATAAATTATATACACATGTATATACAATTCTGGTATTAATGTTTTTTATGAACTAAAATATGCCACGGTAACTTCATTCTTATAAGTGACACTCTGCCATGTACTCAGGCATCTACATGCACATACATAACACAAAGGCACTCAGCTTTAAGACAAAACAGTAATACCTCCAACAATTTTGTGTGATAAAAAAAATCAATTACATTGTATTTGACTTGAAGATCAAGGACAAAGTGACATCAATACTTCCCTGTCCTATTAAATATAAAAAATGAAAGTAGTAAACTAAAAAATCGATTATTTGATCTTGTGGTCAAAGGTCAGAGTCACAGTGACCTCATTCTCACTCCATAATGTCAGTAATGCATAAAAGTACAAAATATGAAGGCACTGGGCATTATAACAAAAAGCTCTACACCAGACGAGATTGTGTCTAAAGACAGACAACATTTTGAAACCAGTATATATACATATATATACGCTGTGAACTCTGTATTGGTGTATAAGAATAACATAATTATTCTATAATACAACAATCAAATCCATTACTTCTTCATTTCCAGTGAGTTTGAACTCCCACTCAGGTGAGGTGTACTCGATACAACATTACGTGATAAAGTTTGTCAGTGACTTGCGACAGGTCAGTGGTTTTCTCCGGGTAATCAGGTTTCCTCTACCAATAAAACTGAATGCAAGATATAACTGAAATATTGTTTAAAGTGGCGTTAAACACCATAGCCCCCCTAATCCCCTCTTCATTTCCAGATTTTAAAACGTTCTTTGGTAACTTACAATTGTATCACTTTCATCTGTAAGTAAAGGTGTTGGTGACCGAGAATCCACAATGTTGTCTTTGGCATTTAAATATGGGTACGTCAAAGGTTTAACTGAGCCCTTTAAAACTATATAAAGCCCATTTCTTCCAAAAACTGCAAGAATAAAAGAAAAAATAAACTTTAATAGCCATTGTCTTTTCTGAAAATGTTAACATACCTTTGGGCATCCTAAGTAAAATGAAAAATAATTTAATTTGGGCAAAATTATTATGTAACATTAAATTTGATTAGTCGATGCATAAAATTTGATGGAAAAAAAATGCATAATTTAATTTTCATCATACAGACTGTATCTTGTATTTTATAATTGCTGCTTTAGAATAAAAATAATTGTATTATGTTTAAATTATATGCCTATGTTGATAAAAAAAATGTATTGATTCCAATATTTGTTTTACAACAATGTAACTGTGTCTACATCTCACCAGGAAAATTAAATGTGCCACTGTGTAATGGCAAACAGAATTCAGCAAATATTTAAATACAAGTGTTTACAACATTTTTAAAACAAGTGTTTACAACATTGTTAAATACAAGTGTTTACAAGATTGTTAAATACAAGTGTTTACAACATTGTTAAATACAAGTGTTTACAACATTATTAAATACAAGTGTTTACAACATTGTTAAATACAAGTGTTTACAACATTGTTCAACTATTTACACATGTATGTGAGGATAGGCATTTTACTCTAAATCATGTAGAAAATACTTGCATAACTGTATCATTTCACTACAAGTGGAGGTTTGGGCTCATAAAACTTGTTTAACTCATTCACTATTAATAAAAGTGCCTGGACTAAGTCAGGAGAGTAAGCAGTCTTGTATATGTGTGTTAGCAATATCGATTTTGCCTGTTTTTATGATTTTCAAATTGGATTTTGTAAATGTTCCAGTTTTATTTTGCGTTTTTCATTTTATGTATGCCTTAATTCCTTAAACCTATGTAAATTACAGTGTACTTCAATCACCAAATTCAATATTGGACGATTTTAAAAGAATACATGAAAAAGATCGGTATAAGAGATTTTAGTCATTTCCAAATATTAATCTAATTACAGATAAACTTGCTCATGTGGTCAGCTCTATTATGCAGTCATCTGTATTAAAAGGTCACCTTTTTCTAGTCCTGTCATAGATAATTTCATATTAACTGAACCTTTTTCAAGAAGTCACTTATCTTAAAAAGACCACTTTTTCATTGTTCCATAGGTGACCTCTTAATATAGGTTTGACTGTATCTCTATTTATAACTTTACCTGTAAAGTTTTGTTCTTTCCATTGTTCCAGTAAAGCTACAACACACAGTTCTTTCAATATGTTATCTGGCATATTTTCTTTAAAAAAGTCAAAAGTTTTAAATATGGAGAATATCTTATCATTGTCTGCAGCTGTTCGCTCAAATGGTCTGAAAAAGTAATGTATATATATTAAGGTATATTGAAATAAAAATATGTCGTCAATATAATATGTAGGGGCCGTCGTGGTCATGATCGTATGGTAGTTGGATATACAGCTTTAATATAAAATATAAGGGCTGTTGTGGTCATGATCAATGGTAGTTGGATTTACAACTACCTGTGCAATCAGTGCCTATCACCACTAAATTTGTAAGTTTGAATCCCGCTCATGGGAAGGTGTACTCGATACAACTTTATGTGATGAAGTTTGTCAGGGACTTGCTGCAGGTCGGTGGTTTTCTCCGGGTACTCTGGTTTCCTCCACCAATAAAACTGACCACCATGATATAACTGAAATATTGTTGAAAGTGGTGTTAAACACCATAACCCTAACACTCAATATAATATATTCTATCTATCAGCTATACTCCAACAAATACAATAAATAGTTGGCTTGAAATCATTCTAAACCCTTTTCCTTGTACATGGTGAATGTATCTTTCTGTCATACACTACTACAAGATTCCATGAATGATTATATGTATTTTTCTGTGTGAAAATTATGTTTAAATGCTGGAAATGCAATTACAGGTACAGAGTAGCATCCTGCTAATGTTGGCATTAAACACCAATCAATCAATCAATCAATTATACATATAGGGGTTATTTTATATATTTATTTTAAATCTTACAATTTCCTCAATAACTTCCTCAGAGTATTTAAATTATCAGTCCGCACAGCCTCAGGATGTTCACTTTTCCTTTCCTTGTGTAACAAGGGGAGATAATCTCTGATATCATGTGTTATTTCATCAATAGGATATTGCTTGCCCTTGACGGCTTTTTGGTCTTCTGTTTTCTTTCCTACAAACATCAAAACAGTGTTTATTACTTCATTTTAGTATTTAAAGCATAAATTAAAATTACTGCTATTGTCTTTAGCTATACATGACTAAATCCAAACAACTTATATTCAACAGTTGATTAAACTAGAAGTTAAATCATGTTTGCTTGATGGTGTTTAACACGACTTTCAACAATATTTCAGTTATATATCGTGGCGGTCAGTTTTATTGGTGGAGGAATCTGGAGTACCCAGAGAAAACCACTGACCTGTCGCAAGTCACTGACAAACTTTATTACATAACGTTGTATCGAGTACACCACGTCATGAACAGGGTTCTAAGTCACAACTTTAGTGGTATAGGCACTGATTGCACAGGTAGTTGTGCATCCAACTACCATATTTCACGACCATGACAGCCCCTATTCGGTTTCATAATGTGTAAATCTTTGAGTAAAAAAAGTTTAATTGTGTAAATGTTTGATGGCTGATGTCTAAATGTAAACTCATACTATATATATATTCTTATATTACACTTTATGTTTTTATTTTCCCTATTTGTCTTTGTTAGCGCAGCCGGTCAATATTTTCGTATATGGACCAGCCAGGTACCTGCATTATTTTAGATAAAAAGTATAATATAGCAAATAGTTCATGTCACTTCGGGTCATATGGCAGTATATGGACCGGTCCATATAATTTTTTTTTGGTGACAGACCGGTCCATATACTGCCATATGACCCTCAATGCCATGAACTATTTGCTATATATTATTTCGTATGCAAATTAGACAATCACAAAAAAAACCAGAGGCTCTCAAGAGCCTGTATCGTTCACCTGGTAATAAAAAAAACCAATTGGTCCTATGTAAAAACTATGTCCTGCGTCATCTTGGAATTACGATCAACATAAAAAACACAAAGTTTGTAAAGGACCTTCCAATGATTGATGCACAGTTTAGGTTCAATCAGTGCAATAGCTTCAGAGAAGAATATATTTCTGTATTTTCCCCATATGGTTCTGTGTTAATACTATGACCTGTGGTGGCAGCCATCTTGGATTTCCGATCGGCATAAATAACAGGACCTTCCAATGATCATTCCTGGGCAGTTTGGTTTCAACTGTCCTAGTGGTTTCAGAGAAGAAGCATTTTGAAACATTTTTCCCATAGGGTCCAATGTTAAACTAAGTCCTGCCGTAGCCGCCATTTTGAATTTCATATCAGAATAAAAAACGTATATTTTGTAGAGGACCATTCAATGAACATTCATGTACAGTTTGGCTTTAATCATATTTGTAGTTTCTGAGAAGAAGGCATTTGAACATTTTCCCATAGGGTCCAATGTTAATCTATGTCCTGCGGTGGTGGCCATCTTGGATTTCCGATCGGCATAAAAAACACACACCTTGTAGAGGACCTTCCAATGATCATTCCTGGGCAGTTTGGTTTCAATTATCCAAGTGGTTTCAGAGAAGAAGCGTTTTGAAACATTTTTCCCATAGGGTCCAATGTTAAACTAAGTCCTGCCGTAGCCGCCATTTTGAATTTCATATCGGAACAAAAAACGTAAAGTTTGTAGAGGACCATCCAATGTACACACATATGGACAGTTTGGCTTTAATCATATTTGTAGTTTCTGAGAAGAAGGCATTTGAACATTTTCCCATAGGGTCCAATGTTAATCTATGTCCTGCGGTGGTGGCCATCTTGAATTTTCAATCGGCATAAAAAAACAGAAACTTTGTAGAGGACCTTCCAATGATCATTCCTGGGCAGTTTGGATTCAATTGTCCAAGTGGTTTCAGAGAAGAAGCGTTTTGAAACATTTTTCCCATAGGGTCCAATGTTAAACTAAGTCCTGCCGTAGCCGCCATTTTGAATTTCATATCGGAACAAAAAACCTAAAGTTTGTAGAGGACCATCCAATGAACATTCTTGTACAGTTTGGCTTTAATCATATTTGTAGTTTCTGAGAAGAAGGCATTTGAACATTTTCCCATAGGGTCCAATGTTAATCTATGTCCTGCGGTGGTGGCCATCTTGGATTTCCGATCGGCATAAAAAACACACACCTTGTAGAGGACCTTCCAATGATTATTCCTGGGCAGTTTGGTTTCAATTATCTAAGTGGTTTCAGAGAAGAAGCGTTTTGAAACATTTTTCCCATAGGGTCCAATGTTAAACTAAGTCCTGCCGTAGCCGCCATTTTGAATTTTATATCGGAACAAAAAACGCAAAGTTTGTAGAGGACCATCCAATGAACATTCATGTACAGTTTGGCTTTAATCATATTTGTAGTTTCTGAGAAGAAGGCATTTGAACATTTTCCCATAGGGTCCAATGTTAATCTATGTCCTGCGGTGGTGGCCATCTTGGATTTCCGACCGGCATAAAAAACAGAAAATTTGTAGAGGACCTTCCAATGATCATTCCTGGGCAGTTTGGTTTCAACTGTCCAAGTGGTTTCAGAGAAGAAGCATTTTGAAACATTTTTCCCATAGGGTCCAATGTTAAACTAAGTCCTGCCGTAGCCGCCATTTTGAATTTCATATCGGAACAAAAAACGTAAAGTTTGTAGAGGACCATCCAATGAACATTCATGTACAGTTTGGCTTTAATCATATTTGTAGTTTCTGAGAAGAAGGCATTTGAACATTTTCCCATAGGGTCCAATGTTAATCTATGTCCTGCGGTGGTGGCCATCTTGGATTTCCGATCGGCATAAAAAACACACACCTTGTAGAGGACCTTCCAATGATCATTCCTGGGCAGTTTGGTTTCAATTATCCAAGTGGTTTCAGAGAAGAAGCGTTTTGAAACATTTTTCCCATAGGGTCCAATGTTAAACTAAGTCCTGCCGTAGCCGCCATTTTGAATTTTATATCGGAACAAAAAACGCAAAGTTTGTAGAGGACCATCCAATGAACATTCATGTACAGTTTGGCTTTAATCATATTTGTAGTTTCTGAGAAGAAGGCATTTGAACATTTTCCCATAGGGTCCAATGTTAATCTATGTCCTGCGGTGGTGGCCATCTTGGATTTCCGACCGGCATAAAAAACAGAAAATTTGTAGAGGACCTTCCAATGATCATTCCTGGGCAGTTTGGTTTCAACTGTCCAAGTGGTTTCAGAGAAGAAGCATTTTGAAACATTTTTCCCATAGGGTCCAATGTTAAACTAAGTCCTGCCGTAGCCGCCATTTTGAATTTCATATCAGAATAAAAAACGTATATTTTGTAGAGGACCATTCAATGAACATTCATGTACAGTTTGGCTTTAATCATATTTGTAGTTTCTGAGAAGAAGGCATTTGAACATTTTCCCATAGGGTCCAATGTTAATCTATGTCCTGCAGTGGCGCCCATCTTGAATTTCCGATCGGCATAAAAAAACAGAAACTTTGTAGAGGACCTTCCAATGATCATTCCTGGGCAGTTTGGTTTCAATTATCCAAGTGGTTTCAGAGAAGAAGCGTTTTGAAACATTTTTCCCATAGGGTCCAATGTTAAACTAAGTCCTGCCGTAGCCGCCATTTTGAATTTCATACCAGAACAAAAAACGTAAAGTTTGTAGAGGACCATCTAATGAACATTCATGTACAGTTTGGCTTTAATCATATTTGTAGTTTCTGAGTAGAAGGCATTTGAATATTTTCCCATAGGGTCCAATGTTAATCTATGTCCTGCGGTGGCGGCCATCTTGGATTTCCGACCGGCATAAAAAACAGAAAATTTGTAGAGGACCTTCCAATGATCATTCCTGGGCAGTTTAGTTTCAACTGTCCAAGTGGTTTCAGAGAAGAAGCATTTTGAAACATTTTTCCCATAGGGTCCAATGTTAAACTAAGTCCTGCCATAGCCGCCATTTTGAATTTCATACCAGAACAAAAAACGTAAAGTTTGTAGAGGACCATCTAATGAACATTCATGTACAGTTTGGCTTTAATCATATTTGTAGTTTCTGAGTAGAAAGCATTTGAACATTTTCCCATAGGGTCCAATGTTAATCTATGTATTGCGGTGGTGGCCATCTTGGATTTCCGATCGGCATAAAAAACATAAAATTTGTAGAGGACTTTCCAATGATCATTCCTAGGCAGTTTGGTTTCAATTATCCAAGTGGTTTCAGAGAAGAAGCGTTTTGAAACATTTTTCCCATAGGGTCCAATGTTAAACGAAGTCCTGCCGTAGCCGCCATTTTGAATTTCATACCAGAACAAAAAACGTAAAGTTTGTAGAGGACCATCTAATGAACATTCATGTACAGTTTGGCTTTAATCATATTTGTAGTTTCTGAGTAGAAGGCATTTGAATATTTTCCCATAGGGTCCAATGTTAATCTATGTCCTGCGGTGGCGGCCATCTTGGATTTCCGACCGGCATAAAAAACAGAAAATTTGTAGAGGACCTTCCAATGATCATTCCTGGGCAGTTTGGTTTCAACTGTCCAAGTGGTTTCAGAGAAGAAGCATTTTGAAACATTTTTCCCATAGGGTCCAATGTTAAACTAAGTCCTGCCGTAGCCGCCATTTTGAATTTCATATCGGAACAAAAAACCTTAAGATTGTAGAGGACCATCCAATGAACATTCATGTACAGTTTGGCTTTAATAATATTTGTAGTTTCTGAGAAGAAGGCATTTGAACATTTTCCCATAGGGTCCAATGTTAATCTATGTCCTGCGGTGGCGGCCATCTTGGATTTCCAATCGGCATAAAAAACATAAAATTTGTAGAGGACCTTCCAATGATCATTCCTGGGCAGTTTGGTTTCAACTGTCCAAGTGGTTTCAGAGAAGAAGCATTTTGAAACATTTTTCCCATAGGGTCCAATGTTAAACTAAGTCCTGCCGTAGCCGCCATTTTGAATTTCATATCGGAACAAAAAACCTTAAGATTGTAGAGGACCATCCAATGAACATTCATGTACAGTTTGGCTTTAATCATATTTGTAGTTTCTGAGAAGAAGGCATTTGAACATTTTCCCATAGGGTCCAATGTTAATCTATGTCCTGCGATGGCGGCCATCTTGGATTTCCGATCGGCATAAAAAACAGTAACTTGGTAAAGGACATTCCAATGATCATTCCTTTACAGTTTGGGTTCAGTCAGTTCATTAGTTTCGGAGAAGAAGATCTTTGAAATTTCAGCCAATCAGAGCATATTATTGGCCCTGGCAGCCATATTGAATATCCGACTGGAACGAAAAACAGTAACTTTGTAGAGGACCATCCAAGGAACATTCCTGCTAAGTTCGGTTCCAATCGGCCAAGTGGTTTCGGAGAAGAAGCTTGAAATGTGAAAAGTTTACAGACGACAGACGACAGACGACGGACGCCAAGTGATGGCAATAGTTCACCTGGACCTTTGGTCCAGGTGAACTAAAAAAGGTGGAGATTAATCTAAACTTTATTTTTTACCTGTTGCATTGTGGGTAATACTCATTTGTGATGGAATCTTCTCAATACTACAAAATAAAATTATTTATAACTTATATTTTCAAATGTAAAAATAAAATATTGAAAATAATGATGGGAGCGTAGCTATAGTCTGACAGCTCGTTAGTCCGACAGCCCAATAGTCTGACAGCCCGATAGTCCGACAGAGATGGGTTATTTTTCACTTTCATCGTTCAAGTAAGAACAATAACAAAGTAAAAATTTCCTATCTGCACATAAGTCTCAACACTTGCTAACAACATTAATAGGAACATATGTACCAAATTTCACCCCAATCCCTTCTTCGGTTCTTGAGAAGACGTTTTTAAAAGATTGACCAATCAGAAATTTCAAATTCCTGTGGCGGCAATGTTTATGACGAATCAGCACCAAAGAAACAATACTTGTGCGGGAACTCATAGGGAACATCACTGCCAGGTTGGTTTCCTGTTCTGTATTTCTCAAGAAGAAGTTTGAAGTATGAAAAGTTAACAAACAGACTGATGACAGACATCAAGTGATGGCAAAAGCTCACACTGGCCATTTGCCAGGTGAGTTAAAATGAAAACACACTGGCAAATTTTATCTGTCAGATTATTTCCAATTTTATTCGGGTCGGAATATTTATTTTTACAAGATTTGGAGGCCAGAATATTTATTTTCTTTGCATCGCAGTAAGGACTCCTGATAAACATACTATTTATTTTATTTTCTCATGACAAGGCCAGATTTAGTTTTAGTTTCCAATGATCAGCATATTTAATTCCAAAACTATCAGCCCCCCCCTCTCCCCTCAGAATCAAATGGCTTTCCCCTAATTGCTCCTATTCATCTTATTAGATGAAGAAAAAACCGTGCATTTACAGATGAACCACAAGAGATAGATGCCAAGTGATGTATTTCCTTTCCAATATGTGGACACTAAATTTGCAGATTCATAAAACAAACAAACAATTTTCAATATTTATATTAATTTATGACTAATTCAATAATTGGAAAAAAAAGTTATAATGAAAAAGTCCAATTTTCCAGTAATCTTCCTAGATGTACATAATCTTCTCAGAGTGGTGTTACTTAATAGGAAACCACCCAGTGGCAAACTGCATCCCAATACTCTTCCAGGTTCCTTACTCCATTCCTATATTCCTGTTTTAGTCGAATCAATCTGCATTCAAGATCTCTCCATTTTCTTCTTCTTGCTGGTGGTGCATAATCCCTGTTGGCTTCGTCCACGGATGACTCAGTATTGCCTTGTTCATCCTTCAAGCAATGAATGACTGTCCAAAGTGATGGATGGCTGACGGACACACAAGTATTCCACTGGCGATGATAACCTATCAAAAATAATAATAGATATATAAATTATTTTCTTTTGTTGGCTAATTATATTTTACTTATACAAAGATTTGAAGTATACGACAAAAACTTGAATCGACTTATGAAAATTATAGAAATATTTGTTGATAATAAAATCCGACGAATAAACAGAATAATTGTCGAAAAAATATGTTTTAACTGCTACTTATGTTATCACAGTCAAGAGTGGTCAGAATAAATATAAAATTTGTTAATTTTTATTCTGAAACATGTTAATTTCAGTTTCTCCGGTATTTATTTTCATGGGACAAAGATTCCGTTCAAATAAGGTTTCAAAGTAGTTGAATGTGATAAACGTTTGTCAGTGACTTGCGACAGGTCAGTAGTTTTCTCTGGGTATTCCGGTTTCCTCCATCAGTAAAACTGACCGCCACGATATAACTGAAATATTGTTAAAAGTGGCATTAAACATCATAAACTAAACTTAAACCAGCAAAGTAGTTGAAGTCAAAAAGCTCGAGAAATTGGCGCTGCAACCTACTGCTTGTTATCAATAGTCGGAAAATTTGATTCACTAGTGCCATAGAAAGGGCCCGGGTGGCTCAATGAGTTAGGTAGTTTGATTACCTAACAACTCATACAAGCCTATCACCAATTCGGCGTGGGTTCGTGCCGGGCTTTGTAAATTACAAAAAAGAGTGCACTCGACTCGCAGCCACAAGTGATAAAGTTTACCAGTTGCTTGCCCATGGTTGGTGGTTCTCTCCCCCTTCTTCCACCACTAAAATTTGTCGCCATGATGTAGCTGAAATATTGCTGAAAGTGGCGTTAAACACAATAAACCAAATCAACTAGTGTCATAGGTAGATGTAATAATTTGTTATCAGTTAAAACTTCATAGGTCTTCATTTTCATAGAAAATTTCGGAAATTAGAATAAAATATATGCATATTCCTACCCCTCACAGTTCAAATACATAACATGGGTTTCCAGGGGGGGGGGGGGGGGATTTTTTTTCCTGGAAAAATATTCAAAATAAAATATATCTTTGTAGACATATATATATATATATATATATATTCCTTTCAATTTTTTTTCATTGAATAGTTTCGATAAGAACAATAATCTCGAGAATTCTTACTTACTTTCAACGTAATTATTGGTGTGGGTGTCCATGTTTCATTCATAAACATTCCACATTTGAGGGACAAAGATTCCATTCAAATAATTTGCTTCAAAGTAGTTGAAGAAGTGAAGAAGCTCTGGAAATTGGCACTGCAACCTTCGCGTTCTGCGGCTTGTAATCAATAGCAGAAAAGTTTGTCTCACTAATGCCATAGGTAAATAACCAATCGTTATCACTTTCCTGATTGTCTTTTTCAGTCTCCTATTTTGTCTATAGTCTCTAGCTAATCCAAGAGATTGCACTCTTCTCCATAAATTTTGTCCAAAATGAAAGTAACAACCACTTATTCTGGCATTTGGAAGTTCTGTTTCGACAGCAGCAATTAGAGACTGTTCATAATCTGATATTACTAGGTGTGGATGCCATCGATGTCTGCTTGTTCTTCTGACATTTGCTTTACTACTTGAAATGTTTGTCTATATTGGCCAATTAGCTGCCCAGTCATCAGGACATTTACTAAGCAGATAACCCTGATTCTGTACTTTCCGTGTATACTAAAGTACTGTCTATACAGAGAAGGTGATGTGCGGAAGGTGCCGTCCATGTATACCTCCTGGCATCTTTGTAGGCATATTAGATTTTCATCTGGAGAATACAAGGATGCCCCAGTCATTGTCCTGGTGCAAAAAGAAATTGTCGCCAGACCATGTTTCTCTCCACGTGTCTTCTATTGTAATGTCATCAATGGTTAGCTGCAATAATGTAGCTCCTGTGACAAACTTGTGTCTCGGCAGAGCTACAACGCAGTCCCATTCGTCACAATGGAGCAAAAAATAAGTTGCAGTTGAAACATAAAAACTCACTATTTACGCTTCAAACATTTCATTATAACTATTACTGATGATCCCAGTCCTTGTTAGATCGGTTTGGCTGAGAAATATATATGCTTTTCAAAGGTAGCAACAACCTTGTTCAAATTTATCGATCGTTTGTCATAACCGGAAACTAAATATGGTATTTCTTACTACGATGCTTACGACGGCTGATGTAAACATTCACGCCTTAATCACCAAATATGGTATCGACATCCAAATAGTGAGGCCGGAAATGACGAAATTCAAAATGTTCAGAGAGAAGTTTTTATTTTGTGGGAATTACATTCTAAAATACTGGTAGGTGATAAAAACTTGTTATAATAATGGACAAAAGGAAAGGTTATGTCTTATTATTGATAAATGCAGGTGTCAGAAACTCTGTAACTGAGCGCAAAAAATTTCGGCGGCTGCTCCATTACGTGTAATGGCATCCCGTTATAACCCTTGCGAGTAAGCGAGCATTTAGGGTTTTATTATTAGAACTAATCAATGGTGTGAGGAACGGCAGGGACATGTTCAAGTCTTGTGTGTGTCATTGATGTTCTAATTCTATGGAATTCTGGTATATGTTCCCGGTCACTACCTCCCCTGCTCATAGCTCGAGCAACTTTATTATACACTCTTTTTATGGGGACAGTAGGGTCTTCTCTAACAGCATCTTTCATTTGATTCAATGCTTCATTTTTCCCTATCATATCATCGTCTTCCTCATGGGTATGCTCAATCTCTTGTAGAATCTGGATATTTGGATTCATATCATTTAAGTCGAAAATATTTGTTCTTAAATTTGTCCTGCATTCTTTTCTCCAACAACGCCAATAAATAGATTCTGTCCTTTGTCTGTTTTTCTGGTATTTAAATCCGCTATGTATGAGGACCTTCCCTCCCCGGTTACCAACTATAACCCTGGCGGCCATACTACAAATGCCCTTAAAACTTCACTCCCAACTTTATATATATACCCAAACCCAATTGACATTCATGCGACACATGAATCACTATTTGTTTACACACGCAAAAAACGTTGAACACGGTCAAGGTCGCATGTCATTCTATTTTTGGACAAACATTGACTGAAGAAATTTAAAGTGTCAGAAATGCACTGTAAAGTGAAATGTATGAGACCGGATGAAAGTTAATATATTTGCGTACACGGTCAAGGTCGTAATTAGTAGTTTGGAATATTAATTCTAAGATGATGATCTTGAACTTTGTATGGTGACGGGGGTATATAAAATAAATATTACTGGGAACGGACAGACACATTACAAAACAAGCACACATTTAAAGGGAACGCCCCTTCTAAAATACAATGTATGGGTTAATATGACTTTTTGAAATAAAAAGAAAGTCATGGAAAACTGACAATATATGCTATTACAATCTTTGTAAGCCTCACTCCGCTTCAATATCCCCCCTTGTGAAAAAGAAGACAAAGTTAAGTGATGCTTTCTTTCCGTGTCCAATCTCGCAATGGAAAAATTTAAATGCTTAAGTTTTCAGAATATTTCCATATTCTAAAATTTGCGACTTCATCAATGATAATAAAGTGAATCATGTACTTCCTGCGAATCAGATGCGGATCCACAGATTTTTAAATGGTTTTAGCCTAATTTTTGCCGATATTTTATGGTCGATTTTAACGGGTTTTTTTTTAAATTTCCTAGCGAAAAGTCTAAACGCCCCATCTTGAATCGCCAATGTGAGTTATGTAACGCTTAATATGATCTTTATGTTGATTCTACACAATTGAATTCAAGAAATGTTGTATAAACGTAATTATATACTCTTCCCTCATTTGAACACACACAAAAAAAAACAGTTAATTTTACGAAAATATTTGTAATATATACTTCAGTAAACCACATAAGAATCTTTCAATGCCAGTTTTTAATATATGCATCACTAAACCACAGAAGAATATTGTAATGCCAGGATCTTGCTTTTATAGTGCACAAAACTCGATTAGGTGAATATTTCTAATAAGAACAGATATTTTATTTTCCTAGATTAGCTTTTAAATGTACTTAGTCTGTCGGACTACTGGGCTGTCGGACTATCGGGCTGTCGGATTATAGGTCTGACCCCGTAATGATTGATCTTCAAAAGGGATCTGATGCCATCGGCCATTAAAATCCTAGCAACAATAAATGGTTTCAATCATATTTAACAGGAAGAAAACAGTTGGTTATTGTTAATGGTACGGAATCCAATTTGACAGACATAAGCTGTGAAGTACCACAGGGAAGTATTCTGGGTCCTTCATTGTTATGTCAAAGATATGTCCATTGGCACAACTCAGACTGTAAATTTCTACTATATGCAGATGACAGTACAATTATGTTTTCCCATAAAAATCCACAATCTACCTCTCCAAAATTTGGTAAAGAACTGGAATCATGTAGCGAGTGGCTTATCGACAACAAGCTTTCTCTACACCTTAGCACAACTGAATGCATTCTTTTTGGGCAAAAACATACATTATTGTGTACCCAGTCATGCTTTGGAAACAATAAAAACTTGAGTACTGCACTTTATAATGGTAATGAAACCACAAAAAATTAGATTATTACGTTTGAAGTTTCTTAATCTATCTTAAAGTTTATCTTGTTTTTTACCATAAAGTAATTTCATTTTTTGTTAAAATTTTATCATTAGAGAATTAACGTAATTACCTTTTTCTTGACTGTGCATGAAATATTCGTTTTTTGGGTGGTTTAGCAAAAATTTCTTTGTAATTTTTCATAAATGCTTCATGTGCTTCATCTGTACTCCGTTCATCTTCCCTGTAATAAATATTAACAAATAATAAGAAATGTGGTTTGATGTTTTACCTGTTGCTATCAAAGTTTTAAAATATTTATAAAATACAGCATTATTCCTTTCAAATCAGGGGGTCCGTCAGGGTCGTGATTGTATGGTAGTTGGATTTACAACAACTTATGCAGTCAGTGCCTATCACCACTAACGTTGTGAATTTGAATCCTGCTTGTGGTGAGGTGTACTCTTTACAAATTTATTCGAAAAAGTTTGTCAGCGACATGCAGCAGGTCGGTGTTTTTCTCTGGGTACTCTGGTTTCCTCCACCAATAAAACTGATCGCCACGATATAACTGAAATATTGTTGAAAGTGGCGTCAAACACCCTCAAACAAACAAACAAACAAACATTTCAAATCAGTCGTCGTTTTTTATGTTACGTTTCTTTTATCCTTAACATACATTAAACACTAAGAGGAGTTTTCTCATTATGAGTTTACAGACAGAATGTATGTACACATAAACACAATACATGTATATCAATTTCAAGAAAGTTCACAGATCATATTTTAATTTAGAAAAAAAAACTTATAAATTTCTTGATAAAACAATTAATTACCTCCCTTTCAATCCTTCTATTTCACACAGCCACCTTAATTTTTCATAATCAACTGTAGGTGTTGGGATATCGTCTGTCTTTTTTGCTGAAATGTTATATAGATTTGAATAAATTATTGAGTCATGATTCATTGAGAAAAAGGCAACAGTTGTAATTTAAGGATTATGTCTACTAACATGTGTGCAATCACTGCCGATCACCACCAGGGTTTTGAGTTTGACATGTTTTTCTCAAGGTGTAATTGATACAAAATAATTATGTGATCGTTTGCACTAACTTAAACAAAAGTATTGAGAAATCAATTTAATTATAATTAATTAATGTCCAATCCATTTGGATTGGTCAATAAAATATAAATAGTTAATTAAATGAGTTTTGTTTTCTTGATATGTAGTGCCTTAATGCATGAAATTTTGAGAAAATTATATTGTCAAATAGGGGAATTGAAGTTGGTTTGGCAGAATCTGGCTTAGAATTCTTGAGAAATTAAAATTTGAGAAAAATCAGGCAAATACTCAGTACATTTCTCAAAACAAAAACAAAAAAACCTGATATTTTCATTTTACTTTAACCTCAGCAAAATCTTACATCACTTGACCTTGATACCAAACTTAAGTTTGAGAATATTGTATCATATTCATTTGTTGTGATGTACAAATTAAAGGGAGGTGTAAATATTTGAAGACAGGTAATGATTGAGTTTCAGTAGATTTGGCTTTCCATATTTTTGTCTCAGTTTAACACAGACATGACAGAAGGGGTACAGGACGTTTCGGCCATAGTACCAGTTCGGCCATAGTCGTTTCGGCCATAGTATCAGTTCGGCCACACTTTATAAAGACGTTTCGGCCATGGTTTTATTTATGTTGTTTTATGTATTTTTTATAACAATATTAGGCATTAATAATCATATTGAATACAAAAAGAAATAAAAAATTGAGAAAAAACGATATATTTTAGCAAATATTATCACTATTCTTCTTTTCCCAATCGCGGCGATGTGCAGGTCCACATGAAAAGAAGAAAACAAAATCTACGTTTTACATAGTTTTAAGTCTTATAAATCTAGATTTAATAACCATTTTCAGTACTTTATTATAAAAAAAAAATTATTTAACAAATATTATCATTGTTCTTCTTTTCCCAATCGCTGCCATTTGCAGATCGACACGAAGAAAAGAAGTCATAATCTACGATTTACTTAGTTTTGACTTTATATACGTCCTTGGTTTTGAGTGTTACCTATATGCAAATCTGGAATTAATCATCATTTTCTGTACTTTATTACAATTTTTTTTTTATTTAAAACGATATATTTTAGCAAATATTATCATTGTTCTTCTTTTCTTTTCCCAATCGCGGCGATTTGCAGATCTGAAAATCACGCCGATTGAGAGAAGAAGAATAATGGGGCCATGATTTGGTTAATAAACTTATTTCTATTTCTATATAATAATTTTTTTTATATTAATCATGAAATTTCGGAATTTTAATTTTTTAAACCATTTTATTCCTCAAAGAATCCATACTGACTACGACTACAGACTACGACTCATTTTCTTCATACAAAAGTATGAAAATAACAAAGTAAATAAATGGTCAGTCATCTAGATGCCAATATGATATGCGTATGTGTAATTACCACGATTACTATAAAAATAATTCCCCTAAGAATCGATACTAAAAAGTACAGACTATGACACTCGATTTTTTCATCCATACTTACGAAAATAACAAAGTAAATAAATGGTCAGTCATCTAAGATAAGAATAAGATAAGAAAACTTTATTTTGATTCGGCACATAATAAAACGGTACAACATAAGCTCTAAGGAGCTTTTTAACGAATATACATTAACAATAAAACAACACAAGTCACATGCAAAGTTACAAACTAAAATAAGCTAAGACATACAGGCATAAAAGAAGGACTGTGTATAGATCTGAACAAGAACCCACGTGGCAAGTGCCTCTTTGGACTCTTGTTCAAGATACACACACAGATGCTCCAACATAAAGCAGCATTTAAAAAAGAAGCAGCAGGTAAAAAAAATAAATAATACTGAATACTTAAAACTGGTACCAACATAATCAGTAAAAACAGCACTGTCTAACTAAAAAATCAAAGAATATAAAATTTTCAAGCCAAACTACAAGCAAACCAGAAGCAAAATTTTAATCATCTACATGCAGAACAGCGACATTTGGACCCATTCCAGGACTGCAAAAGACTCTTGAATTGAGAGAAGCTATTTTCAGTCCTGAAATGATCTGGGAGGCTGTTCCACAATGCCGATGCAGCAAATCTGAAAGAGTTTTTACCGTACCGTGCATACTGCATATAGATGCCGGCCGGGGACCAGGTGGCAATCACAGGGGCTCGCAGTTATATTTTCACATCACCAGGTATGTATTAAAAAGAAGAAGGGAGGACATTTTTTGGGGGGCCAAAAGTGAAAGTAGAGTTTCGGCACCTTTTTTCACTTCAAAAACGGTTTAGTCTTTGTTCTTCCCATAAAATTAATGCAATTATCGATGTTTTTTGCTGATTGACTGGTTTACAGTGGAATAACACTCGTTTTTAAATTCCAAGCGGTTTGGACAACTTCTTATCATACTCAATTCCGGTTTATACAGACTAAATATCAAGGTGAGTTTTCATTGGTCGAAGGATTTAAACTGGCATTTTTGCGGGGAATTATTTACTCATCTTGTCAAAAGATATTCTTAAAATGCTGTCTTCCTATATTTCCAGATTGATCGAGACAAGGAAAAAATATATTTTAATGCAAGAGATTTAAGTTGACTTTTTTCCTACTTTTTAAAATTATATTTCGATTTTTTTATTTCTATCAATATTATTAAGTCCGTATAAACCGGAAATGAGTATGATAAGAAGTTGTCCAGACCGCTTGGAATTTAAAAACGTGTGTTATTCCACTGTAAACCTGTCAATCAGCAAAAAACAACGATATTTGCATTAATATTATGGTAAGAACAAAGTCTAAATCGTTTTTGAAGCGAAAAAAGGTGCTGAAATTCTACTTTCACTTTGGACAGCAAAAAAAGTGTCCTCCCTTCTCTTTTAACATATACCTGGCGATGTGAAAATATAACTGCGATCCCCTGTGGTGGCAATGCCTCGCTGGGTTCCCACTGGCATCCACATGCAGCATGACATAATAAAGCAGAAAATTAAGCATGTTTGGATAAAAAATTGACAAGCACTAAAACAAAGCAATGTATATCTAAAAGCTATATGCAAATAAAAAGAGCAAAAACAGTAGCAGATGCCAATCAATGAATATGTGATGTGCATTACCATGATTAATTAAAAAAAATCACCTAATAATCCATACTAAAGTACAGACTACAACACTCAGTTTCTTCATCCATACTTATTAAATATAAACTATGGCCGAAACGTACTACGGCCGAACCAGAGTGTGGCCGAAACGTCTCGAAAGCGACAGAGGAAACCCATGAAAACAGACAAAATGGTATGCAATATGACTTCTGCTTGGACTATCTTATTAAATCTGACAAATTCTTAACAGAATTTTGACATGGTAGGATCAACTCATTTTAAATGAAGAAAAACTGTGACAAGTCGCTAATGACATTCACGAAAACTTAGCCAACGCTTGAGACGGAATTCAGCAGAAAAAAAGCTGAGTTTGGTTGAGAAATCAGATCATAGAAAAATCTCTATTGAGATTTGATTTCGAGTGAAAAAAAAATTTTTTTTATTCGAGATATCAAAGAATGGTATTAATTCAATATCATTGTCATTGATATTTGACTTCCGACTGACTGACTGGAGATACAGATCAGAAAATTTCTCCGAAAGTCAAATCTGAACGAGATTATATCTTCACTTTATTCAGTCATTTATTTATCAACTGCAATTTTGCTGTAACATTTAACCGGCTTGACAATAATGAATATCCTTACATTTTGCATTTTGTTTTCCAAAATAAGAAACCCATTCTGGTTTGGATATACTGCAGTCTACTTTTACAAGTGCCATATCAATGTTAATTGAATATTTACGGCCACCTGCTTTATTTACGACGCCATGTTGTTTACAAAAGTGTCCGAGCAACGAGACTAGTTTCGAACTGATATAAATATATTTCCAAATGTTTGGACTATTTAAATAAGAATGTGACTATATGAATATAATATTAAAACAATATGAAATAAACACCATTTATATATAATAAAAAATACGAAACAATGTTTCTAAACATCTTATTTTTTTTTTAGTATGGCAGAATTTCCAACCGTTGGGAACCACTGTACTGTAGAATTTTGTAAACAACTTGGTATTGAAAGAACTTTCTATCTTATTTCTAAATTCAAGATATCAAAATACCTTCCCTCTGACAGAGCCATATTGTTTTATGCCTGGAACTAATTAGTATAGATACAAAAAAGTTAATTAAATATAGGAAGCCTCTTTTAAAAAAATGCAGTCTTCTCCCTTTATTTATCCAGAACACAGATATTCTTTTTCTAGGATCTAATATTTATTGCAATGTAATTTTTCGTTTCTAAAATTGTTCAAAATAATAATTATACCTTCTCGCAGTTAAAATTTTGGATTATTTTATTATATATTTAGAGTTTTTGTAAATGGAATTTTATTTTGTTACCTTATGGTATACTGTATTTTTAAAAGTATTACAAAAATTTTACTATAAGGTTAAACATTTCTAATACTTTTAAAATATATATCACAAAAACAAAAAACAAAAAATATCACTCAACTGCAATGTCACAGCTGTCACGTCTGTGATTGTATGGTAGTTGGATTTACAACTACCTATGCAATCGGTGCTATTTACCATTGATGTTGTGATTTCGAATCTCGATCACAATGAGGTGTACAACATTATGTGATATAGTTCGTTAGTGACTTGCAATTGTGAGGTCGATGGTTTTCTCCTAGTCCTCTGGTTTCCTCCTCCAATAAAATTGACTGCCACAATATAACTGAAATATTGTTGAAAGTGGCGTAAACACCATCAAACAAACAGCAATATCACATGATCTATTTTTTTTCCAAATTATGGCACTTAGTTTATTGATATACACATTCCTATTAAAAGTGGGATTGGTTTAACTTAAATGATATTTTCTTAATCTCAATTAACAATCGTCTCACCAGGCATTGAACTGTAATCATTAAAATTGTGTCACTCACTGTCTGTATCAGACAACCAATCAGCATCTACAGACTACTGATTGTGTGCAATAAGAGGATCCAGTCAACATAATCAGTCTTTGAAATCTCTTGACATCTCTCTCTTCTGCATACTTTTCTACTGTATGTTATTTTTCTCACTTTTGAGACAGACCAGTTCCTACTTTTAGCGATGTGAGATTTTCTTATCTTGCACTAGTGCAAGACAAAAAAAATCACGTGCGTTTTACCGGCAAATGCATGCTCTACATTTTATGTCAACTGCCCCCCAATTCTCCATGCTTTTCATTTTTAAAATAAACAATTAACCACGATTCTACTACATAAGTATTTTTTAATTCATTTATGTATTATATTCTGCTAGCTAACGTGCACCTTTCACGGTGTTTGATTCTTTTTTCAGGCTCTCTTCCAGTCAATGTTTGTTTACTTTGAGTAAATAATAGAGTGCTCTCCCTTGTTAGTAACTAACGTAAAGAAAGAAATTGCCTCCCTTTGACCAAATTCAAATTTTTTTTTTACAGGTATTCATCTCTGTTGTAGTAACATTTATAATATATTTATTAAATACATTGTACTTTATGATGAAATACATTTGAAATACTGCCAAGATACGGTTGCATATGGATAAATCGAATATTTACTTCAGCAATGGAAAAATAAATTGCGGGAAAACGCTCGATGGAATGTAAACAAAAACAATTAGGTGTTTAGTGAGAAATAAAATCAAACACCGGAAAAAGTACAAGATAGGGAAATCTCCGACACCCTTGGTAGGAGGTGTTTTTATGTGTTACCAACATATCACTCATCTGGGTGATATTGACATGTCTTGTTCAGTTTAATATATATTAAAAATGTCTCCTGCAGTATTTAGAGTGTTGCTTACTATCACCTGAAATACATTAAAAAGTAAGGAAATATATTTAAAAGAACAAAAGATATATCTGTATTACTAGAAAAAGTGATAAATCACTATGTCTCTGGCTGAACTGAATTGCTTAGTGGTGTAATGGTTAGCACACTTGTCCTAAGTGTAAAAGATTGTGTGTTCAAACTTTGATCAGGTCTAATTAAACCCATCACAAGGACATTGTTATTTGCTGCTTCATTGTTATAGTCCGTTTGACTTCTATAAATGTTCAGAAAAAAATTCTTAAAAATCCAGTTTACAAGTCAACAATTTGTTTTCTAGATGTATATTAAATATATGATATAAACAAATTCTGACAATTAATTTCAAATTTGTTGGTCCATTATTAGTTACCCATTAGGCCTCTATATTAAATATATTTTCTGAAGTGTAAAAATCTACCTGGAGTGAGTACAAATAATGTAAAAGCCCAACCATCAAAACAAAATAATAGACATGTGCTTTCAATGTATATTTCATTGTACCAAGTGACATGGGACATTTAAATTTAAAAGGCTACTCATTAACTGACCATAAAGTGATGTCCTTTAATATTTAAATGTTTTATGTCTTATGTTATTTGTACTCACTCCATCCAAATTTTTACTATAAGTAGAAGTCATTAAGGAAAGAGACAAGGCTAATACTAAGATTTATTTTGATGAGCTAACCTTGAATTTGGTTCATACTTAAAAAAATTCAATATGCATGCTTGTGTTTCTATAAAATTTAATCGATACAATTAGTAGTAATTCTTATTGGTTTTTTTTTATAGATTTCTTGCCATTTGTGTGTGATGGGTGTTCAAAAACATTTTGGTATGTACATGTAGAATTAATATTCATCCTGCAAATAAATAAATACATGTTATGATGTAGTTGAATGAATATTCATATTAATCAATCAATCTAATTAAAATAAGAACTCCACACATTTTGTTTGTTTGGCTCCCATGCAACAGCCAAGCAAAAAAAAAATAAGCAAGTGCAGAGATCTAATTTTAATAAGATTATTTACTATAATTGACATTCATTTCATTCATTCATTTGTTAATTTAACTTCTATAAACCAAACCCCTGTCAATTCCAAACACTTAAGTTGGTGCCAATGAGGTTTTGTTTAGACAGATTTCACTACATAATCCTTTAGAGATTGTCCTGATTTAATATGTTAGTGATGTTATTTTCAGTACATTAAATAAGTTAGTTATGTTATTTTCAGTGCATTAAATATGTTAGTGATGTTATTTTCACTGCATTAAATATGTTAGTGATGTTATTTTCAGTGTATTAAATATGTTAGTGATGTTATTTTCAGTGCATTAAATAAGTTAGTGGTGTTATTTTCAGTGCATTAAATATGTTAGTGATGTTATTTTCACTGCATTAAATAAGTTAGTGATGTTATTAAGTCTCCCAAACAAAGTTTGGAGGACTTATTGTTTTTGCTCCATTTCTTATTATTATTATTATTATTATTATTCTTATTATTCTTGTTATTCTCCTTTCTTTCCGCGCACCATGAACTTGTCCACGGCAGATCTCAGGAACTACTGCACAGAATTTCATGAAACTTGGTGGAGTTATAGATATATGTTTCTAGTTGATCCTAAAGTTTTCAGATTTGTGGTAAAGGGGGTCAAAGCCATATTTTTGGGGGTTCAAAGGGGGTGGGGGCTACTATAGAATCCTATGGGAAACTTGAAATTTCGTACATTAATGTTGATAACTTCTAACTGGATAATGATAGAGACATAAAATTTGACATAGTGATAGGTCACCATTAGAGGAGCAATTCTGCGTTTTCAAAATTTTCAAGATGTCTGCCATTTTCAAAATGGCTGCCAAAACATAAAAATGGGGGGTAAAAATTCAACATTGTCCAATATCATCAAAATTTGATATGTGGGTAAATAGTGTCAGTGGCCGGTTTGGGAGACTTCATAATCATTAGATTATAATCATATCTTGTTTTCACTGCATTAAATATGTTAGTGATGTTATATTCACTGCATTAAATAAGTTAGTGATGTTATTTTCACTGCATTAAATATGTTAGGGATGTTATTTTCACTGTATTAAATAAGTTAGTGATGTTATTTTCAATGCATTAAATATGTTAGTGATGTTATTTTCAGTACATTAAATAAGTTAGTTATGTTATTTTCAGTGCATTAAATATGTTAGTGATGTTATTTTCACTGCATTAAATATGTTAGTGATGTTATTTTCAGTGTATTAAATATGTTAGTGATGTTATTTTCAGTGCATTAAATAAGTTAGTGATGTTATTTTCAGTGCATTAAATATGTTAGTGGTGTTATTTTCAGTGCATTAAATATGTTAGTGATGTTATTTTCACTGCATTAAATAAGTTAGTGATGTTATTAAGTCTCCCAAACAAAGTTTGGGGGACTTATTGTTTTTGCTTCGTTTCTTATTATTATTATTATTCTTATTATTCTTGTTATTCTCCTTTCTTTCCGCGCACCATGAACTTGTCCACAGCAGATCTCAGGAACTACTGCACAGAATTTCATGAAACTTGGTGGAGTTATAGATATATGTTTCTAGTTGATCCTAAAGTGGTAAAGTGATGTTATTTTCACTGCATTAAATAAGTTAGTGATGTTATTTTCAATGCATTAAATATGTTAGGGATGTTATTTTCACTGTATTAAATAAGTTAGTGATGTTATTTTCAATGCATTAAATATGTTAGTGGTGTTATTTTCAGTACATTAAATAAGTTAGTGATGTTATTTTCAGTGCATTAAATAAGTTAGTGATGTTATTTTCAGTACATTAAATATGTTAGTGATGTTATTTTTAGTGCATTAAATAAGTTAGTGATGTTATTTTCACTGCATTTAATATGTTAGTGATGTTATTTTTAGTGCATTAAATATGTTAGTGATGTTATTTTCACTGCATTTAATATGTTAGTGATGTTATTTTTAGTGCATTAAATATGTTAGTGATGTTATTTTCAGTGCTTGTTATTTCTATTTCAGTCTTGATCACAAGTTTCCAGACCAGCATTCATGTAGTCATGTAAGTAACATTAAACATTTAATTATCTATCAGCAAGGACATACCTATATTGTTTATATGTTAGAGAACTCCCTCAGGCATAGGTGACTTTAGCAGATTTTGACGATCCTGTCAAGGCCCTTTGGTTTACTTGCTCCCAAAACTTTTAAATTATTTGGCTTTCCAACCTTTCGACTTTGAGCGTACCTGATGAAGGTTATTGTAGAAATGCACACTAAATTTGATATCTATGTTTTTTTTTAAGATCTTTCAAATTAGTAGGTTTTATTTTTGCATTATATTCATGCCTTAAGAGTATACTCATAATTACAGATATGTTACAGAAACGTGTCATACACACTACTGGTATATATGATATGTTACAGAAACGTGTCATACACACTACTGGTATATATGATATGTTACAGAAATGTGTCATACACACTACTGGTATATATGATATGTTACAGAAACATGTCATACACACTACTGGTATATATGATATGTTACAGAAACGTGTCATACACACTACTGGTTATATATGATATGTTACAGAAACGTGTCATACACACTACTGGTATATATGATATGTTACAGAAATGTGTCATACACACTACTGGTAAATATGATATGTTACAGAAATGTGTCATACACACTACTGGTATATATGATATGTTACAGAAATGTGTCATACACACTACTGGTATATATGATATGTTACAGAAATGTGTCATACACACTACTGGTATATATGATATGTTACAGAAATGTGTCATACACACTACTGGTATATATGATATGTTACAGAAATGTGTCATACACACTACTGGTAAATATGATATGTTACAGAAACGTGTTATACACACTACTGGTATATATGATATGTTACAGAAACGTGTCATACACACTACTGGTTATATATGATATGTTACAGAAATGTGTCATACACACTACTGGTATATATGATACATGTATGTTACAGAAACGTGTCATACACACTACTGGTATATATGATACATGTATGTTACAGAAACGTGTCATACACACTACTGGTATATATGATACATGTATGTTACAGAAACGTGTCATACACACTACTGGTATATATGATACATGTATGTTACAGAAACGTGTCATACACACTACTGGTATATATGATACATGTATGTTACAGAAACGTGTCATACACACTACTGGTATATATGATACATGTATGTTACAGAAACGTGTCATACACACTACTGGTATATATGATACATGTATGTTACAGAAACGTGTCATACACACTACTGGTATATATGATATGTATCGTGTAATCGACCTCTACAATTTTCAATGAAGATTTTTGAAACTTTGCAGAGCGATTACACACATTGAAAATATATAGCTGGCATTTTAAATCAACCTTGAAAACTTGCATTAAGATTTTCCACTTACTAGTATATATACAGCCTTCTTGTCTGTGTCACATTGAAGAAAAGAGGGTAATCAGGTGCTCTAAATTGAAGGACAGACACTACAGATGCCAAAAAGAAAACCGAAAAATGACAAACAATGGTCGACGTAACACTTCACAGAAAACTAGATTGAGCAACACAAACCCTACTTAAAAACCAGGGTAAACTCATTTAACAAGTTTGCAACCCAGCCATTTCTATGCTGGAATGGATTTTTTATTTTTTTTAAAGGAGTATAAAATTTCAACAACAAAGAAATATGAGGGAGTTAGAAGTTATAAATGTGCCTTTGGAGACTGTAATAATAGAGAAGTGATGCCTGTGGTATGTGAAAAATGTGATCTCAACTTTTGTTTAAGGTAAGGTACTATGTGTATAACAATCTGGGTACCATAACTGACCATGATATAAGCCCAAGCTATCTCCCCAGAAAATTATCCTGGGGCTTATACAAAAGTTTGGCTTACCATATATATAACATTTTATTGAATTTTAGGAGCAGCCAAAACAAATTTTGTTCACCTTCCTTGCTATGATGTTTTATCATTTAAAAACTAAACCTATTGTGACCTTAACTATCGGGGGCATTCAGTTTTACCATTATCCATACATCAGTGACACATTTGGTTTCTGCACAATAACTTTAGTTCCCCATAAGCAAATCTTTTGAAATTTATATGCAAGGTCAATAATCATAAAAGAAAGGCCAAGTTTGCTTCAGACATTACCTTTTTTTCTGTTATGGAGATTTACCCATTGATTTGATGAAAAATACCAGTTTACTTTACCTTTTTTTTTACTTTATTGCGTCACATTTACAGCAAGAAACATGTGTTATTATTTATACACAATCAAAGGGAGACAAATCAAACACAAGAAAGAAAATATAATTTATAAATTATAAGTGAGGGATTGCTGTTTAAAGCCAATTGAGCAATTTTTCAGCTATATCCTGGTGAGAACAAGTTATATTTTGATGAGATGATAAGGATGTCTGCTTTTTACAAGACCTACACACTGAGTTGGATTTTTATTGTGCTAGCTCACTGAAACAACTGTCCGTGGGTAGACATGTAGCTCCACTCAGACAAATAATTCTGATGCCAAGCCAACTTATCTTTGCTCTTAATCCTTAGTGTTATGTGCTTAGGGAGAAGCAATAAATACCAATTTGATAGTCTTTGGTTTGACTTGAACGAAGCACGAATCCATATTCTACCGCACTCGAGGTGAACATGCTAACCATTACACCACTGTTGTAGTTTATATAATGCAATCTTCGTCCCATCACATTTGTTCCCTTTAATAGAAAAATTGCTTTAGTTTGTTAATTCACAGTATTAAAAAAAAGAAGTTTGAGAAATATAATTGCATTTGTCTCTCTTTTAGTCATAGACACCCTCAAGAACATTGTTGTAACAACCTGGAAATAAAAGAAGATAAATGTCAAACAGCCTTACATGTACAGAAAATTCTTGGTATGTATTATGTAGTAAAGTCATTTTCTTGAAAACTCTTTTCATTTGATGTGTAGTATCATAGGTTTTTAACCATAGTTGGGTAAACCAAAGACTATAAATGTGGTATTAGTTACAAAGCTGCAAAGCACACAGCATTTAAGAGTAAGAGCATGGAATGGTTGGCTCAGTTAGGATAATGAGTCCAAGTGAAGCAATATTTCTACCAGCACACTGTTGATTTAGTAAGCTAGTGCTATAAAAATCCAACTAAGCATGTTTTTTCTAGTACCAGTCTTATTCAAATGAGATCTCTCACTTTACTGATATGTTGCAGCGCGGGAGATCTGAGGAAACCCCAATTATAGGTCACATACGAGTGAGCGTATGTCATGAATACATAATGATATGTTAAATATGGTTAGGACATACTTTATTCTGCCAGTCACAGTGCTTGTAGCATGCAAACCAGTTGAATAACACTTTCATAGTCTTGTATTTGTCATATCAGTGAACGGGAGCAAGTGAGAGATTAGATTTTAATCAGATTGGTCTAATACAACGTGGAGATCATCACTGTATCATCAAAATACATGTATAACTTGTTCTTGCAATGATATAACTGAAAATATTTGGCATTAAACAGCAATCACTCACTTACTCGGAAATCTAAGTCATTGTCAAAATTCTGCTGGACATAATTGTCAGATGCTTATGGAGGGTGGTGTAATTAACATATATACATGTAACTTTAATCAGATTGTTGGCTTATGAATTTATATTACATTTAGGGGCCATCGTGGTCATGATCGTATGGTAGTTGGATTGAGAACTACAAATGCAATCAGTGATGATCACCATTAAAGTTGTGAGTTCAAATTCCGCTCATGGCGAGGTGTACTCGATGCAACATTATGTGAACAAGTTTGTCAGTGATTTGCGGCAGGTTGGTGGTTTCTCTGGGTACTCTGGCCACCACGATATAACTGAAATATTGTTGAAAGTAGCGTTAAACACCATAAACTACAACCTATATTACATTTATTTTTTATTTTCAGATTCCAGAATTTCAAAGCCAGTTACTAAAAAACCAAAGAAGGATAGTAAGACAGCAGCTAAAGTAGCTTTGATGAAAATGAAGATGAAAGCCACAGGAGTAAAAGGAACACCAGAAACTGAGAAAGTTTATATGTTAATATATCTTCCCAAAGACTCCAAACTTGCTGCAAAACCTATTTATTTTTCTAAGGTATATACATTATCAAAATTATTTAATTTTCATTCTTTTCTTTTATTATATCAAATTATGCAAGTTTTCTTTTTCTTCTTTACAGAATTTAAATTTTCAAAACTAAACAATTGCTTGATTTCATTAATAGCTAGTGATATGAATCAAAAGCAAGCTTATAATGGCATATGGTTATATATATTTTTTGTTGTTGTTTTAATTGAAAACACTGCAATTTTTCAGCTATATCATGGCGAGAACAAGTTAATTTTCAATGAAATGATGATGAGGTCTGCTTTGTACTAGACCAACACACTTAGTTGGATTTTTATAGTGCTAGCTCACTGAAACAACAGTCAGTAGATAGACATATCGCCCCACTTGGACACATTATTCTGATTCCGAGCCAACCAGTCTTTGCTCTTTCTCCTTAATGCTATGTGCTTAGTGGAGAAGCAATAAATACCAATTTTATTGTCTTTGGTTTGATCCGATCGAAGCCTGAACCCACGATCTACAGCACTCGCGGCGAGCACGCTAACCATTACACCACCGATGCGGGTAAAAATATGTTTAAACTAAATTTAAATGTAAAGTATTTTTGTAGAACATTTCATTCTTTATTCCTATAATATATACAGATATTTAACTGTTGTTACAGACATGGAGTGTAGGTAGATGTATAGACTATTGTGCTGATTCAGTACAGTTAAAAAATGAAAACAACACTGGAAGTGAAAAGGTAAGGAAAAATAACATCATGTTGTCTTTAGGTCCATTTGTCTGTTCATCTAACTTCTGATTCCATTTTTAGCTCGACTTTTCGAAGTACTTTTCGAAGAAAAAAAGTCTGTGTCGGTTAAGTTTTTTGTCAGTCCATTTCTCAAAAACTATCAAAGGTATCCATTTGAAACTTGGAATACTTGTTCACTATCTAAAGAGGAACCAATTACAACAAGGCAGATGACCCTGTGATTTGTATATCCAGAGTTATCTGCCCTTGTTTCGGCATAGTACATAGAAATTTTGGATATTGTTTTAGTATAATTAAAATTTCTCAATAACTATCAAAGCTATTAACTTGAAGCTCAATACACTTGTAGAAAGTGTTGATCCCGTTCTGTTGACAAGAGAAGACAACTCTATCCAGCATTTTATTTAAGTTATTTCCCTTTTTTACATGCATTTTATTTCTAAAAATACAATTTTCTCAATATAAACTATGATAGGCATTAAAATGAAACCCAACATACTTGTTCACTATCAAAAGGGGGAACACATTACAGAAGGGTAACCCCCCCACTCCCAACCCGCTGCCCCCCCCCCTCCCCCAATTTTTTATTTTTATTCCATATGCACTAAAATAGTGTTACAAGAAAAGATTATACCCCTCTGATTATATTTACCAATCTTGCAAACATATTTGCTTATATGACCATCATAGTTAGAAGTGTGTATAACTTTGTAAATTGCTTGCAGTTTAATATCAGATATGAAAAAGTCGAGCGTCCAGCACCAGTGGGCGGTGCTCTTGTTGGTTGATCTCTCTATCCTAGCAACTAGATGTAATATAATTACTTTGTAATTTGCTTAATTTGATGTGACAACGTGGTCTAGGGTGCTGGACATAATATTAAGCAATTGATTCTGCAATGGGAGAATGTTTTATATAATAATTGCATTAGAATTAATATGTTATCTGCTTTTTAAGTGCTGTAACTCTATACTTTGTAACTGTACACCATTCCTTCACTATAATTTAAAGATGAATGGGAAATCATTAAGGATATATTATAAATGTGATTTTCTCCGGGTACTCTGGTTTCCTCCACCAATAAAACTGACTGCCATGATATAACTGGAATATTGTTGAAATTGGTGTTAAACACTATAAGCCCAAGACCTTTTATGTTAAGAGGTTAAATTTGTGCATTTGGATATTATCATAGTTAATATTTTTTATAGGGGCTGTCATAGCCGCGATTGTATAGTATTTGGATTTACCACTACCTGTGCAATCAGTGGACTAAAGTAGTGAGTTCGAACCCCATTCATGGCGAGGTGTACATAAAGTTTGTCAGTAACTTGCGACAAGTCAGTGGTTTTCTCCGGGTACTCTGGTTTCCTCCACCAATAAAATTTACCGCCATGTTATGATTGAAATATTGTTGAAAGTGGCATTAAACACCATAAACCAAACCAATGCTTTTTTTTCATCTTCAGAAATTGAAATTATTTTCCCATGACAATGGACAGATGATATCTACAGAGAAATTGTTAGAAAGCCTTATGACCGAAGAGACGATTTTCAGTGGATCATCGGTGATATTAGAATACGTAACTTCGAATGTTTCTCAACTAGACAACACTGACGATTATAAAACATGAAAACTTGTCAAGTATGGTCATCATATACCTAGTCAGACCTGTACTAAGAGGTCACATTTGGGACAAAGAAATAGTGACCTTATAAGACAGGTAACCTCTTAAAAGAGGTTCAATTCCTATGAAATTTTCTGCAACAGGACAAGAAAAAGGTGACCTTTTAATACATGTGACTGCTTAATAGAGGTAACCACATGGGCATGTTTGACTGTACCTAGTCAGATTGTATATTTTAATGTTACCGTCAGATTGTATGTTTTAATGTTACAGTCAGTAAGGTGTGAACCAAGAGGACATTAGTGTATAGACAGTTGGGTCTGAAGTAGAGGGTTACCCGGTATGCTATATAGTCATATGATTGTTAAATACCATTTCCAACAATCTGGAGTGTATGTTAAATGAATAAAGTTTTATTTGCCATCATTAAAAATGTGTTCTAATTTGCTTGAAAATTGGAATGATCAAGTTTAACACTACAATATATGGTTGTCATAAACCACATGTACAATAATACCTTTCTTACTAATAGAAACCACATTGGTGATATAATGGTTGGCGTGCTCATCTCCAGTGTGGTAGATCATTGGTGGTATAATGGTTGGCATGCTCATCTCCAGTGTGGTAGATCATTGGTGGTATAATGGTTGGCATGCTCATCTCCAGTGTGGTAGATCATTGGTGGTATAATGGTTGGTGTGCTCATCTACAGTGTGGTAGATCATTGGTGGTATAATGGTTGGCATGCTCATCTCCAGTGTGGTAGATCATTGGTGGTATAATGGTTGGCATGCTCATCTCCAGTGTGGTAGATCATTGGTGATATAATGGTTGGCATGCTCATCTCCAGTGTGGTAGATCATTGGTGGTATAATGGTTGGCATGCTCATCTCCAGTGTGGTAGATCATTGGTGGTATAATGGTTGGCATGCTCATCTCCAGTGTGGTAGATCATTGGTGGTATAATGGTTGGCATGCTCATCTCCAGTGTGGTAGATCATTGGTGGTATAATGGTTGGCATGCTCATCTCCAGTGTGGTAGATCATTGGTGGTATAATGGTTGGCGTGCTCATCTCCAGTGTGGTAGATCATTGGTGGTATAATGGTTGGCGTGCTCATCTCCAGTGTGGTAGATCATTGGTGGTATAATGGTTGGCGTGCTCATCTCCAGTGTGGTAGATCATTGGTGGTATAATGGTTGGCATGCTCATCTCCAGTGTGGTAGATCATTGGTGGTATAATGGTTGGCGTGCTCATCTCCAGTGTGGTAGATCATTGGTGGTATAATGGTTGGCGTGCTCATCTCCAGTGTGGTAGATCATTGGTGGTATAATGGTTGGCGTGCTCATCTCCAGTGTGGTAGATCATTGGTGGTATAATGGTTGGCGTGCTCATCTCCAGTGTGGTAGATCATTGGTGGTATAATGGTTGGCATGCTCATCTCCAGTGTGGTAGATCATTGGTGGTATAATGGTTGGCATGCTCATCTCCAGTGTGGTAGATCATTGGTGGTATAATGGTTGGCATGCTCATCTCCAGTGTGGTAGATCATTGGTGGTATAATGGTTGGCGTGCTCATCTCCAGTGTGGTAGATCATTGGTGGTATAATGGTTGGCGTGCTCATCTCCAGTGTGGTAGATCATTGGTGGTATAATGGTTGGCATGCTCATCTCCAGTGTGGTAGATCATTGGTGGTATAATGGTTGGCGTGCTCATCTCCAGTGTGGTAGATCATTGGTGGTATAATGGTTGGCGTGCTCATCTCCAGTGGTAGATCATTGGTGGTATAATGGTTGGCGTGCTCATCTCCAGTGTGGTAGATCATTGGTGGTATAATGGTTGGCGTGCTCATCTCCAGTGTGGTAGATCATTGGTGGTATAATGGTTGGCGTGCTCATCTCCAGTGTGGTAGATCATTGGTGGTATAATGGTTGGCGTGCTCATCTCCAGTGTGGTAGATCATTGGTGGTATAATGGTTGGCGTGCTCATCTCCAGTGTGGTAGATCATTGGTGGTATAATGGTTGGCATGCTCATCTCCATTGTGGTAGATCATTGTTGGTATAATGGTTGGCGTGCTCATCTTCAGTGTGGTAGATCATTGGTGGTATAATGGTTGGCGTGCTCATCTCCAGTGTGGTAGATCATTGGTGGTATAATGGTTGGCGTGCTCATCTCCAGTGTGGTAGATCATTGGTGGTATAATGGTTGGCGTGCTCATCTCCAGTGTGGTAGATCATTGGTGGTATAATGGTTGGCGTGCTCATCTCCAGTGTGGTAGATCATTGGTGGTATAATGGTTGGCGTGCTCATCTCCAGTGTGGTAGATCAATGGTGGTATAATGGTTGGCGTTCTCATCTCCAGTGTGGTAGATCATTGGTGGTATAATGGTTGGCGTGCTCATCTCCAGTGTGGTAGATCATTGTTGGTATAATGGTTGGCGTGCTCATCTCCAGTGTGGTAGATCATTGGTGGTATAATGGTTGGCGTGCTCATCTCCAGTGTGGTAGATCATTGGTGGTATAATGGTTGGCGTGCTCATCTCCAGTGTGGTAGATCATTGGTGGTATAATGGTTGGCGTGCTCATCTCCAGTGTGGTAGATCATTGGTGGTATGATGGTTGGCATGCTTATCTCCAGTGTGGTAGATCATTGGTGGTATAATGGTTGGCGTGCTCATCTCCAGTGTGGTAGATCATTGGTGGTATAATGGTTGGCATGCTCATCTCCAGTGTGGTAGATCATTGGTGGTATAATGGTTGGCATGCTCATCTCCAGTGTGGTAGATCATTGGTGGTATAATGGTTGGCGTGCTCATCTCCAGTGTGGTAGATCATTGGTGGTATAATGGTTGGCGTGCTCATCTCCAGTGTGGTAGATCATTGGTGGTATAATGGTTGGCGTGCTCATCTCCAGTGTGGTAGATCATTGGTGGTATAATGGTTGGCGTGCTCATCTCCAGTGTGGTAGATCATTGGTGGTATAATGGTTGGCATGCTCATCTCCAGTGTGGTAGATCATTGGTGGTATACTGGTTGGCGTGCTCATCTCCAGTGTGGTAGATCATTGGTGGTATAATGGTTGGCGTGCTCATCTCCAGTGTGGTAGATCATTGGTGGTATAATGGTTGGCGTGCTCATCTCCAGTGTGGTAGATCATTGGTGGTATAATGGTTGGCGTGCTCATCTCCAGTGTGGTAGATCATTGGTGGTATAATGGTTGGCGTGCTCATCTCCAGTGTGGTAGATCATTGGTGGTATAATGGTTGGCGTGCTCATCTCCAGTGTGGTAGATCATTGGTGGTATAATGGTTGGCGTGCTCATCTCCAGTGTGGTAGATCATTGTTGGTATAATGGTTGGCATGCTCATCTCCATTGTGGTAGATCATTGTTGGTATAATGGTTGGCGTGCTCATCTTCAGTGTGGTAGATCATTGGTGGTATAATGGTTGGCGTGCTCATCTCCAGTGTGGTAGATCATTGGTGGTATAATGGTTGGCGTGCTCATCTCCAGTGTGGTAGATCATTGGTGGTATAATGGTTGGCGTGCTCATCTCCAGTGTGGTAGATCATTGGTGGTATAATGGTTGGCGTGCTCATCTCCAGTGTGGTAGATCATTGGTGGTATAATGGTTGGCGTGCTCATCTCCAGTGTGGTAGATCAATGGTGGTATAATGGTTGGCGTGCTCATCTCCAGTGTGGTAGATCATTGGTGGTATAATGATTGGCGTGCTCATTTCCAGTGTGGTAGATCATTGTTGGTATAATGGTTGGCGTGCTCATCTCCAGTGTGGTAGATCATTGGTGGTATAATGGTTGGCGTGCTCATCTCCAGTGTGGTAGATCATTGGTGGTATAATGGTTGGCGTGCTCATCTCCAGTGTGGTAGATCATTGGTGGTATAATGGTTGGCGTGCTCATCTCCAGTGTGGTAGATCATTGGTGGTATGATGGTTGGCATGCTCATCTCCAGTGTGGTAGATCATTGGTGGTATAATGGTTGGCGTGCTCATCTCCAGTGTGGTAGATCATTGGTGGTATAATGGTTGGCGTGCTCATCTCCAGTGTGGTAGATCATTGGTGGTATAATGGTTGGCGTGCTCATCTCCAGTATGGTAGATCATTGGTGGTATAATGGTTGGTGTGGTAGATCATTGGTGGTATAATGGTTGGCATGCTCATCTCCAGTGTGGTAGATCATTGGTGGTATAATGGTTGGCATGCTCATCTCCAGTGTGGTAGATCATTGGTGATATAATGGTTGGCATGCTCATCTCCAGTGTGGTAGATCATTGGTGGTATAATGGTTGGCATGCTCATCTCCAGTGTGGTAGATCATTGGTGGTATAATGGTTGGCATGCTCATCTCCAGTGTGGTATATCATTGGTATAATGGTTGGCATGCTCATCTCCAGTGTGGTAGATCATTGGTGGTATAATGGTTGGCATGCTCATCTCCAGTGTGGTAGATCATTGGTGGTATAATGGTTGGCGTGCTCATCTCCAGTGTGGTAGATCATTGGTGGTATAATGGTTGGCATGCTCATCTCCAGTGTGGTAGATCATTGGTGGTATAATGGTTGGTGTGGTAGATCATTGGTGGTATAATGGTTGGCATGCTCATCTCCAGTGTGGTAGATCATTGGTGGTATAATGGTTGGTGTGGTAGATCATTGGTGGTATAATGGTTGGCATGCTCATCTCCAGTGTGGTAGATCATTGGTGGTATAATGGTTGGCATGCTCATCTCCAGTGTGGTAGATCATTGGTGATATAATGGTTGGCATGCTCATCTCCAGTGTGGTAGATCATTGGTGGTATAATGGTTGGCATGCTCATCTCCAGTGTGGTAGATCATTGGTGGTATAATGGTTGGCATGCTCATCTCCAGTGTGGTATATCATTGGTATAATGGTTGGCATGCTCATCTCCAGTGTGGTAGATCATTGGTGGTATAATGGTTGGCATGCTCATCTCCAGTGTGGTAGATCATTGGCGTGCTCATCTCCAGTGTGGTAGATCATTGGTGGTATAATGGTTGGCGTGCTCATCTCCAGTGTGGTAGATCATTGGTGGTATAATGGTTGGCATGCTCATCTCCAGTGTGGTAGATCATTGGTGGTATAATGGTTGGTGTGCTCATCTCCAGTGTGGTAGATCATTGGTGGTATAATGGTTGGCATGCTCATCTCCAGTGTGGTAGATCATTGGTGGTATAATGGTTGGCATGCTCATCTCCAGTGTGGTAGATCATTGGTGGTATAATGGTTGGCATGCTCATCTCCAGTGTGGTAGATCATTGGTGGTATAATGGTTGGCGTGCTCATCTCCAGTGTGGTAGATCATTGGTGGTATAATGGTTGGCATGCTCATCTCCAGTGTGGTAGATCATTGGTGGTATAATGGTTGGCGTGCTCATCTCCAGTGTGGTAGATCATTGGTGGTATAATGGTTGGCATGCTCATCTCCAGTGTGGTAGATCATTGGTGGTATAATGGTTGGCATGCTCATCTCCAGTGTGGTAGATCATTGGTGGTATAATGGTTGGCGTGCTCATCTCCAGTGTGGTAGATCATTGGTGGTATAATGGTTGGCGTGCTCATCTCCCGTGTGGTAGATCATTGGTGGTATAATGGTTGGCGTGCTCATCTCCAGTGTGGTAGATCATTGGTGGTATAATGGTTGGCGTGCTCATCTCCAGTGTGGTAGATCATTGGTGGTATAATGGTTGGCATGCTCATCTCCAGTGTGGTAGATCATTGGTGGTATAATGGTTGGCATGCTCATCTCCAGTGTGGTAGATCATTGGTGGTATAATGGTTGGCGTGCTCATCTCCAGTGTGGTAGATCATTGGTGGTATAATGGTTGGCGTGCTCATCTCCAGTGAGGTAGATCATTGGTGGTATAATGGTTGGCGTGCTCATCTCCTGTGTGGTAGATCAATGGTGGTATAATGGTTGGCGTGCTCATCTCCAGTGTGGTAGATCATTGGTGGTATAATGGTTGGCGTGCTCATCTCCAGTGTGGTAGATCATTGGTGGTATAATGGTTGGCGTGCTCATCTCCAGTGTGATAGATCATTGGTGGTATAATGGTTGGCGTGCTCATCTCCAGTGTGGTAGATCATTGGTGGTATAATGGTTGGCGTGCTCATCTCCAGTGTGGTAGATCATTGGTGGTATAATGGTTGGCGTGCTCATCTCCAGTGTGGTAGATCATTGGTGGTATAATGGTTGGCGTGCTCATCTCCAGTGTGGTAGATCATTGGTGGTATAATGGTTGGCGTGCTCATCTCCAGTGTGGTAGATCATTGGTGGTATAATGGTTGGCATGCTCATCTCCAGTGTGGTAGATCATTGGTGGCATAATGGTTGGCGTGCTCAACTCCAGTGTGGTAGATCATTGGTGGTATAATGGTTGGCGTGCTCATCTCCAGTGTGGTAGATCATTGGTGGTACAATGGTTGGCGTGCTCATCTCCAGTGTGGTAGATCATTGGTGGTATAATGGTTGGCGTGCTCATCTCCAGTGTGGTAGATCATTGGTGGTATAATGGTTGGCATGCTCATCTCCAGTGTGGTAGATCATTGGTGGTATAATGGTTGGCGTGCTCATCTCCAGTGTGGTAGATCATTGGTGGTATAATGGTTGGCGTGCTCATCTCCAGTGTGGTAGATCATTGGTGGTATAATGGTTGGCGTGCTCATCTCCAGTGTGGTAGATCATTGGTGGTATAATGGTTGGCATGCTCATCTTCAGTGTGGTAGATCATTGGTGGTATAATGGTTGGCATGCTCATCTCCAGTGTGGTAGATCATTGGTGGTATAATGGTTGGCGTGCTCATCTCCAGTGTGGTAGATCATTGGTGGTATAATGGTTGGCGTGCTCATCTCCAGTGTGGTAGATCATTGGTGGTATAATGGTTGGCATGCTCATCTCCAATGTGGTAGATCATTGGTGGTATAATGGTTGGTGTGCTCATCTCCAGTGTGGTAGATCATTGGTGGTATAATGGTTGGCATGCTCATCTCCAGTGTGGTAGATCATTGGTGGTATAATGGTTGGCATGCTCATCTCCAGTGTGGTAGATCATTGGTGGTATAATGGTTGGCATGCTCATCTCCAGTGTGGTAGATCATTGGTGGTATAATGGTTGGCGTGCTCATCTCCAGTGTGGTAGATCATTGGTGGTATAATGGTTGGCATGCTCATCTCCAGTGTGGTAGATCATTGGTGGTATAATGGTTGGCGTGCTCATCTCCAGTGTGGTAGATCATTGGTGGTATAATGGTTGGCATGCTCATCTCCAGTGTGGTAGATCATTGGTGGTATAATGGTTGGCATGCTCATCTCCAGTGTGGTAGATCATTGGTGGTATAATGGTTGGCGTGCTCATCTCCAGTGTGGTAGATCATTGGTGGTATAATGGTTGGCGTGCTCATCTCCAGTGTGGTAGATCATTGGTGGTATAATGGTTGGCGTGCTCATCTCCAGTGTGGTAGATCATTGGTGGTATAATGGTTGGCGTGCTCATCTCCAGTGTGGTAGATCATTGGTGGTATAATGGTTGGCGTGCTCATCTCCAGTGTGGTAGATCATTGGTGGTATAATGGTTGGCATGCTCATCTCCAGTGTGGTAGATCATTGGTGGTATAATGGTTGGCATGCTCATCTCCAGTGTGGTAGATCATTGGTGGTATAATGGTTGGCGTGTTCATCTCCAGTGTGGTAGATCATTGGTGGTATAATGGTTGGCGTGCTCATCTCCAGTGAGGTAGATCATTGGTGGTATAATGGTTGGCGTGCTCATCTCCTGTGTGGTAGATCAATGGTGGTATAATGGTTGGCGTGCTCATCTCCAGTGTGGTAGATCATTGGTGGTATAATGGTTGGCGTGCTCATCTCCAGTGTGGTAGATCATTGGTGGTATAATGGTTGGCGTGCTCATCTCCAGTGTGATAGATCATTGGTGGTATAATGGTTGGCGTGCTCATCTCCAGTGTGGTAGATCATTGGTGGTATAATGGTTGGCGTGCTCATCTCCAGTGTGGTAGATCATTGGTGGTATAATGGTTGGCGTGCTCATCTCCAGTGTGGTAGATCATTGGTGGTATAATGGTTGGCGTGCTCATCTCCAGTGTGGTAGATCATTGGTGGTATAATGGTTGGCGTGCTCATCTCCAGTGTGGTAGATCATTGGTGGTATAATGGTTGGCATGCTCATCTCCAGTGTGGTAGATCATTGGTGGCATAATGGTTGGCGTGCTCAACTCCAGTGTGGTAGATCATTGGTGGTATAATGGTTGGCGTGCTCATCTCCAGTGTGGTAGATCATTGGTGGTACAATGGTTGGCGTGCTCATCTCCAGTGTGGTAGATCATTGGTGGTATAATGGTTGGCGTGCTCATCTCCAGTGTGGTAGATCATTGGTGGTATAATGGTTGGCATGCTCATCTCCAGTGTGGTAGATCATTGGTGGTATAATGGTTGGCGTGCTCATCTCCAGTGTGGTAGATCATTGGTGGTATAATGGTTGGCGTGCTCATCTCCAGTGTGGTAGATCATTGGTGGTATAATGGTTGGCGTGCTCATCTCCAGTGTGGTAGATCATTGGTGGTATAATGGTTGGCATGCTCATCTTCAGTGTGGTAGATCATTGGTGGTATAATGGTTGGCATGCTCATCTCCAGTGTGGTAGATCATTGGTGGTATAATGGTTGGCGTGCTCATCTCCAGTGTGGTAGATCATTGGTGGTATAATGGTTGGCGTGCTCATCTCCAGTGTGGTAGATCATTGGTGGTATAATGGTTGGCATGCTCATCTCCAGTGTGGTAGATCATTGGTGGTATAATGGTTGGCGTGCTCATCTCCAGTGTGGTAGATCATTGGTGGTATAATGGTTGGCATGCTCATCTCCAGTGTGGTAGATCATTGGTGGTATAATGGTTGGCGTGCTCATCTCCAGTGAGGTAGATCATTGGTGGTATAATGGTTGGCGTGCTCATCTCCAGTGTGGTAGATCATTGGTGGTATAATGGTTGGCATGCTCATCTCCAGTGTGGTAGATCATTGGTGGTATAATGGTTGGTGTGCTCATCTCCAGTGTGGTAGATCATTGGTGGTATAATGGTTGGCATGCTCATCTCCAGTGTGGTAGATTATTGGTGGTATAATGGTTGGTGTGCTCATCTCCAGTGTGGTAGATCATTGGTGGTATAATGGTTGGCGTGCTCATCTCCAGTGTGGTAGATCATTGGAGGTATAATGGTTGGCATGCTCATCTCCAGTGTGGTAGATTATTGGTGGTATAATGGTTGGTGTGCTCATCTCCAGTGTGGTAGATCATTGGTGGTATAATGGTTGGCGTGCTCATCTCCAGTGTGGTAGATCATTGGTGGTATAATGGTTGGCATGCTCATCTCCAGTGTGGTAGATCATTGGTGGTATAATGGTTGGTGTGCTCATCTCCAGTGTGGTAGATCATTGGTGGTATAATGGTTGGCATGCTCATCTCCAGTGTGGTAGATCATTGGTGGTATAATGGTTGGCATGCTCATCTCCAGTGTGGTAGATCATTGGTGGTATAATGGTTGGCATGCTCATCTCCAGTGTGGTAGATCATTGGTGGTATAATGGTTGGCGTGCTCATCTCCAGTGTGGTAGATCATTGGTGGTATAATGGTTGGCATGCTCATCTCCAGTGTGGTAGATCATTGGTGGTATAATGGTTGGCGTGCTCATCTCCAGTGTGGTAGATCATTGGTGGTATAATGGTTGGCATGCTCATCTCCAGTGTGGTAGATCATTGGTGGTATAATGGTTGGCATGCTCATCTCCAGTGTGGTAGATCATTGGTGGTATAATGGTTGGCGTGCTCATCTCCAGTGTGGTAGATCATTGGTGGTATAATGGTTGGCGTGCTCATCTCCAGTGTGGTAGATCATTGGTGGTATAATGGTTGGCGTGCTCATCTCCAGTGTGGTAGATCATTGGTGGAATAATGGTTGGCGTGCTCATCTCCAGTGTGGTAGATCATTGGTGGTATAATGGTTGGCGTGCTCATCTCCAGTGTGGTAGATCATTGGTGGTATAATGGTTGGCATGCTCATCTCCAGTGTGGTAGATCATTGGTGGTATAATGGTTGGCATGCTCATCTCCAGTGTGGTAGATCATTGGTGGTATAATGGTTGGCGTGCTCATCTCCAGTGTGGTAGATCATTGGTGGTATAATGGTTGGCGTGCTCATCTCCAGTGAGGTAGATCATTGGTGGTATAATGGTTGGCGTGCTCATCTCCAGTGTGGTAGATCAATGGTGGTATAATGGTTGGCGTGCTCATCTCCAGTGTGGTAGATCATTGGTGGTATAATGGTTGGCGTGCTCATCTCCAGTGTGGTAGATCATTGGTGGTATAATGGTTGGCGTGCTCATCTCCAGTGTGGTAGATCATTGGTGGTATAATGGTTGGCGTGCTCATCTCCAGTGTGGTAGATCATTGGTGGTATAATGGTTGGCGTGCTCATCTCCAGTGTGGTAGATCATTGGTGGTATAATGGTTGGCGTGCTCATCTCCAGTGTGGTAGATCATTGGTGGTATAATGGTTGGCGTGCTCATCTCCAGTGTGGTAGATCATTGGTGGTATAATGGTTGGCGTGCTCATCTCCAGTGTGGTAGATCATTGGTGGTATAATGGTTGGCATGCTCATCTCCAGTGTGGTAGATCATTGGTGGCATAATGGTTGGCGTGCTCAACTCCAGTGTGGTAGATCATTGGTGGTATAATGGTTGGCGTGCTCATCTCCAGTGTGGTAGATCATTGGTGGTACAATGGTTGGCGTGCTCATCTCCAGTGTGGTAGATCATTGGTGGTATAATGGTTGGCGTGCTCATCTCCAGTGTGGTAGATCATTGGTGGTATAATGGTTGGCATGCTCATCTCCAGTGTGGTAGATCATTGGTGGTATAATGGTTGGCGTGCTCATCTCCATTGTGGTAGATCATTGGTGGTATAATGGTTGGCGTGCTCATCTCCAGTGTGGTAGATCATTGGTGGTATAATGGTTGGCGTGCTCATCTCCAGTGTGGTAGATCATTGGTGGTATAATGGTTGGCATGCTCATCTCCAGTGTGGTAGATCATTGGTGGTATAATGGTTGGCATGCTCATCTCCAGTGTGGTAGATCATTGGTGGTATAATGGTTGGCGTGCTCATCTCCAGTGTGGTAGATCATTGGTGGTATAATGGTTGGCGTGCTCATCTCCAGTGTGGTAGATCATTGGTGGTATAATGGTTGGCATGCTCATCTCCAGTGTGGTAGATCATTGGTGGTATAATGGTTGGCGTGCTCATCTCCAGTGTGGTAGATCATTGGTGGTATAATGGTTGGCATGCTCATCTCCAGTGTGGTAGATCATTGGTGGTATAATGGTTGGCGTGCTCATCTCCAGTGTGGTAGATCATTGGTGGTATAATGGTTGGCGTGCTCATCTCCAGTGTGGTAGATCATTGGAGGTATAATGGTTGGCATACTCATCTCTAGTGTGGTAGATCATTGGTGGTATAATGGTTGGCGTGCTCATCTCCAGTGTGGTATATCATTGGTGGTATAATGGTTGGCATGCTCATCTCCAGTGTGGTAGATCATTGGTGGTATAATGGTTGGCGTGCTCATCTCCAGTGTGGTTAGATCATTGGTGGTATAATGGTTGGTGTGCTCATCTCCAATGTGGTTAGATCATTGGTGGTATAATGGTTGGTGTGCTCATCTCCAGTGTGGTAGATCATTGGTGGTATAATGGTTGGTGTGCTCATCTCCAGTGTGGTTAGATCATTGGTGGTATAATGGTTGGTGTGCTCATCTCCAGTGTGGTAGATCATTGGTGGTATAATGGTTGGCGTGCTCATCTCCAGTGTGGTAGATCATTGGTGGTATAATGGTTGGCGTGCTCATCTCCAGTGTGGTAGATCATTGGTGGTATAATGGTTGGCGTGCTCATCTCCAGTGTGGTAGATCATTGGTGGTATAATGGTTGGCGTGCTCATCTCCAGTGTGGTAGATCATTGGTGGTATAATGGTTGGCGTGCTCATCTCCAGTGTGGTAGATCATTGGTGGTATAATGGTTGGCATGCTCATCTCCAGTGTGGTAGATCATTGGTGGTATAATGGTTGGCGTGCTCATCTCCAGTGTGGTAGATCATTGGTGGTATAATGGTTGGCGTGCTCATCTCCAGTGTGGTAGATCATTGGTGGTATAATGGTTGGCATGCTCATCTCCAGTGTGGTAGATCATTGGTGGTATAATGGTTGGCGTGCTCATCTCCAGTGTGGTAGATCATTGGTGGTATAATGGTTGGCGTGCTCATCTCCAGTGTGGTAGATCATTGGTGGTATAATGGTTGGCGTGCTCATCTCCAGTGTGGTAGATCATTGGTGGCATAATGGTTGGCGTGCTCAACTCCAGTGTGGTAGATCATTGGTGGTATAATGGTTGGCGTGCTCATCTCCAGTGTGGTAGATCATTGGTGGTACAATGGTTGGCGTGCTCATCTCCAGTGTGGTAGATCATTGGTGGTATAATGGTTGGCGTGCTCATCTCCAGTGTGGTAGATCATTGGTGGTATAATGGTTGGCATGCTCATCTCCAGTGTGGTAGATCATTGGTGGTATAATGGTTGGCGTGCTCATCTCCAGTGTGGTAGATCATTGGTGGTATAATGGTTGGCGTGCTCATCTCCAGTGTGGTAGATCATTGGTGGTATAATGGTTGGCGTGCTCATCTCCAGTGTGGTAGATCATTGGTGGTATAATGGTTGGCATGCTCATCTCCAGTGTGGTAGATCATTGGTGGTATAATGGTTGGCATGCTCATCTCCAGTGTGGTAGATCATTGGTGGTATAATGGTTGGCGTGCTCATCTCCAGTGTGGTAGATCATTGGTGGTATAATGGTTGGCGTGCTCATCTCCAGTGTGGTAGATCATTGGTGGTATAATGGTTGGCATGCTCATCTCCAGTGTGGTAGATCATTGGTGGTATAATGGTTGGCGTGCTCATCTCCAGTGTGGTAGATCATTGGTGGTATAATGGTTGGCATGCTCATCTCCAGTGTGGTAGATCATTGGTGGTATAATGGTTGGCGTGCTCATCTCCAGTGTGGTAGATCATTGGTGGTATAATGGTTGGCGTGCTCATCTCCAGTGTGGTAGATCATTGGAGGTATAATGGTTGGCATACTCATCTCTAGTGTGGTAGATCATTGGTGGTATAATGGTTGGCGTGCTCATCTCCAGTGTGGTATATCATTGGTGGTATAATGGTTGGCATGCTCATCTCCAGTGTGGTAGATCATTGGTGGTATAATGGTTGGCGTGCTCATCTCCAGTGTGGTTAGATCATTGGTGGTATAATGGTTGGCGTGCTCATCTCTAGTGTGGTAGATCATTGGTGGTATAATGGTTGGCGTGCTCATCTCCAGTGTGGTATATCATTGGTGGTATAATGGTTGGCATGCTCATCTCCAGTGTGGTAGATCATTGGTGGTATAATGGTTGGCGTGCTCATCTCCAGTGTGGTTAGATCATTGGTGGTATAATGGTTGGTGTGCTCATCTCCAGTGTGGTAGATCATTGGTGGTATAATGGTTGGTGTGCTCATCTCCAGTGTGGTTAGATCATTGGTGGTATAATGGTTGGTGTGCTCATCTCCAGTGTGGTAGATCATTGGTGGTATAATGGTTGGCGTGCTCATCTCCAGTGTGGTAGATCATTGGTGGTATAATGGTTGGCGTGCTCATCTCCAGTGTGGTAGATCATTGGTGGTATAATGGTTGGCGTGCTCATCTCCAGTGTGGTAGATCATTGGTGGTATAATGGTTGGCGTGCTCATCTCCAGTGTGGTAGATCATTGGTGGTATAATGGTTGGCGTGCTCATCTCCAGTGTGGTAGATCATTGGTGGTATAATGGTTGGCATGCTCATCTCCAGTGTGGTAGATCATTGGTGGTATAATGGTTGGCGTGCTCATCTCCAGTGTGGTAGATCATTGGTGGTATAATGGTTGGCGTGCTCATCTCCAGTGTGGTAGATCATTGGTGGTATAATGGTTGGCATGCTCATCTCCAGTGTGGTAGATCATTGGTGGTATAATGGTTGGCGTGCTCATCTCCAGTGTGGTAGATCATTGGTGGTATAATGGTTGGCGTGCTCATCTCCAGTGTGGTAGATCATTGGTGGTATAATGGTTGGCGTGCTCATCTCCAGTGTGGTAGATCATTGGTGGTATAATGGTTGGCGTGCTCATCTCCAGTGTGGTAGATCATTGGTGGTATAATGGTTGGCGTGCTCATCTCCAGTGTGGTAGATCATTGGTGGTATAATGGTTGGCGTGCTCATCTCCAGTGTGGTAGATCATTGGTGGTATAATGGTTGGCATGCTCATCTCCAGTGTGGTAGATCATTGGTGGTATAATGGTTTGTGTGCTCATCTCCAGTGTGGTAGATCATTGGTGGTATAATGGTTGGCATGCTCATCTCCAGTGTGGTAGATCATTGGTGGTATAATGGTTGGCATGCTCATCTCCAGTGTGGTAGATCATTGGTGGTATAATGGTTGGCGTGCTCATCTCCAGTGTGGTAGATCATTGGTGGTATAATGGTTGGCGTGCTCATCTCCAGTGTGGTAGATCATTGGTGGTATAATGGTTGGTGTGCTCATCTCCAGTGTGGTAGATCATTGGTGGTATAATGGTTGGCGTGCTCATCTCCAGTGTGGTAGATCATTGGTGGTATAATGGTTGGCATGCTCATCTCCAGTGTGGTAGATCATTGGTGGTATAATGGTTGGCGTGCTCATCTCCAGTGTGGTAGATCATTGGTGGTATAATGGTTGGCATGCTCATCTCCAGTGTGGTAGATCATTGGTGGTATAATGGTTGGCATGCTCATCTCCAGTGTGGTAGATCATTGGTGGTATAATGGTTGGCGTGCTCATCTCCAGTGTGGTAGATCATTGGTGGTATAATGGTTGGCATGCTCATCTCCAGTGTGGTAGATCATTGGTGGTATAATGGTTGGCGTGCTCATCTCCAGTGTGGTAGATCATTGGTGGTATAATGGTTGGCATGCTCATCTCCAGTGTGGTAGATCATTGGTGGTATAATGGTTGGCGTGCTCATCTCCAGTGTGGTAGATCATTGGTGGTATAATGGTTGGCATGCTCATCTCCAGTGTGGTAGATCATTGGTGGTATAATGGTTGGCGTGCTCATCTCCAGTGTGGTAGATCATTGGTGGTATAATGGTTGGCATGCTCATCTCCAGTGTGGTAGATCATTGGTGGTATAATGGTTGGCGTGCTCATCTCCAGTGTGGTAGATCATTGGTGGTATAATGGTTGGCATGCTCATCTCCAGTGTGGTAGATCATTGGTGGTATAATGGTTGGCGTGCTCATCTCCAGTGTGGTAGATCATTGGTGGTATAATGGTTGGCGTGCTCATCTCCAGTGTGGTAGATCATTGGTGGTATAATGGTTGGCGTGCTCATCTCCAGTGTGGTAGATCATTGGTGGTATAATGGTTGGCATGCTCATCTCCAGTGTGGTAGATCATTGGTGGTATAATGGTTGGCGTGCTCATCTCCAGTGTGGTAGATCATTGGTGGTATAATGGTTGGCATGCTCATCTCCAGTGTGGTAGATCATTGGTGGTATAATGGTTGGCGTGCTCATCTCCAGTGTGGTAGATCATTGGTGGTATAATGGTTGGCGTGCTCATCTCCAGTGTGGTAGATCATTGGAGGTATAATGGTTGGCATACTCATCTCTAGTGTGGTAGATCATTGGTGGTATAATGGTTGGCGTGCTCATCTCCAGTGTGGTATATCATTGGTGGTATAATGGTTGGCATGCTCATCTCCAGTGTGGTAGATCATTGGTGGTATAATGGTTGGCGTGCTCATCTCCAGTGTGGTTAGATCATTGGTGGTATAATGGTTGGCGTGCTCATCTCTAGTGTGGTAGATCATTGGTGGTATAATGGTTGGCGTGCTCATCTCCAGTGTGGTATATCATTGGTGGTATAATGGTTGGCATGCTCATCTCCAGTGTGGTAGATCATTGGTGGTATAATGGTTGGCGTGCTCATCTCCAGTGTGGTTAGATCATTGGTGGTATAATGGTTGGTGTGCTCATCTCCAGTGTGGTAGATCATTGGTGGTATAATGGTTGGTGTGCTCATCTCCAGTGTGGTTAGATCATTGGTGGTATAATGGTTGGTGTGCTCATCTCCAGTGTGGTAGATCATTGGTGGTATAATGGTTGGCGTGCTCATCTCCAGTGTGGTAGATCATTGGTGGTATAATGGTTGGCGTGCTCATCTCCAGTGTGGTAGATCATTGGTGGTATAATGGTTGGCGTGCTCATCTCCAGTGTGGTAGATCATTGGTGGTATAATGGTTGGCGTGCTCATCTCCAGTGTGGTAGATCATTGGTGGTATAATGGTTGGCGTGCTCATCTCCAGTGTGGTAGATCATTGGTGGTATAATGGTTGGCATGCTCATCTCCAGTGTGGTAGATCATTGGTGGTATAATGGTTGGCGTGCTCATCTCCAGTGTGGTAGATCATTGGTGGTATAATGGTTGGCGTGCTCATCTCCAGTGTGGTAGATCATTGGTGGTATAATGGTTGGCATGCTCATCTCCAGTGTGGTAGATCATTGGTGGTATAATGGTTGGCGTGCTCATCTCCAGTGTGGTAGATCATTGGTGGTATAATGGTTGGCGTGCTCATCTCCAGTGTGGTAGATCATTGGTGGTATAATGGTTGGCGTGCTCATCTCCAGTGTGGTAGATCATTGGTGGTATAATGGTTGGCGTGCTCATCTCCAGTGTGGTAGATCATTGGTGGTATAATGGTTGGCGTGCTCATCTCCAGTGTGGTAGATCATTGGTGGTATAATGGTTGGCGTGCTCATCTCCAGTGTGGTAGATCATTGGTGGTATAATGGTTGGCATGCTCATCTCCAGTGTGGTAGATCATTGGTGGTATAATGGTTTGTGTGCTCATCTCCAGTGTGGTAGATCATTGGTGGTATAATGGTTGGCATGCTCATCTCCAGTGTGGTAGATCATTGGTGGTATAATGGTTGGCATGCTCATCTCCAGTGTGGTAGATCATTGGTGGTATAATGGTTGGCGTGCTCATCTCCAGTGTGGTAGATCATTGGTGGTATAATGGTTGGCGTGCTCATCTCCAGTGTGGTAGATCATTGGTGGTATAATGGTTGGTGTGCTCATCTCCAGTGTGGTAGATCATTGGTGGTATAATGGTTGGCGTGCTCATCTCCAGTGTGGTAGATCATTGGTGGTATAATGGTTGGCATGCTCATCTCCAGTGTGGTAGATCATTGGTGGTATAATGGTTGGCGTGCTCATCTCCAGTGTCGTAGATCATTGGTGGTATAATGGTTGGCATGCTCATCTCCAGTGTGGTAGATCATTGGTGGTATAATGGTTGGCATGCTCATCTCCAGTGTGGTAGATCATTGGTGGTATAATGGTTGGCGTGCTCATCTCCAGTGTGGTAGATCATTGGTGGTATAATGGTTGGCATGCTCATCTCCAGTGTGGTAGATCATTGGTGGTATAATGGTTGGCGTGCTCATCTCCAGTGTGGTAGATCATTGGTGGTATAATGGTTGGCATGCTCATCTCCAGTGTGGTAGATCATTGGTGGTATAATGGTTGGCGTGCTCATCTCCAGTGTGGTAGATCATTGGTGGTATAATGGTTGGCATGCTCATCTCCAGTGTGGTAGATCATTGGTGGTATAATGGTTGGCGTGCTCATCTCCAGTGTGGTAGATCATTGGTGGTATAATGGTTGGCATGCTCATCTCCAGTGTGGTAGATCATTGGTGGTATAATGGTTGGCGTGCTCATCTCCAGTGTGGTAGATCATTGGTGGTATAATGGTTGGCATGCTCATCTCCAGTGTGGTAGATCATTGGTGGTATAATGGTTGGCGTGCTCATCTCCAGTGTGGTAGATCATTGGTGGTATAATGGTTGGCATGCTCATCTCCAGTGTGGTAGATCATTGGTGGTACAATGGTTGGCGTGCTCATCTCCAGTGTGGTAGATCATTGGTGGTACAATGGTTGGTGTGCTCATCTCCAGTGTGGTAGATCATTGGTGGTATAATGGTTGGCGTGCTCATCTCCAGTGTGGTAGATCATTGGTGGTATAATGGTTGGCGTGCTCATCTCCAGTGTGGTAGATCATTGGTGGTATAATGGTTGGCGTGCTCATCTCCAGTGTGGTAGATCAATGGTGGTATAATGGTTGGCGTGCTCATCTCCAGTGTGGTAGATCATTGGTGGTATAATGGTTGGCATGCTCATCTCCAGTGTGGTAGATCATTGGTGGTATAATGGTTGGCATGCTCATCTCCAGTGTGGTAGATCATTGGTGGTATAATGGTTGGCATGCTCATCTCCAGTGTGGTAGATCATTGGTGGTATAATGGTTGGCATGCTCATCTCCAGTGTGGTAGATCATTGGTGGTATAATGGTTGGCATGCTCATCTCCAGTGTGGTAGATCATTGGTGGTATTATGGTTGGCGTGCTCATCTCCAATGTGGTAGATCATTGGTGGTATAATGGTTGGCATGCTCATCTCCAGTGTGGTAGATCATTGGTGGTATAATGGTTGGCATGCTCATCTCCAGTGTGGTAGATCATTGTTGGTATAATGGTTGGCATGCTCATCTCCAGTGTGGTAGATCATTGGTGGTATAATGGTTGGCATGCTCATCTCCAGTGTGGTAGATTGTGTGTTTTGAGCTCCGATGGGTTCAAACCAAAGACTATATATAATATTGGTGTTTGTTACTTCTGTGCTAAACATGCAGCTTTAAGGAGAAAGAGCAAAGACTTGTTACCTCAGAATCTGGATAACGTGTCCGTGTAGAGCAACATGTCTACTTGCGTAGACTGTTGTTTCAGTGAGCTAGTACTATAAAAATCCAACTGCCAGTAAGCGTGTTTGTCTAGTACAAACCCGACATAATTATCTTCTCCTCAAATGTAACTTGTTCCAGCTATGATATAGCTGAAATATTGCTCATTTGGCATTAAACAACTATCACTCTCTCTCTCTGTCTCATTCATACTAACAGAAGTATATATATAGACAGAATAAAAGTTTAATTTTAATAGGAAAAAACAGATCATTCACAATCAACAACAATTTACAGGACTCTTTATCAATAAACACAACCAGTAACAATAACATCCTTTCCTATATACAATGCAGTCTGTGCCAGAAACTTTTTGACAAACTAGCCCGAAAGGCATTTCAAGAGAAATTTTTCTATTTGATTAAGCAATTTTTTGCACTTTTTCACTAGACCAAATTAATTTTTACTAGACTGTGGTGTAGGGCTATTGGTTTTTGGCACAGGCTGCAATGTATTTCAATTTAAGTAATACATGTTTTGAATCGAGTACATTTTTTGTGATGAATGTTGCAAATAAACGTTAGAGAAAATCGAAGGGACAATCCAGAGACATCGTCAACATTGGGCACACAAGATACAGGACAAAGACAAAAAAAAACAAAAAACACAACACAGAAAACTAAAAAGATGAACAAATTAAATAATAAATGTTTTAATTAAGCTATAAATGTTTTAAATGAAGTAATAAATGTAATGTTTCAATTGTTTTAAATGAAGTAATAAAAGTCTTAAATGAAGTAATAAGAGATTATTACATGACATTTTCTATATCGACCTTGATATTAGCCTGAGACTCCCATATCAAGCCTGACATCAAAGCTGGAGGGTTGATACCAGGGATGATATGGAAAATTTCATGTCAATCTTTTTATCACATATTTTATATTGACCTTTCCAAGCATTGACTTTTATATTGCAAAAAAGATCTTTGAACTGACAAATTGCGAAAATAAATCCTTAAATGAGTTGCCTTTGTTCAACTTGCAAATATTCTTGCTTCGAGTCTGGTTTTAAAAATATACCGAACAATGTCGTTCTGTACAATGACGTTAGAAACTGTTTGTAAAATCTACCCAAGACGTTGACATTTGAATGGAAATTCCTATTCAACACGACGTATACATTTGAGCTAATTATTCCGTTTCAAGTTATTTAAACTTCATTCCAATATGTTGAAATGTGTTAATTTGATTGAAATACGATTTTTATGCATCATCTTTCCTTGTACTTTGAGACCACTGCGCAGATACCGGAAGTTGAATTCGGATATTTGATGGACAATATAACTCGAATAATACTGCGCCCTCTATCGGCACTATCGCTGGATGAGGTTAATGTAGCGACCATCGGGTTAGGGCCAATACAGATATTTGCCCCGTATTTGCCCTGAGGGGCAAATACCCAACACTGGCTTTTAGCTATTATTGGACATGCAAAAACGAACATATTTGCAACAAAATATGTGATAATAATAGTTTCAAGTGTTTTAAATGAAGTAATAAATGTTTCAAGTGTTTTAAATGAACTTGAAGTAATAATTGTTTCAAATGTTTTAAATGAAGTAATAAATGTTTCAAGTGTTTTAAATGAAGCAATAAATGGTTCAAGTGTTTTAAATGAAGTAATAAATGTTTCAAACTTTTTAAATGAAGTAATAAATGTTTCAAGTGTTTTAAATGAAGTAATAAATGTTTCAAACTTTTTAAATGAAGTAATAAATGTTTCAAACTTTTTAAGTGAAGTAATAAATGTTTCAAACTTTTTAAATGAAGTAATAAATGTTTCAAACTTTTTAAATGAAGTAATAAATGTTTTAAATGAAGTAATACATTTTTCAAATTAAATAATCAAACTATATGTAGGTGATATTTGTTGTAAAGAACAAAATGAGCTAATTATAATATTAATGTTTACTTGAGCAAAATATGGTTTCAGATCTTTTATAAACAAATTCAACAGAAAAGCTGGAACATCATATACTGGTTAAGTCATACAATGTGACGGTAAGATGAGACTGTGTGTATAAAAACAAATTGACAACAAATAAAATATTAACTTGACTTGTTAAAGATACAAATTTTTTTTTTTAGTTGCATTATGTCATAGTTAAACTTTGCAATTTCAGAGACTCAAAAGTGAAATTAAGCTGCCAGTGTACAAGTACTGGTAATTACCACAGATAACACAAAAACCCTGTTACCTTGAAGTAAAATTGTCTGTTCCATTGACATCAACAGAACAAAAATTGACTTTAAAATTTTAGAAATGAACTCGAAAATTTCCTAGCTTGTTTATCTTCTTAGCATGGTGTAACATACATGTAAAGATCACCAATGAAAAAGTTTGTCAGTGACTTACGGCAGGTCGGTGGTTTTCTCAGGGTACTGCAGTTTCCTCCATCAATAAAACTGACCGCCACGATATAACTGAAATACTGTTGAAAGTGGTGTTAAACACCATAAACTACCACAATCACAACCAGTGAAAATCATATGACTGGCACGATAGCTAAGCACATTTTATAACTTTGTTGATTGTGATGATTGAAACTGACCATTATAATAAACTTGTAATTTTGTTATATTAAATAATTATATTAAATGAATACTGGATTTATGATAACAAATTGTATATTTCTTTACAGTAAAATATTAAACCACTAAAAATATAAATACATGTATATATTTCTAAAATCACAATATATTAGATATTCACATTATGGTTGATATTAATCTATGTATTGAAATAAATGTGTTTAATATATAAATGGCAGAAGGAACAAGACAAAAGCACCTGGAAAAAAATCCTCCTTGGACAAAAGATTTTGTGACATTCATTGGAGAAACTTGCTGATTATATTGTAACCATGACTATATATATGTCCAAATAAAAAATATCTCGTCCAAAATAAAGTCAATATGAAACATTTCACAGGTATTCTTACAAAATTTATAACAATATCTTTTTAAAAAATAATTTTGATTTAACATTTCTATGAATATTGATTGTATACTGGCACCTTACATTTAATACAGTGTAAAAAGTAAAAAGTTTGAAGATACCAAAGGGGTAATCAGAGGCTGTAAATCAAAGAAGGACAGACAACCCAATGGCCAAAAGAAAAAGGAGAAACAATGACATATACATAAACATTACACAGAAAACAAAAGATCGAGCAACACGAACCCCACTAAAATCAGGGGGTGAACTCGGGTGCATCAAAATTAATTCAAAACTTAAATATTAAGAGAAGGCATAGGCTACTTCACTTGACAAGTGATACATTTTGTACAATGAAAGTACAAAAAACACATTCTAAGGCTAAATACATGGCACTCAAAGTAAAAAAGAATTCTATAGTTTGTTTCATGGTACAACATACTGATGAAACTTAGCACTAAATCATGCAACAGCATACAATTATAACCATGCCTTAAAGAGCACCTAGTCTATATAACAAATCACTGTCTATAAAGGGCACCTCTATATAACAAATCACTGTCTATAAAGGGCACCTCTATATAACAAATCACTGTCTATAAAGGGCACCTTTATATAGCAAATCACTGTCTATAAAGGGCACCTCTATATAACAAATCAGTCTATAAAGAGCACCTCTATATAACAAATCACTGTCTATAAAGGGAAACCTTATCTTTTCCATTAATGTATAGTGCATATAATTTTGACCTGTAAAATGAAGGGCAACTGCTCATAAAGTGCACATTTTCAGGTTCCATCGAATGCCTTTTATATACAGGTTTGACTGTAATGCTATTTATAGACTATTTAGACTTAAAATATAACAATATATATAATTCTGTAAAATATATAATTAACTTCCTGGATAACAATAATATAAACTATATAAAACAAATTGTAAAAAATTGCAAATCTACATGTACATGTATATTTAATATGCTTAAAAATAATAATCAGCTGGTTTACAAATTCTAATTAAATCAATTGTAAAAAAAAAGTTGATCAAACTTTCTGGCAGTTTTACCATAGTTGTAATCTCTTTACAGTAGACCCAGTCTTATAAGGCCATCCCTTCTGCAATGAAAAAGTGGCCATAATAAGAGTGGTCTCCCTTGAGATGTACAATTTATTAGTATTTTACTATCTGTGTGCATCTGAAATCTAGCCTGAGTGGCTATATAAGAGGAGTGGTCTCCCTCGAGAGGGGCAATTTATTAGTATTTTACTATCTGTGTGCATCTGAAATCTAGCACGAGTGGCTATATAAGAGGAGTGGTCTCCCTTGAGATGGATAATTTAGTAGTATTTTACTATCTGGGTGGATCTGAAATCTAGCCTGATAAGAAGGGTTGCCTTTCGGTGGGAGAGAACTTATAAGATACAGGCTATTGTATTTATTTCCAGCAACATATAACTGCTATGTTAGTATATATTGCTTTTGGAAAATCAAGGCAATTATGAAAATAAATTTAAAACAGTGATGATCAACTAGTTAACCTAAATCAACAAAACAAACAACTACCTCTCGCCTCAAATTACGACACGAGATTGACAAAAAAATTACAGAACTGTTGCTATTTGCTTTTTAGCTACTATAAAAATTAATTAAACAATTATAATTGACAAGTTTTTAAAAACTGTGCTAATGGCAGCAAAAAAGAAGCAATCAAAATAAACATGCTATTATATAATAATCTAATTTGTTGATGTAAACAGGAATACATGTATCTTCAAATATACAGAGTGAAGGTAGCTATATACTGCACAATACTATTCTCATATCTTTGTTACCAGTATCTTGTGTTGTGGTCATAAAAATTAAATACAAAAGTTGTTGTAATACATTAAATTATAAAAACTTTAATTTACTTGTATATAGGTTCCTTATTTTGTAAACAATAGCCTTTATTACTAGATGAAAAGAAAATTATGTTTACAGCAGGTCGCCATGTGTTACCGGGATAGTTTATTATTGCAAATGTTAAATTGAAGGGTTTTCTTTATGTATTTACAGTTAAACCTGCTTTAGTGATGACTTCTATTAAGCAATAACTTAATTATGTCACCTTAATTTTAATTTCCTTTCACAGTACATTTCATATTAATAAAACCTGTATCTAGTGACCACCTGTCTTATGTGACTCTATTTCAATATTTCCTTGTAAGTTCACATAAGGCATGTTTGACTGTATTTTAGCGAACGCTTGTCTTATGTGACTCTATTTCAATGTTTCCTTGTAAGTTCACATAAGGCATGTTTGACTGTATTTTAGCGAACGCTTGTCTTATGTGACTCTATTTCAATGTTTCCTTGTAAGTTCACATAAGGCAGGTTTGACTGTATTTTAGCGAACGCTTGTCTTATGTGACTCTATTTCAATGTTTCCTTGTAAGTTCACATAAGGCAGGTTTGACTGTATTTTAGCGAACGCTTGTCTTATGTGACTCTATTTCAATGTTTCCTTGTAAGTTCACATAAAGCAGGTTTGACTGTATTTTAGCGAACGCTTGTCTTATGTGACTCTATTTCAATGTTTCCTTGTAAGTTCACATAAGGCAGGTTTGACTGTATTTTAGCGAACGCTTGTCTTATGTGACTCTATTTCAATGTTTCCTTGTAAGTTCACATAAGGCAGGTTTGACTGTATTCTATTTTCTACGCCAGTTTGATTACACTTTACCTTCATCATCACTTGTATCACTCTTAGTAACAACTTCCTCATACTTCATTGCTACAACATTTTTCGTGACATTGTCTGGATAAGTATCGTCAAGCATGTCAGTCTCAGTCAGAGTTTTCTTCAGTCTCCGTTTCCTAATATAATGCACCAACATGGCTACTACCATGGGAATGGGAGTGAAGATGGAACTCGCAATTGGTGGCGTTATACTGATATCCGAGTCAGGAGGAGGCAAGGACACTTTCAACAATACAATGGCGATTCCGGTATTTTGTATTCCAGTTTCTATGGCAATCGTGAGAATATTTTTGTGAGATTGTCTCATAACAAAAGCTACCAACGCACCAAAGGCGAACCCTAAATATGGTGCTAATGCTCCCGACACCAAAACAACGGGTGTTAGTAATTTGAATATGTATAAATTTGCATACACCCCAACAGTAAATACAAAAATAAGGAATATAGCTGTAAGATAAGGAACACATTTCAGGATTTTTTCTGCCCAGGTTGGTTTCTTTTTCTGTATCAGGATTCCAATCCCAACAGTAATGAGTAAGCCCAGAAGAGTTATGACGATGTTTTCATAAGGAATTTTGATAGATTCTGCTTCTTTGTAGATGTATTGAATACCTAATGAGTACAGCCACATAGGTATAAAACCTGCAAAGAAATAAAGACATTATATAAGTACCATAAATGTTTTAAGGTTGATTTCCTACAGAATGGTGATACATGTAATAATGTCATTACTGATAATATAGAATAAGAACAGTTATGAAGGTTAAGACAGACGTCATCACTAGTATAGCAGCAGATCTGATAGGACAAGATGTGATACAAGTAATAATGTCATTACTGATAATATAGAATAAGAACAGTTATGAAGGTTGAGACAGACGTCATCACTAGTATAGCAGCAGATCTGATAAGACAAGCTGTGATAAAAGTAATAATGTCATTACTGATAATATAGAATAAGAACAGTTATGAAGGTTGAGACAGACGTCATCACTAGTATAGCAGCAGATCTGATAAGACAAGCTGTGATAAAAGTAATAATGTCCGTCTTGACCATTACAAAGAACTGACCTATTGTTTTTATTAGTAATGGTACAATGTTTGACCTCATTAACCAATAATTTCAGTATCAGAGTAAGTCAGTTGATACTGACAATATCCTGGCATTTTATAGCGGCCCCACATGTTTCAATTGGTATTGTGTTAGGAGTTTAAAAAACTGCAATTGGAACTGATCTATTGAAGGAATACAATTGCCTTTGTTTACAGGTGAATCCTATTGTTGGACATTTAAACTTCTTATTGTATGACTGGAAGAGAGAAGTCAATCACCCATTGATTAAAACTCCCCAGAAAAAAATTCAACTCATCTTATATATATATATACAGTCCGACAAAAGTTAAGCACCACCTGACTTGTTTCAATAATATCTTTTCTAATAATGAATTTATTTCAAATCGGTTTGCTGTTTTCGTTACCTGTACACATATACTTACTTACCTGTGAAACAGGTTATTGATCGATTTTTATTTATGTGTATATGACAGGGTGTGTAAAGTGCCACGTGTACTTTTCAACATTTGTGTTTGCGAACGAAAGCTGATTTTTTTTGTGTAGAGTTTTAAGTTTCATTTTCTATTGGTTTGGTATGGTGCGGCGAAAATTAACCATACCAGAAAGGTGGCAAGCTGTTGGCATGGATAACGGTGGTTTTAGCCATAGAAGGGTGGCAGACCACTTCAGGGTTAACCATTCCATCATTGTACGACTGATGCAGCGTTTTCGTCAAACGGGGAATGTTACTGACCGTCCACGTGCAGGTAGACCTCGCAAAACAACACCGAGAGAGGACCGGCTCATATCCAGACGGGTGCGGCAACGGCAGTTCAGTACAGCTGGTGCACTTCGTGGTAATTTAGCGTTTGGAGGCCACATTAGCACACACACTGTAATCAGACGCCTCCACCATCAGGGAATGCGAGCGTGACGACCCATAAAACGTCCACAGTTGACATTACGTCATCACCATGCTCGATTTGACTGGTCACATGATCATTTGGGATGGACTATTCGCACATGGAGACGGATCCACTGGTCTGATGAAAGTCGTTTTTTTTGTTACGCCCTACCGACGGTCGTGCAAGGGTTTGGCGCCAACGAAACACTTCATTTCAGGACAACCACATTTTGGCCACAACTGCTTTTGGGGGTGGGGGTGTAACTGTCTGGGGTTGTTTTTCGTTTGACTGTAAGTTGGACTTGTACGTTCTTGATGGTAATCTGACAGGCCAAAAATACCGTGACAATGTGCTCGCTCCACGCGTAGTCCCCCATTTTGACAATCATGCGTTGGCTGACAGGCCAATGTTCATGGACGACAACGCTAGGCCACATAGAGCCCGAATTGTACAACATTTTTTACAGCAAGAGGCTGTTCAGACAATTCCATGGCCTGTGATGTCGCCAGACATGAACCCTATGGAGCATGTATGGGACTTTATTTGTCGAAAAATTAACCAACGCAATCCAAAATGTCAAAATATTGACGAATTAAGAACTGCTATCTTACAGGAGTGGCAACAGTTACCCCAAGAACGGCTTAGGCGTCTTGTGCGAAGCATGACGAGGCATGTTACAGAACTTCACAATAAACGCGGTGGATATACTCGTTATTGGTTTTTATGCCTTACACATACGTACAATACATGCATTTAAAAGTTCTTAAAATCTGAAGACTCTGCATTTTAATGCAATGTTAAAAACTTCCATCAAAGACAAACTGGTTTTACGTTTTTCCAGCACCTGTTTTGAACCCCATTTTTGCCACGTCATAGTCACGTCTTTCAGGATGATAAATACTTCGTAGATTGGTAATTTTAGAGCCCTTGGTGTAGTCTTTTAAGAAGTGTAAGAAAAATGGTGATATCTATTTTATTGTTTTAACAGTATTGATGTAAAAACATATATCGATAAAAATATAGGGTGGTGCTTAACTTTTGCCGGAGTGTATATATATATATATATGTATAGACGTATATGTACATGACCTATAGAAAGAAATACTGTCAATACCGTTACATAATGTGCACCCCCTCTTGGCCTTGAAATCTTGAAAACTAGTTTTTGTCTATAATGCCATTTTAAGTCCATTTTTGACATTAGAGAAATATGAAAAACTTTAATTTTTAAAATTATTTGCTACAAGTAAAAAGATTCATTCTAGTTGCAAATAATTTGTATATATGGTTAAATATATGTATTGAGAAAATAAAACAAATTTAAACTTGGTTTTTAATTAAATTGTTTTCTAAAAATCAGACAATGAGACATTATTCAGGGGCCGTCATGTCATGGTCATGATCATATGGTAGTTGGATTTACAGATCAGTTCCAATTGCCGTTTTTTAAACTCCTAACACAATACCAATTGAAACATGGGTAAACTAACAGTGGGTCCACTAATAAGGGGAGGTACCAGGTACTTTTACTCATTTAAAATGGTAATTGGTACCTCTTAATTTCAAAGATTGTTGTATTAGAAATTCATGAATTTTAATCAAAAGTAGCATGTATAAATACTAAAGTACTGATGCACATGAAAAATATTGAAAGGCCTGAATGTCCCTCAGTCAGATCAAAGGAAAAAAACATAAATTACTGATAAAGTCCTTTATCTTTACCTTTATGCACCCACACCTCTGAATATGGGTGAACTTTCAGTGAATGAGTGAGTGATTGTTGTTTATTGCCAACTCAGCAATTTTTCATCGATATCATGGCGAGAACAAGTTAATTTTCAATGAAATGATGATGATGAGGTCCACTTTGTACTAGACCAACACGGCAAATTGGACCCTTATAGTGCCAGCTCACTTAAACAACAGTCCGCAGACAGACATGTTGCCCCACTCTGACACACCATCCTGATTCAGAGTCAACCAGTCTTTGCTCTTTCTTCTTAATGCTACATGTATGTGCTTAGCGGAGAAGCAACAAATACCAATTTTATAGTCTTTGGTTTGACCGGATCAGGGCTTGAACCCACGATCTACCGCACTGAGGCGAGCACGCTAACCATTACACCACTGATGCAGTTAACTTTCAAAAGTGCAATATAATTACATGTATGTCTTCATGTGCCAGGTTGATTAGAAAATATTTTTACCCTTCTCCATGGCAACTGTTAAGATATCTGAAACATTTACAATGCAGAAACTACATTATTCTTGATAATCTAGATCATATAAAGGCTTTATGTATACCTAAACTACAAATAGTGCTGACAAATGTCATGGTAACACTGAGCGAGACATCACCATCCAGTAAGTGTGTGTAGATGTTGCTGGCTGCTCCACCTGGTGAACATCCCATTACAAACAAACCAAATGCTAATGGTGGATCTAGTTTAAAAATAATCCCAAGGGCAAATGAGATCTGAAAAAAATGGAGAAAATAATAAATTCAAATAGCATTGTAATTGCATGTAGATGTAAATTACCTAAATCAGTCTTAGTTTGGGTCCACAGGCGCATGGGGCATGGATTTCGTTTCCTCCTCCCCCCTTTTCTCTACTACCCCCCTTTTTTCAAAATTTTCATATAAATCATTCCTTTTTTCTTCATTTGACAATATCAGTAGACGTCATACATCATGAATAATACGTGTATTCTGTGTCCACATTTTTTCGACTGATACAGTATAAGAGAGAAGGTATGCAACTCCATTTTCATTTTTCCCGCCATATCGCTCACCTTGGTTGGGAAACCCCAGTGTTTTTTACACTTTTTACCTTGTCTACATATGGCACTGTCGTATCAAACTGTTTCTAAGACACTTACCTAATTGCCCATGTTCGAATTTCAGTCTGTACGTCGATCTTTTCCAAGAAATCTCGCCGAGAATAGCGAGGCAGCTTCGTTTTTATGTCAAACTACATCATTTGAGACGGAAGTGCAAGAACGGGAACCCTGGGATTTTTACGAATGGATTACCTGCAATGAAAAACCCAGATGCGCTCCGAATATTTTTCCCATAATGTTTTGGCGGGAAATATAAACCGCTGAAAAAACATAACAGCAGACGGATTATTTCGTAAAAATGGCACGACGACCATCTGAATATGGAAACATTGAAATAATTTGATGGTAGATAACTGTTCAAAAAGAAATTCAAACTGAGAAATAGATGATTGAATGGTTAGAACTGAAGTCAAAATTTCAATGAAAAAGAAATATTCAGCTTGCCTCTACTTCAAATTATTAAAATCATACCCAAACAAATACATATACATTGTACAACTAAAAAAATAAATAAATAAATAAAAAAAAAAAAAAAGGAAGAAGAAGCTGGGAACAGCTATTGAATGGGACTATGGCATTTTACCCTCTTCCTCAATAAAAGGGCTCCCAACTGACAAAAATGTGTAAGGGAGCCGGAGAGACCATTTAACTAAGGGGGCTATTTCTTTTTCCTACCATCTACACCCTCATACTGACAGATAATCCTCAGATTTTGTTGACAATGGACACCTAAGTGCCAGCAAAGCGAAAGTAGGTCACGTGCGACATATTTCCGCCATTCGGTCGTTCTCGGGTTTTATCATTGCCTTACGAAACATACCTGAGAAGTTCAGAAAGAAAAGTTCGGGAAACGTAATTATATATCAGTATTGTTACTGTATAATTATAATGTTTTTTAAATACAATTATTTCCTATGCCTTATTATTAGTATTATTTGCATACCAAGAAGCACTGAAGTTTTCATTCATTTTGTCAGTCATATTTTGGCGCCTTGTAATGTTTCTAGTGTTTGGTAATTATATATGGTAAAACCCGAGAACGACCGAAAGGCGGAAATATGTCGCACGTGACCTACTTTCGCTTTGCTGCCACTTAGGTGTCCATTGTCAACAAAATCTGAGGATTATCTGTCAGTATGGGGGTGTAGATGATAGGAAGATATAAAAAACGGGTTTTCCTTGAAGAAAAATCATTTCACTACGCAAATTAGTAAGCGATTTGCGTCCTATCTGCATTTTGACAGGGGAAATAGCGATTGAAGTGACAGGGGTAGTAGGAGTGAGTCCGGCCTTGTGGTATTTTAGGTACATAGCGAGCATATTTTTGACTCTACACAAGCGCCTGTGGTTAAACCACTGACTATTTTATTTCAAAAAAGCTTAAATTTTGGTGTGGTGCCTGGTGACTGGAAACTAGCCAATGTTTCCCCTATTTACAAAGGTAAAGGTGGTAGTGATAATGTAGCTAATTATAGACCAATATCTGTTACTAATTGTTTTATTAAGATATTGGAAAAAATTATATTCAAACACCTTCACAACTACTTGTTAAGATATAATATACTATCGGATGATCAGTCTGGATTTAGACATAGAGATTCCACTATAAACCAGTTATTGGTAATTTATGATGTCATAATGAAAAATTTAGATATTGGCAAAGATGTTAGGTTTATTTTTTGTGACATATCAAAAGCATTTGATCGTGTCTGGCATCGTGGTCTATTGTACAAACTTAGAAAATATGGAATTAAGGGTAACTTATTGACTTGGTTTGGTAGTTATCTTTCTGACCGTAAGCAGCGAGTCTGCATGAATGGATACTACTCTACTTGGAATTCCATTAATGCTGGCGTTCCTCAAGGCTCCATACTGGGACCTCTTTTATTTTTATTATTTATTAATGATATTGTTGATGTCGTTTCCAATAGCATGAAACTATTTGCTGACGATACATCCCTTTATTGTATTGTTGATGATCAGAATGAAACTGCTGAATCCCTGAATTCTGATTTGAATAGCCTTAGTACTTGGGCATCTGATTGGTGTGTTAATTTCAATGCCTCAAAAACTAAGCCTATGCTGTTTACTAGAAAACATGATGTTAATATTCCCCCTTTATATATGAATGATGATGTCCTAGAAGATGTACTTAAGCATAAACATCTTGGTATACATTTTTGTCCTAATGGCACCTGGAAAGATCATATAAATGAAATTTATAAAAAAGCTTGCTCTCGTCTTAATATTTTGCACATGATGAAACATAATCTTGATAGGAACTCACTAGAAAAGCTTTATTTTGGTTTTATAAGACCTATACTTGAATACGGAAGTGTAGTTTGGGACAATTGCACAAGAGAACAGTCTGATCTTATTGAATCAGTGCAATACGAATCAGCCAAAATTGTTACAGGTCTTCGAAAGGGTACCTCAAGGGTTAAGTTGTATGGCGAATTAGGGTGGGACTCCTTGCAAAACAGACGTAAGAAGCAAAAACTTATTCTAATGTTCAAAGCTCTGGAAGGAGAGCTACCCAACTATATAACAAATAATATTATTTCTTATATTAATATTGAACCTAACTACATGGTTAGAAACCCCAGATTCTTCACCCCTCCCCAATGCCGCACCAAGTCATATAAGGATAGCTTTTTTCCAACTGTTCTGGATTTATGGAACAAACTAGATAATGATACTAGGAACATTCAGTCATTATCTTCATTCAAGATTAAACTTAATGAAGATGTTGATAAATCTCCTAGCTTCTACTCTATTGGTTCTCGCAGCTTAAATATTTGGCATTGCCAACTTCGAAATGAAGCAAGCAGCTTAAATCACCACTTGTTTCAGTCTCATCTGTCCGACAGCTCCCAGTGTGCCTGTGGGGATGCAATTGAAAATAATTTCCATTATTTTTATGTTTGTCCATTGTTCATAAGACACAGAATACAACTTTTTAATTCTCTAAGAAAGTTTCAAGATGTTTTAAATTTGGATATATTATTGAAAGGCTCACCAATCCTTACTGTAGATGAGAATACTGAGATATTCGATGCTGTTCACCATTTCATTACTGGTAGTAGAAGATTCACATGATTCAATAGATTTTCCTTTTCTTTGTATTTGGTTATATAACATTGAAAAGTCTTCCTATATATACATGTAGCTCCAAATCTTTAAATTTTTCAGCTTAATTAATAGCTGTAAATCTTTCAATTATTCAGGTCTCCCTTCCCCCTTTTACCCAATTTGTACTTGCTTATCTCAATCACAATCACTATTTTGTTTAGATATTTCCCCCCTTATTTACTTATTTGTCTCTTCTTCCTCCATCTCTCCCAAATTCCCTTTATTCAATCATAAATATATATACTGAAAAAGAGTTAATTCATATTGATATGGTGGACCTCACTTAATTAGTGATTTTGATATCATAATTTCAGTTTACATGTTGTATATATTGTGTGATTAAATGTAAGTTCAGTCTATCCATCATGCTATGCCAATTCATCATCATTAATATTATAAATAATAATAGCTTAAATGTAAAGCCATAATTTGGCTATTCCAAATTATATCATACTTATTAAAAAGGGGGAAAAAAGGGGAAAAAAATAACTTTATTTTGTATGATCCTGCTATTAATATACATATTATATCATACCTATTAACAAAAAAAAAAGAAAAGAAAGGGAAAAATCTTTTTTGTTTTGTTTGTATTATTCTGCTATTAATATACATGTGTTTATGCTTGGTAATTAAGATGAATTGCATGTATACATGATGGGTAGATTGCTCTATGTCTTATGTAAATTGTGTTCAAATGGTTCCATCTTGTTGTTGGAGAGGATTTGTATAGGCATAGCTAGTCCGAGATTCCTCTGTCGTCTAACGGCGTATATGGATTTGCTGTAGCCGTTGGACGTCAGAGCGCAATATATACGGATTACAGCGGATTTGTCTCTCCAGCTCTGGGTCGGAACATTTCCACGTTTCGTGGCTATCGGATTTTATTTTCTATCATAAACCCTTATATAAATCGCTTCACCAATCATTTTTCTATTCATTCATAACCATCTTACCCTCAGAAAGTGGTGTTACACTCCATTACAGTTCGATTTTGCCTTAGATCCTATTATTCCGCCATTTGACTTCCATTTTCGAATCTACAAACGTGATCTCGCGATACTAACTGAATGATAACAGTAACGCATTGCATGATGGGAGCTACTTAATTCAGCGCGCCAAATTATTTGAGAATTATTTGCATACGTAAACAGTAAACATTAAAATCACATGGAAGACGATACATTGAAGCGTATTCTGCAGGACAAACAGTCCATCTACAGATCAAAGCAGAGCAGAAGGAAATAATACAGAATGTGTTGGAAAGAAAAGATTCAATGACAGAGCGTTACCAACGGGCTTCGGAAAGAGCATGTGTTACGTCCCCCCTTTTTGGACAAGGTATTGCAACATTTTTTTTCCTTATGGTTATCTATAATTCACTAAATTTGCCATTAAAATCATTACCAATCAATATAATCAACTGTATTAAATCTTATGTTAATTGTTCTGCCTTAACAGGTGCCTATGATTGGCAATAAAAATATTTGTTTGTTTGTTTATATGCAAATAATCTCCCATGATACATTGCGGTAATCGTAGTTTTCTCGTAGTCACGTGACAAATGTTTGAAAAATGGAAGTCAAATGGCGGAATAATAGGATCTAACGCAAAATCGTGCTGTAATGGAGTGTAACACCACTTTCTGAGGGTAAGATGTTTATGAATGAATAGAAAAATGATTGGTGAAGCGATTTATATAAGGGTTTATGATAGAAAATAAAATCCGATAGCCACGAAACGTGGAAATGTGCTGACCCAGAGTTGGAGAAACAAATCCGCCGTTTTCCGTATGTATTGCGCTCTGACGTCCAACGGCTACAGCAAATCCATATACGCCGTTAGACGACAGAGGAATCTTGGACTAAGGCATAGCCTGTTATCCAATCCTATTGATTTATCAATAAAATATTTGAAATGAAAAATGTGGACAATACTGGTATTCCAATATTGTGATCGCCAAAGTCAATTGATCCGAAGTTAGCGCTAAACACCAATCAATCAATCTATCAATATTTACCAAAGGCATGAGAAGAAACTGTGATGCAAGACCAGTCAGAGGAGCTATTGGTTTCTTCAGTGTTGCTTTAACCACACCAATGTCTGTCTTACAACCCATTGCTATATTAGCTATACACACAAGTATAATAATAGACACAGTAAAGGCTGTGTCAATGGGTCTACTTTCCCTTGTAACAATCACATTATATGCATCAATATATTCAACCCATGATGGGTCGTCTCCCTTTATCGTCCCGTTTAGGGATTGGTTCACTAAAATTTTTAAATCTGTTTCTCCGAGAAAATGTCCAGATATTCTTAAACTTATATTGCTCAGTGTGTTTTCTGGTATAATGAATAATTCATTTGTAACTGATGCAATTTCTGTATTCAATGAGGTGGATTTAAGTGCCACTGAACCATGCTGTTCCTGTGTATCGATCCACAAACTAATGTTAAAGACAAAATCCTTCGTCTCGTCATCATTAAGTTTTCTAGTGTGAATGTGCGGTTTTATTTCAATTATTCCAGAACTTGAAGGGCGAGGAATTGATAATAAAATACATAAAACACTAAAAATATGTATCACTAAAAATTTCTCCATGTTTGTCGGGTTACACTAATGTCCTGAAAATTGACCTGGAATGTCCTGAAAATGTCCTGAAAAGTACATAAAGGCTTATATCTTTTTTATTTTCCAATGGATTGAGTTCAAATTTGAAAATCTTAAATACATTAGCATATATATTTAACGAATATTGAAAAATAAAACTAAAAAAACATTTTTTAAGTGGAAATAATTTGACCTGAAAATTGTCATGAAATGTCCTGAAAATGTCCTGAAAAGTACGTAAAGGCCTATATCTTTTTTATTATCCAATGGATTGAGTTCAAATTTGAAAATCTTAAATACATTAGCATATATGTAACGAATATTTAAACAAAATTTAAAAAAAGATAATTTTAGGTGGAAATAATTTGACCTGAAAATTGTCATGAAATGTCCTGAAAATGTCCTGAAAAGTACATTTTTTTTTTTTTATTAACCAATGGATTGAGTTCAAATTTGAAAATGTTAAATACACTAGCATATATTCAACGAATATCTAAAAAAAAATAAACAAAAATATTCTTAGGTGGATATAATTTGACCTGAAAATTGTCATGAAATGTCCTGAAAAATACATTAAGGCCTATATCTTTTTTTTTATTATTATTATTATTAACCAATGGATTGAGTTCAACTTTGAAAACGTTAAATACATTAGCTTAATTTATTTAAGAATATTTTAAAAAATATATGTTTTTTTTTTTTTTTTAGGTGGAAATAATTTGACCTGAAAATTGTCCTGAAAAGTACATTAAGGCTTATATCTTTTTTATTTTCCAATGAATTGAGTGCAAATTTGAAAATGTTTTATACCTTAGCATATATTTAAAGAATATTAAAAAAATATATAAAAAAACTATTTTTTAGGTGGAAATAATTTGACCTGAAAAAGGAAACAGACTTACCTAAAGAAGTTTGGAAAAATATATCCCAATAAAAATACAACTTAAAAGATAGTTAGAGAACATAAAAATGAACAGAACAGAAGAATAGAAAGGCCAAAAAATGATGGAAAGAGAAAATGGACTTATCACGGCTGGTAATCGGCACAAGTAGAACAGTTGGTTCTGCAAAGAAATTCGTGAGGATAACTTCCGGTTTTGGTGGAGGAGAGTTCACGAAGACGCTTCGCAAGGTATGTACATGTCAAAAATTGAAATTTTCTTTTTTACTGCTCGAATATTGCAAAATCAGAGAATGCTATGCTGTGGCGAATGCTTCCACGATTAGAAACATGTATAGTTTATTCTTGTATATGAAGTGTAACTCTCACAAAATCAATCGTCCCACGAAAAACATGACGAAAATTGTGACACTCTTACATTTCTAAGTTGTTCTTGACAAAGATGCAAGTTAAATTTCCAATATTTTTTCATCATGGGAGTCTAAATGTAATCGGGGATAAATTCCGATTCGTCAGAAGTAAATTGAAGTCTAGATATATCTACAAACTGTCAATTTTCTCGTTTTCCTGCTTGAGGAGATCGGTTCTGATAGAGCACATTGCGAATGCATGAGGAGATTTGCTAGTTTTGGTACGACATATGTAATCCACTGTATAATCACAAATTTTGCATGTCTGTCTGGTAATAAATTCACGAACTGATGCCCGTCGGGTTTTTAAAAGTATAAAAGTAATATTTCATTGTTCATGGGCTGTCCACCTAGAAAGAAACATTTCATTTAAGGAATCAATTCATAATTGTAACTGCGGTTCCCATGATTTATCTTGTTATTGTAACATAAATACGTATTTTTCCTTTGATGTTTTTATGCAATAATCAACTTAAAAATAATGAACATTTACAAACCATGGTCTAACATGAAGATCTTGATGTTATTCCATGATTTTGAAGTCATATATCTGTTATTCCATGGTTTTGACGTATTAGGATCTGTTATTCCATGATTTTGACGTCATAAATCTGTCAATCATATAATTTCTGTTACAAAACATATATACCATGGATCTTACTCATGAACTTATTTAAACCAACGAATCCGAAGGATTCGTTGGTTTAAATAAGTTAATTCGTAAGATCCATGGTATATATAATACTTATTGATCATTTGTTGTTTGTGACAATTTCCATTGTGTATTGGATACACAAGATTGGAAAAAATTGAAAATGCACTGTAAGATAATTTTATAATCAAGAATAAGTATTATATATACCATGGATCTTACGAATGAACTTATTTAAACCAACGAATCCGAAGGATGAGTTGGTTTAGATAAGTTTATGAGTAAGATCCATGGTATATATGTTATGTAACAGAAATTACATGATTGACAGATTTATGACGTCAAAATCATGGAATAACAGATCTAATACGTCAAAATCATGGAATAACAGATATATGACGTCAAAATCATGGAATAACAGATATATGACGTCAAAATCATGGAATAACATCAAGATCTTCATGTTAGACCATGGTTTGTAAAAGTTCACTATTTTTAAGTTGATTATTGCATAAAAACATCAAAGGAAAAATACGTATTTATGTTACAATTAAACTTAATGTGAATCATATCTTTATAATTTCTAATACAAATGATACACTCTAAATTAAATATCATACAGTTGAGAATAATATTAATTTGTGGTTTGTTTTTCTATTATGTAGTGTGCTATGTGTACACACTTGTAAATAAAAACGATCTCTGTTAGTAGTGGTTACAAGATGTAAAGCGCTTTACCAATTTTAAGGATATGTCCACAGTTTAATTGACATCTTGTGTTCAATTTATTCATGACTACTAGCACTAAGTGAATGTTTATTTACGTTAGACCTATGCTAGATACGATAACGTAACCCTCATTCCGCTTCAGTTAGGGTTACGAATCGGTCCCATTCAACGTATGGGAGCAAATTAAAATTTTCGCTAAGTGAATATTTGAACTTTCTTTTTGCATATCTGGTCATAACTTATTATTCCCTACAATTTTTAAGTAATGGCGTTACGAAATAAGTGTTACAATACCTGTTTCTACCTTCACGATCGATTTAGTATTCGAAAATTGTTTCTTGTCCGCCATTGCACCTTACGTATACTCTCGTGATGGATCTGAATGCCAAATATGAAAAACTTTACTACGAATAGTACGATGTGTTTTACTACGATTGATCCAAATAAGGATATCTCCAAAACGAGGCAAGTGCACGTGAAATAGCAACTTGTAAACAAAATGTCGGACAGAAAGAAGATCTCATGCATTCAAATTTTCAGATGGATATAAGTCTACCATGGATTGATGCAGCGTTTACTTAACACCTCAAGGTTTACCTAAATATATTTATTTTTCACCCCCTTTAATTTTTCCAACCACTTACAACGGAATTAGGACAAAAAACCGCCCGGTGTGGGACCGATTCGTAACCCTCGCTGGGAGCAAAAGCGGACTGAGGGTTCCGTTATCGTATCTAGACCTATGTATGTACTGAAATCATGTAATATTATAACTTGTGTAGATCTGCGGTGAAGTTTCCGTCATCTTTAGTAAAAAGGTTGCGCCGAATAGATGTGGAAACCCGTTTGAAAGGATATAAATATTTTGAAATTGAAAGAGATTTTTTTTAATAAACTTGGTGTCCTGATTGATGGGGATTTTAAATTTGGTGTACTGCTACTTTTTTTTGTTCGTTTCCTTGGCGGTGATACAGGCAATCTATATCGAAATGGTTTTTTGTAAAGAGTCAATGTCAGTCCCCTTTTCCTCTTTCCCTTGAATCCTGGCATCTCCTGAAAGTAGACAGAGAATAGTTTATTTTGATTAGAGTATTTATCAGTTTTGTGTTTAAAAGTGTCAATTTATCAATTTTGCAGAAAACAATTACCAAAACTAGCAAATCTCCTCATGCATTCGCAATGTGCTCTATCAGAACCGATCCCCTCAAGCAGAAAAACGAGAAAATGGACAGTTTGTAGATTTATCTAGACTTCAATTTACTTCTGACGAATCGGAATTTATCCCCGATTACATTTAGACTCCCATGATGAAAAAATATTGAAAATTTAGCTTGCATCTTTGTCAAGAACAACTTAGAAATGTAAGAGTGTCACAATTTTCGTCATGTTTTTCGTGGGACGATTGATTTTGCGAGAGTTACACTTCATATACAAGAATAAACTATACATGTTTCTAATCGTGAAAGCATTCGCCACAGCATAGCATTCTCTGATTTTGCAATATTCGAGCAGTAAAAAAGAAAATTTAAATTTTTGACATGCTTATGAAGGATTTTAAAACCATACCCCTCTTAAATTGGCTATTAATTACTGTCAACACATATTCACGTGTTTGTTTATTGGTTTATTGGTCTCTTTTTTCAAATTTCATTTTACCTTAATTAGACTGGTATTAATGTAATTGTAACCATCAGTGACAGGTGGGCTGGGCAGTTTTTATTTTTAATGAATGGTTACAATTACATTAATAAATAAACATAATACATTTATAAGTCATAAAAAATCAATGTACAAACATATAAAACATGTGAAAACATAATAAAAACTTTTTTACTTAATTTCACATGTAAAAACGACACAAGTTCAGTAAAAATACATAAAACAGAAAATTATAAATTCTAAACATCAACATGTCATTCATTTAAAAATGATACAATTGAAATATCAATACATGTAGCAGAATCAACAGTCACGATGTTCATCACAAAACCAATCCCCTGAACAACTCTGGTGTACCCATTTACTGCACTTAACTCTACCTCGTTTTGCCTCATATCCAACCATATTCTGGAACACATCAGGTTTACCACAATAACAAATAGATTCAATTTTCCTTGTATATACTTTGACAACCTCAGTGTTTGATGATGTAGATTGTGGAAATGGGGAGAAATGGCCCTCCTGTGTGGTGTATTTGTACCGATGGTGGATCTTGTCGCTGAAATCTCCCAAAGTCCAACACTGTGTATGCTCATCAAAATATGGTACAATTCCTGTAGGTTGAAACCCTGATATAGGGGTATGCGGAAACTGTTTGGCGATAATTTTCATACATGTATTGATGATTTCAGAACATAACCATGAATTGTTCTCCAACATGAGCTTGTATTCACAGTTTAAGCCTGCAACCCAAGGTGTACTGTTTTTTGTGTGTGTGTGTCTGTACGTATACACCTTACGTTTTTTCACTGGAAGTCGGAAAGGACTTTTACGAGGCACTGGTGATCTAATATGTACTTTATCTTCATCATCAGTGAATCACAGTTTTTTTCCCTGTTTTTGGTGTTGTATATATTTAACGAATATTTAAAAAAAAAATTTTAGGTGGAAATAATTTGACCTGAAAATCGTCATGAAATGTCCTGAAAAGTACATAAAGGGCTATATCTTTTTTTTTTATTATCCAATGGATTGAGTTCAAATTTGAAAATGTTAAATACATTAGCATATATTTAACGAATATTTAAAAAAAGAATCGAAAAAAAGAATTTTAGGTCATGAAATTTTCAGGTCAAATAATTTTTTTTTATATATTTTTTTTAAATATTCTTTCAATATATGCTAATGTATTTAACATTTTCAAATTTGAACTCAATCCATTGGTTAATAAAAAAAAATGATATAGGCCTTAATGTACTTTTCAGGACATTTCATGACAATTTTCAGGTCAAATTATTTCCACCTAAAATTACTTTTTTTTTTTAAATTTTAAATATTCGTTAAACATATGCTAATGTATTTAACATTTGCAAATTTGAACTCAATCCATTGGATAATAAAAAAATATATAGGCCTTTATGTAATTTTCAGGACATTTCATGACAATTTTCAGGTCAAATTATTTCCACCTAAAATTATCTTTTTTTAATTTTTTTTTAAATAATTGTTACATATATGCTAATGTATTTAAGATTTTCAAATTTGAACTCAATCCATTGAATAATAAAAAAAGATATAAGCCTTTATGTACTTTTCAGGACATTTCAGATCAATTTTCAGGACATTAGTGTAACCCATGCTTGTCTCTGTTTCTTGACCTTGAATTATAATATCCGTTCCAACACCGGTCAGAAAATCCGCTCTGTTCCTACAATTGTTCCTATCTAAAACTACAATTTAAAACAAAATATATATCCTGAAAGACAATTCACTTCCGATTTTAATCTTCCTTTTTTCAAACGAGCAGCATCAAATATATGGTTTTACTCTATTATTTCACTTCAACTTTGTAAACTACATAAAAATTAAGTTTATTATCAACACAAAACTGAATTTATAATTTCGCTCAAAACGCAGTACAATGATAGTAGTTTTGTAAACAAGTTATTTAAGTATGTGCATGGAGGTATTTATAGATAAATTGGATTTATTAGAAGGAACTTGAAAGACTGCAGAGGACAGTCAAGGAGAGAAGCTACACCGCAATTGTGAGACCAACCATCGAATACGCAGCGACTGTATGTGATCCAACTAGCCAATGTAAGATCAAGGCAATGGAGAACATCCAAAGAAGAGCCGCACGCTTTGTCACCAACAATTACACCGACCGAACACATGGTTGTGTGACCAACATGATAGCATCACTTGGTTGGCAAAGCTTAGAACAGAGAAGACAGAACAGTAGACTTTGCACGCTATACAAGATCCAGCACAACCTGATTGACATCACCAGGGATTTATATATTAGGCATAGCGACAGCAGGACAAGAGGCCAACATCGCCTTTTCCAAGAAAGAACCAACAACGAAACATACAGGAATTCCTTCTTCCAACGAACAGCCAGAGACTGGAACCTCCTACCAGCCAGCACAGTTGCTGCAGCTACCATCCAGGAGTTTAGGGCTAAAACCCGACAGTTGCTAGACCATGGACCCCATGTATATAGTTTTAATTGTAAAAATATGGAACGTTTTAGATGTAAATAGACTAGGGGACTACATCTGTGTGTGCCTGACACATGCAGCACCAACAGAACTTGAAACAGTCGGCAACGAATCTTGTTCTATACCGGAAGAAGAAGAAGAAGAAGAAGAAGAAGAAGAAGAAATGTATATTATGAATCTTCATTATGATTCAATGTTGCACAAATTAAAAGAATGCCCAGGCCAGCACTCTATGGATCGCTAACGGAAACTGGGGGTCTACCGTTTTCAAAGCATGCAACGGACAATATTATATTAGTCTTCTACTGTTCTTTACATTACCGGAAAACTACATATGTATACATGCTCATATATATGTTTATCACCCCTATCTCTCGGTGTAAAGCTTAATTTCCATTGTATTTTTCCCATTGATTTACAACACAGGTTATGTTCATAATTATCACGTCACTATTTAAATGTATTTTTGTCAAGGTTTGCATGGTTTATGGTGTTTAACGCCACTTTCAACAATATTTCAGTTATATCATGGCGGTCAGTTTTATTGGTGGTGGAAACCGGAGAAAACCACCGACCTGTCACAAGTCACTGACAAACTTTATCACATAATGTTGTATCGAGTATATACCTCACCTTAGCGGGGTTCGAACTCACAACGTTATATAGTGGTGATAGGCCTACACTGGTTGCATACATTTTTGTAGGTAGTTGTTAATCCACCTATATCATACGATTACGACCACGACGGCATAATTTCGAACCTCGAGGTAAACACGACATTTTAACATAAAATACATGCGATTCAACAATGTTTGGGAGGACTGCGCTACCTGAGATATGTTTGCATTTCATAGATTTGTCAGCGGCTTGTCAAGTATTTCTATACATGTATCAAAATTACCAATATAAACACTAATAACTCTAATGTCATTCATCAATTTAACTTAGTTCGTTAGTGTTCGTTAGTTATACAATTCGCGGTTTGATGATTTGATTTGATTTGATTTTTGGTGTTTTAACGCCACTTTCAGCAATATTTCAGCTTTATCATGGCGACCAGTTTTAGTGGTGGAAGAAGCCGGAGTACCTGGAGAGAACCACCGACCATGAGCAAGCAATTGGTAAATTTTATCACTTGCGGCTGCGAGTCGAGTGCACCCTTTTTGTAATTTACAAAGTCGGGCGCGAACCCATGCCGTATTGGTGATAGGCTTGTATGAGTTGTTAGGTAATCCAACTACCTAACTCATTGAGCCACCCGGGCCCTTTTCGCGGTTTGAACTCATAAATTAAATCATGCAGGTGGTATATATGCGACAGGCACACGCAGGGTTTAGATATTATTTTATAGATTTATGAGATGTCTCCGTGTAAACCAGAAACTTAGGGCTTCATATTGTTTGACAAAGCTCGATTTGTGTTCGTTATTTAGGCCAATAAAGAAAAGAGATATTTTATGTTCGTTGAACATGTGAAATAGAAAATAAACGGTATTGCCCGGGTCTTTTATTCACCTATAGCTAAGTGCCTGTGTGGGATTCTGCACCTCAAGTCCACGTTAGGGTGTCACACATTAATTTTGGTATTGTTTGGGGGGGGGGGGGGGAGGGGGGGTTCCAGAAATATTTCTTGTATGCCCAGATGTGTTGAAAAGGCATTTACAGCAATATATTTGTTATTGGTAGCTAGAAATCTTTAAAAGTGCAATGTACATTTTACGCTTATAATTTAATTTGTTTTTGGCTTTGAGAAAGATCGCCTTATTGGTCGCTATCTTAATGGTCACCAGCTATTGGTCGCAGGGGGGGGGGGGGGGTGTACGTCATAACGTAGGATGTCGTACCCGAAATTTGGACGCCATTTTTGTCGCTTTAAGGAAATGTTTTACCTGTAGCATTAGTTATTGCAAGGATAATATTAAATGTGATAGTGCGTCAAATGCCCCTAAATGTCCGCTAAACAACGATGTGTCCATCGTTCAAAAGCATGTCAAACTCTCAAACACTTCAACAATGTTTTCGCAACAGGTGAAAATAACGTAGGATATCGGAGGCACTTTCACTAAAGAGGACCCATTTCTCCTTCTGTCACATATATAGACGAAAGAAACATATTACCGAGTGTTCGAAAATTAATTACAAATTCAACTGTCATAAAATGTCTTAACAATTCGCAACGATTTTGTCTATTGGGGACGAAATCGTAATCTGATGTCGGATACAGTGCCGTCTTAACGCATGGGCACGATGGACAGTTGCCCGGGGCCCCACGAGCATAGGGGCCCATGCTAATCTAGGTATGTTGTGTATGGCATCTTATTTAATGTTTAAACACTGAGTTTATTGGAAGCACCAATACAATAAATATATTTTTAATTTTATCGACCATTTAAATTGTTATTCCTGTGAGTGGTTGTGTAGGTCCCAGTGCACTGTTTTGCCGCAAGCCTATAATGCTGTTAAAACGGCCCTGCACAGCTCTGACGTGGATGAAGTCCTATTTGAATGACCGAACTCAACGTGTCGCTGTTGGTTCAGTAGTGTCAAATTCAATGCATCTTCAATGTGGCGTGCCGCAAAGTTATGTCTTAGGGCCCAGATTGTACTGTATTTTTGCAAAACCAATCAGTGAAATTTGCAGACGCCATAATTTTAGTCATCACAGTTATGCCGATGACACCCAAGTGTACCTTGTAATCAAACTACTTGATAACTGGAAAAATATATCCAGACGCCTGGAGACTTGTCTATCAGACGTTAGTGTGTTGATGAGCTCAAATTAAACCAAGACAAAACAGAACTTATTGTATTTACACCGAAACACCGTGTGAAGGAATTTTCTCTCTTTCGACGGAACTATAGTAACCAATGCTTCATTTGTTAAAAACCTCGGCAAATTTTTCGACAGGACATTATGCATGCAAAAACAAGCTAGTGCAATTACAAAGTCATGCTACTTTCAAATTCGCAACATCGAACGTAATCGATCGTACACCTCCGAAGATGCGTGCAAAACATTAGTTTGCTCGCTTGTAACGTCACGTTTGGACTATGTCAGCGCTTTGTTGTATGTAGTAAATACCCAACATAATCTCGAAGTTACAGCGTGTTCAAAATACAGCAGCTAGATTGATAACTTGTAGCAAGAAACATGATCACATTACACCAGTTCTCATGTCACTTCACTGGCTTCCGGTGCAGTATCGCATCCAATACAAATTATTATTATGCACTGCACTTTCATAGCTCTTTTAGTTAATTATTTTGTTGTTATACATGTATTCTATGTTCAGTTCTATTGTACTATTTTTTTGACCATGTTAAGCGCTAAGGGTAATTTTAATTAGATAATGCGCTATATAAATATTGTAAATAATAATAAAAATATATAACATTTCACACTATCCTATTAATGTGATGATAGGTCGATGCAATTTGTTATTACATCTTCCAAGTGACAACTCGGCCATCTGTACAACAATAGTCACAGATGAAACTAATTAACCACTCTCATACATGTGAACCTTCCGACGGGAGCATTTCCCCCAAAATAATGGATACTGCGAATCAAACATCTTGGTCTCTAAATAAGATCACGTAAGTGTTGGTATAAAAGTGAACAAGTTCTAGACCTAAAGATCTTATTTTGATTCTCTATAGAATGACAGAAATCTGACCTCATTAATATTATCAGCTGATTGTGCTTCTGGACATTGTCATTATTAATTTACACTAAAGTTTACCTCTCGGTATCATTTATCTTTAACCAACAATGTGTACCTTTTTCTATTTTTTTCGTGAATTTCCACTAAATAAGTATCAAATTAACGATAAACGTGTGTGTATCATTCTCGTCATTCAAGAAAAGTATAGCAATCCATGAAATCACGAACTGAACACATAAGCGTCCATAATTTCCATCTTATTTCAGAAATGTTTACAATATATTTACCTTTTCATACTGCGAGAAAATTAGCATTGAATTTATGTTATTATCAAGTGAGTATGAATTAACTAACCGTATACATGCCCTACAGCAAAGCAAAGACAGTACATGTGCATGTATACCTATTAATAAAATAATTACTGCCCTTATATAGAAACAGTATTTCGAAAATTCTAGTTTCAAATTTTTTCAAGGCATCTTTGTTATGGGTTAAGGGTAGGGAAAGCGGTAGGGGAACGGTTAAGGGTGGGGAAAGAGGATGCGGAACGGTTAAGGGTGGGGAAAGCGGGAGGGAAGGGTTAAGGGTAGGGAAGGGTTAAGAGTGGAGAAAGCGGGAGGGGAACGGTTAAGGGTGGGGAAAGCGGGAGGAAAGGGTTAAGGTTAGGGAAAGCGGGAGGGAAGGGCTAAGGTTGGGAAAAGCGGGATGGAAGGGTTAAGGTTAGGGAAAGCTGGAGGGAAGGGTTAAGGGTAGGGAAAGCGGGAAGGGAAGGGTGTTAAATGGGGAAGGTTATGGGTGGGTCAAGGGGAGCGGGAAGAGTGGGTAAAGGGGGCGGGAGGGGAAGGGTTAAAAGTGGGGAAAGCGGGAGGGGAGGGTGAAGAGTAGGGAAAGCGGGAGGGGAAAGGGAAATGGGGAAGGTTTTGGGTGGACAAAGCAGGAAAATTGTCAAGGGGAAGGTTGGGTAATGGGGAGCAGGATGGAAATGGTTAAGGGTGGCGGGAAGAGTGGATAAAGGGGGGCGGGGGGAAGGTTTAAGAGTGGAGAAAGCGGGAGGGAAGGGTTAAGGGTAGGGGAAGCTGGAGGGGAACGGTTAAAGGTGTGGAAAGTGGGAGGGAAGGGTTAAGGGTAGGGGAACGGTGAAGGGTAGGTAAAGGTGAAGGGTGGAAAAAGGGGAATGGTGGATAATGGGGAAGGTTATGGTTAAAACGGAGGAGAACCCAAAAATAAACCCGTTATAAGGGATCGAAATGCAACTGCCATGTGAGAATTAGGAAGAACGAGCGATTTTTTCCATTAATTTATATATTCGAATCATAGAACTTTTGCCACAATGAAATCATCAATTTTAAACACAAACAGGACGAAGCAAGGAAATCGTGCTCAACTACTTTGACACATATGATACCCTCTAGTTTTAAAGAAATACAATAATACAGTTAAAATGATATGCTATATTACATTTGGGGAACAATATTAAATACATAATTTTTACACATCTGGAAAACAATAGAAATAAGATTATAACTTGTATAACTGTCTAATAATTGCCGAGTTAAAAACATATCATCGTCGGTAATCACCGTTATTCTACCACTAGTTAATAACAAGATTTTATTAGTAACTCGGACACATGAAAATGTGCAACATGAGGTTATATTACAAATATGAAAAAAACATGACAAAATGAACAGGGGATTACAATTGGAACAATACAGAAAATCAATAATAAAATATATAGGTACACTGACGATTAACGTCAAAAAACATGACAAAATGAACAGGGGATTACAATTGGAACAATACAGAAAATCAATAATACAATATATATATAGGTACACTGACGATTAACGACAAAAATATTTTTAAGAAGTGGTACCTTACAGAGTGAAAGTAATCCTTTCAATCCTTTGGATGGTAGGATTTAAAGTGTAATATTTTGGGATAAATTTTGATCTTAAATCAACGATTAATTCATGTTTGCAAATAAACAAATAATGAAACTCATCTCCGATATTATCTCTACAAAAAGTACATATTCTGTCATTCCTAGCAATATTTTGCCATCTTCCTGTTTCTATGGGGAATTTCATATTTGAACATCTAAATTTTGATAAATTAATCCTATTTTTCGCTGATAAATTAGATAAGTATTTCTCAAATCCAAATACAAATTTGAAGATCGAGTAAAATTCACCACGAGATGAGTTTTCAACATCTGTGAACCACTGTTGAATAAAGTGATCACGTAATTATCAAAATTGACATGACACAAAATTTAAAATCATGAATTTGTAGCATAAGTCTATAAAGGTTACTACTGAGCTTGTTCTCGCTCTGAACAAGTTTCGTCCAGAAGGAGACCATTCTCAGTTTGACGCTAATTTCTAGCGGATATCTACCCAATTCACCATAGACCATATAATTTGGCGTAGTTAATCTCAAATTTAAAATTCTCTTACAAAATTTTAGATGTATTTTTTCATGATTTGTAGATATTCAAAACTCCAAAACTTCTGAACCATAGAGAATAATTAGTTCGACTAAAGAATCAAACAATTTCAGTTGCAAATCTATAGGTATATTTTGATTTCTAATTTTTTTGTGAATGGCAAAAAGTTACTTTTGAGCATGCTCTACAAGTCTCTTCCTGGCATCCACAAACGAACCATTGTATTTGAAGGTAATACCAAGATATATCTAAGGATCTTCTGCATATATATAATAAGACAAGAATCTCAATAAACATATGCAGATTAGCTTCAAGTATTTCCGTTATAATTTCTAGTGGACACCCAGCTAAATTGTTTAAATAGTCTTCTAAATCGTTTAAAAACACAGAAAATAAAAGGGGGACAAGTTTTCTCTTTGTGGAACACCAGTCATACAAGAAAAACAGTTTGATTGCTTATCATTATACAGAACACACGATTTAATATTATCATACATATTATAGATAATTTGATAGCATTTACCATGCTTAAGCATTTTTTCCAGAGGCCAGTTCGCCACACAGTGTCGCATGCCTTACGGAAATCAACATTTTTTTCCTCAATGAAAAATAATTAGACACAAGAGCATGCATAATAAATATATTATCTGTAGTAGAGAAACCTTTTCTAAATCCAGACTGGTTTTTAGAGATAATTTCAGTTGACAAAAAGGTCAATCTACTATTAATTACAGATGTAAAAAGGCAACTTATTACAGTAATAACACAAGTCAACTGAAACAAAAATTCTTGTAGTCATGATTTATTCCAATCTAATTAAACTTATATGTTTATTGTATTTGTTGTTTTTTTTTAGTTTTTTGTCGGGTGTATCACAAAAGAAAGAACTCAGATACAACAAACATTTAATTATATGAAGTTGGATTTAGTCACAGTCAGGTCAATTAAAAATAATCAAAATGATTGGTTCTGACACGCCGATTTACAACTAATCAAATCACATTTTAAAGGAAAGCATTTCCTTTTAAATTTAAATGAAAGGAGTGCAACGGGTCGAAATTACCCATGGGTTATACCCAACAAATGTTGCATTGACAAGTAAGATCGTTTCTTTAATAATATATTCAATCCGGCTTAATAGGAAAATTTCACTGATGTAATGTTATAATGGAAGCTACTAAAATACATATTAGTTTCAAAAACGAAACGTTGGTTATCATATGAATTGGCCCGAGTGTGATGAGTGGAAAGTATGGAAATGTGATCAGTCGTAGGTAACTGACAAAGAAGTCATTTTTGCTTAAGTGAAAATGGTCATAGACGAGTTTTAATAGATATTAACAAGCAATTAGTTTTACTAGTATGTAAACTGAATGTTAATACCAATTTTAATCCAACCACATCGGCACAAATGGAATGCGGAAGATCGTAGGTTCGAGCCCCGCTCTGGTCAAACCAAAAACTATAAAATTGGTATTTGTTGCTTCTCCGCCATGCACGCAGCATTAAGGAGAAAAAATCGGACTCAGGATAATGTGTGCGAGAAGACCTGGTAAGTTTATAACTTGTGTCTGATCCATTGTCTGTATTTGTTTGACAATACAATATGTTTAAAGTAAAAGTGTGCGGGTGGGGCGACATGTCTATCCGTGGACTGTTGTTTCAGTGATCCAACATTTAAAAACAAAATCCAACTAAGCGTGTTGGTCTAGTACAAAGCCGACCTCATTATCATCTCATGAAAATTAACTTGTTCTCACCATGAAATAGCTGGATAATTGCTGAGTTGGCGCTAAACTGCAACCACTCACTCACTGAATTCTAATAGGCTAAACATACGTTAGAGAAACCCGAAATGGAAATCAAGAATGGACAATCCAGAGAAATCGGCAACAGTAAGCACATACGACACAGGACGAAGACAAACAAAACAAAAAACAAAACATAGAAAACTAAAAAGATGAGCAACAGCAAAATGCTGGACATCAATATACACAAACATGCACACAAAACACAATAAGACATCAATATACACAAACATACACACAAAACACAATAAGACATCAATATACACAAACATACACACAAAACACAATAAGACATCAATATACACAAACATACACACAAAACACAATAAGACATCAATATACACAAACATACACACAAAACACAATAAGACATCAATATACACAAACATACACACAAAACACAATAAGACATCAATATACACAAACATACACACAAAACACAATAAGACATCAATATACACAAACATACACACAAAACACAATAAGACATCAATATACACAAACATACACACAAAACACAATAAGACATCAATATACACAAACATACACACAAAACACAATAAGACATCAATATACACAAACATACACACAAAACACAATAAGACATGAGCTACAAACAACTGGAGGCAAAGTCAAACCGAACATCGTTTATGTGGAAATCGTAACGGACATCACAACACGGAACTAAGAACGTAAACACACACAACAGGACAACATAAAGAACTAAAAAGATGAGCAACACTGACCCAACCACAAAACTCGCCGTGTTAAACAGTCAAGTCCGGTAAAAGTCTTCGCAGTGATAGAGGAAAGAAAACGTCTACGTAAAAAGTAAAAGATCCATTGCCATTTGAGATATGGATATTTCTTAACGGTCAACTCGATTGTGATGACGACCGTAGAATATTTGTAGCGAGGACATTAACCTAGGAGCAACGTAGCCTTGTTTGAGTAGCTGTTGCGTCAGCAGCTGAGCTCTGTCCAGAAAATCACTGTACTTGGTACAAACTCTAGAATAACGTACGAGTTGACTTGACTTGTTCCACTTCATCCCATGGGGGACATAGGGAAACCGCAGTGTCTTTCCACCTCGTCCTGTCTTGGGCTTTCCTCTTTGCCTCTCCCTATGTTGTATTTATGGCTTGCAGCTCTGAGATAACACCTCTGCGCCATGAGTACTTTGGTCTACCTCTCTTTCTTTTTCCTTGGGGGTTCCATTCTAAGGCCTATTTTGTAATGTTGTTATTTGCCTTTCTCAGTGTGTGCCCTATCCACTTCCATCGTCTTGATCGTCGTATGAGTTGTGAAACGTAAACTCCATACGCTGCTGATGCTGGACTCCAGTGACTCCAGGTTCAGAATTCATTTCATATACTTATTTTGGGGGGTCATCATAACAACAATATTTCTACATAGACTATCTTTAATTATCAAACATTTTCCTTTTTAGTATCAAAAGAGCTCAATAAATGTGTTGTATTTTAACAGCAGCATCCGTGACCGGGGGGGGGGGGGGGGGGGGGGGGGGGACGTCGTGATCGTGTGGTAGTTGGATTTACAACTACCTACATGGTATGCAATCAGTGCCTATCACCACTGATGTTGTGAGTTCGAATCTCGATCAGGGCGAGGTGTACAACATTATGTGATAATGTTTGTCAGTTTCCTCCACCGATAAAACTGACCGCCACGATATAACTGAAATATTGTTGAATGTAACGATAAATCAAGATTTACTACGAGTCAAGAGGTCGATATCGATTTCTTCTACAATTCGATTTAGATTATTTAAGAAATAATTCATGGAAGCCACGGAGGGATACATGGTATGTGCTTCATGTTTGATTTAAACACCACAGAATATTTCTTGGTTGAAATATAGATTAGTGTTAATTATCAGAAGACATGTTTCTTTTTAAGAAATCGTCCTAAGCTTAGATGCAGAACAGTCGGCCTTATAGGGTCACTTCCACCAAAGGCCACACTCTTGTCAGGCCATATTTCGAATACACTCAGATAGTAAAAAAAAATCCCCTTAAAGAGTGGTCACTCCTCGTATAAGGCCATTTTGCACTGCAGAAGGGATGGCTTTGTAACAGGGGGACTCCTGTATAGCTACACAGAAACTACAAATCTAATTGAACCAAAACTGTACATAAATGATCACAATAATATGGGCCTTTAAAAGTTTTGCATTTTTGTTTCCTTCAGAAATTCGAACCCATGATCTACCACACATGAGGCGAGAACTCTTAACTATTAAACCATCTATGCTTTTTCCGTGTTCCAAGCTTTATTTGGTATGGTCAATACTGAAGATATAAAATTTAAAGGTTTACTCAGGATATATATTTCTTTTCAGAAGTCAATTTTTTATCTCCTTTTTAAGTACATAAAATGAATAGGTCTCCATCCTTTACTCTCTTTATATAATTACAGCTTTACAAATAAAAAGGAAAACAACTGCATCAGTGGTGTCATGGTTAGCGTGCGAAAGATCATGGGCTCAAGCCCCCTTCCGATCAAGACAAATGGTATTCGTTGCTTCTGCTTCTCTGCTAAGCACACAGCAATTAGGAAAAGGAACCAAGACTGGTTGACTCGGAATAAGGATAATGTGTCCGAGTGGAGTGACATATCTACTGAGTGAGCTAGCACTATTAAAAATACACCTAATGTGTTAATATACTATAAAACAGACATCATCATCTCATCGAATGTAACTTGTTCTCGCCAAGAAATAGCTGAAATATTGCTCACATTAGGGGGATTAGGGTTGGGGTATGGTACTTAACGCCACTTTCAATGATATTTCAGCTATATCATGGCGGTCAGTTTTATTGTTGGAGGAAACCACCGACCTGTCGCAAGTCACTGAGAAACTTTATCACATACTGTGGTATCGAGTACACCTTGCAATGAGCGGGATTCGAATGATTGCATAGGTAGTTGTAAATCCAACTACCATAAGATTACGACCACGACGGCCCCAACACTAAAAAAGGGAAAACATAAGTGTAAAACTAGGAGATAATTAGATTCAACAAATAATTTCTATAAATGAATAAACTTTAATAAACATTTTACAAAATAATAATATCATATATAAATACAAATGTACATAAAAATTATAAAACCAGTAAATATGGCAATACAAAATAATAGTATCTAGTTCTTACCAATTGCATGGGACTTGTTGGTATGCATAGATACATGTTAAAATCATAGGCCCTTGTCACAATATTTGTTTTAACAAATAGGGTAATGTGTTCACATAATAACATGAAATTGTGGAAACACAGACCCCTGTATGTACAAAAATGTATGTCAAAAAGTAACGAACAAACCCTATAAACATGGCTGTGACAAAGGCTTCTGTTAAAAAGGCTAACCTATTCAAATACAGCCAAAGCTGTATATAAAGACCACTTAAGGAAACCTGAAAATGTACCCTTTATGAGCAGTTGCCCTTTATTTACAGGTTAAAATTATATGCACTATTAATAAATGGGGAACATGAGACTGCCCCCTTTATAGACAATGATTTGATATATAGAGGTGCCCTTAAAGGCAGGTTTGACTATATTTATAATGTATTTAAAATAAAGTAACTACATGTACCATAAACCTGTAAATAAAGGAGAAATAAGGGAGCTGATGATAAGTGCCCTTTATTAACAGGTGTTTTTTTGTAGATTATATTAACAGATACAGATATATACAATACTTGTGCACTGTCGAAGCATACACATATTTACCTATATGCTTCGACAGTGCACATGTATTGTATTTATCCTGCAATTTTAAATCGTAAATAAACGTTTACTGGACGATGATAGAAGTATTTGAAATAATTGTGTGTATGTATTTGAAAACAATATCCCCCCATGTGCCCCGATGTGGGCGGAGCTTACATTTGTATGTTCTATTTATAACTGACCAATATAAAAAAAAAATATTGGGCAGGCTATATTGGTCGGTAAATGCTGTCATTGCAGGATAAATCATTAATACATGCATAATGCTGAAATGAAATCGTCATTACAGTGGCTTTGTTATGAACTACAGAGGTCACACTTTCAGGAACCATGTCATTTTTAGCTTTGTTGATAGCTCTGCATTTCTAAGCAAGAAAGCATCAGCATAATGTTGATTAATCAGAATTCAAGAGCTCATCCACAGTCTAGAGGGTGAAGGGTGGAGGTTAAGGAATGGGGGGATTAAGGGTGGAAAAGGAAGGGACAAGAAAACATCAGTATAAAGTAGATTAATCAGAATTCAAAAGCTCATCCAGTCTAGTGGTGGTCTCACATTCACTTTAAGGTAGAAGTTATCCTCATCACTGGAAATGACCTTTGACCTAACAATTACTGCGAGATAAAGAATATCAATAAAAGTGTTATTCTTTAAATTTTTATTTTCACATGAATTTTCTTCCAATGTTCGCTTACATTCATAAACATTTGTCTAAAATTAGCAAAAAATATCAGGTTTGACAATCATAACATTTATTATAAAAACAGCCAATCAGAATGCTGTATCCAACAAACACAATTTTCTGATTGGATGATTTTGGAGAATGAGCATGAATATCGTTTTTGAAAGTTTTATGACTAGTTCTAAAGCCTGATTTTTTTAAACCAGTTGCATATGTTTATATTTTCATTTTCACCAGAGATATTAGATAGGCGAGTCATTTTAGATATCACACTTTTATATCCATCTACCAATTTTCAATGAACCAAGAAAAATACACTCACAGACACAGACACAAAAGGACCAGCTTTATCAATCTACTCCAGTTTTGGTTAAATTGGTTGGTTGGTTTATGGTGTTTAACGTCACTTTCAACAATATTTCAGTTATAGCGTGGCAGTCAGTTTTCTTGGTGGAGGAAACCGGAGTACCCAGAGAAAACCACATACATGCAGCAAGTCTCTGACAAACTTTATCACATAATGGTGTATTGAGTACACCTCACCACGAGTGGCATTCGAACTCACAACTTTAATAGTGATAGGCACTGATTGCATAGATAGTTTTAATTCCAAATACCATACGATCACGACCACGATGGCCCCCTATCAGATAGGTGAGTCATATTAGATATCACATTTTATCCATCTACCAATTTGGAATGAATGAAGAAAAACACATACACATACACACACACAAAAGGACCAGCCTTATCAATCTACTCCAGGTTTGGTTAAATCTATTAATCTACAATTGAATGATGGTGAATTATGTTAACACTAAAAGATGGTGGATGGGGTTTATGACGTTTCATGCCACTTTCAACACTATTTCAGTATAAATATCGTGACATTTTATGTTAACACTAAGAATAGCCGATTATACAAAATATAAACAATACATGTACATTATGTATAATATAAACCATACATGTACATTATGTATAATCTGAAAAATATTTCAATTAAATCTTCATATCACTGTGGTTTCATTTACATTCGTTGGTGTCAAATTTTGTGAAACAGCGATATTAACTGACATTTTGTGGTTTTGATACTTACAAATGAGTTCTCTTGTTATTTATGCCTTTCGTTGTGCACACAATTTCATGGTTTCAGTTAGATTTAGCAATATTCTCTGTCCCGACCTTCATAATTGCTGTTATGCTATATACCTTTTTTGTATAAACATTAATCAAAAGTACAAATAAGAGAAGGAATTGATGTCTCTTAAAGCATAGGATAATAAATGACTAGAAATGTAGAGAGACAAATTCTAAAACTTAACCATCTATTAATATACTACCAGTACTTGTATACCGACATTCCAAAACTTTAACCATTTAAAACCATCTTTATTGACCACATAACAATTGGGATATCCAACTACCATACAATCATGATCATGATGGCCCTATACATATTTGTGAAACTTTAGATATTGAATATTTGGTTATGTGACCTATTCATGTAATATTTCAGAAGTACATTTGTATTTTCCTAATATTATTCAAGTCTATTTATATTTTTCTCCTGTCATTAAAAGTGAACTTGATGTTTGAACATCCTGGTACAGCTAATTACCATCATGTTATATATCTCAAATTCAATGACAGAGGTCCATTTACTACAAAAATAATAATTTAGTGTAAGTGTGCAAAATTCATGCATGAATGTCTACTTTATTTATAAAGATAATATCAGTTGAGTTCCCCTTTTAAATTTGAACTTAAATGTTATGAAAAGAAAATAGTACATTGCGTCTTCTCTAAGTGGTTTTAGATAAATGATTTTTTTTTACTGATTTGCTATTTTGTATTAATACAACAAATCTTTAAAAAAATGATATGAAAATGTTTTGTTCTCATGTGCAACATTTACCACGAATAAACATTTAAAGATTAAAAAAATGATGGAAAACAATGTCTATCAATTTCAACAAACAATTAGCTCTCACCTCGAATCATTGAACACAAAAATCATATGGCATTGAAAATCCAGTTCCTGGCTATGCTTAAAAAAATACAATTCATATATCATCATATATAATTATTGTGTAAGAGTAATAGAGTAGAATTATTTTCAAGTAATATATACATATGAGAGAATTTGTAAAAAAAAAAAAACTGACCAGCAGCATAGTGAGCTACCTCACAAAGTTAAAACAAATAATGTGGTTTATGGTTTTTAATGCCACTTTCAACAATATTTCAGTTATAACAGTCAAACTTTATCACATACATAATGTTGTATCAAGTACACCTCGCCATGAACAGGGTTCGAACTCACAACTTTAGGGGTGATAGGCACTGATTGCACAGGTAGTTGTAAATCCAACTACCATACTATCACGACCATGATGGCCCCTCATGAAATAATGTTTGATTATTACAATACAGTAAAGACAAATTAGCACCAATAAAGAATTAATTGATTAAAATAGTTACTTTATATACAATAAAAGTAAATATGTCTTCATATCCATTACAATTATTTATAGTTGATTGCTTTCTGGAGGGGCTCTAGGAGGGGGTCTTTTTGGTTGTCTGAATGATTTGACATCCTTTTTAGCAGTTTCTTCTGGTTCTTCTATACCAACAGGCTTCCATTCTTCTCCATGAAAAGCAGCCTACAATTAATAATATATAAAGAATAGTATGGATTTTCACAGGGATTTTATTGGTTTAATTAACCAGAGGCCCTCAAGAAGGAAAATTATTCACTTAAAATATAAAAGAATGTGTTAGTATACCGAAGTTAAAAGCATCAAAACAAGAGACTTTCAATTAAGCAAAGAGTTTGTTTGTTTGTTTGATGGTGTTTAATGCCACTTTCAACAATATTTCAGCTATATCGTGGCGGAAACCAGAGAACCTCGAAAAAACCATGAACCTGTCCCAAGTCACTGACAAACTTTATCATTTAATGTTGTACGCCTCACCCTGATTGAGATGCGAACTCACATAATCAGTGGCGATAGGCACTGATTGCATAGGTAGTTGTAAATCCAACTACCATATGATCACGGCCACCCTTATTAAAATTGTAGAGTTGAATAGTAAGAGATCAGGGGAATGGAGTGATTGTTGTTTAACACCAACTCATCAATTTCTCTGCTATATCATGGCAAGAACAAGTTAATTTTCAATGAGATGATGATGATGTCCGCTTTGTACTAGACCAACACGCTTAGTTGAATTTTCATAGTGCTATCTCACTGAAACAACAGTCTGCGGATAGACATAACACATTATCCTGATTTTAGGTTAGGGAGAATGAAAATTAGAAACATGGGAAACAGAAGTAATATTGAGGAAATGATGGGGAATACATAGAATGGTAATATTGAGACTAGAGGGAAGGAATATGGGAGAGATGGGATTGGAAATAATGTAATATTGCACAAAATAGTAGAAAAAAAATATCCCAGTTTGTGTAGGTCATGCTAGATAGATAACACAGAAATAGAAAGTTGTTCAAGTGGTCTTGATTCACAGAGAAATTAATTAATTTACTTACAACAAGATAAATCATTGATGTGATGAACAGAGATATTCCTCCTAGTATAGTAGCTAGTATAAAACACAATGGTATGCATAATCTGAAAGTCAAATATTTTGTTATTTAATTATTACTATTTTTAATACTGACTGAGACATTAGCTTACATAAAATTAAAAAGCAAGCTGGTTATGGCCATTGAAGATTTAATTTGCCAGATTTATCCATTTTATCATTTTTAATGAGGTCTACTTAGTACTAGACCAACACAATTAGTTGGATTTTTATAGTGCTAGTTCACTGAAACAACAGTCTGCGGATAGATTTATCGCTCCACTCGGACACATTATCCTGATCCCGAGCCAACCAGTCTTTGCTCTTTCTGTTTAATGCTGCTTGCTCAGCGCAGAAGCAGCAACTACCAATTTTATAGTCTTTGGTTTGACCCGAGGCTCCAACCAACGATCTACCGCACTCGAGGGGAGGATGCTAACCATTACACCACAGATAGTGCAATATTAATGCAGTGTCTTGAAATATAAAGTTTATGTGTATTTGGTGCACAACTGAGGAAGGGTTCTGCAAACCATGCCCCAGTTTTTAAACTTTATATTTTAAGACACTGCACTCTATTTAATTTAATCAGAATACACATTTTCATTCAAAAGAAAAAAAGTATAATTTATACATCTACTTACTGCATCTGTGGTGGAATGGTTAAATTAAAATTAAAAATTGAAAAGTGACACAAAGGAAAACTGCAGACCAGGGGTCATTTCACACTCATTTAGGGTATGAGTTTATCTCACTGTTGAAGACCCTTGTGTGACTGTGAAATGCAGAACAGCAATACAAACGCTGTTCCTTTACTTGAATTTATGTCTAAAGTGTAATGTTGGATAGTCTCTCATCAGTCTCATGTTCATTTACATCCATATCCTTTCTTACTAATATATGTATATATTGAGCTGTTGTGGCCGTGATTGTATGGTAGATTTAATTACATCTTTAAAAAATCCAATCAGTCCCATCACTTCTAATCTTATAACTTCAATTCTCACCCATGGCGAGGTGTATTTGATACAAACTTTATGTGATACAAGTCTGTCAGATCTGTGGTGTTTCTCTGGATAACATGATTTCCTCCATCAATAAAACTGACCACCATGATTCAACTGAAATATTATTGAAAGTAGTGTTAAACACACATACAGTAATCCTATATACATTGTACTTACATCAAATGCATTATAAATCTTGCAAAATAGTTTCTAGATACTGGTCCACAGCAGCTCAAAATCCTGGTAAAAGGTTTCTGACACCTATATGTAATTAACAAAACTTAAATTAAGTTTAATAAATGATTTTGTCTAAAAACAAAAAATCTTGAAAAAAATATAATCTGTCATATATCCTCAGTTATAGAGTACATGGAGATGAGTGAGTGATTGCTATTTGATGTCAAGTGAGCAATTTTTCAGCAATATCATGTCGAAGACAAGTTATATTTCGATGAGATGCTGAATCATGATGATGATGATATTCACTTTGCTCTGAACTAACACGCTTAATTAGATTTTTATAGTGCTAGCTCGCTGAAACAACAGTCCACAGATAGACATGTTGCTCCACTCGGACCCATCATCCTGATTCCTGCATGCTTAGTGAAGAAGTAGCAAATACCAATTGCATAGTCTGGTTTGACCTCACTAGGGCTCGAACCCAAGATCTACCACACTCTAGGCGAGCATGTTAACCATAACAAGTGATGGGATATTAACACCACTGATGCAGCTTCAAAGTTTGGTGCACTCTAGTTATAACATTTCATTAATATTTGAAATTAATATTAACTAATAAAGGACATGTACTTACATTCTTTCTTGTGTCCTGCCATTTAACCTTTTTCCTCTTGGATATTCAAAGACAAAAATCACAATGCCAGCAGCCCTTTAAATAGGTTAAGGGGATTCTAACTTACATATTTACAGATTTTTCAGGAAAATAGAAGCAAGAGAACAGAAACCCAATATTTAATTTAATAACAATTTTGTAGCAATTTAAATTTGTAAAAAAAAAAAAATTAATGCACATCATTACAGTAATTCACAATTTTGCACTGTAGATTATTGTGACTATATATAACATTTGGTCATGCATTCAAATTTGTTTTCAACTAATAAAATAAAATGCATGTATATTTGATTACTTATCCAATACGACTTGTTAAAACTCTCCCCCAACAGAATGGACGAAGAGTTATTTTGTGTACAAGGTCCATGATGGAGTCTGTACTAAGTACTGAAATATGTTGACTATTCGCGGAACTCGATATAGGTACCAAACTGGATGTGATGGGTTTGAAATTTAGATTTATTGCATGTTTCAATATATGCATATGTATAGGGATTTACACTGTAACTGTCTGGACTCCGAATCAGATGTAGAGTTGATGACTGGGAGTCTTTCTTGCAACCTGGATATTAGTGAGGAACAAGAAGCAACAAACATACCTGTACATACATTTATGCTGTGTAATGGTTTAGAATTTTGGTAATGTCATAAAATAGTATATGAATACACAAGACAGCTTTTGGCCCAAACTTTGGGAAAAGTAAAAGATTTTCATTTTAGAATACACAGTACAATATAAACAATGTTAATTGTCAGAAGACAATGGAATTCTGAATATGATATACTGTAATAGACAAAGGATACATGGCATAAATTCCAATCTCCCATCCTTTAAAAAATCCTGCAATTCCAATAATTCCACCAAGAAGTGTTACTGAAAAATACAAATTGTTTCATAGTTATTTCAAGAACTATCTAAATCAAGAATATTTATAATGAGTAGGCGAGTGATTTCAATTATAATCATTATGATACGAGACCAAGAAAAGTGCAAATTGGGTAATCCAAAGCAAAAGATCGAAGGACATTACAATGGCCAAACAATGATCTACAAATACTACACAGAAAACGGGTCATACTAAAAAGTGCCCAGGACCGCCCGGGTACTGGAAATAACACCTGTCGTACTGGAATATTGTTTAAAACAAATTTTTGTCAAAATTATATACGGGTATATATAATTGTTTTAAATAAAGTGTGCAGGATATCTTAGTAGTTTAACTTTTGATAAAATATAAATAATTTGTTTTCGCGGACTACGACAGATATGCCCGTGCCTTGTGCAGGATGTCTTAGTAGTTTTAATACGGGTTGCTTTCTGTAAATTTCTGTATATATTTTGGGAAAATTTAACTTAAATTGAATTAAATTTAAAATAATAACAGGTTTTATATATAAAAAACGAAATTATAAAGGGGGGCTTTAAAAATGATTGGTTGTTTAGCGATTAAATATGTAAATATTTTCATTTAAAATCCTTTTGGGAGGGGGGCCCACCCTCACATTGTTCACGGCCTTGACGTGGCGTGAGGGCTCTTCCATTATAAAATAATGGAAGCCAACTATGAACAGTAAACAGGGTTTTTGCTTAAAATGTATTATTTTTTTCATGCATTTGCATGCATGCGTGTAATGTCATAACCGAGGCACGTGTCGGTAATTCATTTGCTAATTACCCAATACACATAGTGATACAGATTTTATACAAAGCTAAAAACAACAAAGAAAAAGATAATAAAATATAGCAAGTTATATATAATAGAATTGAAATAAACCTAATATTTACACTAAACTAGGGAATACTTCCGGGCGCTTTTTAGTACATAACTTGAACATTTACACTCACGGTAAAACCTCACTTAACATCATATTCCATTATAATTTTGACAAAAATTCGATTTAAACAACATTCCAATACGACGGGCGTTATTTCCAGTACCCGGGCTGTCTCGGGCGCTTTTTAGTATGACTGCAGAAAACACTTTAAAAAAAATCTCAATTATAGGGACTGACCATTTAACATAGCAACAACATAAATTGCCCCGAGTCAAATCTTAACATATTTAGGGCACTATGTTTTTTTCAACAATCCAGAACATTTTTAATAGAAAACAAAAATCACATTTTATAGACAAAAACAAATCAGTATGTTTTTTTCTGATTTTATTTTTACATTTTTCATGTCAATTAATTTTTTTTCTATAAAATTCATAAAATAAAAACAAAAATCAGAAAAAAAACCATACCACCCTCCCAAAGTAAAATGGTAATTCCCAGAATCTATGGGCCTGGGAACAACTACTTTTACAATTATCATTACGACTTTGACAAAAAAAATTAAACCAGGATATGACAAATGCTGTTTTTGTTCTTAGATAATCCTGAAATGATTACAACCTAACTCCCAAAGTTCTATTGTACCCGTGTAATAATCATTTCTATCTTACTTGAACAACTGGCTATGGCCTGTTCGTTGGCCCACATAGCCCATTCAATTTGACCCATGTTCACTGCCACACTGCACTATAAACGTTCTGTTTCAACAACACGGAAGTAAATTAGTATTGAGTTTTCGAGTTTTCTGTTTCTCAAAAGACAGTTGATTGGGTAAAATTTATCAATTGACCAATGAAACAATCTGTTATAAAAGCAACAATTTTTAAGGGAAGTAACTCACCGGCAAAACAATGCACGACTGATGGATAATTATTGTAGTCGGCGGAAACCAGTCTCCAAAGGAGAAGATCGACTTGAAACATACAACGCAGCATCGTCAAACAAAAACTCTTTGTAAGATAATTCAAATACACCTTCATTTTCGTTTTAGAAATACTTTTGCATACCTGTCAACTCAGTCTCTGGTCTGGGCGTCTGGCTCTGCAGCTCTGTCCGAGTGAAAGTCAAAAATCAGGTCACGGCCTGCCTTTGAGATTGAAAAGAAATAAAAACAGAACGAGTTGAAGTGAGGCATCGGGTCCTTCCTTGTGATTGTTCAGTGGGAAACAGGGTAACACATTGATAGTAATTAAAAAAAATTGGTGGGACTAAATAAGTAATTTTATTTAGGGAAACAAGACAGTTTGGCACTAAGACATTTCGGCACCCATTGAAAAAGACAGTTCGGTATCAGGACAAATCGGCACCGCATTTTCTTTCAAACAAAGGTGATTACCTTTCTTAAAATAATATCAACGAAAGTTTAAAAAAAAACATCAATGATCGTTTAAATGCAATCAAAACATAATTTATTTAAATATTCTTTAAAAGAAGCCATTATTAACTCTCTTAATTGAGATCAAAAGCAGTGATCAAATGTTTACAGCTTGTGTTTGCATTGGTGATTGTTTGATCTTTAAACATATAATGAAAAGGAAATTACTGTGTATGAATTTTTATTGTTTTTAGAATCTATACCACTTCCTAAAGTGTGTGCAAGCCATATTGAGAAAATTTTGAGTAAAAGCCCAGAAACATGATAAAATGGATGGGGCAGAAAAACTTCTTTCAATTTCACAATGTCAGATGACAGTTGTATACAGTGTAACAGTACATGTATTGTCTGCCCTCGGAGGAAGCACTCCAGCTTTTGAAGAGTATTGTAACATTTGGAAACTCACTGTAAATACGAATAAGACAACAATTGTATTGTTTAGCAAAAAGAAATATAAAACTAATGTTGTTTTTAAAATATATGGTCAGTCTATAGATTTACAAGATTTGTACTCATACCTAGGGGTTATATTTAATTATAATGGAAATTTTTGTACAGCTCGAAAGAAATTGTTAGATCAGGCAAATAAAGCATTATATGATCAGTGTAAACTATGACAACGAGGACAGTTTCTTTTGAAGCATCCGAGATATACTTGTACTGTATGATCTACCATCTATAACAGACTTACAAGCCAATTTAGCCATCGAAAATCAGCTGGAAAAAACTTGTAAGAAAGGAGGTTTAAAAAATTCTGGTTGAAAAGACTCCAGAATGATGCCACTGCCAAGATTACTTAAAAAAACCACAAGTGCCGATTTGTCTAATTGGGGTGCCGAATTATCCGGGTGCCGATTTGTCTTGGTACCGAAGTGTCCTGGTGCCGATTTGTCCCGGTGCCAAAGTGTCTAGCATTTGTAATTTAGTTGCCCAATGCAAAAAAACTATGAAAAAATTGTTTCATATCTTCAGCGAGTAATTTGCATTTAATTATATGTTAATCTGATATGTATCATTACAAAAGTCTATCAAACTGTTTTAAAAAAAAATCTGTCTTTGATTTCAGTGGTACAAATAAGCCACATATTTACGGCAAAAAAAATATGATGAAAGTCAAATTAAAATTGATATACCAGAATGTAATTTTTGGCATATATTATGTGAAGAAAAAATACAAAACAAAAAATGTCAGTAAACTGTGATGTGATGTACTAGAAATCAATGGTACAAGACGGGGAGTTGCTTTGATGTTTTTTTACTATTATTTATAATGCTTAATAATTATCCTCTCGTCCGTTAAAATCGGTCACCATTTTGGAATGCGCTGTCACGTGAGTTCAGATGTCGATGTCGTCATTTATCCTGCAAACTGCATCCAGAAATAGATAATCGATTTACTTTCACTTTGATCAAGACAACAATGAGATTTAAACAGATAAGAAAAGCTATTTATAGGTTTTTGTGCCAAAATGGTGCAATTTTACTATTAGTAGTATTACCATTTTGATTTGATAATCAAAGTCAAATATTTCCAGAAAAACACAGTCCATAGTGGATAATTTGCATATCCTGTGTTTGTTTACATTCCACTGCGTATCTTGACCTATATATTTGCAACTCTATTAGACAACAGTAATTGTATTTAGTCAGGTCGGATTTTTGAAAAAGTCGTCGTTTAAAGAGTCTAGCGGCATTTTATTAGTATTTAGTCCAACATACCTTTTCATCCTATTTCAGGGTCGCTGAATCCAAAAATCTATGTTGGCCATTCGAAAAATGTCGTTTAACGTCACAAAATGGCGGACAAAATGGCTACCCAAAAACAACATTTGAGAACAAACCATATTCAGCACTGTTCATTAATGGACCCTATGAGAGTAGGAATGTTGGAATAAAGCTATATTTTAGGTATCAGCTATTTTATTTTGTCTATATCACATGGTATCACCCCCATCGAGGGGGGGGGGGGGGCGGTGTCAGGGGCAAGTATCTATTGTATCACCAATCTGTAGGATAATAACCCGTTCTAGTGCATATCCCCATGATTCGGATCCAAAACCCTGTTAGCGAAATGATAATTGACATGCATTGCTACTTAATTCTAATATTTTTTAAAAGTATAAAGATCAAGATTACCTAATACTCGAAAAATTATTGATGCTTTCTGTATATTTGCTTTAGTCGACAGTTTCTAAACACATGCTAAACCATCGATAGTTCAAAATTGATATAAGCTTAAATATTAGAAAACGATCTTTTTCTGGTCAATACGATATTAACAAGTGTGTTATTTGTCAGGAAAATAAAACAGATGCCCTAGAACATAAAAAGCAAAGGGGAATTCAGACCCTGAAAGAACGTGCCTCTCAAAGACAAAAGATAAGAGACGTACGATATTATGAGGCTATTGATCGACGAGAAAGGCTTCATACGTCAGACAAAGTCTTTTGCCATAGAAAATGTTATTCTGAGTTCACTCATCAGAAACAAATCAAAACCTTTGAAGCCAGAGCTGAAGGGCAAAAGGTAGATGTTGAATCGCCAAAGCAGGAACATGGAGTTACATGTTCGGATTCGATGGCTCCAGTCGATTGGAATCTATGCATTTTTTGTCAGATAAGTTGTTCAATATTTCAACGTTTTCTGTCAGCAATAAGATCTTGCAAGATTCAAAATTGGAAAACACTATGCGTTTACGTTTAGCAGGCGTAAACGATTTAATAGCTGCAGAAGGGAAATATCATAACAAATGTCTCAATGCGTTCAAATATGATACACAGAAAACGAAAAAGGAATGTGAAACAATAGATCTTGCAATGGTTTTTTTAGTTCAAGAACTTGGATATGCTGTCTCTAAAAATCAAATACTCCAACTGTCTGATGTTTGGGAAAGATATTGTAGCACAGACCAACGGAGATATCCCTCAGTCATTTATCTCCCGCAGAACAACATTTAAAGAATACTTACAAAACAGACTCAGTGACGAATATAAATTTTTACGCCCACTTCATCGGTCGATTTTTGAAAGGGAAACCCTGTTGATTCCTCATGCATACTCGCAACATGTTTTGGGAGAACTTCATTACCAAGGAGCAACTCCGTTGGAGGAAGATGAAGGGCTTACTATGCCAAATTATGATCCAAAAGACATTTTCTTCCTACAGCTTGTTCATGTTGCACTAAAGATCAGAGGGGATTTGATAGGAATGGACGGTCATGTAGGTCTCAGTGTTAGCGAAGATGATGCAATCGATTGTGTCCCCGACAATTTATTTACGTTCCTGAATCTCGTGTATGGTGGTCAGGATATTTTGAACCAAGACGGTAATCCTGAAGATTCAAAGAGTACAAAACAAACCAAAATCCTCAGCGTTTGTCAAGACATAGTGTACGGTGTCAGTGAGGGTAGAAAATGGACACCAAAACATATTGGCCTGTCTTGCACATTACACCAGATGACCAGATCTAAACAGTTGGTAAACCTGTTTCACAGTGATGGGCATACATTGAATTATCATGAAAAAGGGAAGATTGTTAAGGCTGACAGAAATACATTACATAGAATAGTAACCGCCTTTAAAGCCGGAAGAGAGGTCAACATGTCAGAAATACTTAAGCATGAACTTATGCTAGTTCCGATAGCTATTGCGGAGACAAACGGGTCTCTTAGATCAGGGAATAAATCGTTGCTATTAGACATCTTAAATATTAATGGTGTAATAGTAGAGATGCCAGTCAAAAATCAATTACAGGGGATGCTTGCTGTTTTGAAGCATTAGATAGAGCTCAATCTAAGAAGAACTTTGAGCCTTCATTTGTAAAAATCAGATGAAGGGTTCAAAAGTTATGAGCATCTGAAATTGCCTATTTTTGGTCGATAATTTTCCAAAGATGGCCGCCATCAATAATGGTTTTAATGACTGTTTTAGAGTTCTGATTTTTTGTGTAAACAGCAGATAATGTCTCTACTTTTGTTTTTTCCCATAGATTATAAGTTATTCTGTCAGAAAAATGAAACTGAACATGCTTGAAGTAATATTTGCTATTTGTTTTACTGTCCAAAATGTATGGCGGAGCCACTTTTGATCTTGACCGAAAGGTCCATATGGCTCACATTGCCATAATTTTGTCAGAAAATAACTTATCTGACATCATAATAGAAGAAATTGTGTGTAGAAATACTTGTTTTGTGTGCAATTATAACATATGAATCACCTTTTACATCTTTTTGTGGAATTATGAATCCATAAAGGTGGGTGTGCAATTAGTGTTCAACACTATTTGAGAATGGCACCGTTTCACAGCAGTTATATGGGAAAATGACACAAAAAGCTTCATATTTCCTAAACTAAAAGTGATATCCGCACAAAATTTTGAAGGTAATACCACAGTGTTGTGCACGTTCTGTTGGACGTGATGTTTTTTTTGTCGACGCAAGAAATGGCAGCCATTTTGTTCAAAATGGCCACCATTTTTTCATAAAATTCATCAAACAGGGAACCTGTTCCAAGATAATTTGATAATTTTTTTTATCAATATAATTAATATCACTGAAAAAATGGATATGGAGATTTGTACCAATGACCTCTTATTTGTTTTAGCATTTTATTAAGGAATAATTGTCATATTGGTGACCATTTTGAAAACAAAATGGCTGCCATTGCTTTAAAATTTGTTGCTCAAATTTACGTTTTTTATGATTACTCTATTGTTTCTAGTCAGAATTTGATCATCAAGGTATCAAATTAAAGATATTTTAATAATCTATAACCTCAAGTAACTAATAAATTAAACTGAATACTTTTCATACCAATATGTAATCCCCCATGGGGTGAAGATTCCAGACACCTAGTACTACCACTTGCCGAAAGTTTAACTGGTCAGCTTTATATATATATATATATATACATGTGTAGGTGTTTTTGCTTTCCTACCTCAATGTCTTGCTATCATGATGTAGCTGTACAATTGCTGAAAGTGATGGTATATGCAACAATCACCCAACAAGCATGATAGTGAAACACCTCTAAACTAAACTTCCTTAAGACCAGCTTGTGTTTAAAATAGATGGATATTATTTGCACGCTTTACACATTTCCTACGAAAGGCTACATATGGAACTTTATTTAAAATAAAGTTTATGTTGTTTATATAGGATGCTGTTTATATTCAGGTTTCCCTTGATTGCAATTTGAGCAAGTAAATTTGTTTCAGTCTTACTCTCCATGCCGTTCGAATCCCGCTCATGGTAACTTAAGGTGTACTTGATACCACATTATTGTGTGATAACATTCGTCAGTGACTTGCAACAGGTATGTGGTTTTCTCCAGGTACTCTGGTTTACGCCACCAATAAAAGTGACCACCACAATATAACTGAAATATTGTTGAAAATGAAAGTGGCATTAAACACCATAACCCAACTCTCCGACTCCATGTCAAAGTTTCAGTCTTGCTCATTACTATTCTAATTTGCTTCTTAAAACATGTTCAATGAAAACAACAACAAAATATTAAATTCATTCATTTATTATTTAGGAAATATCTGGTGTATTTTTTAAATACATCATCTATTGTCACATGTATTGTGGTCTGAATAAGTCCAGCTACATGTAAAACTAAATATATAATAAATGTAAAGAAAAATATTAATGAAATTTTCAACATAGTGTATTAGTAATGAACCAGAACAACTAATGAAGACAAAATGTTGGCCAGCAACATTTTTCATCTCTTTATTGAATATTTAATTATGATATAAATTATGGACTCCGCTGTAAATTATCCTGCAGTCCTATGTTCAGGTAATATCCCAAGGCCAGCTTGGATCACATGTCTTTGACCAGCAAAGCATACTGTCAGGTGAACTGGAAAAAAACCCAGAAGGGACCACAAAGATACAGTTCTAACTACATATTATCATTTCATAACTACTATTTTAATAAATATAAATTCACAATGTATTTAAGCAAAAAAAATTACCAGTGTTTCAACTTTTTAGTATTGACCCCAACTTTTCGTGTCTCAAGTTTTTATTGACATTTTTGGACAAAGTTAAAGTCAGATCCTTGTTCTGTATAACCTACAATGTAGGTAAAAATATATTATATATGTTTTGTCTACTTATACTACCTTCCCCTTTTCGAGAATATTAGTAGAAACACTGGTATTTTTGTTCATTGGTCTTATCTATTTTTCCTTAAAAGTACCATGGCTTATCAATAAAATAAATGATAAATAGTTTGATGTATTGGTTTTAATGTCACTTGTCACATCTTGTTATTATGGCCACGAATTCATCATCCCATGCAAAAGACAAAGAAAAAAACCACTTTTCTTCTTATCTGTAGTTAGCAACCATTACACTGACCCATATATATATATATTTATTACATAATGATTTTATTTAAGCAATTTTATTGGCTATCATGATGTCACCTGACATTCCGTAAAATTTGATATTGCTTGATTAAAACTTGTATTGACTTGGGTTTCACTTTCGTTTTCCATTGCATTATGTATGACGTCATAATGAAGTGATTAATTTCATATTGACTTGGTTTCACTAAAGGCTTCGGTGAATATCGTTTTTAAGGTCCATAAAAACTTGTATTGACCTCAGCAAAAGACTATAATTGTATAATATATATATATATATACAGCAAACATTACACTGACCCATATATATATATATATATATATACATCTCACCAATTGATGTGGTAACTTTCATAAAATAAAACTAACCGGTATAATCCTTGTTTGTTAACAAACAGTAGATCATATCTCTGTTGATGGCATGTGACATCAAGTACTGTTTACAAATATCATTCAGCTCACTTGTGCTGGACTGGTTGAAATTCTGTAGCAGATCATGCAGAAGTGATTGACCTGCAGAGAACAAAAACTAAATACTGAATTTAATTATGCCAAATACAAAAGATCATTATAATGTGATGCTTACAAAAAAATTAATTTCATTTCAAGATCTAAAGTACCCTGGCCTGAGAAGACCAGACCTTCCGCAAATCTCTGACAAACTTTATTACATAATGCTGTATCGAGTGCACCTCGAACCGGACTAGAACTCCTGATTGTGGTAGGCACTAATTGCATATGTAGTTGTAAATCCAACTACCATACGATCACGACTGCCCCTTAAAGAGAAGGTTTCAAATGCAAAAATGAAATTAAATCAAGACTAGTATTTTTCTTTCTTCCAATGTTCAGTCTTTACTTCTAAAGTGAGGCATTTTCAGATGCAGAAATACCTAATGATTTCTCCGCCACATTATTTATTGAGTTGCAGACAACTATACATCAAGACAAGCCACTTCTTCAGGATTAAAATATATTTTCCCATGTTGAATAAAAATAACGCAACATATAAATATGCAATAACATTTTTTTTACTTTTATTTGAATTTAGTATGTAAATATTTGATGCATACTTGCAATCCAAAGCCCTGGTTGAATAGTTCAAGCAACATAATCTCATTGAAATTAGACCTGGCTTCGAAGAAATTTTCTGCACTATAACCTCCAACCTGAAGATAATAGAGCAGAATATTTCTTCTCACATCTAACCAAAATGTCTGTTTTAAAAGCTCAAATTCATGTACCAACTTTAAAAAAAAAGCTTTGAATATATAAACAAAAACAAAGCTTTTGAAAAGTTGTCACAGTACACCACCCAGAATATGAATAGAATTAACTTTCTGAAGAGTGAAGACTATAATATAAAAAACAAATATTATATACACATAGAAGAAAGTGTTTTGTGTCTGTACTGTAGACTGTATTGACTGATGAAAAAGAGGAAACTCCTAATTTCTAGTGCTCAGTCATACCCTCATTTTCTAGCTGTTTGGACCAAGCTTGAAACATTTTATTTCCAAATATTTTCCTTAAAGAAAAGAGGAAAACTTTCATCTCTATTTACACCCCCCCACCCCCCCTTTTTTTCGGTTTGTTTACTTGTCGTCTTTTGTTTTGAACGTAAGTTGGAAGTATTTATAAATTGACAAGAAGTTTTTCATAAACTACTTAAAAAGAAGCAATGCAAAAAATAAATCGTACGTTTAAAACATTGAGATCAAGGTTTATACATACCTATGGCTACGATAACAGCTGTATCAGCGTCGTTGACGTTACAAATATTTTCCACTTCCAGTGATGACGTGCGACGTTCTTATTCAGACATGATGTTTAGCTTCAGGGGTGTTTTAAATACGAAAAATCAGCCGTGTTCTCGATCTAATAGGGTTGAGTTGGCATGTTTTCTATGTTGATATTATAATGAAAAATACAAATATCGCCATCGGAGAACGCTACTCCAAATTTTTCACTGAATTGTTCATCTTAAAACTTTTCAGAAGACCATTTCCCGTTTGGCATGCGCAGGAAAACGGAAGCGACTGTGACCATGTGCAAGCTACGAATCTGCGCTTTAATTGGATAATAATTATGGAACTATATAACGTCAGGAACATGCCGGGCAAGGCATTGAAAAGAGGGACCTTGGTGAAAAAAACCGTGCCGCGAATGTAAAATTCCGAAAACAGCGATTCCGATTCGAACACGTTATATCTAAACCATTCCATATCAAAAGAAACAAATTTTTTAAAGATTTTAAACAATATTTAGATAATTAATTAATGTAAAAAAATTATATCTTTATTTATAATTGTTATTTGTATATGCCCTCCTGGGGCCCTGATTTGGTTAATAAACTTATTCTATTCTATTCTATTCTATTCTATAGTTTTATCTGTAAAAAATTGACATCAAAATATTGCATTTTCATGTAAAAGCAGCTACCGGAAAACAAAATGGCGGCCAAAATAACGATAAGTCGGCATCTCTAGTAATAGACTTTAATTATAGATCTGCATTGATTATAGATGGCCAATTTCTTGTTCAGAGTTTGAAACACCAGGGTTTGCGGACATTTGGTGAATATGCAGACATGTACCGTATGTGGGAGTTGTGCTAAGAAAATGTGTTAGATTTAGACGAATTGATGTTGTTTATGATCGATATCGTACACAGTCTATAAAATCAGGAACACGAAAAAAAAGATCAAAATCCGTACAGCCAATTAGAAGAGTAATTGAAAACCGTAACGTTCCTCTACCTTCTAATTTGCCAAGTTTTCTTTCTTTGCCTGAAAATAAAGAAGACTTGGCATTCTTTTTGGCAACAGAATTCATCCGGCAAGCTCCTGAAGGCAAAGTTGTGATCACTGGAGGGGGGTTTATTTCCGAGGACCAGGCAGACAGCAATGACAAGAACCTGAATTTAGATAACTTGAAGGCAACACATGAAGGGGCAGACACGCGCATGATTCTCCACATGCTTCATTGTAAAAATGTATCTAACTGCCGAACTATCGCTGTACATGTATCTGCAACCGATACCGATGTCTTTTTGCTTTTACTGCATCATGCTTACGAAATGGATATCAAGATATGGATGATGGCAGGAACGTCTAAAAGCCCAAAGATTATACCAATACACTCTGTTTTAGAGACGAATTTGCTTACAAGACGTATGGCCTCAAATTTATTGGCTTTTCACTCAATTACCGGCTGTGATACTACGTCCTTCTTCTATGGCATTTCGAAGAAAAAGGCGCATAAGGTTTATGAGCAAGATGCCAATCTTCTTGAAGGAATTGGAGAAGCAGAACTAACTGACGAGAAGATCAAATTAGCCGAGGCTTTCATATGCAAACTTTACAATCAAGTGACTGATACATCTGATGAAGCTCGGGATCTGATGTTTGGAAAATCGAAAAGAGTCCAGAAAGTCTTCCCCCTACTAGTGATGCGTTGAAATTGCACATTGAGAGAGCTCACTTTCAAACAAGTGTGTGGAAACAAGCGAATGTTGTCAAGCCAGTTTTGCCTTCTCCTATAACTATGGGTTGGAGCTTGGATGGTGATTGTTTAAAACCACTTCTTATGACACTTGATCCGATCCCACAAGCATGTCTTGAAATGATATCGTCTCAGTGCTCCACTGGTTGTATAACGTTACGATGTAGTTGTAAAAAAGCCAAATTGTCATGCACAGACCTCTGTAAATGTCATCAGGCTAAACATGAGCAATGTGTTAATTCTAGGATTTAGTTACAGCCGAAAACGCACGAAATAGTGATTTACGCATGCGCAAAGAAGGTTTATATATATTAAAGTTACAATTATGTTGTATTTAAACTTATTCATGATATACCAGTAGATTTATACCGATTTCAATGTATAAAAGAAAATTTGAGCCATTCTGAATTATTATGACCTTTCATGAATGGCCAACATATTGTTTTGAATTTCTCATACCCAAATACTAATAAAATGCCGCTAGACTTCACCTTTTCAGCAAATTGGACCTGACTAATTGTTTTTGTTTTGAAATTAAGTAATTCCTTAGACAATTTTCAGATTTTTAGCGGGAATTTGTGGGCAATAAATATATGATTTAATATTATTAATTGATAATTTTACGGTCATTTGATTTGTTCAATACCCATCACGTGGTGTTCTGTATTTTGGCAGGTTGACTTTTGTGGATTGCACGGCAATTTATCAGTATTCAAAAATTTCATAAAATTTCAAAATTCTAAAATTTCAAAAAAATTTCAAAATTTAAACAATTTCAAAAAAATTCTAAATTTTCATAAGATTTCAAAATTTCAATTTTTTTTTCAAAAATTTCAATTTTCATAAAATTTCTAAATTTTAATATTTGAATATCCATTTGTAGATTTTCTGTTTCATGTTTTGCATGGCAGTTAATAATATAAAAGATATGTGATGGGCATTGAACAAATCAAATGACAGTAAAATTATCAATTAATAATATAAAAAATACAGCCTTTCTATTCAGTCGATACAAGTTGTATATCGACCTCGGACTACATCCTCGGTCGATATAAACTTGTATCGACTTCATAGAAAGGCTGTATTTGTATAATATAAATTACATCACATGGAAATGGATAAAATTGTACATGAAAACAGAGAAATTATCTGCTGAAAACAAGTGACAGCAAACACAATTTAATGAAAAAATGGGCAAATATGGAAAAAGCAAATTAAAAAATGTTGTAAAATACAATTTTCTAGACCTATTGGTGTTCCACATGACTATTTTATGGTTGACCGATTTTAGGTAACGTGACCTGGGCACCATTACAAAACCTATGCAAACAAAAAAGGTCAGTGAGCCGACATTTCTTCATCAAATTAAGCGATGTTTGGCATTTAATTTGGCTTAAGTGCCCAAGTAAACATGACATTTATTTTTTATATAAATACCAATTTGAATGAGAATTATAAGGAAATGTCTTAACTGACCGATTTACAGTCACAGGTGGATACATTTTATATTAATTTATTTAATGATTACAATTTTTCATTCTCCTTTGTAGTATGACAGTTGAAACAACATGTTTGATTCTCTCTGGATTGTTTACACACTTGATATTTTTTTACTCGATATTTGACATCTATTTCACGTCACCCCTCGTCCATGGAATGACTCCACATGTTTCCCCTCTGACAACTAGTGCTAAACGTCTTGTTCTGTTTTCTGCGGATGGTTTGAGAGCTGATAAATTCTTTGAATTGGATAATAATGGCAGGACAAGAGCTCCATATCTTAGGTATGTAACCACATCAACAAGGCCAGGTGAGGTCAAATCAAAGACTTTAAAATTTGTTTTTTTTCCGGCTTTTCCGCTAAGCACTCAGTATTAAGGAATACATGCAAAACCTGGTTGGCTCGGAATCATGTAAACGTGTCAAAGTGTAGTGACATACATAGTCTACCATCGGTCTGTTAGCTAACTTATTAAGATGCAACTAAGTGTGTTGGTCTAGTACAATGCAGACATCTTCATCATCTCATCAAATGTAACTTGTTCTCGCCATGATATACCTGAAAATTTGATCATTTGGCATTTAAAAACAATAACTCTGTCTCATTAATTAGGCATGCTAATAGTTTTAAATCTATGATGCATATACTATGAGATACAAACTAAAAGGATGATAGAAAAAAAAAACCATGAAAATGATGAATAAGTTATTTTTGTAGAAACAACTGAGATTTTACAAAGAAAAGAAAACTTACTTTTTTGCAACATGACAAATTAAACAGATAAACACTATTGACTAACTGAATTAAATGCACATTATACAATGTATTGCATAAATATTTCCAGAAATATTATGGAAAGACATGGTGCATGGGGTGTGTCACACACACGTGTCCCCACAGAATCAAGACCAGGACATGTAGCACTTATAGCTGGCTTCTATGAAGATGTCAGTGCAGTAGCTAAAGGTACAGTCAAACCTGCTTTAGTGACCACCTCTATTAAGTTACAGTCAAACCTGCTTTAGTGACCACCTCTATTAAGCAAAAACTTGTATTGCGTGATCTTAATTTAAAATTCCTTTTACAGTGCATTTCATATTAAATAAACCTGTATTTAGTGACCACCTGTCTTATGTGACTATTTTTCAATCTTTCCTCGAAAGGTCACATAAGACAGCTTTGACTGTCAATTTGTATTGTAAAGAACAAAAATAGGTTTATATGCCACGGTTTAACTGAAATATTGTTAAACACCATATCCTTTATCCTTTCAAATCTATATGATAAAATATATAGCTATTTCTCATTCATGTGGTAATGTAGTGTGAAGTCATGAATGATTACGTTAATTGGACATTCAAATTAAGTGCAATTTATAATTTTTTTGAAAGGCTTTTCATATATCATAATAATTTCAAGATTTTTTGTAATTTTTACAGGATGGAAAGAAAATCCAGTTGAGTTTGACTCAGTTTTTAACGAGAGTAGATACACATGGTCATGGGGGAGTCCTGATATTCTACCAATGTTTGCTAAAGGTAAAGCTTAAAGTACAATACAGGACTGTGTCCATATAGGACGATGTTTGACATGTAGAAAATAGTATTTGAGTACAAACTAAGGATATTATTAGATTAATAATTGTTTATTCACTGCTTAATAGACAAGATAGCATTAAGATGACAGATCAGACTGGCTGGGTTGGGAATTAGAAATTTCTACATGGGAGACAGCCCATAGGAGACAGTCTCATGAAGTTACCTCCCTTGGACTAATGTCCAATCAAACGTTCTGATTTGTTCAACGTCACAGTTGGAACCATAGTAAAGGTCATGAACAGCCTGTAAGAACCTTATGGTAAAGAAATAGGGCACTCTTGGGTACAATTCTTCACAGGGGATGTCGGCGGTTGAGTGGGACGAATCAAATTCACTCACATTTGGCAAAGGATGTATATAAATGAGCAATAGTTTCCTTGGTGACCCATTGCAAAGAAAACTTTTTAGAAGCTGACCTCTGATAAAACTGAAAAAAAAAACAATTTGCATTTGACAAAATAAGCCCTCAACACAAGCCTTTTCCTCTTATGATGCCACTTGTATGATACAGGAAGGCTGCTGTGAATCAAAGTAATGAATATATTTAACTTGCTTTATCTTAATGCACAGGGAGTCATTACTTTTTCATTGGTACATGAAAGAACATCTAATATTTTGAACGTGTATTTCAAATATGAGATAAAAATTAAGATTTGTGTAAAAAGAAAATAGAAAATTTCATGAAATGTCATTATAAGGCCAAAAACAAAACTATCTGTGTTCCCACTAACCCTACCAACCCTAATATTTAGTGCCTTGTTTGCAGTTTTTATTGCCATTTTTGGACGAGTGCTGTTCAAAACCAGGTGAACATATTTAAAAAAAAAAAAAACAAACAAACAAAATTTATGCCTACCTACCTACATTTTTTCTAGAATGTTAACAGAAACATATAATGTTTTTTCTTGGCCTGATAATATGTTAGTTCTGTTAATTTTTTTCAGGAGCTAGTGGTGATCATGTCTTTACTGAGATGTATACATCAGATGAGGAAGACTTTGCTGGATCACAACCTTCTAAACTGGATACCTGGGTGTTTGACAAGGTCAAGGTGAGTTCACAAATCCAAAGGTACAGCATGAATTTTTTATTTTTTTCTAAGAAAAACATATATCTGACTGATATTGGCAAAGATGATTTTTGATGAAAAATAAAATCTGTTCATATTTTTCTTAAAGAAATTTGAATTTAAACTATTTGTGCAATTTCCTCATTTTCTCTGTGTGTCAAATATTTTGTAATTACAATAAAACCTGTCTAAACAGAACTTCGTAGGACTAACTTTTGCGTTGGGAATTGATAGATGTTCAGTTTTTATATACAGGTTAAATTTACAAAGATTTCATGAATTAGGACTTTATTTAAAGTGTGTTTTATATAAGATTCTGGTAAATCTACGGTTTGGTTTAGACAGGTTTGACTGTACACAAAAAACATGATGTTCCATTACATTTCATATGTTTTGTAACTTCTGTTATTGTTCTGAATAAATTAATTCAAGTATAACAATATATTTTAGAATTTATTGGATGAAGCAAAAACAGACACCAAATTATTAGAAAAGTTGAAGAAAGAAAAGATAGTATTCTTCCTTCATTTATTGGGCATCGATACAAATGGACATGCCCATAATCCAAACTCACAGTAAGTTATTCATTATTAGTTATAAGTTAATACCAGTTAACACAGTAAGTTATTCATTATTTGTTATAAGTTAATATCAGTCAACACAGTAAGTTATTCATTATTAGTTATAAGTAATATCAGTCAACACAGTAAGTTAATCATTATTAGTTATAAGTTAATACCAGTTAACACAGTAAGTTAATCATTATTAGTTATTAGTTAATATCAGTTACCACAGTAAGTTATTCATTATTAGTTATAAGTTAATATCAGTCAACACAGTAAGTTATTCATTATTAGTTATTAGTTAATATCAGTTAACACAGTAAGTTATTCATTATTTGTTATAAGTTAATATCAGTCAACACAGTAAGTTATTCATTATTAGTTATAAGTTAATACCAGTTAACACAGTAAGTTATTCATTATTAGTTATAAGTTAATATCAGTTTACACATTAAGTTTATCATTATTAGTTATTAGTTAATATCAGTTAACACAGTAAGTTATTCATTATTTGTTATAAGTTAATATCAGTCAACACAGTAAGTTATTCATTATTAGTTATAAGTTAATACCAGTTAACACAGTAAGTTATTCATTATTAGTTATAAGTTAATATCAGTTAACACAGTAAGTTATTCATTATTTGTTATAAGTTAATATCAGTCAACACAGTAAGTTATTCATTATTAGTTATAAGTTAATACCAGTTAACACAGTGAGTTATTCATTATTAGTTATAAGTTAATATCAGTTTACACATTAAGTTCATCATTATTAGTTATAAGTTAATATCAGTCAACACAGTAAGTTATTCATTATTAGTTAATATCAGTTAACACAGTAAGTTATTCATTATTAGTTATAAGTTAATACCAGTTAACACAGTAAGTTATTCATTATTTGTTATAAGTTAATATCAGTCAACACAGTAAGTTATTCATTATTAGTTATTAGTTAATACCAGTTAACACAGTAAGTTATTCATTATTAGTTATAAGTTAATATCAGTTTACACATTAAGTTCATCATTATTAGCTATACATAATATCAGTTAATACAGTAAGTTAATCATTATTAGTTATAAGTAATATCAGTTAATACAGTATTAGTTAATCATTATTTATATTTGCAACTGACCAATCAGCAATGAGCCTACTAAATTGTTAGGTATAAAAAATGAACACACAATATTGGACTTTCAAAGATGAATGAAAGGTTACAAAACATGATTCCAAACTGGATGCTGATGTTAGAGTATCCCCAAAGAAAAAAACCCCCTGAAAAATACAGCAAACATCTAATTTTAATTAGATTGGATACACTACAAAATATTTTATATTTGTTTTCGAAGAAAGTAAGAAAAATTCAAACATTCTCCTTGAATTTTATCCTGCTTGCAATTTCAGACATACGGTATTTGCCTATATATAGTGCTATGACCATGAAATTAATGCAGAAAATATTTACTACTTTAAGACAGAATCAAGAAACAAATGAAAAATGATATAAATCAAATTATTTTAGTTACTTATTTTTCAGAAAATAAGAATGGTTATTTATATTAACTCTATGTTATGGTTGTTGTAGAGAGTACTTACTTAATATAGAACTTGTGGACGCTGGAATCAAACAGGTGGTAGAGTTATTTGATGATTTTTATGAACACGATGGGAAAACAGCATACATAATGTCTTCTGACCATGGGATGACTAACTGGGGTAGGTAGTTGTACAACATACATTTTTTTCTTCTTTTATTTTAAAATATCTTCATTGGATAAAAACTGTCACGTGATTGAAAAACAAAAAACCCTGTTTTAAAAAAAAAAATATCGATCGCAGTTATTGTTACCCTCCAGGAATTCCTCATTTTCCCACAAGGGAGACAACTCCGTAATACATCGACAATGGCTGATGGTCAGACTGGTAATTTTTTGATAGGCCTGACATCTGATATGAGAAACTATGAGCTGTCAGGTTATTTCTGATAAGATACATGTTGCTACATACCCTCGGGGAAAACAACCTCTTTCAGATTGACAAATTTGAATGTCTACCTCAAATGAGGGCCATAATTATATAGCATTTCTGCTGTTCTTTGATGTTTTATTGGGGTATGTAGGTAAATGATAACAAGCAGACACCAAATTAAGTTTAAGTAATTATGATTTATGTAAGCAGTTTTAATTTTAATTCTTTGCTTATTTAACGATGATGATATACAGTTTTGTGCTACTAGTACCTGTCCTCAAGCAAATATTCCAGATTCACTGGAATTTTATGGTGTCAGGTTGAGTAAGAAGGTATATTTACGTTTTTAGAAGGACCAATCTTTTTTATTCGAAAAAAAGAAAGTATATACCTACATTAGATCATCCATGTCACAGAATAAACTCAGCAAGATTGGTACTTTCTACATTATTGTATAATGTTATATTGTAGGATCTCATGGAGCAGGTAACCCCCACGAGACCCTCACTCCTTTAGTAGCATGGGGAGCAGGAATCAGAGGACCACTGAAAGCTAATGACCAACATGTCTACTCTGATGCTTTCTCTGAAGGTGATTAGAATCTGTTTAGAAAATTATAAATTACTCTTAGATACAGAAGAAGACAATATATTTCTGGTCATATATAAAGTACAATTTTTGTTCAGTATAATAAAAAAAATTCCCAATTGAATTGTCTCAATAATATTTATTATAAGATAGGGGCTTTCATGGTCCTGATCATATATGGTAATTGGATTTACAACTACCTGTGCAATCCGTGCCTATCACCACTAAAGTTGTGAGTTGGAATACCACACTTGACGAGGTGTTCTTGATGCAACATTATGTGATAATGTTTTCTCTGGGTACTCCGGTTTCCTCCACTGCCATGACATAACTGAAATATTGTTGAAAGTGGCGTTAAACACCATAAACCTAACCCCAGTATTTCATGTGCATTTATGTAATAATATGATATCATCACGTAATGATATATTTATTAATTAACCATAAAATATTGTCTTATACAGCATCTCTATTTTATCGTTGATATGTATGTAAAATCTAGAGATAATCAGGAACACCAATATTTTTCTCACATTGGCCGACGTTGTCCTATATGGGCAGAGTTGTACTATCTGTATCACAAAGGAAGTTTTCATCTTATTTATGTAAATATAACAGTAGTTAATTAATGATCAGTTGTATTCTACTTATTTCAGAATGGAAGTTACAAGATTTACAGAGAACAGATGTTAACCAGGTTTGATACTAGACAGTAGTAGTAGACAGTTTTATTACATACTCGTATAGATCTTGAATTTGATTAGTCTAAAGAACGTCACATGACATTTGACATTCCGTTCGAACAACTGTTGAACGTTAGGTCGCATGATTATATCAACCGCATGCAAGAAAACCCCCATGAATATTCCCTTGTGAGCCTCACATGTTTCTAAATCCGGTAACTTCCCTTGGTACACAACAACAACATGGCGGTGGCGAGCGAAAGGTCATCACTTGGCATCTGTTGTCAGATTTGAACTAGACCAAATAATTATGGCACTGTAGGATATTCGATGTAATAAAACAATTATCAACCTTGTAAGAGTGTGATATGACGGATTGTCTCCCGTGGAAAGTTTATGCCACCCTCGGGTGACATAATCTTTCTCTGGGAAACAATCCGCCATATCATACTCTTACAAGGTTGATAATTATATAAGGGTAACTGTAAATTGTGTTGAAATCAATGTCCTAGCTGTTATCTAGCAACATGTAGATCCTGAAGATGAAAATCAAGTTTGGTGTCACTGTGCATAGTTCTGACCTGAAACGCTGTCTATCTGCTTGTTATAAACAAAATACTAGAATAGACGTGTAATTGATTAGCAAGAAAGGATATTGAAGTAAATAAACACGAGAGACTATCAATTTTACACCTAGACACAAATTAAAGTAACAGAACAGCACTGGTATTGCGGTCCTACATTTGACAGTCACAGTACGTTCTTCAATAATGAGCATGAGTACAAAGTTATGCTCAAAGGTTTCTAAAAGAATAAAAATGGCTTTATTATGCCAATCCCGTTAATTAGGTGTAGGATGTTTTTAATTCCTAACATTCTAAAGCATGTGGTACAAGGTACACGAGCAGTGACTTTACCAGACAGATTATTACTGCTATTATTCACTGGCATTTTTTTTCATTGCAGGCAGATATAGCAGCATTGATGTCATCAGTGATAGGGGTTCCTTATCCAATGAATTCTGTTGTAAGTATGGTTTTATCTTTAAAAACATTATGTATAGATGAAGAACAACAATAGTATGGCTGGCTACCGTTCACAAAGCATAATTATGTCTCCCAAGCGAAGTTTGGGAGACATGTTGTGTTTGCTCCGTTTCTTATTATTATTATTATTATTCTTATTATTCTTCTTCTTCTTTCTTCCGCCAAAAGTTTATCCGACACATTTCTCGGCGACTACTGAACGGAAATCAATGAAACTTCACAGGGATGTTAAGCACTATGAGTAGATGTGCAGAATACTTTCGGAATTTTCAAAATGGCCGCCATGGAAACGGCCAAAATGCTAAAAAATTGAAAAACACAAAAATAATCATAGCAAGTTACTCGCCGAACAGAAATTGATGAAACTTGATAGGAACAACATCCACATCTAGTGGAACGAGATAAGCCAAAAAAATCGGAATTGGTTGGACAAACTTTGCTGCAGTTGCCATGGAAACAAAAAAGGATGTATTAAAAAAAAATTTGGATTCCTTTCATCAAACTTCATGAAACTGTGTAGGAATATCCACCGTAGTGGGTGGCAGCTTTTAGAGGTGTTGAAAAAAATTCAAAATGGCGGCCGTTGCCATGGTAACCAAGGTACAAAATGGTCGCCAAATACAAAAATCCTCCGATAAATTTGGTTTCCAAGTAGATTATGATGTTGCGAATTGATGTTCATCGTTGGTTTGCTTTGGTGGCCATTTTGAATCCAAAATGGCCGCCAAAATACAAAAATCCTCCGATTTGGGCGAAATTTGGTTTCCAAGTAGATTTCGATGTTGGGAATTGATATCCATGGTTTGGGAGCCATATTATGATCCACTTTGTAGGAATATCCACTGTAGTATGTGGCAGCTTTTGGGGGGGGGGGGGGTTGAAAAAAATTCAAAATGGTGGTCGTTGCCATGGTAACCAAGGTACAAAATGGCCACCAAATACAAAAATCCTGAGATTTGGGCGAAATTTGATTTCCAAGTAGATTATGATGTTGCGAATTGATATTCATTGTTGGTTTGCTATGGTGCTCGGAATTGGATGAAACTTTCCAGAAATTTTGTCTGACATGTGTACACATAATTTTGAGGCTTAGAAATTTCAGAATGGCCGCCGTTGCCACAAAAAAACGTGAAAAATTTAAAGTGCTCGGAATTGGATGAAACTTAATAGAAATGTTGTATGGCATGTGTATAAATGGTTTTGAGGCTTGTAAATTTCAAAATGCCTGCTGTTGCCATGGAAACCACAAAAAACACTCAATTTAACACAAAGGTGAATAACAACCATATTTTTTCAGACTTAGTATGCAAATAGCTATCTAATATTTGCTTATTAATATAATAGTGTATGACAAACATCTTTTGCATTTGATTTCATGCTAATAATATAGTCTTCTAACATCTCCATTACTGGTGTTGTAGATGATGGCAGACAATTGAAGCCAGTTTTTTCTTGCTTTGCTTACTAGTTTATTGTAGCACATTGTAGGGTAACATAACAAAGAAGCCCTACTATAGACATGATAGAGTCAAAAACTGGGCTCTAATTATTTCTTGCTATGTTCTCACACTATTCTTCATTCATACCACTAGTACTTGTATTGTTCGTTTGGGGGACATTTGTAACGCTCTGCGTTACAGTAACCAATATTTATCATTAAAGTTACCAATTGCATTTGAGTTGGCACTTTATTAATTCAACTGAAGCAACGTAAAAAATAGGCTTAATGTTATTGGTGTGTATTATCACTTTCAGCAGTTTTCAGCTCTATTGTGACTACCAGACTTACTGGGGTGAAGAAAACCTGGACAGCTATATTGAGCTGGACGATGAAAGACCCAGCCTTGACTAGGTGTCTGAAACTTTATCATGAAACAGTGCCCAAAGCATGTTATTATGCTTCTTATTATTTCTAGTTATCTGTATAAGAAAAACAACTGCAAGCAGGAAGGTTGGTGAATTTTGTTAAAACTTGCAATTCCATTTCTGACTTCCACTTTCCTACTAGAATCAAAATAACTCATTGAAGCCATAGTTTGTATAATGTTTTAACATGGGTAACATTATTTGTGTTGGATTTTATTATATGAAAATAATTTTACCCATGTTAAAACTAGATACAAACTATGGACTTCAATGAAATTTTTCTTAAATATAGCTTATGGTAATTAGTCAATATATTGTGTAGGAGAAATCCTATATTATAGTGTTCACACACAGTTACACACGTCCTTGATATATAATATGGACATTTTTATTATTTAAAAAAAAAAAATGGATGGTATTTAACACAACTTTCAACAATATTTCAGTCATAATGTGGCTGTCAGTTTTATTGGTGGAGGAAACTGAAGGACCCGGAGAAAACCACCGGCCTGTCGCAAGTCACTAACAAACTATCACATAATGTTATGCACCTCGCCTTGATCGAGATTCGAACTCACAACATTAATGGTGATAGGCACTGATTGCATAGGTAGTTGTAAATCCAACTATCATGCGATCATGGCCACGATGGCCCCTGGACATTTTTAAGTGTGTGAACACTAGAATATGATTTCTTTGTAAAGGTATCCTTGATTAAGGCCTAATGGCTTGAACTTTGGACAAAGACATTTTTAAGTGTGTGGAGCAAGAAAATTGAACATTTATTTGATTATTTTCCTTATTTGGGAAAATATTTAAACAAGTATTCGAAATCCTATTTTCATTAAATTTTAATTTTGTCATGTGAAGATGTGGCCAATAAAATATGCCTTTATTTTAAGCCACTGATTGTTCTTCTTACTATATTTACTCCTAGGGAACACTTCCACTTGATTATTTAAGCAGTTCAGACTGGGAGAAAGCAGAAAGTATATTTGCTAATGCTAGACAGATATTGGATCAATATCAGGTAAGAGTTGTCTCCCCCATCTTTCATGTTACATTTGTACAATTTTCACTATTTTTAATAGCTTTTACAATCTATACAAGTTATGTTTTATTTCAGCTTGAAAATATAGTATGTATATAATCAAGCTTTGTGTGAAGTTGATCGGTTGTTTTCTTTGAAGGGGTCAGTAATTAGGTTATCCTGGTTTTACTAAGTTATCATCTATTAGAAAGAGATAGTTTTTTTTTACCTAAGTGAACCACATATAGAATTACAGAAGTTTCCAAGTTAAAAAACCCTGATAATTTCACATTTCGGATGGTTTCCTTGTTTTTTGAAGCTTTTCATGTTATAGTATTTCCCTATGCTACATACATAATATAGTGTAATTAAATTCATTTTATATTAAATTTGAATCGAAACTTTTTTTTATCTGTATAATAAATACTATTAGTAATTGACATATTTTTGATAATAAAACTTGTCAATTAGTCATAGGATATGTAATCAATGGTAAATTTTTATAAAAATAAAAATTCAAAATGTAATTTTTTTTTAAATGGTTATAAGCCAAGGAGTTTGGGCAGAAGGTATTTTGATATTCACCTTTTTTTATCAAAAATGTCCTGCTATGTATACAAATGCACTAAGACTTTAGGGTTAAGAGTAGGGTTATGGTGATTTATGCCACTTTCAACAATAGTTCAGCTATATTGTGGCAATCAGTTATATTGGTGGAGGAAACTGGAGTAGCCAGAGAAAACCACTGACCTCTCGCAAGTCAGACAAACCACCAACCTGCCACAAGTCACTGACTTTATCACATAATGTTGTATCGAGTACACCTCGCTTTAGCAGGATTCAAACTCACAACGATAGTGTTGATGGGCACTGATGCACAGGTAGTTGTAAAGCCAAATACCATACTACCAAGACTTTAGGGTTTACCTAAACTTTTCATAAGCTTTAACTGACAAACTTTTTTTTCTATAATATAATACAGAATGGGAAATATATAGAATAAAATTTGTCTATATGTATTAAAGAAATGGTATTTTGATGTCATATTTATCAGGTAAAAATGGAACAGAAAAAATCAACAACATTGTCGGCAACATTTAGACCTTTTAGGTAGGTAATAGTTTCATTTTAATGTAAGATGTTTACACTCTTCCAGAATAATTAGATTTTGTTAAGACACCCTTTTTCATAGTCTTACTCCAATTAAAATTTGGTATTCCATATAAGTAATATGTGATTTTATAATTGTTATGGTTTGGTTTATGGTGTTTAATGCCACTTTCAACAATATTTCAGTTATATCATGACGGTCAGTTTTATTGGCAGAGGAAACCGGGGAAAACATCTACCTGTCGCAAGTCACTGACAAATTTTATCACATAATGTTGTATCGAGTACACCTCGACCATGAACGGGATTCAAACTCACAACTTTAGTGATGATAGTCACTGATTGCACAGGTAGTTGTAAATCCAACTACCACACGATCAAGACAATGACGGCCCCTATAATTGTTACATCTTAAATTTAACAGGAACAGATCAATGGTCTTACATGCATATTGATATTTTAAGCACCAGGATATTTTTGTTATTTCCATGATGTTTATGAATTAAAATAGCATCGTCATGTGAGGGTTAGGAGTTATGGTGTTTAATGCCACTTTCAACAATACTTCAGTTATATCATGCTGTCAGTTTTATTGGTGAAGGAAACTCGAGTATTGGCAGAAAACCACCAACCTATCGCAAATCACTGACAAAACTTTATCACATAATGTTGTATCGAGTACACCTCACCATGAGTGGGATTTGAACTCACTACTTTAGTGATGATAGGCACTGATTGCGTAGATAGTTGTAAATCCAACTACCATGTGATCATGACCATGACGGCCATGCCAATATGAGTAAAATGCTATTATAGGAGTTTAATGAATAATGAATTCTTACTTTTATATTTTACATACATGTATATATAGAAGATAGCATTCAGGATATATATTCTTTTTTCAGTAAATTACTTCCAAGCATACAGGTAAATATAGATCTTTGTAATTTGTATAGAATATGTGAATTTAAAGTTGATGATATAGCTAAACATTATTGCTTAAAAATACTTTCATACTTATTTATTTTGTTGATAAAATGTTAAGTAGAGTTGGGTTATGGGTGCAGTGGCATAGCTTCCATTAAGGCAACCGAGGCAGTTGTCTTTGTAAAAAAACAACAACAAAAATTAGGCATTTCATTTTTCTTTAAAAAAAGTTCTGGCATGCTCAGTGGTATTGAGAGAATCAAATGAGTTTAGTAATTTGATTCAAATAGGCCATAACTACTCATTTTAAAACAGAAACAATGTGTTTTCCTTACTTAAAATATTGATGGCTTCTGGGAGTCTGCGCACCCCAGACACCCTGCCTCAGTAATATTTAACCCCAAGCTACGCCCGTGGAGTGGGTGCCACTTTTCAACAATATTTTAGTTAAACTATCACAGTCAGTTTTATTGGAGGAATCTGGTACCGGCTAGAAACCTTAGACTTGTTGCAAGTCACTGACAAACTTTATCAAATAGAGTTATATCAAGTTCATCTCACCATGGGCTGGAATAGGCACTAAAGGCATATGTAGATATAAATCCAACTAGATATGATCATTGCCACAATGGCCCACATTTTGATTGCGAAATAATGTACTACAGTACTTCCCATTCTACAATGAAAAAGTAGGAATGGACTTTCTTGAGGGGGGGGATTTATCATATTTTACTCTCTGTTCATTTGAAATCTGGGTTGAAAGAGGGTTGGTCTTATGTGAGAGTGGCCTTGAGTAAGAAGGAGACTTTTGTATTATTATTTCAAGTCTAGCTTTCAATTAATCAGGTGATTTTCTGAACAAAGTAGTTTATGAAAAGCATAAACTTTTCCAAACCAGGTTAAACAAGTATAATCTGTTCAAAAATTTAAAATATTCCTTATAATTTAATTTTTACAACAATTAAAAATTCCTCAATTTCAATTATGATTATTTCATGGGACTATACAGAATTTGTCGTTGGCGAATGAATATGTTGGTGACGTCACAATACCAACCCAGGTTATCCAGTATAACCAAATTTTTCTCCAGGTGCATCAGCCAATCAGATTGCAGTATTCACGTCAAATTAAATTATTATCTATTGTACATGTACAGTATATTGGAATTAACAAGTTATCCCTTACATGTTTCAAGCATTAAAATAAGTAATATGGAGATACCCCTGTATATGTTCTTTAGATTATAGGGTTATGGTAGGGTTATGGTGTTTAACGCCAATTTCAACAATATTTCAGTTAAATCATGGCGGTCAGTTTTATTTGTGGAGCAAACTGAAAACCATGGACCTGCCACAAGTCCTTGACAAACTTTATCACATAATAGTGTGTATCGTTCGTGGTGATAGGCACTGAATTTTAATTAATAAAAATCTGTTAAATAACCATATGAAATATATATATTTATATACCGGTATTTTTTTTTCAGATAGATAAGACAAGGAACATTAGAAATTTAATTAAAAGTGGACATTTTGAATTAGCTGTAAGTTGAGTAAATTACATATATTATAAAATGGCTTGTTTTTGAAAAATAGAGGTAAAATAATTATTAGAAATTATGATTATTTCATGTATAGTCCCATGAAATAATCATGAAATTAGACACGTTAGCAGCTAATTTTAATGAAGCTATTTATAATAAAATAATGAAGAAGTAAATTTCGTTTGACTATCTGTATGTCATAGTAGTTAAATTCCTATTGTCTTTTTATTCACAATATTCTCATATCATTTAGTAGATAATAAGTGAGCAAGTATTTGTTGGTTCATATTTTGTATTAATTGGTTTCTCTGGAATTGTTATTACTTTGTCATTAGTAAAAGTAGTGTTATCTATATTTTTTCTGTTTTGGAAATACAATGTACAAACCATTTACAAAATAAAAGATTAAATTTCTTCCTTTATATGACAAGTTTACAAACATCCGTAAATTTTCCTAATGTAAATTTTTGCTTCACCCTTAATTTTCTTTATAAAAACTTTAAAATACTTGGGGGGAAAAAAAAACTTAAAAACCTACGTTTTTAGCTCTAGACCAAAATATACATGTGAAATATTGTCACTTATGCTTCCATTGTTGTCTGTATTCATTAAGATTATCCTTAATGTTTACTTCCTAAATTCTTAATATAAACCCTTATTTTTCGACAAAAATTGTTTGAAAGCCTTTCATGGTATAAATTTTTATTTTTTTATTTTTTGTTTCATTCAGATATCAGAATCACAGACTTTGATCCAGCTTGCACTTGAAGGTTTGAACTACTATCATGGCTATGATAGATTCTTCCTAGGGTTAGTATCATTTAAAATGTACATAATTTCATTGAGGGGGTGGTATGGTTTTTAATGCCACTTTCAACTATATTTCAGTTATATCGTGGTGGTTAGTTTTATTGGTGGAGGAAACCGGAGTACCCAGAGAAAGCCACTGACTTGTGGCAAGTCACTGACAAACTTTATCACACAACGTTGTATCGAGTACACCTGAGTGGGATTGGAACTCACAACCGTTAGTGGTGATAGGCACTGTTTGCATAGATAGTTATAAATCCAACTACCCAGGGCTCCCACTACTTTCAAATTAGAGGGAGAAGTGACTTCTCTTTCAGAGAGCTCACAGGGAGAAGTGGGAGACAACAGAGAGAAGTGGAGAGACTTCTGGGAGAAGTTAATTGCGATTAATCGAAACATTGTTTTGCGACCCCTCTGACGTTACCCTGCCCCAATTTAGTAAATAGTTAAAAAGCTGTCTGAAGTGATTTGTTCTGGGTTTTATTTTATTCATAACTATTTCAAGGACATTATTCAATGTCACATTTTTATTTCTGTCTACCTTGACTATTGGAGTCTTGCATACGGTATTACCAGTGATTTTTATATGTACCCCTTTTCCTTTTGAAATATTACTGTGTTGTGATCCAATACCACACAAATTGTAATAACTCATATTTGTGTGATCTTCAGCAGAAGAATGATGTCTCTGTCAATTTGCTCAATGGTCCAACTATATATAGGAGTACAGTACAGTAGGGAATGAAAATATAGCACAAATGTAAATTGCCACTGTCAGTCAAAAACTGAAGAATGTAAAGGCTGTAATTATTATTTGCCAGACCTCAAATCAGATTGCAACAACAGAGGAAAGCTACTGTAGTTCAAAGTAGTCTACCATCTAAGAATTTTCTTTTATAATTGTATATTGGACTATAAACATGTAAGCTTAGCACATTCTTCCTTTTTTTTTTTAAAGATTTACCCATAGCACATTTACACATATGGAATGCTACCACCACATGATTCAATTGATACATGTATGTTTACAGATTGAGCATTGTGTTTGGTTTTGTCGGCTGGATGATGTATACATTGACTATTGTTGTTCGTGATCACTCAGGAATGATCAAGGTTACAGTAAAGCTTGACAAGTTGTCAAAACCAATATGGCTGCAAGATAGAACCATAAAAATAGCATTTGCACTTACTGGATTTACTACTATTGTACTTTTAATAGGTTTGTTTATTTGTTTTTGTTTTTGTTTTTTTTGTTTGTTTCTATGTATATAACAACTAGTCAACTACTGTATGTCTATAAGTATTGGTTATAAATTTTGACAGTAAAATACATGTTTGGAAATTTTGTTGCTATAAATATTTGTTTCATACCATTCAACTTACACCATTTTTGTTGCCATGATATGCGTAGCGAAAAAGTGCTCACTTGGCGTTAAACAACAATCACTCACTCACAATTTAGGTGTAAACTACATTATTTTTACCCTTTGTCATATTATGCATGTTTTGGTGAAAAGCATGATTTTGACAAAATGATCCTAAGGAAATGTCAAAAAGCAGGATTTGACAATAGTTTTCCCCAGATATCCATTGTATATAAGTAGACATTATGAATGGGTATGACAAGTGACAATTTAAACTGAGAATTACCTGCTTATCCATTGATTGAAATAAAAAAAAATTCAGTAATTATATAATTGCCTTTCCTCTTATAAGGAAACTTTTTTCATTGAAGTAGTGATGATCTTATAAAAGGATTTGTTTCATTGGATGATCCAGTTTTAGAATGGGTTCTTAAAATGAATTTGTATATTTAAAAAAAACCATATTATTTTATTTTTCAGTCCAGTCCTTGCCATTTACAAACTACCTGTATTGTTTAATACCAGTTGTTCTGTGGTTGTTTGTTGTTCTCAGGTTAGTTTTATTATCTAAAGGGGAAATTAACAACTTGACTTCATCTCATACAAATCATTTGAATTTATACACAAAGAACAAACAAAGGCAGACCAATTTTGATTTTGGACTTGAACTTTTTTTCTTTTTTTTTCTTGAGTTATTCCCCTTTATTAATTGTAAACTTGCAAAGATTTGGGTTTCATGCTTTAACTTCAGTTTCACTTGACCAAATGATTTTAATATTTTACACAATGTTTTTTTTATGCATAGTACACAGGTCAAGGTCAATTTTGGCTCATTATGCCTTTTTACGGTTCTCAAGTTATGACCTTGCATTCTTTAACTGGAAGCTAGGGCATATGTGTTCTATGGACACATTCTTTCATTTGTTTATTGTGAATTTGATTTAGATTTCTATTAAAGTTTATTGTAAGTGGCCTGAATTGTTTGAAGTTGAATAATATATAATGTATAACATGTATTTTTTATCAGGATAAATGTATTCCAGCAATTATTTAAGAAGGTGAACCCTACCAGAAACATAAAGATGCTATTGTTAGCTATTATACCTCCTGTACTAGGATTAGAGATATTGGTTTGTATTTATATACAGTCAAACCTGCCCATGTGGTCACCTGTATTAAAAGGTCACCTTTTTCTTGTCTTGTCACAGAAAATTCATATGAATTAAACTTTCAAGAGTTCACCTGTCTTATAAGGCCACTTTTTCTTTCTCTTAATACAGGTTTGACTGTATATTAAGGTGGTACCATACACTTCAGGTAAAATTTGATCTGCTCGTTTAATTTTTTTGGCAGTGTGTTTGAATATATTCACTGTAATAAATATCAAAATTTTAATAAATTCCAACCAACAGACTCAGAGCTATAAATTCACTAGCCACGTAGCAGCTTTTCTCTCTGTGGTTTTGATCACCGAGATGCTTGAAATTTGCATACAAACATCATATGATCAAAACGTTAAACTGATTTTAAAGAGTTATCTCCATGTAGTGTATGGTACCACCTTAATATATCATTGATTACAGAAGACAAACAAAAAAGTATTAAATTTAGATAAATCATATACAGTGAAACCTGTCTGAACAGAACCCTGAATAAACCGGAATCCTGTTTAACCTGTATAAACCAAACACCTGTCTATTGCAAACACAAATGCTGACCATAGGAGTTTCAGTTTAGACAGGTTTCACTGTGTTTAACTAATTAGACAAATAAGAAGTAAAGTTTTTTTAACCTTGACATAATGTGGTTATATGTAGGTTACGGATACATGTATATATATTAAATTGGTAATTATTCCACTTTGTCTCCATTCTGTTATATGTTTACATATTCTGCCATTGATGTTACATGAAATTTAGTGTTATTTCTTCCATTTTTAGAAATAAAATTCATTAGTTCATGTGATTCTTCATTATTTTGGATAAAATTTCTCAATGAAGCATCCATTTAAAACTTTGACAATTAGAAATATATTCATGAATGTACCGTATTCGATCGTTAAAATAAACTGATCAATGATGAAGTAAATTGATATTTGTCGAAACGTCCTTGAAACCATCTTGATTGCTTAATGGTTAGTGTGTTTTCCTCTTGAAGGGCAAGATCATTGTGTTTGATCCTAAGTGAAACCAAATATTGTAAAATAGGTCTTTGCTGCTTCCCGTTAAGGAGTAAGAACACAAACTGGATGATTCAGTCAGAAAGATGTGTCTCTGATTGGGGCACATGTCTATCTGCTAATGGTTATTTCAGTGAGCTACTATCATAAAAAAGATCCATCTTGTCATGTTGATCTAGTGCCATGCAGACATGATCATCATCATCTCGCTATGAAATAGGAGAATAATATTCTTTTGGTATTAATCAACAATCATTCATCTATTTGCTCTACATTATTATTAACATGATGCCGAAAAATTTCCTGTAACTTCTATGCAATGGATGGGCTGTCGTGGTCGTGATCGTATGGTAGTTGGATTTACAACTACCTGTTCAATCAGTGCATATCATCACTAAAGTTGCGAGTTCGAACCACATTCGTTGCGAGGTGTACTCGATGCAACATTATGTGATAAAGTTTGTCTGACTTGCGAGAGGTCAGTGGTTTTCTCTGGCTACTCCAGTTTCCTCCACCAATGAAACTGACTGCCATGATAGAACTGAAATATTGTTGACAGTTGCGTTAAGCACCATAAACCAACCAACTATCTATGCAATGGAATTGAATCAAACAGGTTATTTATTCTATCGTAGGTGGCAGGTTTTTTCAGGAGAGAACTTCTATCAGTGGGTTTGATTATGATAGCAATATGGCCTATATTTACAACACAGAATATAGGGAAAGATAAAGTGAGTGTAATTATTAGATAAACATGGCCACTGATATTGAAAACATTGAAATATACATTATAAAACAGAAAGTTTAAGTAATCAGTACTGGTCAACAATACCACCAATATCAACAAAAACCAACACATCTCACCTCAAACAATTAAACACAAAAAGATTTTGACATATGACATTGGAAATCCAGATTCTGGCTTGGGACAGGCACAAAAATGTGGCGAGATTAAACCAGTTGTATGTATACTTGGTTATATACCTGCTAGCTAATGAAATGCTTAATGAAAAAGATAAATATTTGCCCCAAGATAATCTTAAATACATGTATTTTACATTTTACATGAGAGACATTTTAAAAGTAACATACAGACTCCTACCTTCTACCCTATTTATTCAGATTTCTCATTACATTTCTTCTTTCAAAAGTTAACAATTTTTCCAACAGTCATTCGATGTTTCTATGATCTTTATATACTGATTTTCTCATTATATGATGATGATATTAAAATTGAAGAAAGTGGTCAGTGATTTAAAAAAACATGCAAATGAAAGAATAAAATGGAAATTTACCTGTGCATCTGTTTCAAGGAAACATTTGACTGTGTGAACACATCTTTAAAGAACATCCCTGAAATAATTGTCATACTGACCCCCCTCAGTCTTCACCCTAACCCACTTGCCCGAAGTTCAGCAGAAGTCAAACTGGATTCGGACAAGTAAAAATTATGAAAGAATTTGTTTGAATAAATATTTTTCTTCTTCTAAATTTGGTTGTTGGGCTAGTAGGTGAAAAAAATTAAGGCAAAGACTGCTACCTGATTTTTTGAATGTCCAGCTCTGGTGAAGATTTCTTGATGTCTAGAGGCCGATGGGAATGAATAAAAATTCAAGCAAAAAATACCACGGCATTAGAACAATACCAAATTATTATCGCGAATTGGTGAAACAGAGGCAAAACCAATACCCCTAACACACATATAGATGACCGCTCACTTTCCTAGCCTGGTACAGACACTTCAATAAAAAGTGACAAGGTTAAAGCCCAAAACTCCCCTCTTAGTGAAATAATGCGATCATGCAAGATACATGTAATTAAAAACCGAAACCTTGATTTCTTGTATAGTGTTCATTTTATGTTAGTTTTATTTATATCTGTAGGTAACACTTACTGGATGGATTGTTTCATGTTTAGTATAGTGTTCATTTTATGTTAGTTTTATTTATATCTGTAGGTAGCAGTTACTGGATGTATTGTTTCATGTTTAGTATAGTGTTCATTTTATGTTAGTTTTAATTATATCTGTAGGTAGCAGTTACTGGATGTATTGTTTCATGTTTAGTATAGTGTTCATTTTATGTTAGTTTTATTTATATCTGTAGGTAGCAGTTACTGGATGGATTGTTTCATGTTTAGTATAGTGTTCATTTTATGTTAGTTTTATTTATATCTGTAGGTAGCAGTTACTGGATGTATTGTTTCATGTTTAGTATAGTGTTCATTTTATGTTAGTTTTATTTATATCTGTAGGTAGCACTTACTGGATGTATTGTTTCATGTTTAGTATAGTGTTCATTTTATGTTAGTTTTATTTATATCTGTAGGTAACACTTACTGGATGTATTGTTTCATGTTTAGTATAGTGTTCATTTTATGTTAGTTTTATTTATATCTGTAGGTAGCACTTACTGGATGTATTGTTTCATGTTTAGTATAGTGTTCATTTTATGTTTGTTTTATTTATATCTGTAGGTAACACTTACTGGATGGATTGTTTCATGTTTAGTATAGTGTTCATTTTATGTTAGTTTTATTTATATCTGTAGGTAACACTTACTGGATGGATTGTTTCATGTTTAGTATAGTGTTCATTTTATGTTAGTTTTATTTATATCTGTAGGTAGCACTTACTGGATGGATTGTTTCATGTTTAGTATAGTGTTCATTTTATGTTAGTTTTATTTATATCTGTAGGTAACACTTACTGGATGGATTGTTTCATGTTTAGTATAGTGTTCATTTTATGTTAGTTTTATTTATATCTGTAGGTAACACTTACTGGATGGATTGTTTCATGTTTAGTATAGTGTTCATTTTATGTTTGTTTTATTTATATCTGTAGGTAACACTTACTGGATGGATTGTTTCATGTTTAGTATAGTGTTCATTTTATGTTTGTTTTATTTATATCTGTAGGTAGCACTTACTGGATGTATTGTTTCATGTTTAGTATAGTGTTCATTTTATGTTAGTTTTATTTATATCTGTAGGTAGCAGTTACTGGATGTATTGTTTCATGTTTAGTATAGTGTTCATTTTATGTTAGTTTTATTTATATCTGTAGGTAGCAGTTACTGGATGTATTGTTTCATGTTTAGTATAGTGTTCATTTTATGTTAGTTTTATTTATATCTGTAGGTAGCAGTTACTGGATGGATTGTTTCATGTTTAGTATAGTGTTCATTTTATGTTAGTTTTATTTATATCTGTAGGTAGCAGTTACTGGATGTATTGTTTCATGTTTAGTATAGTGTTCATTTTATGTTAGTTTTATTTATATCTGTAGGTAGCACTTACTGGATGTATTGTTTCATGTTTAGTATAGTGTTCATTTTATGTTAGTTTTATTTATATCTGTAGGTAACACTTACTGGATGTATTGTTTCATGTTTAGTATAGTGTTCATTTTATGTTAGTTTTATTTATATCTGTAGGTAGCACTTACTGGATGTATTGTTTCATGTTTAGTATAGTGTTCATTTTATGTTTGTTTTATTTATATCTGTAGGTAACACTTACTGGATGGATTGTTTCATGTTTAGTATAGTGTTCATTTTATGTTAGTTTTATTTATATCTGTAGGTAGCACTTACTGGATGTATTGTTTCATGTTTAGTATAGTGTTCATTTTATGTTTGTTTTATTTATATCTGTAGGTAACACTTACTGGATGGATTGTTTCATGTTTAGTATAGTGTTCATTTTATGTTTGTTTTATTTATATCTGTAGGTAACACTTACTGGATGTATTGTTTCATGTTTAGTATAGTGTTCATTTTATGTTAGTTTTATTTATATCTGTAGGTAGCACTTACTGGATGTATTGTTTCATGTTTAGTATAGTGTTCATTTTATGTTAGTTTTATTTATATCTGTAGGTAACACTTACTGGATGGATTGTTTCATGTTTAGTATAGTGTTCATTTTATGTTTGTTTTATTTATATCTGTAGGTAACACTTACTGGATGGATTGTTTCATGTTTAGTATAGTGTTCATTTTATGTTAGTTTTATTTATATCTGTAGGTAACACTTACTGGATGTATTGTTTCATGTTTAGTATAGTGTTCATTTTATGTTAGTTTTATTTATATCTGTAGGTAACACTTACTGGATGTATTGTTTCATGTTTAGTATAGTGTTCATTTTATGTTTGTTTTATTTATATCTGTAGGTAACACTTACTGGATGTATTGTTTCATGTTTAGTATAGTGTTCATTTTATGTTAGTTTTATTTATATCTGTAGGTAACACTTACTGGATGTATTGTTTCATGTTTAGTATAGTGTTCATTTTATGTTTGTTTTATTTATATCTGTAGGTAACACTTACTGGATGTATTGTTTCATGTTTAGTATAGTGTTCATTTTATGTTAGTTTTATTTATATCTGTAGGTAACACTTACTGGATGTATTGTTTCATGTTTAGTATAGTGTTCATTTTATGTTTGTTTTATTTATATCTGTAGGTAACACTTACTGGATGGATTGTTTCATGTTTAGTATAGTGTTCATTTTATGTTTGTTTTATTTATATCTGTAGGAAACACTTACTGGATGAATTGTTTCATGTTTAGTATAGTGTTCATTCTATGTTTGTTTTATTTATATCTGTAGGTAACACTTACTGGATGGATTGTTTCATGTTTAGTATAGTGTTCATTCTATGTTTGTTTAATTTATATCTGTAGGTAACAGTTACTGGATGGATTGTTTCATGTTTAGTATAGTGTTCATTTTATGTTTGTTTTATTTATATCTGTAGGTAACACTTACTGGATGGATTGTTTCATGTTTAGTATAGTGTTCATTTTATGTTAGTTTTATTTATATCTGTAGGTAACACTTACTGGATGTATTGTTTCATGTTTAGTATAGTGTTCATTTTATGTTTGTTTTATTTATATCTGTAGGTAACACTTACTGGATGGATTGTTTCATGTTTAGTATAGTGTTCATTTTATGTTAGTTTTATTTATATCTGTAGGTAACACTTACTGGATGTATTGTTTCATGTTTAGTATAGTGTTCATTTTATGTTTGTTTTATTTATATCTGTAGGTAACACTTACTGGATGGATTGTTTCATGTTTAGTATAGTGTTCATTTTATGTTAGTTTTATTTATATCTGTAGGTAACACTTACTGGATGTATTGTTTCATGTTTAGTATAGTGTTCATTTTATGTTTGTTTTATTTATATCTGTAGGTAACACTTACTGGATGGATTGTTTCATGTTTAGTATAGTGTTCATTCTATGTTTGTTTTATTTATATCTGTAGGTAACACTTACTGGATGGATTGTTTCATGTTTAGTATAGTGTTCATTCTATGTTTGTTTTATTTATATCTGTAGGTAACACTTACTGGATGAATTGTTTCATGTTTAGTATAGTGTTCATTCTATGTTTGTTTTATTTATATCTGTAGGTAACACTTACTGGATGGATTGTTTCATGTTTAGTATAGTGTTCATTCTATGTTTGTTTTATTTATATCTGTAGGTAACACTTACTGGATGGATTGTTTCATGTTTAGTATAGTGTTCATTCTATGTTTGTTTTATTTATATCTGTAGGTAACACTTACTGGATGGATTGTTTCATGTTTAGTATAGTGTTCATTCTATGTTTGTTTTATTTATATCTGTAGGTAACACTTACTGGATGAATTGTTTCATGTTTAGTATAGTGTTCATTCTATGTTTGTTTTATTTATATCTGTAGGTAACACTTACTGGATGGATTGTTTCATGTTTAGTATAGTGTTCATTCTATGTTTGTTTTATTTATATCTGTAGGTAACACTTACTGGATGGATTGTTTCATGTTTAGTATAGTGTTCATTCTATGTTTGTTTTATTTATATCTGTAGGTAACACTTACTGGATGGATTGTTTCATGTTTAGTTCTATCATTGTTCCCCTTAGCACCTGTAGTGGGGAGACAAACTAACTATATATATGTGTAAGTGTAAATAGTTATTATCTATATTATCAGAAAGTTTTTTTTATACCCCCCGCTCCCCGAAGGGGGAGGGAGATATACTGTTTTACTTCTGTCCGTCTGTCTGTCCTTCCGTCCGTCCGTCCGTCCGTCCAAGATATTTTTCGTCGCATTTTTCTCAGTAAATGTTGATGGCAGAAATCTGATATTTGGTCACAAGCGTCATATAGGTATACCATATTGTGGGTAGCGTTTTTGGACCCTGTTTGCCGACTTAGTTGGTTTTTATACACATTGAACATATATGCACATTTTTCATCACATTGATGGCAGAAATCTGATATTTGGTTACAAGCTTCACATAGGTACCCCATATTGTGGGAAGCGTTTTTGGACCCATCAGATTCCTACTTCCTGTTTGCCGACTTTGTTGATTTTTATACACATTGAACATATATGCTCATTTTTCGTCGCATTTTTCTCAGCAACTGTTGATGGCAGAAATCTGATATTTGGTCACAAGCTTCATATAGGTACCCCATATCGTGGGAAGCGTTTTTGGACCCATCAGATTCCTACTTCCTGTTTGCCGATTTTGTTGATTTTTATACACATTTAACATACATTTGTATATGCACATTTTTCTAAGCAACTATTGACAGGAGTCTGATATTTGGTCACAAGCTTCATATAGGTATGCCATATTGTGGGAAGCGTTTTTGGACCCGTCAGATTCCTATTTCCTGTTTGCCGACTTAGTTGGTTTTTATACACATTTTACATATATGCACATTTTTCGTCACATTTTTCTCTGCATCTATTGATGACAGAGATCTGATATTTGGTCACAAGCTTCATATAGGTACCCCATATCGTGGGAAGCATTTTTGGACCCATCAGATTCCTACTTCCTGTTTGCCGAAGAGCGGGGGTATCATAAGTGAACATTAGCTCACAGTTCATCTTGTTAGGGGTCGTCGTGATTGTATGGTAGTTGGATTTATAGCTACTTGTGCAATCAGTGCATATCACCACTAATGTTGTGAGTTCGAACCCCGTTCATGCAAGATGTACTTGATACAACATTATGTGATAGAGTTTGTCAGTGACTTGCGACAAGTCGGTGGTTTTCTCCGGGTACTCCAGTTTCCTCCACCAATAAAATTGACTGCCACGATATAGCTGAAATATTGTTGAAAGGGGCATTTAACACTCTAAACAAAACTATTTTATATCCTAGAGTAATAATAAGTGGATAAATCAGCTCCCAAATGATAAACAATATACATGTACGTCTGCACCAAAAGATTTTAAATTTTAAATACAATTTTGTTTGAATTTGATAATTTTGACTTTTGCAGTTTTCCTTAGATATGCCTCTTTATTAATTGAAAAATATTCATTTTTCGCTCTGTAGGCCCAAAGCTCCTTTCATTATTTTGTGTTTGTGCCAAGTGAGCTATTGTCATTTATTATTGCCAGCTTTGTAAATTACAAAAAAGGGTGCACTCGACTCTCAGCCACAAGTGATAAAGTTTACCAGTTGCTTGTCTCTCCAGGTACTCCAGCCTCTTCCACCACTAAAACTGGTCGCCATGATATAGCTGAAATATTGTTGAAAGTGGTGTTAAACACCAAAAATCAAATCAAATCATTTATTATTGAAATTTACAGTTCCTAAATAATAATGTAATTTTGATTAAAACTAAGGTTCTCCTCCCTCAGACATAGTTGACCATAGCAGATTTTGGCTTTCTTGTTTTGGCCCTTTGGTTTACATGCTCCCAAATACTTTTAAATTATTTGTCTTTCCAATCTTTTGACTACGGGTTTACCTGAGGAAGGTTAACCCAGAAACACATCATGCAAGCTAAAATTTGATATCGACGGTTTTATTGCAGTCAGGGTTTTCAGTATTTTGATTTTTGTTATTCCTGAATTATTACCTGCGATTTGTTGAAAAATAGTGATATTCTGTTTAAGAATATAGCATATTTCTTTTGTTTAATTAGGGTTAAAGAAAAGCTTCTTAAACTTAGTGCATGGAGTATAGATCTAGTGCAATACAGTGAAACCTGTCTAAACCGAACCCTGAATAAACTGAAATCCTGTGTAAACTGAACCCTGAATAAACTGAAATCCTGTGTAAACTGAACATTAGATTTAGTCCTAATAAAAAAAAAAAAAAATTTTAGTCTGAAAGGGGTTCAGTTAAGACAGGTTTCACTGAATTATATTTTGCTCTGATCTTTATACTATTCATCTGTATTACTGGAATGACAATATAATACAGCAGTACTCTACATTTATTTTTTTCAGGATTCTGAGTGGAATTATTGTTGTTTTAATAGGAACCTATTTAATTTTCTGGTAAATATTCTTTTATTTCCTGTGTATCATTGTAGCTTTTATTTGATCAGGAAAGTCAGACTTTAACCAATCACATTTTGAAACCGTGCCGGTTGTGTAATGGTTAACGTGCTCACCTCGAGTGCGGTAGATCGTCCGTTCCAGCCCTGATCGGGTAAAACCAAAGACTATAAAATTGGTATTTGTTGCTTCTCCACTAAGCACGCAGCAATAAGGAGAAAGAGCAAAGACTGGTTGGCTCGGAATCAGGATAATGTATCCGAGTGGGGCGACATGTCTATCCGCAGACTGTTGTTTCAGTGAGCTAGCACTATAAAAATCCAACTCAGCGTGTTGGTCTTGTACAAAGCAGACCTCATAATTTAATTCCATATTTATTTGAGTATTCTGAAAGACGCTTTGATTTTCTTGCCCCCATAGACTTTTAAATTAATTATTTGGCATTCCAATCTTTTCAATATGAGCATACCTGATGAATGTATTTTTTATTAGATATTTGTGTGGAATGTAAATATTGTCACATTTTGTATTTTGATTTTGTATTAGGTTAAAGAAAGAACAGAAAGTTTCAATATTCAGACATCAACATTTCTATCTAGTAAATGTTATACAGGTAAAAATTAAAATAGTTTTCTCTACCTGCAGGTACTGAAACTTTTGTTAACATCATTTTCTTTTATATCATAACCTGTTTACATGAACTGGTGCATTTAAAATGCAAACAAAGTACAAATAGCAGCCGTCATGTTCGTGATCGTATGATAGTTTTTAATGATAGATTTACAACTACCTATGCAATCAGTGTCGATCACCACTATAGTTGTGAGTTTGAATCCCACTCAGGACAAGGTGTACTCAATACAACTGTAAGTAATAAAGTTTGTTAGTGACTTGCCACAGGTTGGTGGTTTTCTCCAGGTTCTCCAGTTTCCTCCACCAATAAATCACTGCCACGATATAACTGAAATATTGTTGAAAATGGCATTAAACACCACAACAATAACCCCTGTTTACAGGAACGGGTACATTTAAAATGCAAACAGACTACAAATACTTGTATTGTTAGTGAAAACATGAGGAACCTGGAAGTTAATGTAGTATCACTGAACACATGAGAAACATTGATCATTATTGTAGTGTGGTTAACAACATGAGAAACTTGTGTCATTGAAAACATGAGAATCTTGGTCAATATTGTAGTGTGGTTAACAACATGAGAAACTTGTGTCATTGAAAACATGAAAAACTAGGTCAATATATTATTGTTACTAAAAACATGAGAAACTAGGTCAAAATTTTAGTGTTACTAAAAACATGAGAATCTTGGTCAATATTGTAGTGTGGTTAACAACATGAGAAACTTGTGTCATTGAAAAAATGGAAAACTAGATCAATGTATTATTGTTACTAAAAACATGAGAAACTAGGTCAATATTTTAGTGTTACTAAAAACATGAGAATCTTGGTCAATATTATAGTGTGGTTAACAACATGAGAAACTTGTATCATTGAAAACATGAAAAACTAGGTCAATATTTTAGTGTTGCTAAAAACATGAGAAACTAGGTCAATATTTTAGTGTTACTAAAAACATGAGAATCTTGGTCAATATTGTAGTGTGGTTAACAACATGAGAAACTTGTGTCATTGAAAACATGAAAAACTAGGTCAATATTTTAGTGTTACTAAAAACATGAGAAACTAGGTCAATATTTTAGTGTTACTAAAAACATGAGAATCTTAGTCAATATTGTAGTGTGGTTAACAACATGAGAAACTTGTGTCATTGAAAACATGAAAAACTAGGTCAATATTTTAGCGTTACTAAAAACATGAGAAACTAGGTCAATATTTTAGTGTTACTGAAAACATGAAAAACTAGGTCAATATATTGGTGTTACTGAAAACATGAGAAATTAGGTCAATATTTTAGTGTTACTGAAAACATGAGAAATTAGGTCAATATTTTAGTGTTACAGAAAACATAATAAACTAGGTCATTAGTTTAGTGTTACTGAAGACATGAGGAACTTGGTCATTATTTTTGTGTTACTGAAAACATGTGAAACTTGGTCATTATTTTTGTGTTACTGAAAACATGAGGAACTTGATCATTATTTTTGTGTTACTGAAAACATGAGGAACTTTGTCATTATTTTTGTGTTACTGAAATCATGAGGAACTTTGTCATTATTTTTGTGTTACTGAAAAAAACCAGAGATTGCAAATTTGAAAATTGACAGATGTTTCACAATTGATATTTTTTCCTACTTAAAGTATTTAGGAGTTAAAATGTATTTTTTTTGCAGCTAAGACATTTTGCCAATTTGTATAAGATGTATGGTTTATAAATGCTCTGCTATTTCTTGAATTTTAAACCATTAAAGTTTTTTTTTTAAATGTCCATCTCCAGAAATATGTATATAGATTATGATATTACTGTATAATGTAAGGACAAATTTCACTTGTAAAAATAATTTCGTGACATTCTTTTGTTACAGGTTTTGATGGTAGGTTTAGCCACATATAATGTATGGACTGTATCCAGTAGCATAGCAAAGAAAGAGGGTCTTCCATTGGTTAATCAGCTGATTAGTTGGGTAATATTAGGTAAGGTTAATTATAAAAAATCTTTTGGGAATTAATTCATAGCTATTAACTAAGCCATTCTTATTAATTGGCAACAAATTATAAAAAAGCCTTTGTTTCAAAATTATATCATAACAATTTGAGAAAGTCCAGAATTTGACATATCATTTTTATGATTTCATCTAAAGATATTCATCTATTCATTCATATGAATATATTCATCCATCTACAGATATTCATCTGTTCATTCATTAAAAAATATTCATTTATTTATTCATCTAAATATATGCATCTATTCATCCATCTAAAGATATTCATCTATTCATTCATATAAATATATTCATCCATCTACAGATATTCATCTGTTCATTCATTAAAAAATATTCATTTATTTATTCATCTAAATATATGCATCTATTCATCCATCTAAAGATATTCATCTATTCATTCATATAAATATATTCATCCATCTACAGATATTCATCTGTTCATTCATTAAAAAATATTCATTTATTTATTCATCTAAATATATGCATCTATTCATCCATCTAAAGATATTCATCTATTTATTCATTAAAAAATCAATCTATGTATTCATCTATTTTTTCATCTACAGATATTAATCTATTAATTCATCTAAATATATTCATCAATTATTTCATCTAAATATATTTATCTATTCACTCATTTAAAGATATTCATCTATTCATTCATCTCAATATAACATGTACTCTTCTTTTCATTTATGTAATCATATTCATCTATTCATACATCTTGAGATAAATTAAACAATTGATGTTTCTGTGATAGCTTAACTTAGCATTATTTTTAATGTTTGTCATTTTGTTATTGTAAAATTCCTATGTTGAAATATAAAGACAATTCTTACAATATAGAATCAGAAATTAACATTGTAATCAGTCTATCATCTGACAACATATATTAAAAGTATATTTGTTTCCAATGTGACTAATGTTTTACCTTTATTTATCCTTTTTTTTTTATTTGCAGGTTTTTCATTTTGTTCGCCATTTTTAGGAGGAACATCTGCAATAAATAGATTGTTTACCATAGCGATGGCTTTTTTTCCGCCATATTTGTTATTGAGTATATCGTATCCTATCAGAATTTTTTTTTCAATATCAAGAATTCATTTCACTTTGTAGTGTTTTTATGCATACTTGTTTTGTAATTCAGTGAATTAATTTCAAGCTTGCTTCATATTTCACTGAATTAGGGACCATCGTGGTCATGATCGTATGGTAGTTGGATTTATAACTACCTATGTAATCAGTGCCTATCACTAGTAGCGTTGTGAGTTCGAGCACCGAACAGGCAAGGTATACTCAATACAACATTATGTGATCAAGTTTGTCAGTGACTTGCTGCAGGTCGGTTGTTTTCTCCGGGTAGTCCAGTTTCCGCCAACAATAAAACTAACCGCCACAATATAACTGAAATATTATTGAAAGTGGTATTAATCACCATAAGCCTAATTTTTAACTGAATTGTCCTGGAGTAACATGTCAACCAGAGACCTGATATTAATCTATTTTTAAATGAAATTTATATAATTTAATTTGATTTGAATACTGCAATCTGATGGGCTAATCCGCCTAGAGAAAAATTTGATTAAGCTTGATAACCTGGGTTGGTATTGTGACGTCACCAACATATTCATTCGCCGACTACAAATTCAAATAGTCACATGAAATAATTGTAATTAAAATCGAGGAATATTTGAAATTTTTCAACAATTTACGTTTTTCATAAACTGGTTTGCGGTTTATTAAGCATAAACTGCTCCAAACCAGATTATATCGTATAACCTGTTTAAAAATTTCAAATACTCTTTAAGTGACTAGGTCTTTTTCTTAATAACTATACAGTGCTCCCTCGTTAAACCGCCACCTTCTGTGCAGTCGGTAGTTTGGCGGTATAATGAGTTTGGCGATAAACTGAGGGACATTGAAAACCGGAAGTCATGTGATCAAATGAAAAGATAAACTTTCTCAAATTTCTCAACTCGACTGACATACATTTTGCACTTGTACAAAGACATAAGTATAAATAATACATGTTTAATAAATAAACAAATTAGAATAAATATTTACATACAATGTGTATTCCATTTCTGTCTATTTATATCTACAGGTAAGTATGTGCACAACAGGTAAAGGTCATATGATTTGATCTGTGAATCTCATTGTCACTTTCATAAGATTCCTTTTGATTCAGAATATCTTCTTTTTATCGGAAGATCCCATTTAATTGTCAAATTATCGGCAATTTGTTGTGTTAATTTTGGATTTTCCTTTGCATAACTTATAATTTCATGTTTCTGTTTGTCGTCTAATAAATTACGCTATCTCTTCAAGGACGACATTTTTATGACAACTAATTTAAATTACAATTTTTACTCAGGATTAAAAGTAATCACTAGAAAAGTAAATACAGGTAATTATTCTAATCAAAACAACTCACCTGTTCCGACCCTCAACTATGAGATCAATGACCGTGTCCGATGACCAGTCTTGACATTCCATAATTACAAATCAATACACAGCTGTCAAAAGGTAGTGGTCGGTACTAACGGGGGAATTTAAATTGGTTATACGACTTTTGTGTCTGAAAACCTGTGGCGGATGGCGGTAGCTGAATTTGGCAGTATAACGGGGTATTTTTAATGGGGGAAATCGGGACAGACGAGAATTTTGGCAATAAGCGAGGTTTGCGATAAAACGGGGGGCGATAGACCGAGGGAGCACTGTAGTTGTTTTAGAAATAAATCATAGAGTGAACAGAGATAGTCTAATGTCAACTGACCATGACCTTTTACCTGTGTTCAAATGTAGTGCAGTAGTCCCCCTCTAATAAAGCCACCCCTCTTATCAGGCCATATTTCAGATGCACTGAGATAGTAAAATAATACTACATAAGAGAGGCATCCTTATAAGAAGGAGACAACTGTACCAGTAATTTATGAATTGTGATCTTCTTGATTTTCCATACAGGGACTTGGGAGACATCTTCCTGTGTCCTCACTTATCTTTATTTAGAAGGTTTTTCATGAATGCATTTTAGAATGGTTCTTGTAAATTTTTGTAAGTTTTATGTGTTATATACATTTCTTTAACAATAACATAGATATGAAGACATTTTTTTTATAACATTAGCCGTTGTGTTGTATTTTTGGATGAAGATGGAAATTAATTTAAGTGATATCAAGGTCAAGGTAAGGTTTCATTGTTAAACATTATTTTTTGTGTGCGTGTTCAACATTGATGTAAATATTTTGTGCAGAAGTTGCTGTCTATATTAAAATGATTGATTAATTGTTGCTCAACATCCAGCGACCAGTATTTCAGCTATTTTCAGTTCAATGATATATTAAAAACTATATAGAAATAAGGGAAGGGATGGGTTAACCGGATCCACACTATTTGACTGCCACTAGAAGAGTATGTAGAGTTGGGTAGGTGACGAAAAAGTTAGTCTTTTGTTGTGACTACAATGTGCCTACTCTTTTTCAAAATCAACAAAAGAGGTCTTTAGTTTACCTTGATGAAAAGTTTTACATAATAGTTTTAACCACAATACACAGTTTAGTTTGATTTTGGCTATGATATCTTTTACGGTTCTAGAGTTATGCCCCTTAATTAATTGAAAAATTGCAATTGTGTGGTTTTCAAGCTCAAACTTTTAATTTTCCATGACCAGGTGAAAGATATTGTCTGCTGCACCAAACACAGCTTTTAGCTTTACATTAGCTTGAAGCAGGACATCTGTGTATCATAGACACATTTTTCTTTATATTACATATTGGCGTTTGCTGTTTACATGAATTTTTTTTCTCCAAGTATAACTTAGAAAATTCATCATTAAGCACCTTCCAAATCATTTAAAATCTGTTGATGATCAGGCTTAGTTACTTGTGCATTTTGTGCTGATCTGAAATCTAAAATGGCCTCTACCGTAGGAAATAATTCAACAAAGCTTTATGGGGCAGATTTATCCAAATCTTCCACAGAGACATATATGTGCATTATTGTTAAATATAAGCTTTACTTGTACTTTTGAAACAGCGAGTGCATATAAATATTATATAGACCAACAATGTACATATATTGTGTTTATCATGCAATGTCAAAAAGTCCAAAACAATTTCCTAATTGTCTGAAAATAGCACAAACAAGCTTTGTTCTAACCATTGTCAATTGTGTCTTCTATCACGTCCACTATTACCCGTCACTGTACATGAATCAGGTACCAATAAAGCTATATCTTGGTCAGTGATCGCATATAATAAAAATTTATCCAGTCAATGAAATTTGACTGCTCAAATAGAACCAATGGAAGATAAAAAGTATTATTAGTTTAACACAGGTATTTTGGGAAAATAATTCTGTAATTCATGATAAGCAGGTGACCTAAACAGATCTATGATGTATTTTTTTTCTTTTCAGTTAAAAGACTTTGACTTTGTATCATCCAGTAAATATCAGAAACACAGATATATTAATATAGAAGATATACGAAGAGCTTTCTTTTACGTATCCTTCCTTATTAATTGGCAGTGTCACATATCAGTGCAAATTAGGTTATACTATGGTGAAATGGCAAACAAATGATTTCTAAACTATGCACATGTGGTAGGGACATGTTGAGGATATATACCGTCTTTAGGTATGTATAATACGTATAGTAGAATGTGTGGTGAGATTTTTCAGTGATAAATCTGCAAAGAGTGAGTGAGTGATTGCTGTTTAAATGAGGAATTTTATAGCTATTTTATGGTGAGAACACGTCACATTTTGATGACATGATCATTTTTTTTTATGATGATGTTTGCTTTATACTAGACCAACATGCTTGTTGGATTTTTATCGTACCAATTAATAATTTTTGGGTTGACCAGACCAGGGCTGAAATCCATGATCTACAGCACTTTAGATTAGCACACTAAGCATTACACCAACAATTTGGTTAATTTGCCAAGAAAAAATGTTCAACATGTTCCAGAATAAAATTGTGTAATAATAATTTTCCTTAGCATTATTAGATATTTTTCATTCTAGTAGCTTTTTTTGGAACTGGCAATATTGCAAGTATTAACAGGTATGTATTATGATTTAATATGATCTTAATATTTACTATGGATTTTATGGTAACTTGTTTGACATGGTCAAATGTGTCCTAGCCCTTAATAACGAGGGGGAGGGGGAATGCAATAATAGTTAATTTTTCAAATTCAAACTGTGAAGTTGTACTGGATTTGCTTTTGACAGTAGCACTCAATTGTAATGAGAAATATTGAGAAATATTAATAAGTTATTCGCCCTTTACCTAACATTGGCGTGGCCGTTGTGGTCGTGATTGTATGGTAGTTGGATTAACAACTACCCATTCAATCAGTGCCTATCACCACTAAAGTATTGAGTTCGAATCTCGTTCATGGGGAGGTGTACTTGATACAACATTATTTGATAAAGTTTGTCAGTGACTTGCGTCAGGTTGGTTTTTTTTCCGGGTAATAAGTTTTTTCCTCCAATAAAGCTGACAGCCGTGATATAACTGAAATATTGTTAAAAGTGGAATTAAACACCGTAAACCAACCTAACATGGTAAAGGGAAATCACTTGCTAATGATACCATTCTAATAATAAAGATAAATAAAGATTATAGTATACATTCTTTTTCAAATCAATTTTACTAAAACATTGTTATTCTATTATAAAATAACAAACAATAACCACTCGTTATGTTGAAGACCAGTTACCATATTTACTTGTTACCCAATAACATGCTGCCTCAATCTTTTGTCTTGCTGTTTTTACCCTATTTTTGGATAAATTTTAACTTCATTTTTTATGATGTAGTTCTTACCCAAATTGAGGATAAACAAATTGTACTGTATTGATGACATAAATAGATGTTGTTATCAAACAATTTCTGTTTTCAAGATTTGAACAATTTGTGTATTTTTCGTAATTTTAATTTTTTTTGTAGTTTTGAGCCAGCATCAGTATATTGTTTTGTGACAAAGTTTGATCCTTTTATGATGGGAGCTCTCATGATGTTAAAGGTTTGTCAATGTTTTATTTAAGAGTTGACAATATTCATGTAATATTTTTATCATACACTTGTTCTATTTGAGCAGTCAAATTGCATTAATTGGATACATTTTTGTTATATACTGTTACTGATCGAAATAATAGCTCTTCTAGTATCCCGGTCACATGTTACCTGTTGAGCTTTGGGAAACTAGTTGTAGATCCAGTTCATTTCCTGTTGACTGAAAATTTCAAAAGGGGCAATCAAGGGAAAATTGCATAATTTTATTATTTCATTCAAAATATAAACTTCAATGTATTAATGTAATTTTTCTGCAGGATAAACACAATATTAATGCAGTGTATTTAAATATAAAGTTTATGTATATTCTGTGCTAAACTGGAGAAAGTCTCAATGAGCCTCGCCTTTATCCCAGTTTTTAAGCCTCATACACACTGCACTTATATTGTCTATTTAATAGAACTCAACCTTTTATGAATATTTCATATACATCTGCTCGCCTCCAGTACAGTAGATTATGGGTTTGACCCACAGCAGGTCATACCAAAGACTAGTCAAATTAGTATTGGCTGCTTCTCCTCTAAACATGCAGCATTATAGTGAGATAGCACTAAACAAATCCAACCCAGCGTGTTGGTCTAGTACAAAGTGCACCTCATCATCATCTCATTGAAAATTAGCTTGTTCTCACCATGATATAGCTGGAAAATTGCTGAATTGGCGTTAAACAACAATCACTCACTCACTCGCTCACTATTTTCTTTGAAAAGAGGTGGAAAGTGGAAAAATCATTATTTTTTTTTTATTATTTATCACATTTAAAAAATACATCTGCTCTTTTAACATTTTTGTCAATATTATTAGTTACACACTGTGTTAATGACCTAATATGATATATACGGGGTCAGTAAAAAAGATACGCTCTCGCCCCATATTAAATTCACTGACTCTGTATATATCATATTAGGTCACCAGCACACTGTATAACGAATATATCTTACGGATTACCTTTGAATGAAGGATTTAGATGTAACTGCATCAAAACTAATAAATATGTAATTTTTGTGTTGTGTGTTAGTGATCAGGTGAAGTGATCCATATGTGACGTCATCTTTGTTTTGAAAGAAAAGGGGAAGATAACTCTACTACTAACCATGTATTAAAAACTACTGACTGTATATTGAATATATACGGCTTCCACAATATTCACTTTAAACCAATGATATTCCTAAAAGTTTGTAAGAAGTAAGATATCATATATTTCAGAGTGTGTTGCCATCTGCTCTTTCAACATTTTGGTCAATCTTATATATTTCAGAATGTGTTGTCGTCTGCTCTGTCAACATTTTTGTCAATCTTATATATTTCAGAATGTGTTGCCGTTTATCCTAGTCAGTTGTGTATTCCACACTATACATGTATTGACATCCATTCCAACCAAAGCTTTGTTCCTGATTGTACTTATAATGTCAGATTTTATGGCTTTGGTAAGATTAGATTTTAGATACAGGTTATAGTATATGTTATATGCATGAAAGTTTACATACATTTGTTTACAGTGAAATCTAAATTGAACCTCCATTTAACCAACTTTTGTGTTCGGAATAGACAGGTGTTTGGTTTATACAGGTTAAATTAACAGATTTCCTTCATTGTTACTTTATTCAAAGTTTGGTTTATACAGAATTCTGGGTTTTTCTGGGTTTGGTTTAGACAGAATTTTTCATTGTTACTTCCACATTCAACAGATCTGTAAAAAAAAGTCTTAGATTATAGAAATATAACTCATCTAAAATCTTATACACTTGTTTGATAAAGTGAAAAATACTGCTACAGTCACACTTGTATTCAAGGGTTAGGGTTATGGTGTTTAATGCCACTTTCAATGATATTTCTGTTGTATTGTGGAGGTCAGTTTTGTTGGTGGAGGAAACTGGAGTATCTGTAGAAAACTACTGACCTGTTGCAAGTCACGTCACTGACAAACTTTATCACATAATGTTGTATCAAGTACACCTTGCCATGAACAGGATTCGAACTCACAACGTTAGTGGTGATAGGCACTGGTTGCACAGGTAGTTGTAAATCCAACTACCATACTATCACGGCGACAAAGGAAATATGACTGCATAATAAATAAAGGTCAAAGTTGATTGAGTTATCTTTAGTATTTTTTTATGGGAAAAAAATGAATATATAAAAGCGAACATTTTAATGTTTGTATAAGGCACCACGGTCCTGTATAAATACATGAAATTACACAGGAATGACGTTCATAATTTTTCTTGCATTACGCATGTGTCGAGTAAAGTACAAATGTATGCCATCAGTTTTATCATTACATTTTTAATATATACCAGTGGGTTAGGATTATGGTGTTTAATGCCACTTCCAACAATAATTCAGTTATATAGTAGTTGTCAGTTCTGTTGGAGGAGGAAACCGGAGAAAACCACCGAGCTGCTGCAAACTTTATCACATAAAGTTGTATTGAGTGTACCTTGCCAAGAACGGGATTCGAACTCTCAACTTTTGTAGTGATAGGCACTGATTATACAGGTAGTTGTAAATCCAACTACCATATGATTACCACCACGACGGCCCTATAGCCAATGGAGGACGTCATATTAAAATGTACTTTTAAATGTAGACTGGTATTCATATGAGTTTATACAGTAAATTATGTTTTTTTCTTTGTTCCGTTTCAGAATTTCTTTTTCCTGGTACGTGATTATGGCAGTTGGTTAGATATAGGAACCAGTATAAGTCATTACGTTATAGTAATGTGTATGATCATATTCTTAATGTTACTGTTTGTTTTATCTCATGCTCTTACCACCTTATCAATTCTTCCTAGATCAAAGAATGTCAGAGAAAATGTTCACTAGCCATCCATTATACATACTTTTTAGGGCTATTCCAGAAGAAAAAAATTATGGGGAGGGAAACTTTTTTCTTTTACCCACCACCCATGCAATTTTCAACTAACTTTCGGTAAAAGGTATCTACTAAAATTTATGAAATACCCACCACTCGCATATTATTAGTAAAAAGTGTCTTCCACATTCCCCATACATTTTTTTCCAGGAATAATCCTTAGCTAAATTAATTAATTAAAATTAAACAAACATTATTTATTATTATTTTTTTATATTTTTTATTTTTTATTGTTAATTAATTGTATTGAGAAGCATAATTATTCAAATTTAGTATTTTTGATAAATTTACATTGTCATTTCTTTAGGTATTACAGGAGTAGTTGTTAAATTTTAACCAATCAGAGGGGGATAGGTTTATGGATTTTAAAACCACTTTCAACCAATCAATTCATTATCAAATTAAATCAATTTTGGATTCATACTCAAATAGAATATAATTCTGTGATATTTATTTTTACATTGAATATGATAATAAAAATTTCAAATCTTTATATGACGTCCTTTCTTTATGAGTGCTAGTAACTGCACAAAAGACAGGAATTGATAGACTTGTTTTTAGTGTTTTTTCTACTGCATTTTTAGTTGTATAATAGATGATTTTCCAGTTTCCAACTTCATTCTAAAATTATACGCCATTTCCACGTGTGTGTAGTAGTTGCTTCCCTTTAAGGCAGACAAAAGTGTCCATTTCATGCAATGTTCAATCAATATATCATATATTTTTCTCATACTCTGTATAAAATTTAAATGTTGTAACAACTTGTGAATTTTTTATTTGCTATAAAGTTAACTTCTAATATGAGACAGGCACAACCTGTTTAAGGGTGAAGCCTATTTGATGATAATGACAATTAAGAGGGAGGCATGAAAGGCAAAAGCCTCCTAAAATACAGATGTAAATTGAAGAATTTTTTTTTGTAAATTTACATCTACATGTATTTTGAACACCTTTTGAATAGACGAAAACTAAAAAAAAAAAGAACTAGAGGCTCAGTGGGCTGAGCCTGTGTCGCTCACCTTTCATTCTGCTTTGAGGAAACTTAATACAGAACCTTCCATAGGTGCTTCCCACCAAATTTCTGTTCATTTTGGCATTGCAGTTTCAGAGAAGAAGATTTTTAGAAATTGACCAATCTAAAACAAGAATTGCCTGTGGCAGCCATGTTTGTTAATGGATCAAAACGAAATGAGTAATCTCTATAGAGGACCTTCCATAGATGCTTCCTACCATGTTTCAGAGTAGAAGATTTTTAGAAATTGACCAATCAGAGACAATAAATGCCTGTGGCGGCCATGTTTGTTAATGATTGGGACAAAATGAGCATTCCTTATAGATAACCTTCCATAGATGCTTCCTACCAAGTTTCTGTTCATTTGGCAAAGCGGTTTCAGAGAAGAAGATTTTTAGAAATCGACCAATTAGAAACAAGAATTGCCTGTGGCAGCCATATTTGTTATTGGATCGGGACGAAATGAGCAATCTTTATAGAGGACCTCCCATAGATGCATCCTACCAAGTTTCTGTTCATTTGGCAAAGCGGTTTCAGAGGAGAAGATTTTTTAGAAATCATCCAATCAGAAACAAGAATTGTCTATGGTGGCTATATTTGTTAACGGATAGGGATGAAATGAGCAATCACAACAGAGGACTTTCCATAGATGCTTCCTACCAAGTTTCGGTTCATTTGGCCAAATGGTTTCAGAGGAGAAGAATCTAATTTTTTCAATAGTTTTCTATTTTTTACTGATTTTATCACTAATTTTCAAGTTTGAGAAGCGGCAACGGCCATGTTTGATGGCAGTCGGGGTCATCATTCATGGTCTGAAAGAGAATTATATATGCATTGTTCCTTTATAGTTTGGTAGCAACATTGCTCTTTACAATATTTAAAGAATTAAAAATGAGCCATTTTTCATAAGCGACCAGGGTTAGCAACCATAAGTCTGAAAGTGGATCATATATGCATCATTTCCATAAAGTTTGGTGGCAACTGGCTTTTTACCAGATTTTAAAATATGTATTTTGATAATAATTTTCTATTATTTGTAACAGTGACAGCCACGTTGGATGACAGCCGGAGGTCTTCAATCAAAATTATGAAAGAAGACCACATATGCATTCTTTCCATATGGTTTGATTGCATTTGATTCTTTACAGGATTTTAAAATAATTTTTTAATGAATTTTTTCACTAATTTTCTATTTATAGTAACGATGGTGGCCATGTTTGATGGGGGATGGGGTCCTCAACCATAATTCTGAAAGAATATTACATATATGTCTCAAATTTAATTGCAATATACTCTAAAGGATTTTTCTGGATTTTTTTGCTGATTTTACCCCTATGTTCTATTTATAGACATGGTGGCCATGATGGTTGGTCGGCAGGGTCATCGGACATAACTTTCAAAGGGAACCCCCTAAGGATGATTCAGGCCAAGTTTGGTTTAAATTGGCTTAGTGGTTTCAGAGGAGAAGATTTTTGAAAAAGTTTACAGACGGACGACGGACGCCAATTGATGGCAATAGCTCATACATGTGTAGGTAGATCTTGACAAGCTGAACATGTTTGCAGTTTAAACTTAACATCTATCTCTTATAGTTTTTGAAATAAAGGACGAATAGTATTAAAATTTTGAAAATTTGATGAAAAAAAGGGCAATAACTCCAAAATGGGTAATGGGATTTACTTCAAAATTGCAGGGTAGGTAGATCTTGACATGCTGCACATTTTTGCAATTTAAACTTAACATCTATCTCTTATAGTTTTTGAAATATAAAACGAAAAGTATTAAAAAAAATTAAAATGTGACGGAAAAAAGGGCAATAACTCAAAGATGGGTTATCAGATTTACTTCAAAATTGCAGGGTAGGTAGATCTTGACATGCTGAACATGTTTACAGTTTAAACTTAACATCTATCTCTTATAGTTTTTGAAATAAAGGACGAAAAGTATTAAAATGTTGAAAATTTGATGAAAAAAGGGAAATAATTCCAAAATGGGTAATGGGATTTACTTCAAAATTGCAGGATGGGTAGATCTTGACATGCTGCACATTTTTGCAATTTAAACTTAACATCTATCTCTTATAGTTTTGGAAATATAAGACGAAAAGTATTAAAATTTTCAAAATTTGATGAGAAAAGGGTAATAACTCCAAGATGGGTAATCAGATTTACTTCAAAATTGCAGGGTAGGTAGATCTTGCTGTGCTGATCATTTTTATCCCATGTCAGATTTCTGTTTTTGAGTTATTACCCAAAAACTGCAATTTTACCCCTATGTTCTATTTATAGACATGGTGGCCATGATGGTTGGTCAGCAGGGTCATCGGACATAACTTTTAAATGAAACCCCCTAAGGATGATTCGGGCCAAGTTTGGTTTAAATTGGCCCAGTGGTTTCAGAGGAGAAGATTTTTGAAAAAGTTTAGACGGACACTGGACGACGGACGCCAAGTGATGGCAATACCTCACCTTACCCTTTGGGTCAGGTGAGCTAAAAAAAAACAAAAAGGGGTGGGGGGGTTCTGGTCATGAATCTCGGAAAATAAAAAAAATCCAAATAACGATTCACGGAAATTAAAATTTGCAATTTTTGAGAATTTCACAAATAATGGTGAATCAATAAGAGACATAAATGAAGGGTCACGAGAATAAAAAAAAATATACCCCATTCCAATCACAGATCATGGGGATAAAATGGTGAGAAATTAAATGCATGCCATGCGTGGTAGCAAGGATTTATATAGTAGGATCCTTGGTGGTATTGGAAAAGGGAGTGCGGGTCAGACGCAATTGCAATATTTTTAACCTTGCCATGGAAAATGTGTTAAAAGGCTTACCTGACAAAATCAGTTGTCCAGACATCATACACAAATGCACTTCAAATGTACACATTTTTTTAATCACTTTCAAATTGCGAGATCGTGGAGATGAAATAGGTTTTCTGTATACATAAAAACGATGCGGAGCTGTTCTTCAATGTTTGACACCAGCTCACAAAGTTTTCAGAGACAGGATGACCAAGAAGTGGATGCACATTTATTCATGTTTCTTTCCTCTCCGAAGCAGACGAAATGCACACTAGAAAATGACATCGTCCATCACTGTAAACATGAAACGACCATTTCTTGTAGCACACGATTTTGATATTAGAATTTTCTTTTAAGTTTATTTCAATTGAGAAGAATTGAAATGGTTACAGATTTGCGAATTTCTTATTGAAATAATTTTTATTTTGTTTTTAAATACCACTTTGTTCTATAATTTCATGCTTCCGGTGAACAGATATTTGGCTATCAATATAGGAGTATGACTTATTACCAAAAATCGTACAGCCGTTAGAAGGGCTTTGCCCTTTATTATTTTTACAAAGTTCAATTATCTATAAATTCAGGAACTGGCAAATGGTCTATTGGATGTTTGGCAGCTATTTTGTGGAAGTGTTCTCTAATCCAAATTTCACATTACTCATTTTCATATTTTGACAAAAACAGAGAAAAAGAAAATACATATTATATTTACATAAAAGCCAAGATTGTTTGGTGCTTACCATGTTCAACAAAAACACACAGTAAAAGAATACCAAAAAATATAGAGTGAGTGATTATTGTTTTTCACCAATTGAGCAATTTTTCAGCTATGTCATGATGACAAGTTACTTTTATGACAAGATGATGATGAAGATGTCTGCTTTGTACTAGACCAACACGCTTATAGTTGAATTTTTATAGTGCTAGCTCACAGTAACAACAGTCTGTGGTAGACATATAGCTCCACTCTGACACATTATAGTGCTAGCTCACAGTAACAACAGTCTGTGGTAGACATATAGCTCCACTCTGACATAATAGTGCTAGCTGACAGTAACAACAGTCTGTGGTAGACATATAGCTCCATTCTGACACATTATCCTGATTCTGAACCAACCAGTCTTTGCTCATACTCTTCAATGCTATGTGAGAGGAGAAGCAACAAATCCCAACTTAATAATCTTTGGTTTGACTAGACAGGGGTTTGTACTCATATTTACCACACTGAAGGTGAGCACACGAACCATTACACAACCAACGCAGTGCCCAAGAACATTGGATCAGTTAGACAAAAACAGAGTAAAAGAACACTTCACCAAAAACAGAGTAAAATATCAAGTTTACCAAAAACAGAGTAAATGATCAGTTCATCAAAAACAGAGTAAATGATCAGTTCACCAAAAACAGAGTAAAAGATCAATTCACCAAAAAGAGTAAAATAAAAGTTTACCAAAAAGAGAGAATTAAAGATCAGTTCACCAAAAACAGAGTAAAAGAAAAGTTCACCAAAAAGAGAGAAATAAAGATCAGTTCTCCTAAAACGCAGAGTAAAAGATAAGTTCACCAAAAACAGAATTAAAGATCAATTCAGCAAAAACACAAAGAGTCTCCAAAGGGCAGAGTTAAAGATAAGTTTACCAAAAACAGAGTAAAAGATCAGTTTACCAAAAAGAGAATTAAAGATCAGTTCACCAAAAACAGAGTAAAATATAAGTTCACCAAAAACAGAGTAAAATATCAGTTCACCAAAAAGAAAGAATTAAAGATCAGTTTACCAAAAACAGAGATAAAGATCAGTTCACCAAAATACAGAGTAAAAGATAAATTCACCAAAAACAGAGTAAAATATAAGTTCACCAAAAACAGAGTAAAATATCAGTTCACCAAAAAGAGAGAATTAAAGATCAGTTCACCAAAAGCAGAGTAAAAGATCAGTTCACCGAAAAGAGAGAATTAAAACAACTGATCTTTAGATCAGTTCTCCAAAAACAGAGATTAAGAACAAAAATTTCTATATTAAAATTATTAAAAAAAGGAATATAAAAAATTTATTTAATATTATAAAATTTCTATATTAAAATTATTACAAAAAGGAATATAAAAAATTTATTTAATATTATAAAAATCAAATTTATAAACCAAAACAATTTTATACAAATGCAACAATTTATTATTTAAAAGGAAAGAAACCCAACATATGTAATGGATTAGGGTTATGCTGTTTAACACCACATTCAACAATATTTCAGTTATATCTTGGCAGTCTGTTTTATTGGTGGAAGAAATCAGAGTACTTGGCGAAAACAAATGACCTGTCACAAGTCACTTTATCACATATTGTATCGAGTGCACCTCGTCTGATCAGGATAACATAAGATGTGTGTTTATTTCAAGCAATAGATGTAACAAAATAGTTCAGGCGTTTCTATCTGTTAAAATAACCAATAGTATAGTTGCAGATGTTTTGAAAAATTATGATTTTGAGTTTTATGGGTACCACCATTTTGCAGAACTCTTATGTATTGAAGTGAACAAAAATTGTATTATTCAACTTCATACTATCTGCTCCAGTTTCCTTGTGCTTATACCAAATAACATTTGCTAACACAGATTCTAAAATGGCAGAATATAGGACAAATTCTCGAACCACAAAATTTTTCACATATATATTTTTTGGAAGAAAACCCAAGGCCAAGCAATATTTTATATGGATTGCTCATGTCCTGAAAAATGAAAATAATTGGAGTTGTATCGAAAAATGGAGATGGTTGGCAATTAAATGTTGACAACTGTTAACTTTTGCTACCGAATATTCTGGGTCAAAATTTTATGGAACTTGACCCATATTGTTCGATTCCCTATTCATTAAAACTTGGTTAATGTACATTGTCATGATTGGCTTTGCATTGTGTTGATAACTGATGCTTGAATTAATTGGAACAAAAGGAGTGACGTCACTACCTCTGTCAACATGGCAGCTGCTTTGCCGATGGGGAGTTTATAATATTTTATTTTAATCCCATTAATAGATTTCTGTGATTCCTTTTATACGGAAAATGTAGTTTATTACTTTTTTAATAAGTAATTACCGGTACATTTTTATAAATTTAAATTTTTCCTCTAAAAGGAGGAATAAAACATTCTTGAATCACTATATTTTCCTTCATTTCATTAGATTTAAACTAAATATAACATGTGATATTTCACTTGGTAATTATTTTTTTATGGTGAGCTAACAACCTGTAAATGGCCTCAACATTAGTGCTAAAACAACAATGTACACTGTATGCTGTTTTAAGAATGTTGGTGTTCAGGGAACACCCCTTTATAACACTACATTATAATTGGGTTTCCTTCCCCTTTAACAATTGTAAAACGACATGGAGTATTAAAAATAGATGACATTCTCAAATTTTTGTTCAATTTATACCTTTCTTGTTCAATGTGATAAAAAATGATAATCTATACTTGAGTAATGCTGTTTTTAATTAATCTAAATCTGTGGTGTAAATGCTGTTTTGATGTCAGAAATTTTCTGATTTTTAAAATGTACTATTATGCTGCAAGTCACTGACAAACTTTATCACATAAAGTTGTATCGAGTACACATTGCCATGACCAGCATTTGAACTCACAACTTTAGTTGTGATAGGCACTGATTGCATAGGTAGTTGTAAATCACAATTATGACGTTCCATTCTGGAAAACATGAACATATGTCAATATATTTTTCCAATATTTACAAAATTTAATACTGATTTGATAATTAATAAACATACATGTATAAAGAAAACCAAAGAGGCAATGGATAATCCACAGACAGACAATTAATTAAATTATTATATAATAAATCATATATTTTTCAAATACAATTTCAAAACTGTATTTGTTATACAATTATCTATATATATACATATACATAATTTAATTCTTTATTTATTTAAAGAGGATTACTAACAGACAATGGCTACAAGTAGCTCTCCTCGAAACCTAGTTTACATATTAATATTATTTATTAGATCAACAATTTGAAATTAACAAAATAAATAAATTACATTACAATCATTATAATTACTTTTACAGTCAAACTCTGTTATGTTTGTATCGTGTGATTATTGTTTAATGCCAAATGAGCAAATTTTCAGGGTTAGGGCTTAGGGTTATGGTGCTCAATGCCACTTTCAACAATATTTATGTTATATCGTGTCGGTCAGTTTTATTAAAGGAGGAAACCGGAGTAACTGGAGAAAGCCACTGACCTGCTGCAAGTCACTGACAAACTTTATCATATAATGCTGTATCGAGTACATCTTGCCTGAACGGGATACAAACTCACAACTGATTGTATATATAGTTAGAAACACAACTACCATACGTTCACGACCATGATGGCCTCCTCCATATATCAAAGTCAAAAGACATGTTTAGTAAGTGTGTGAGTGATTATTGTTTAACACCAAGTGAGCAAGTTTTCAGCCATATCATGGCTAGAGCAAATGTGAACTTTCAATTTCCCTAAGCACAGGCCTATACCTTATTGTGTGGATCTCCATATAAAATAAGCTAAATGCTACTATGAACAGACTTGAAGGTATCCATGGAAACCACTTGTCCAAGTTTGAGATAACAAGGTTTGACTGTATTACATTTCATACATGTACACCGATACATTTAAACAGAAACAAAAATATGACAATATATACATGTACATATGTACTGAAAAAAACATTAAAGCATCTGAATAAAATTAAAAAAACATAAGCTTTGTTACTCGTGTAATTATGTCTCCCCTTCGAACGAAGGAAGACATATTGTTTCAGTCTGATTTTTTCTTCCGCTTCTTCTCAGCGAAGCTTGTCCGGACCACAACTTTTTTGTCTTTCCAGATAGGTCAATGATATTTGGTATGTGGGTGCATGACCATAAGGCGGTGTGTCACGTACCGTAATGACCTTCGTGGGACCTTGAACTTTGACCTCAAGGTCAAATAATTGTTTTTAAATAGTATTTTCTTGTCCAGGCCATAACATTTTTGTCTTTCGAGATAGGTCAATGATAATTGGTAAGTGGGTGCATGACCATAAGGCGGTGTGTTGCGCACCATAATGACCTTCGTGGGATCTTGACCTTTGACCTCGAGGTCAAATAATTGTTTTTTAAATAGTATCATTCAACTCATGTGTAACTTATTGTTGTACAGATGGCCACATTAAGGGGAGACATAAGTTTTAGGTATCTAAAACAGTTCTTCCTAGTTTGATATGTACTTGTATATATAATCTGTTACCTAAGTGACATTTTCTACTGATCTCAACAATGCTGACATTCCTTAGAATGAGGTAGTTTAAATACTAAAGCAACCGTACTGGCTGACAACACTGATTCATGGGAAGAATTTCACTTTTGGTAATAAATTATCATAGTACATTAAAATGTTCTTAATCTGATATATGTCAGTATTTATATTAGAACTGAGTTTGCAAATACTGTCTCTGTTTACATTTTAATTAAAACATTTAAGATAGAACACATCTTTTTATCATAAAGCTGATCGGACAACTCCTTCCTGGGCCATAGAAACTGCTAATACCCCATCTTGTCTCCACACTCTGCCTGTACAAAGAGCTTTTCCTGAACCTATAATTAGAAAGGTAAAAATGTTCCAAGTCAACATTCTCTCTATCTTGAACTTGGATAATTTCGATAATTCAATTTTTTAAATAATTTACATTACCCTATAACTGTTGATCTCAGAAATTTTGAATTACATTGTATCAGGATTTAAAATTAAAAAAAAATTTTGACACAAGAAGATATATCTGTTACTTTTGAGAAATATACCTTGTAATTCCCATTTAAAATGTAGGAGGATTTATACTAACAAACTTTTCAATGAAATATTTTAAGTAAAAAAGGGCAATAACTCCTTTAGAACTGACAAATTTACTCTGACAAAATTAACTGTTGGTTCTGAAAGTAGGGTTTATGGGTTATGGTGTTTAACACCACTTTCAACAATATTTCAGTTATATTGTGGCTGTCAGTTTTATTGCTGGAGGAACCTGGTGTACCCGGTGAAAACCACCGACCTCTAGTAAGTCACTGACAAATGTAATCACATACAGTTGTATCGAGTACACCTGCTATGAGTGGGATTCAAACTAACAACTATAGTGGTGATAGACACTGATTGCACAGGTAGAAGTAAATCCAATTCAATACGGTTTCGACCATGATAGACTCTCAAAACATGGATGTCTCCAAAATATTTATTTATAAAGAGATACATACCACACTGAGGACATTCAATTTCATACAACATCCACTCATTAGCTCTAAATGGATTATGGAACCACATACTGTGATCCAATGAGGCCATATACCCTACTTTTGTACCAGGAACAACAGGCTGTATAGCAGCACCAAGTAACAGCATATCACACATAAATCCTGCTACACATTGGTGTAACTTTAAATCTGTACCTAAAAAATAGACATCACATAAAAATCGTACATTACTGGTTTTCTAAGAAGAAAAATCATTTATAAAAGTTTTTGCTCTGTTGGCTATATTAATATTTGGACCCCATAGATCCTAGGGTCTTCATTTGTACAACTTTGAATCTCATGTCTTCATTTGTAAGATTTTGGGTTATGGTGTTTAACGACACTTTCAATAATATTTCAGTTATATCGTGGCAGACAGTTTTATTGGTGGAGGAAACCGGAGTACTCTGAGAAAACCATCGACTGCCGCAAGTCAGTGACAAACTTTATCACATAATGTTGTATCAAGTACACCTCACCTGAGCAGGATTCAAACTCATAACATTAGTGGTGATAGGTACTGATTGCACATGTAGTTGTAAAGCCAATTACCATACGATCACGACCATGATGGCCCCTGTAATAGTTTGAATCTACATATCCAAATGATAATTCATAGCATAATATAATCTCCTTTCCATTCCTGGTTCTTAAGAAAATGATATTTTAAATTTTCCTAAATTCAAGCCTACATGTACGGTATGTTAAATTTTAGACCATCAGTACTCGAACTCCATATTTCCTGGGGCCTCCGTTTTTACCAGTCCAACTCTAAATATCACAATGATGCTGCAGAACAAATATTGTAGCTAGCATTTATATTGCTGGTTCTTGAGAAGAACATTTTAAAACTTTAACAAGATGAACTGTGAGCTAATGCTCACTTATGATACCCCCCCTCTTCGGCAAACAGGAAGTAGGAATCTGACGGGTCCAAAAACGCTACCCACAATATGGTATACCTATATGACGCTTGTGACCAAATATCAGATTTCTGCCATCAACAGTTACTGAGAAAAATGCGACGAAAAATATCTTGAACGGACGGAAGGACGGACAGTAGGAGGGACGGACGGACGGATGGACAGACGAACAGAGGTAAAAAAGTATACCCCCCTCCCCCTTCGGGGAGCGGGGGTATAATTAATTTTCCCTGTTTAGACCCTGTACAAGCCACTATCCATGGTGGATCAACTTCATTTGTACAAAGGATAATTGCTGTCAAGTTTGGTTCCATATGGTTGCTATGTTTCGAAGGAGAATATTAAAATGTGAAAAAGTTAATGATGACTCACAAAGACGCCAATTGCAGTCCTCACAATGATCACCGGTCCTCCGACCCAAGACCAGTAAAACTTTGTTCGGACCAGTAAATTTTTCAGTCTTTATTTAGATATACAATGTATATATAAAATAAATTCAAGAATTTGATTCAGACCACTAAATTCAAATTTTCATTTTAGGGCTGCAAGTGATACTTAAAGCTCTCTTAGCCTTTGGTCACATCAGCTAATAAAACATATTACCATAATTCTTTCAGTAGAAACACAAGTTTCCTCAATAACCTAGAATGCAATGACCATGTGACCAGAAATACACAGTGTAAGTAGGTTTAATTTCCAAAATAGTATCCAATAATATACAGTAATCCCCTTCTTATATGGCCATCCCTTCTGCAATGAAAAACTGACCTTAAAACAATGATGTCCTTTCTTGAGAGGGATCATTTAGTAGCATTTTACAATCTCAGTGTATCTGAAGTCTGTCCTTATAAGAGGGGTGTCTTTTGATGGAAGTGGCCTAATAAGAAGGGTGGACTTTGATGGAAGGGGCCTAATAAGAGGGGTGGCCTTTGATGGAAGGGGCCTAATAAGAGGGGTGGCCTTTGATGGAAGGGGCCTAATAAGAGGGGTGGCCTTTGATGGAAGGGGCCTAATAAGAGCCTGAGGGGTGGTCTTTGATGGAAGGGGCCTAATAAGAAGGGTGGCCTTTGTTGGAAGTGACCTTATAAGAGGGATGGCCTTTGATGGAAGGGGCCTAATAAGAAGGGTGGCCTTTGATGGAAGTGACTTTATAAGAGGGGTGGCATTTGATGGAAGTGGCCCTATAAGAAGGGTGGCCTTTGATGAAAGGGGTCTTACAAGAGGGGGCTACTGTATTACCATAATCATGATCAAATGACATACCAATATGGCCTTGAGCTCTGACCCACAGGTATCTCTTTGGTTCCCCTTGGGCCATACCATGATACAGATGAGGATCCACAGGTCTTCTGTCTATATTTAACTTTTTATCTAACATTCTTTTGATTATTGCTCTATGCTCTGTAGACAGTGTATCTTCATTTCTTCAAGTATAAAAAAACATGAACAGAATAGCCTCAAACTGTGGTAACAGTCTAAGAACAAAATATAGGTTTGGCTTTATGGTGCTTAACACCACTTTCAACAATATTTCAGTTATATCGTGGCAGTCAGTATTATTGGTGGAGGAAACCGGAGTACCCGGGAATATAACATTGTACTGTATGACAGTTACGCCACTGATAATCAAACGTTAATTGTTTTTAAAGACTTTCTGTCCATATCGATAGCTACTTTAACACAAAAATGCAAGTGTGTCCACATCACACTGTAACCGAATGACAGATGATAAAAATCACATAAAAACAGATGGCTATTTTTGACACAAAAGGTTTCCTCGCTCACTTTAACATTCGATTCTTTCATCATTTGAACAAATACTTGTAATATTCTCATTTAAAATATAGAATGATTTTTTTGTACAAACTTTTTGGTGAAATATTCAAAATAAAAATGGGCAAACTTCCTTAGATGCTGCTTGTCTATTTCAAGTGTGCATGGCAATCCTTTAGATACTGTTTAAACTTTTTTCCCACATTAAACTAATATAAAGACAGATACCAACAGTCTGCAGACAACAACACAGTGCACTTCTACTTGTATATGAATTTTCTATGGACAGCCCTGAAACGTTTTCAAGTTAAAACCTACTCTAATTGAGTTTGTAGGAAATCATAGCTTTCTACCAGTTCTTCTGGTCCCGGTACTACTGGCATTGAATACTGGTGTTCTAATGGGTCTGTCTCGTCTAACTTAAATGATGCCTGCATGGTAAATATAGGTATACTCTCCTGTGTGGCTTTGATAGCTCGGGAACTGTACGTACTCCCATCTCTTGTTCTATCTACGTGGTAAAGGATGGGTTTCTTTGCATTTCCTGCATTGGAAAGTACAATTACATAATGTATATATGATTGACTCAGATCAGCGTACAGACTCAAATCGGCATCTACCGACGTCATTATCTCAAATCACAGTCTGATTTAAGGGTATTCTCAAATGGACAACCTTTCCAAATTTGTTATCTATAACCGATTTATTGGTTAGGGCATACGTCTGTGACGTCATTGGATGTCGATTTGAGAAAGTGAGAAACGGCCATAGATTTGAGAATTAGACGCCGATTTGAGATGTCTGTGACGTAGAAATCGGACATGGATTTGAGGAATGGACGTCGATATAGCAAGAGAAATACTTTTGAGATATTTTAATTTTGTAACATATTTGACAATTACAATAGTCCCCTTTTAAAATAAGGTCACTCCCACCAAAGGCCAACCCTTCTATTTTATGGTGGGGTCCGTGTTGCTCATCTTTTTAGTTTTTTGTGTAGTCCTATTATGTGTCTAGGTTCTTAGTTCCGTGTTGTGATGTCCATTATGATTTCCGCATAAAAATGATGTGTGGTTCGTCTTTACCTCCAGTTCTTTGTCGGAGGGCTCATGTCTAATTGTGTTTTTTGTGTATGTTTGCGTATAGTGATGTCCATCATATGTCTTTACGTTCTGAGTTCTGTGTTGTGATGTTCGCTACGATTTCCGCATAATAACCGATGTTTGGTTGGTCTTTACCTCCAGTTGTTTGCAGGAGGGCTCATGTTATATCAACGTTATTTTTGCTTGTTTGCATATAGTGGCATCCAACACATATTGATTATATGAGAAACATGATAGGTTTCTTATAAAAGAAGTTCATTCCTGGCTTTTGGTGGGGTCGGTGTTGCTCATCTTTATAGTTTTCTGTGTTTTGTTTTTTGCTTTATTCGTCTTCATCCTGTGCCTTATGTACCCAATGTTGCCAGTTTCTCTGGATTGTCCATCCTTGATTCCCCCTTTGTTTTTCTCTAACGTTTATTTTCTATTGAAAACAGGATTTTACTAAATATGAGTTGAGGTGAGTAGTGATTGTTCGTTTTGTTCAACAGAATTGTTGACCGTCACAGTTTAAACTTACTTTTAATATTACAAAGATTTTTTTTTCAAAAAGGAAAAAGCTATATAAAATATCTGGTTATTACATAATGTGATTTAAAGGTACCTCCTCTTAAAAAATAACAATGTAAGCTGTGCATATGTTGTTCCTCTCTTACTGTGTGACATGCAGCAATCATAGACTGACCTATGACCTGTCCTCCATACACAAAACGACCTGCTGGTGGATGCCACAGATTTGCTGATGATGCCCTTTAAACATAATTACAAGGGTTAATTAAACAAATTCTTAATATCTAAGAAACAAACTAAATTCTATGTACCCGATACAAACAACATTAACCAGTATACCTAGTAAAATGTTTTATTTGTCAAACTAGCTGTTTCACCAACATTACATAAATATTATTCGACCTGCAAATGTTTAAAGAGCAGGGGAAAATCTGGACTTGGATTAATTATATATATAATTGAGATCCAGTGGGACAGATATATTGTATGGTTGTCACTTGCTTATACTTTATTTCCTGTGACTGTATAATGAATTCTTCAATATCCTATACAATATATTAAAAATTGCAGAGTTAGATTGCTGTCAAATTATAATATTAAGTACATGTATGTACCATCTACACATGCTTAGACACATGTCTTATGTCTATCTCTAGATTTTCCTTACGAGACAAGGTAACACTTCGATCATTGAAGCTCCATTTTATATGGAGCAGATGTGGTCGAGTGGTCTAGGGCGCTGGACGTAAGGCTAAGTGATTGGTGCTGCAGTGTATCAATGGTGTGAGTTCAAATCCCGTCGAGGGAAGAACAAAAATTTGACAGCTCATAAATCTAATTCTAACACTGTTTGGTTTAATTTTCAGACGTATATATATGCATCAACAATGCAATCTACAAATTCAGAACAATGATTGTCCCTAGGTCTAGCTGACATACTGCCATCAACAAAATTGTTCTAGACTTCACTGTAGTGGAACCGCATCGGTGGTGTAATGGTTAACGTGCTCGCCTTCAGATCGGGTCAAACCAAATAAAGACTATAAAATTGGTATTTGTTGCTTATCCGCTAAGCACGCAGCCTTAAGGAGAAAGAGCAAAGACTGGTTGACTCAGAATCAGTTTAATGTGTCCGAGTGGGGCGACATGTCTATCCGCGGACTGTTGTTTCAGTGAGCTAGCACTATAAAAATCCAGCGTGTTGGTCTAGTACAATTAAGAGGACCACATCATCATTTTATTGAAAATTAACTCACCATGATATAGCTGAAAAATTGCTGAGTTGGCAGTAAACAACAATCACTCAACTCACTTGCTTTCTTATAAATCCCTTTAAACAAATTGTTGCTATGAAAGGTGAAATCTTGAATGACCACTTAATTATATTTACTATATGTCCACATGTAATCAGTAAAGAAATGTTGTTAGTAAACACAAGTGGTCAGTCAAGATTTGGACTTTCATAGTAGCAAAAGGTATTATAATATCAGGGAATATCATTCATAGGGAGAAAGGCTATGCCTATGGAAAGTGGAGTTTTGGATTTTTTAACAAATCAAAATACATTGTATAAATGTATATACATGTACATGAATATCTAAATACATTTATATATTTTCAATCTATTATTTATATTTAAAATATCTTTGATAAATACAAATATGCATTAAAACATGATGTAAACAATTCAGAACAAAGGGAGATAATTACACATGTTATTTTTTTATATACTGTTCAGTAGAAATAAGTAATAATGGTCGGTTTTCCTTAACACTGCACAAATAAGTAACATTTTACCTAAAAATATTAGTGTCAATAGTTTCCAGTGACAAATGTGATTTCATAAGTTCATTTTCTAGGTCAACAATCACATTAAATGATGCCATTACAATCAGCTGATAATGGGAGATAACTCTAAATTAAAAATAAGATATAGTAGTTTACTGGAGGGAAATTTTAAAATCCATGGTTGCTTAGAAAGAGATTAAAATCTATCAAAATTCTTTAATTGGCTGCAACTTTCAAACAAACTGCATTTTTTACATTTATTCTAAGCATAGAGGAAATTTTAAATACAGTATTTAATTTTTCATATATGGTTCTTCAAAAGAAAAAAAATTATTACTTTGAGTGATAAAGTTTGCCAGTGAATTGTGGCAGGTCGGTGGTTTTTCCCGGTACTCAGGTTTCCTCTACCAATAAAACAGATCTCCACGATATAACTGAAATATTGTTGAAAGTGACGTTAAACACCGTAACCCACTCACCCTAGATTACTTTGATAAACATTTCTTAATGTCAAAAAGATATTAATATGGAATTTATGCTTGCTAAATCTTTGTCAAAGTCTAACTATGTTCATTTCCGAATTTTTTTTTTAACTGACATCTAAAAACAATGTAATTTTAATGTTTTAAGTCAAATATAGAGACACATATTTGGTCAACCTTTTATAAGTTATAATCTTTTCCTCCTTGCATGCTCTTGCTGAATTGCTCAATTAGAAATATTTGTCTTTAAGACATGTATAAAAATAAGTTTAAAGAGGCTTACTACTGATGATAGAAACACAGATCTAAGAGTTTTTCTTTGTATAAACCCTAGCTAAGTCGTCATTTTTCAAATTAGGTTAAACTCTAATAGATCAAATACTATCACAAAATTAAGACATATACATATATGTGTAATGAGACATCACAATATCATTGTATGTCAGTGTTCACTATCACAAAATTAAGACATATAAATATATGTGTAATGAGACATCACAATATCATTGTATGTCAGTGTTCATAACAAAATACTTACTATCTAAAATAGTATAATTTTACTTTTTTCATTTATCACAGAATTCCAGCTTTTTCTCTCCCTTTCTTTTTAAGCTTGAACAGTTAGCTTTTAGTTATCTTTACTTTTTCCAAGCTACAGTTTTTGATACCAAAATAAAGAGACAAATTGTGTAATAAAATAAAAAAAAGAACCAAAAAAAAAATACAACATTGTCGTAACAATTCCAAAATCAAATATGAAAATCGTAGAAAGATTGATTGGTGATTGGTTGATTTTTTGGTGTTTAACGCCACTTTCAGCGACCAGTTTTAGTGGTGGAAGAAGCAGGAGTACCCGGAGAGAACCAACAATCATGGGCAAACAACTGGTAAACTTTATCACTTGCGGCTGCGAGTCGAGTGCACCCTTTTTTGTAATTTACAAAGCCGGGTTGTATGAGTTGCTAGGTAATCCAACTACCTAACCCGGGCACCCTCGTAGAAAGAGACAAAATCGATACACCTAACACATATATACATGGCAGCTAACTTTCCTGGTTTGGTTCAGTGCCTTCAATAAATAAAGATAGTTTAATCCTGTCATTTTATACATTTCTATCCAATTTGAGTATTTTAGCATCAAATTGATTGTAATATTGTCTATTTCTGTGATTTAAGAGTTTACAGTGGACAAGTGGAGGTACCTTCGTTGAGACGGGTTTGAGGTTTGGTTTTGGTTATATTTCAGTTATATTGTGGCGGTCAGTTTTCTGGGTGGAAGAAACCGGAGTATCAGGAGAAAACCACCAACCCGTTGCAAGTCACTGACAAACTTTATTACATAATGTTGAATCGAGTACACCTCACTTGAGCTGGATTTGAATTCACGTTAGTGTGGGCATTGATTAAATAAGATACAATCACGACCATGACAGCCCCTGAGACTGATTTGATTGTCAGAGTGTATCATTTACTTTTCTAAATACAGACGTTATCTAAGTAATAAGAAAACACTACTTAATTACCTTGTACACTTATACTAGCCGCCAAACCTTGGAGCTTGACCACACTGCCATTACATTATGCAACGTTATATCATGCAGTTGTTACTGCCACTACAGCTTGAAACTTTAGATCACACTATTACTGTAAAAGTGGGTCCAGACTTACCAAAGAGATGGTGCGCTACATTTGTTGGCTGTGAAAAAGATGTCAAGACCCGGACCAAATATTGGGCAAAATATACCCACAATTGTGCAGATAAGGAGGGGGGACATTGCCTACTGGACTTGCCTATGCATTGTCACCACTATGACCTGTATAACAAGATCATACATCTACCACTGTAGTTTGAAACTTTTAGGCCACACCACTGCTCTGTGTATCACACTGAAATTTAAGATTACACAACCATCAATAAAGTACCTGTATATTTAAAGCTATTTTAGTACCAGTAAAGGATGTCCAAAAGTTCTATCATATTTAGTATAAAGTCTGTAAAGTCAGTGCCTCTGACAGTCTTGAAATGATAGGTGTCCAACTTATGGGTGAACTATACCTTGTCAGTAATCTATCAGAAAGATAGAAAACTTCATCCAAATGGACAGTTTCAACTTCATTGCTTCACTAAAAAGGTTTTGATTTCCTTTTACAACAAAAATATAATTTTCCCTCGTACTAGTTCCATATGTAACAGAGATCATAGAGCAAAAGTATGAGGGGTGCCATTAATGGAGCAGGAACCGTACCCTTCAAGAGCAACTCAGTTCAACCCTTCATTAGTGGGATTCGTGCTGCTCAATATTTAATTCTGTGTTGTGTTTTGTTGGCCATTGTTTGTCATCTCCTCTATTTTTCTTGTGGCCATTGTGTTGTCTGTCCTTCATTGATTTACAGCTTCTGGTTACACCTTTGGTATCTTCAAACTCTTCTTACTTTTTTAGTTGTGTAACCAGTTGAAATATGATTTCCACTAGATATCCCATTCACAATGGAAAAATAGCTTTGTATATTATTATCTGTTATAAATTCGTGTATTTTTTTATATATATTTTATTTGTCTTGATACATTTAAGTCAAACTCACAGCATTAGCGGTGATAGGCACTGCTGGAATAGGCAGGTGAAAATCCAACTACCATACGATTTTGATATATTGATTTTTGGTGTTTAACGCCACTTTCAGCAATATTTCAGCTATTTCATGGCGAACAGTTTTAGTGGTGGAAGAAGCCGGAGTACCTGGAGAGACCCATCGACCATGGGCAAGCAACTGGTAAACTTTATCACTTGCGGCTGCACCCTTTTTTGTAATTTACAAAGCCGGGCGAGAACCCACGCCGTATTGGTGATAGGCTTATACGAGTTGTTAGGTAATCCAACTAGCTAACTCATTGAGCCAGCTGGTTCCTACTACCATACAATTACACCATTACGGTCACGACAGTCCCCATTCACAATGGAAAAATAACTTATGTACCTCATTAGATGTTATAAATTTTGTATTTGTTCATATATATTTTATTTGTCTTATACATTTAGCAACATCAGCAACCAGGATACTGAACCATTTAGTAATTAACACCATTTCGAAGGTTCACAGGAAACTGAAATCACTCATATGGCTTCAAGTGGGTGTCTTAAAAGAAGCAGGAACTGCTTACCTTTCACTGGCTTTTGGTGTGGTCTGTGTTGCCCATATTTTTAGTTTTCAGTGTTGTGTTTTTTGCTTTGTTTGTTAATTAAAACCAATCTTGGCTAATTTTGTATTTGGTCCCTCAAAATTATGGCCGAAATCCCCGACCTTCATTGAAGATGACAGTCTTGGCTAAAAATTGAAATATAGTTTAAGTACCATAATTTCTAATGTTCAAATTGGTGGAATTTTTTTGTTTATTATTATGTAATGTCTTAATTTTCACCATTATGCCTATGCACTTAGGTTCTTTTAAAAAAACCAAAACAACATCAACATCTACAAAAACACATTTTTTAAACCTTTCCTGCAAAACACTCCATCATTTTGAGGGACCAAATACCAAATTAGCCAAGATTGGTTTTAATTTGACCAGTGGTTTCAGAGCAAACTTTTTTTTTTTTTTTTTTTTTAGCAAAAATGACATTAAATGGAAACACAGCCTTATATGAAGTATCCAAAATGCAATTCCTTATATCAAAAATGAGTTAAAATATACAGTCGTAAATCCTTTTTATGTATTTCCTTCATGTTTTGGGCTAGGATTATGGTGGTTAACACCACTTTTAACAATATTTCAGTTATATTGTGGCAGTCCTTAATGCTGCGTGCTTAGCGGAGAAGCAACAAATACTAATTTTATAGTCTTTGATTTGACCCGATCGGGGCTCGAACCCACGATCTACCACATTCAAGACAAGCATGCTAACCATTACACTACCAATGCGGTTGATATATAATTCTGTCATCGAAAGCTAATAATGAAGCTAAATCAAAATATTTTTTTATTCTGCTATGAAAAAATAATTTGCATCATATGAAAAATGTCCAATGTACATATTAACACCATATCTCTTTAAAATGAATTATTATCATCACCAGCTTGAGTGTTTTAGCATGCACAATATTGATGATACTAAAATAATTTAACATTACATTATTGTACTACAATATAATTGATATTAAATCAAATCCAATGTTTTATGTCTTAATGCACAAAGATATTTCTTATAACCAACACATCTTGTCTTGTAGCCAGTTGACATAATTTATTTGACATTATGTGAATTATGTCATCATTTCTGTGACATTGTGTGGATTATGTCATCATTTCTGTGACATTGTGTGGATTATGTCATCATTTCTATGACATTGTGTGGATTATGTCATAATTTCTATGACATTGTGTGGATTATGTCATTATTTCTGTGACATTGTGTGAATTATGTCATAATTTCTGTGACATTATGTGAGTTATGTCATCATTTCTATGACATTGTGTGAATTATGTCATACTTTCTGTGACATTCTGCGAGTTATGTCATCATTTCTATGGTATTGTGTGAAATGTGTCATTTCTGTGACATTGTGTACAACTACCTATGCAATCAGTGTCTATCACCACTAACGATGTGAGTTCAAACCCCGCTTAGGCGAGGTGTACTCGATACAGCGTTATGTGATAAAGTTTGTCAGTGACTTGTGGAAGGTCGGTGGTTTTCTCTGCTTTCCTCCACCAGTAAAACTGACTGCCACGATATATCTGAAATATTGATAAAAGTGGTGCTAAACACCATAAACCAAACCTATTATGGTGAATCATTCATGTTGTCTTTTCTACTGAACATTAATTTTAATGTTGTATATTTGTATTGTATTATGTTGTGTTGTATGCCTTCAACCCATTTTGGGGTAAAATTGTACATTATCAATAAAAATTAAAGCTATAATTTCAAATTATAACCTTCCCCTTTCCACTTATGTTAGAAGCCCAAATAATTTAACATGGTAAACTTATAAGTAATTGGGAATCTAACACTTTGCACTTTGATGGACACTAACCATCTATCTTTCAATAAACAATAACAAATTATTAATTAATACATTGGCAGTTGTCATAACTATATTAATTCACATATTTAGTCAAATAAATTCTACAACCAACATCAATTTTTTGTATTTTGCACTAAATATCAACAATATTGCAAAGCATGTAGTAAATAAACATTGTTTGTAACTATTAAATAAACACAATCATAAATATTGTTTAGCTAGTGATCTTAGAAATTTCCTCTTTCTCATCTGTATAGCCCTCTGTATAATGTCTTCTGGGTTGTTACTATTCAGATCTAACTGACCCAGTGCTTTCATCTGTAATAAAAAAAAGTCTTAAAAGTTAATCATAGAGAAACTATAGCTATATAAGTTTAAATATACTTAAAGCAATTAGTATGCCTTTTTAAAGAATATACAAATAAAAAAAAATTGGTAACATTCTTAGTATGCTAATTAAATGTATGCGAACCAGGATGACACCCTTTATACATCCCATTTTTTAAATTAATATTCCTTTAAAACATTTCTGGAGAAATCCTTTTATAATACACCACCCCCTTTTCATTATCCCTTCAAGACAATACATTAAGTGAAAAAAAAAAAAAAAAAATCCTGTTATAAAATAATAATATGTCAGGAATCTGTTAACAAAATATTGCATATTTGTCATTACCTTTACAGACACAAACATAGAACAGTATAATTTTGGCAAAATTTTGTAATAATGGCCATATTTTTATTCTATCATTAACAAATTGTTAACTCGTCACTTTACTTAGTTGTATACAAAAATTAATTATCCAACAGTAGAAAAAAAAACAAGGTTTATGCATATGATATACAAAAAACTTTCATTAACCCCATTTGATTATGAAATAAATAACATGACTTACAGCTGTTTGTTTCTTGTCCATTTCACCACGTCTTGTGTGTAAATCTGATCTCTGTCAAGGATGAAATTAAAACAACATCTTTGACATAAATATTTTATCCACTCAATTCTGTATATAAAGGCCACTCAAGGGAATCTAAAAATGTGGCCTTTATGAGCAGTTGCCCTTTTTTATTTACAGGTTAACATTAAATGCACTATTCATCAATGGGAAAAATGAGACTGCCCTTTATAGACAGTGATTTGTTATATAGAGGTGTCATTTGAGGCATGTTTGACTGTAGTGGCCTTTCTGTTCATTGTCCATGAATAACTTGTGTGAAGTCAAATTAATTAGTTGAAATGTAGGAAAACATTGGTAATTATGTTTAATGCTTTGCATTTCTGTAGTTAAATGTAGATATTGTAAGGATTGATAACCATAACAAAGATGTATTCATTGAAGTTCATTGTACTTGTAAGATCACAAACACAAATGATTTGTATTCTTAGAGGTGTAGCATATTTACCTTACTTGTTTTTTCTAGAGAAAATTTCAAATTTACTTTAACATTTTATTCTTGTGAAAATATACAAAAACTGATAAAATTATATTTTTATTATAAGTACATTTAATTGTATGAAACAAATTTCAGATCAAAATAATTAAAATGACTTTAATTGGATATTTTATATAAACATTAAAGACAAGAGAGAACCCTGAGCTCCAGTACCTCACACTTCCAGCTGGATAGTGGAAAGAGAACAAACATTATACTCACAAAAATGTTTTTCAAAATGGGTGTTATATGATCTTATCAAAGTTTTGTCATTAGAAGTTGCAATCAAAATAACAAAATTCTATTTAGAAAAGAATGTTCTAGTTAAGCAACAACATTCCAATTATCAATATCCATATTTTTCAGATAAAAAAACAAAGTTTTTCTCCAAAAATAAATGTTTCAAAATGGATGAAATTTAAATTTGACCGCAGTATTTAGTACATGTAATAGAAAGCTTCCATTTCAATCTTTGTTGATGAAAATGTTGAAATACGTTTTTCGTTTGAGTATTTCTTTTCCTCCACTCATGACAATGTAACCACCAAAGAGAGACAACTCTGAAATAATTCAATTCTCAAATTTGTTTTTCAGACAAATTATTTTTCAGACAAAAATCCAAGTTTCCCACTAAAAGACTTTTTGAAAATGGCTATTATTCAGACTTGATTTGAGTATTGGTGATAAAAATAACTTCTAAAAAACATTTATAGGTAGGTGAAAAAGAGTTGTAATCCATTAAACATTGGTATTGCAAGGTATAATTAAACGAAGACAGGAATTAAAACCAAACAGTACATTATCCTATTCATATAGAATAATTATCAAATGATGGCATGCTTTAAATCATCAGCATTCTACAAAAGGATACGAACTAGAAATTCCAACATACTAATATCCCATACACAAGAGTAATATGTATCCATGGCATCATAAGTGTTACGCTCTTGTAGAGCCTTAAATGCTGTAGTATAGTCTATCTCATCTGTAAACTGACATAATACTGCAACCTAAAATAACAAAACAAACATTTCTTAATAAAACAGTCTTATTACTGTGACTGTGAAATGTAGAATAGCAATAAAAGTGCTGTTCCTTTACTTAAATTTGTGTCCAAGTGTAATTTTCAATATTCTCTACACAACCACCCTAAAAACAATAGAAACCCATATAAATATAGTCTAATTTATCCACACAGAGACATCTCAACAAAAAACCCAATAAAATCTTGTATAAATACAATTTTTTATTTTTTATTTTAAACAGTGAAACCCCACTGTGTTATGATTGGATGATTTTTCTGATATGATTTTTGATTGGTTGATTTTTCCAGACATTTATTTCGTTGTTTTTAATCGTTGGATATTTCCCGTCATTTATCAGTAATTCACAGCTTTGATTGTATGGTATTTCCCTGACACTTTTATGTCAGTTCTTTACATGGCTGATATTCCTCAAACAATTAATGAATACATATATTCTACACTACATCTTAAGCTCTCAACCTCAATAACCTATATGATACAACTTTACGTGATAAAGTTTGTCAGTAACTTGCGGCAGGTTGGTGGTTTTCTCCGGGTACTCTGGTTTCCTCCACCAATAAACTAACAACTACGATATAACTGAAACATTATTGAAAGTGGCATTAAACACCATAACCCTAACCCTCAAAAGCCTATGTGAATTATTATGTAGGCCAATGAGAAAGCAGATATCTCCGGTACGATTTCTCTTTTGATTCTTAAATAAACTACATAGATAAGATACCAATACATAATAATTTTCCCCACATTCAGAATGGTAAAAACAAAACAAACCTGTGTGTGACACTGTAGATACAAACAACACTTGATCATTCTCTTGTAAATCTACAAAAGTAATTAAATTATTTCATGTTTCAGTAAACAGAAAATAGAGCTATGTTCGTAAATGTTGACATAACAAATGGCTATAATATCGATTTTTTACAACAAATAAAAAGATATACCCGGAGCTCATACAGCAGCAAATACGTTAATTACCATGGGATGGTTATATTAATACAAACGAAATCAGAAAAGATGTAACATGGACTGACATGGAATTATAGATGGTAGTTTTGTTTATATTGAACCATAAGATTCACCCCTTTATTAAGCATGTATATATTGAACATAGAAACTACTCATTGGTTCATTCCATAAAGTTCAAGGGGATCATATTCAAAATCAAACAGAGATTATTCAACGGATCACCAATTAAACTTTTAGGTATAATATAGGGATCATATTCAAAATAAAATGAAGAGATTACGTTTTCTGAATGCCATTTAAAATTATAGGTACAATATAGACAATATCTTTATATGAAACATAAATAAGTCACTGGATCTCCATATAAACTTTTAAGTTTCTTATAGGAAGTCTTAAAATGAAACAGGGGAACGTTGTGGTCGTGATCGTATGGTAGTTCCTTGTGACATGTTACCAATGACCCCTACTAATAGGCTATTGGTCATTTAGGGTTAAGTTGGAGTATACAAGCAAGGACTGAGATATTTTCCATACACATGGCACTCAATTACATTCCCCTTAACGATGAGTTGTATATTCGATTTCATACTTTAGGGTTCCATCAAGGAGTGAAACAAAGATATAATTACCGTTGAAATGTTAAGGTATACAATATGGAGCATGCTATGATGAAACAGTGATAGATTTAACTTACTATATCATATAAACTCTTTGGTACAGCTATAGAGAAGAAATCTGAAGCTACTACACCTGTCTCCATGTAAAACTACAGAGAGAGATTTAACTTACTATGTCATCATATAAACTCTTTGGTACAGCTATAGTGAAGAAATCTGAAGCTACTACACCTGCCTCCATGTAAAACTACAGAGAGAGATTTAACTTACTATGTCATCATATAAACTCTTTGGTACAGCTATAGAGAAGAAATCTGAAGCTACTACACCTGCCTCCATGTAAAACTACAGAGAGAGATTTAACTTACTATGTCATCATATAAACTCTTTGGTACAGCTATAGTGAAGAAATCTGAAGCTACTACACCTGCCTCCATGTAAAACTACAGAGAGAGATTTAACTTACTATGTCATCATATAAACTCTTTGGTACAGCTATAGTGAAGAAATCTGAAGCTACTACACCTGCCTCCATGTAAAACTACAGAGAGAGATTTAACTTACTATGTCATCATATAAACTCTTTGGTACAGCTATAGAGAAGAAATATGAAGCTACTACACCTGCCTCCATGTAAAACTACAGAGAGAGATTTAACTTACTATGTCATCATATAAACTCTTTGGTACAGCTATAGAGAAGAAATCTGAAGCTACTACACCTGCCTCCATGTAAAACTACAGAGAGAGATTTAACTTACTATGTCATCATATAAACTCTTTGGTACAGCTGTAGAGAAGAAATATGAAGCTACTACACCTGCCTCCATGTAAAACTACAGAGAGAGATTTAACTTACTATGTCATCATATAAACTCTTTGGTACAGCTATAGAGAAGAAATCTGAAGCTACTACACCTGCCTCCATGTAAAACTACAGAGAGAGATTTAACTTACTATGTCATCATATAAACTCTTTGGTACAGCTATAGAGAAGAAATCTGAAGCTACTACACCTGCCTCCATGTAAAACTACAGAGAGAGATTTAACTTACTATGTCATCATATAAACTCTTTGGTACAGCTATAGAGAAGAAATCTGAAGCTACTACACCTGCCTCCATGTAAAACTACAGAGAGAGATTTAACTTACTATGTCATCATATAAACTCTTTGGTACAGCTATAGTGAAGAAATATGAAGCTACTACACCTGCCTCCATGTAAAACTACAGAGAGAGATTTAACTTACTATGTCATCATATAAACTCTTTGGTACAGCTATAGAGAAGAAATATGAAGCTACTACACCTGCCTCCATGTAAAACTACAGAGAGAGATTTAACTTACTATGTCATCATATAAACTCTTTGGTACAGCTATAGAGAAGAAATCTGAAGCTACTACACCTGCCTCCATGTAAAACTACAGAGAGAGATTTAACTTACTATGTCATCATATAAACTCTTTGGTACAGCTGTAGAGAAGAAATCTGAAGCTACTACACCTGCCTCCAGGTAAAACTACAGAGAGAGATTTAACTTACTATGTCATCATATAAACTCTTTGGTACAGCTATAGTGAAGAAATCTGAAGCTACTACACCTGCCTCCATGTAAAACTACAGAGAGAGATTTAACTTACTATGTCATCATATAAACTCTTTGGTACAGCTGTAGAGAAGAAATATGAAGCTACTACACCTGCCTCCATGTAAAACTACAGAGAGAGATTTAACTTACTATGTCATCATATAAACTCTTTGGTACAGCTATAGAGAAGAAATCTGAAGCTACCACACCTGCCTCCATGTAAAACTACAGAGAGAGATTTAACTTACTATGTCATCATATAAACTCTTTGGTACAGCTATAGAGAAGAAATCTGAAGCTACTACACCTGCCTCCATGTAAAACTACAGAGAGAGATTTAACTTACTATGTCATCATATAAACTCTTTGGTACAGCTATAGAGAAGAAATCTGAAGCTACTACACCTGCCTCCATGTAAAACTACAGAGAGAGATTTAACTTACTATGTCATCATATAAACTCTTTGGTACAGCTATAGTGAAGAAATCTGAAGCTACTACACCTGCCTCCATGTAAAACTACAGAGAGAGATTTAACTTACTATGTCATCATATAAACTCTTTGGTACAGCTATAGTGAAGAAATCTGAAGCTACTACACCTGCCTCCATGTAAAACTACAGAGAGAGATTTAACTTACTATGTCATCATATAAACTCTTTGGTACAGCTATATAGAAGAAATCTGAAGCTACTACACCTGCCTCCATGTAAAACTACAGAGAGAGATTTAACTTACTATGTCATCATATAAACTCTTTGGTACAGCTATAGAGAAGAAATCTGAAGCTACTACACCTGCCTCCATGTAAAATTACAGAGAGAGATTTAACTTACTATGTCATCATATAAACTCTTTGGTACAGCTATAGAGAAGAAATCTGAAGCTACTACACCTGCCTCCATGTAAAACTACAGAGAGAGATTTAACTTACTATGTCATCATATAAACTCTTTGGTACAGCTATAGAGAAGAAATCTGAAGCTACTACACCTGCCTCCATGTAAAACTACAGAGAGAGATTTAACTTACTATGTCATCATATAAACTCTTTGGTACAGCTATAGAGAAGAAATATGAAGCTACTACACCTGCCTCCATGTAAAACTACAGAGAGAGATTTAACTTACTATGTCATCATATAAACTCTTTGGTACAGCTATAGAGAAGAAATCTGAAGCTACTACACCTGCCTCCATGTAAAACTACAGAGAGAGATTTAACTTACTATGTCATCATATAAACTCTTTGGTACAGCTATAGAGAAGAAATCTGAAGCTACTACACCTGCCTCCATGTAAAACTACAGAGAGAGATTTAACTTACTATGTCATCATATAAACTCTTTGGTACAGCTATAGTGAAGAAATCTGAAGCTACTACACCTGCCTCCATGTAAAACTACAGAGAGAGATTTAACTTACTATGTCATCATATAAACTCTTTGGTACAGCTATAGTGAAGAAATCTGAAGCTACTACACCTGCCTCCATGTAAAACTACAGAGAGAGATTTAACTTACTATGTCATCATATAAACTCTTTGGTACAGCTATAGTGAAGAAATCTGAAGCTACTACACCTGCCTCCATGTAAAACTACAGAGAGAGATTTAACTTACTATGTCATCATATAAACTCTTTGGTACAGCTATAGTGAAGAAATCTGAAGCTACTACACCTGCCTCCATGTAAAACTACAGAGAGAGATTTAACTTACTATGTCATCATATAAACTCTTTGGTACAGCTATAGAGAAGAAATCTGAAGCTACTACACCTGCCTCCATGTAAAACTACAGAGAGAGATTTAACTTACTATGTCATCATATAAACTCTTTGGTACAGCTATATAGAAGAAATCTGAAGCTACTACACCTGCCTCCATGTAAAACTACAGAGAGAGATTTAACTTACTATGTCATCATATAAACTCTTTGGTACAGCTATATAGAAGAAATCTGAAGCTACTACACCTGCCTCCATGTAAAACTACAGAGAGAGATTTAACTTACTATGTCATCATATAAACTCTTTGGTACAGCTATAGTGAAGAAATCTGAAGCTACTACACCTGCCTCCATGTAAAACTACAGAGAGAGATTTAACTTACTATGTCATCATATAAACTCTTTGGTACAGCTATAGAGAAGAAATATGAAGCTACTACACCTGCCTCCATGTAAAACTACAGAGAGAGATTTAACTTACTATGTCATCATATAAACTCTTTGGTACAGCTATAGTGAAGAAATCTGAAGCTACTACACCTGCCTCCATGTAAAACTACAGAGAGAGATTTAACTTACTATGTCATCATATAAACTCTTTGGTACAGCTATAGAGAAGAAATATGAAGCTACTACACCTGCCTCCATGTAAAACTACAGAGAGAGATTTAACTTACTATGTCATCATATAAACTCTTTGGTACAGCTATAGTGAAGAAATCTGAAGCTACTACACCTGCCTCCATGTAAAACTACAGAGAGAGATTTAACTTACTATGTCATCATATAAACTCTTTGGTACAGCTATAGTGAAGAAATCTGAAGCTACTACACCTGCCTCCATGTAAAACTACAGAGAGAGATTTAACTTACTATGTCATCATATAAACTCTTTGGTACAGCTATAGAGAAGAAATCTGAAGCTACTACACCTGCCTCCATGTAAAACTACAGAGAGAGATTTAACTTACTATGTCATCATATAAACTCTTTGGTACAGCTATAGAGAAGAAATCTGAAGCTACTACACCTGCCTCCATGTAAAACTACAGAGAGAGATTTAACTTACTATATCATCATATAAACTCTTTGGTACAGCTATAGAGAAGAAATCTGAAGCTACTACACCTGCCTCCATGTAAAACTACAGAGAGAGATTTAACTTACTATGTCATCATATAAACTCTTTGGTACAGCTATAGAGAAGAAATCTGAAGCTACTACACCTGCCTCCATGTAAAACTACAGAGAGAGATTTAACTTACTATGTCATCATATAAACTCTTTGGTACAGCTATAGTGAAGAAATCTGAAGCTACTACACCTGCCTCCATGTAAAACTACAGAGAGAGATTTAACTTACTATGTCATCATATAAACTCTTTGGTACAGCTATAGAGAAGAAATCTGAAGCTACTACACCTGCCTCCATGTAAAACTACAGAGAGAGATTTAACTTACTATGTCATCATATAAACTCTTTGGTACAGCTATAGAGAAGAAATCTGAAGCTACTACACCTGCCTCCATGTAAAACTACAGATAGAGATTTAACTTACTATGTCATCATATAAACTCTTTGGTACAGCTATAGAGAAGAAATATGAAGCTACTACACCTGCCTCCATGTAAAACTACAGAGAGAGATTTAACTTACTATGTCATCATATAAACTCTTTGGTACAGCTATAGAGAAGAAATCTGAAGCTACTACACCTGCCTCCATGTAAAACTACAGAGAGAGATTTAACTTACTATGTCATCATATAAACTCTTTGGTACAGCTATAGAGAAGAAATATGAAGCTACTACACCTGCCTCCATGTAAAACTACAGAGAGATTTAACTTACTATGTCATCATATAAACTCTTTGGTACAGCTATAGAGAAGAAATATGAAGCTACTACACCTGTCTCCATGTAAAACTACAGAGAGAGATTTAACTTACTATGTCATCATATAAACTCTTTGGTACAGCTATAGTGAAGAAATCTGAAGCTACTACACCTGCCTCCATGTAAAACTACAGAGAGAGATTTAACTTACTATGTCATCATATAAACTCTTTGGTACAGCTATAGAGAAGAAATCTGAAGCTACTACACCTGCCTCCATGTAAAACTACAGAGAGAGATTTAACTTACTATGTCATCATATAAACTCTTTGGTACAGCTATAGAGAAGAAATCTGAAGCTACTACACCTGCCTCCATGTAAAACTACAGAGAGAGATTTAACTTACTATGTCATCATATAAACTCTTTGGTACAGCTATAGTGAAGAAATCTGAAGCTACTACACCTGTCTCCATGTAAAACTACAGAGAGAGATTTAACTTACTATGTCATCATATAAACTCTTTGGTACAGCTATAGAGAAGAAATCTGAAGCTACTACACCTGCCTCCATGTAAAACTACAGAGAGAGATTTAACTTACTATGTCATCATATAAACTCTTTGGTACAGCTATAGTGAAGAAATCTGAAGCTACTACACCTGCCTCCATGTAAAACTACAGAGAGAGATTTAACTTACTATGTCATCATATAAACTCTTTGGTACAGCTATAGAGAAGAAATCTGAAGATACTACACCTGCCTCCATGTAAAACTACAGAGAGAGATTTAACTTACTATGTCATCATATAAACTCTTTGGTACAGCTATAGTGAAGAAATCTGAAGCTACTACACCTGCCTCCATGTAAAACTACAGAGAGAGATTTAACTTACTATGTCATCATATAAACTCTTTGGTACAGCTATAGAGAAGAAATCTGAAGCTACTACACCTGCCTCCATGTAAAACTACAGAGAGAGATTTAACTTACTATGTCATCATATAAACTCTTTGGTACAGCTATAGTGAAGAAATCTGAAGCTACTACACCTGCCTCCATGTAAAACTACAGAGAGAGATTTAACTTACTATGTCATCATATAAACTCTTTGGTACAGCTATAGTGAAGAAATCTGAAGCTACTACACCTGCCTCCATGTAAAACTACAGAGAGAGATTTAACTTACTATGTCATCATATAAACTCTTTGGTACAGCTATAGAGAAGAAATCTGAAGCTACTACACCTGCCTCCATGTAAAACTACAGAGAGAGATTTAACTTACTATGTCATCATATAAACTCTTTGGTACAGCTATAGAGAAGAAATCTGAAGCTACTACACCTGCCTCCATGTAAAACTACAGAGAGAGATTTAACTTACTATATCATCATATAAACTCTTTGGTACAGCTATAGAGAAGAAATCTGAAGCTACTACACCTGCCTCCATGTAAAACTACAGAGAGAGATTTAACTTACTATGTCATCATATAAACTCTTTGGTACAGCTATAGAGAAGAAATCTGAAGCTACTACACCTGCCTCCATGTAAAACTACAGAGAGAGATTTAACTTACTATGTCATCATATAAACTCTTTGGTACAGCTATAGTGAAGAAATCTGAAGCTACTACACCTGCCTCCATGTAAAACTACAGAGAGAGATTTAACTTACTATGTCATCATATAAACTCTTTGGTACAGCTATAGTGAAGAAATCTGAAGCTACTACACCTGCCTCCATGTAAAACTACAGAGAGAGATTTAACTTACTATGTCATCATATAAACTCTTTGGTACAGCTATAGAGAAGAAATCTGAAGCTACTACACCTGCCTCCATGTAAAACTACAGATAGAGATTTAACTTACTATGTCATCATATAAACTCTTTGGTACAGCTATAGAGAAGAAATATGAAGCTACTACACCTGCCTCCATGTAAAACTACAGAGAGAGATTTAACTTACTATGTCATCATATAAACTCTTTGGTACAGCTATAGAGAAGAAATCTGAAGCTACTACACCTGCCTCCATGTAAAACTACAGAGAGAGATTTAACTTACTATGTCATCATATAAACTCTTTGGTACAGCTATAGAGAAGAAATATGAAGCTACTACACCTGCCTCCATGTAAAACTACAGAGAGATTTAACTTACTATGTCATCATATAAACTCTTTGGTACAGCTATAGAGAAGAAATATGAAGCTACTACACCTGTCTCCATGTAAAACTACAGAGAGAGATTTAACTTACTATGTCATCATATAAACTCTTTGGTACAGCTATAGTGAAGAAATCTGAAGCTACTACACCTGCCTCCATGTAAAACTACAGAGAGAGATTTAACTTACTATGTCATCATATAAACTCTTTGGTACAGCTATAGAGAAGAAATCTGAAGCTACTACACCTGCCTCCATGTAAAACTACAGAGAGAGATTTAACTTACTATGTCATCATATAAACTCTTTGGTACAGCTATAGAGAAGAAATCTGAAGCTACTACACCTGCCTCCATGTAAAACTACAGAGAGAGATTTAACTTACTATGTCATCATATAAACTCTTTGGTACAGCTATAGTGAAGAAATCTGAAGCTACTACACCTGTCTCCATGTAAAACTACAGAGAGAGATTTAACTTACTATGTCATCATATAAACTCTTTGGTACAGCTATAGAGAAGAAATCTGAAGCTACTACACCTGCCTCCATGTAAAACTACAGAGAGAGATTTAACTTACTATGTCATCATATAAACTCTTTGGTACAGCTATAGTGAAGAAATCTGAAGCTACTACACCTGCCTCCATGTAAAACTACAGAGAGAGATTTAACTTACTATGTCATCATATAAACTCTTTGGTACAGCTATAGAGAAGAAATCTGAAGATACTACACCTGCCTCCATGTAAAACTACAGAGAGAGATTTAACTTACTATGTCATCATATAAACTCTTTGGTACAGCTATAGTGAAGAAATCTGAAGCTACTACACCTGCCTCCATGTAAAACTACAGAGAGAGATTTAACTTACTATGTCATCATATAAACTCTTTGGTACAGCTATAGAGAAGAAATCTGAAGCTACTACACCTGCCTCCATGTAAAACTACAGAGAGAGATTTAACTTACTATGTCATCATATAAACTCTTTGGTACAGCTATAGTGAAGAAATCTGAAGCTACTACACCTGCCTCCATGTAAAACTACAGAGAGAGATTTAACTTACTATGTCATCATATAAACTCTTTGGTACAGCTATAGTGAAGAAATCTGAAGCTACTACACCTGCCTCCATGTAAAACTACAGAGAGAGATTTAACTTACTATGTCATCATATAAACTCTTTGGTACAGCTATAGAGAAGAAATCTGAAGCTACTACACCTGCCTCCATGTAAAACTACAGAGAGAGATTTAACTTACTATGTCATCATATAAACTCTTTGGTACAGCTATAGAGAAGAAATCTGAAGCTACTACACCTGCCTCCATGTAAAACTACAGAGAGAGATTTAACTTACTATATCATCATATAAACTCTTTGGTACAGCTATAGAGAAGAAATCTGAAGCTACTACACCTGCCTCCATGTAAAACTACAGAGAGAGATTTAACTTACTATGTCATCATATAAACTCTTTGGTACAGCTATAGAGAAGAAATCTGAAGCTACTACACCTGCCTCCATGTAAAACTACAGAGAGAGATTTAACTTACTATGTCATCATATAAACTCTTTGGTACAGCTATAGAGAAGAAATCTGAAGCTACTACACCTGCCTCCATGTAAAACTACAGAGAGAGATTTAACTTACTATGTCATCATATAAACTCTTTGGTACAGCTATAGAGAAGAAATCTGAAGCTACTACACCTGCCTCCATGTAAAACTACAGAGAGAGATTTAACTTACTATGTCATCATATAAACTCTTTGGTACAGCTATAGAGAAGAAATATGAAGCTACTACACCTGCCTCCATGTAAAACTACAGAGAGAGATTTAACTTACTATGTCATCATATAAACTCTTTGGTACAGCTATAGTGAAGAAATCTGAAGCTACTACACCTGCCTCCATGTAAAACTACAGAGAGAGATTTAACTTACTATGTCATCATATAAACTCTTTGGTACAGCTATAGAGAAGAAATCTGAAGCTACTACACCTGCCTCCATGTAAAACTACAGAGAGAGATTTAACTTACTATGTCATCATATAAACTCTTTGGTACAGCTATAGAGAAGAAATCTGAAGCTACTACACCTGCCTCCATGTAAAACTACAGAGAGAGATTTAACTTACTATGTCATCATATAAACTCTTTGGTACAGCTATAGAGAAGAAATCTGAAGCTACTACACCTGCCTCCATGTAAAACTACAGAGAGAGATTTAACTTACTATGTCATCATATAAACTCTTTGGTACAGCTATAGTGAAGAAATCTGAAGCTACTACACCTGCCTCCATGTAAAACTACAGAGAGAGATTTAACTTACTATGTCATCATATAAACTCTTTGGTACAGCTATAGTGAAGAAATCTGAAGCTACTACACCTGCCTCCATGTAAAACTTCATAGCAGGGGAATACTGGTTATTTGCTATTAAAACATATAGATATAAATACAAATTAATTTGTTTACAAGCCTCACACGTTAAAGTGCAGAACTATAATTTTATACAAAAAATGTCCTCTCCAAAAAAAGAAATGTTAACATTTCTTTATGTTTTATTTTAAAATTTCACACAATATCAAAATTTAAATCTTTATCATTATGGATTTTGACGGTGACCTTTTCGAAAAAGAAATTGCGCCCATTAAATCTCTCTAGTGATGAATTATGAAATAGGAATCATAGTATGATATTCTAAACTGGCTATATATATTACCTCAAGGTAAAATAGTGAATTACCAGTATTTCTTCCTCTAAAATTAATACTTTTCGTCAAAGTTTTAATTCTTCTAAATTACTAGTAAATATGTACACAAACATTTCAGTTATCTCGATTTTAATGCAATTTTGGGGTGGTTGTGGTCGTGATCGTATGTTAGTTGGATTTACAACTACCTATGCAATCAGTGTCTATCATCACAAACGTTGCAAGTTCGAATCCCGCTCAGGCGAGGTGTACGCGATACAACTTTATGTAATAAAAGTTTGTCAGTAACTTGTGGCAGGTCGGTGGTTTTCTCAAGTTACTCCGGTTTCCTCCACCAATAAAACTGACCGCCACGATATAACTGAAATATTGTGGAAAGTGGCGTTAAGCACCATAAACCTAACCCTAACTAGTAAACATAAAGTCATAAAAAACGTATATACATCTTTATAAAATTGATATATAACAGATAATAATTTGAATATACATGTATATTTCGTCCATGAAACATTCTAAGCAGAAGATTAGACTCTCTGTATCCTGTTAACATGCATTACTATCAAAATTTTAATTGCTGTGTATATAAAAAAAATATTTCAAATATCATTCATGTATTCATAAATATTCTCCTTTATGAAAAAAAAAAAAAGTACTGATTATTGAATATTCAAGAAACGCAAATACAATGAAACCTGTCTAATCTGAACCTCGAATAAAATGAAATCCTGTATAAACCGAACTTTTAAATAAAGTCTCAATTCCAGAAATCTTTGCTCATCTAACTGTATACACCAAACACCGTCTATTTGGAACACAAAAGTTGGACTCAAGGAGATTCGCTGAAGACCAGTTTCATTGTATCTGTATTAATAACGTACCAAAATGTATATCTGCCTGTGTTCTAAGCCAAGAAGGTTGAGATGGGTTTACTGCCAAGGAATGCTGCATGAGTATAGAGACTGACTCTTCAATAGCATTTATATTTATTGTATTGGCACTGAAAAACAATTTATAAATAGTCAATAAATAGCTGTATACGTAATACCAGAAAAAAGTTTTTTGGTTTTCTGAGAGAAAAAAACATAACAGAGGTATGGTATGTTAAAAGTTCTGTGTTCTGGTATTCATTTGAATTTGTATAAAAAAACACTTTTTCTGATATTTAAGTGGTGGTTAAAGGTTAACTGAGAATTTCATATGACATAACTTATACGATTTCTACATAAAAATGATGTTCGGTTCGTCTTTACCTCCAGTTGTTTGCAGGAGGGCGCATGTCTTATTTACGTTATTTGTGTTTGTTTGCATATAGTGGTGTCCAACACATATTGTGTTGTGATTTTGTTCAGTTTTTCTACGTCTTGTGTACCCTATGTTCCAAGTGTCTCTGGATTGTCCTTTTTTAATTGCTCCATTTGGTATTCTCTAACATTTATTTATAAAATCTTTAAAAAAATCTTATTCGTAAAGGCTATGAATTAGCTGCTATAGTCGGCTCTTGGAGGCAGATTTACTTTGCTAAAAATAGAGACAATGCTAGTATAACTAAATAGCAATTAAATTAAGTTCTAAGTTGTAACACTTGTATCTGATCCTGTTGTCATGTTTTTGGGTAATAAAATATGTTTACACTAATTAAATCAGTAGATATGTCATCAATTTTTCTACTTTCATGTTCAATGAGTTGAGGTGATTGTTCATTTCGTTGATATTGGAGGAATTGTTGACCATCACTGTTTAAACTTCCTTTTCTAATAGACGCCAAACTGTCAGGTCAAATAGCTGTCAATGCATGTATATCAAACAAAGATGAAAATAAAATAACTTACTTGTTAACAACGGTTGGCCAAAATTGTACAAATTCACTAGTTATCTCAGAGGAAACGTCATCCTGTAAAATAAATATGTCACATTCTGATCAATATCTTAAATAACACATTAAAACATACATTAATTTATTTTATCAATGATTTGGAAATCCCCCCTTTTTTTATCTTTACAAACGATAATATCTGTTATTTAAGTAATAAGCGTGATACAAACACATTATCGTTGATTTCTAATGTTATATTACATTGACGTGACCTTGTAAAAACATTTCAGGTTTTGGCTTCGATGCACTATTCAAAACAAAAACAGAAAAAAACCACAATTGATAGCATATATATAAAACTAGAGGCTCCCAGGAGCCTGTAATCGCTCACCTGGTTTTCAATTTTACATCTAAAGTTAATAGAAAATGGGGGTGTTACACATAATTTTGAAAGTGGGCCACCCAACGATCATTACAACTCAAATTTCTGAGCAAAAGATTTACATGTGATTTTAATCTCATAATATTCCTAAATGGAATAAACTGGCTGAAAAAATCTCACAGAAAAACCCAGAATATGTTAAACTACTCATTGGCATGTAGCTTCAGTTAAAATTTGAGCTCATTTTGACTTATACTAAAGCAGCAATGGACAATTGAAGAAATTTCTATTTTTAGTAACAGCAGCCATCTTGAATGGAGGGCGGGGCTGTCAGACACAATTTTGAAAGGGACCCACCCAAAGACCATCCCTGCCAGGTTTGGTTTAATTTGGTTCAGCGGTTTCAGAGGAGAAGATTTAAATGTGATCTTTTATCAAAATCTGCCTAATTTGCATAATCGGTATAAATCGGCTGAGAGAAAAATTTCACAGAAAAACCCGGAATATATGTTAATAAGGGTAATAACAAAATTACCGAACTCCGAGCAATCTTACAAAGGGAAAGTCAAAACTCATAAGTATATAAACAGACAAAATCAGTCAACAACCGGAAAACTGTGAAAACCGTAATGACCCTGACTTGGTACAGGCATTTCTAAAGAAATGGTGGGTTGAATCAGATTTTAAAGCGCCAAATCTCCCCCTTTCATTACGGCTCAAAGTTTCCGGCTGTCACTATAACAATACTTGAACAAAACAGGTAAAACAGTTGTCATAACAGCACCAAACTCAGTGAAGTGAATGTCAAAAACATTTTTACGTCACACATTGATAAAAAAAATATCTTTGACATTTTTGTTTTTGACCACTTATCTTTACACATTTTCACTATATGAAAATCCATCGCTTATAATCTTTTCTGCAGAGACGGAATATATTTCGACAAGATCTTGGTATCGGAATATAAATTTTTTAAGAGATCGAATAAGGCGAATCTTTTGATAGCCCTGGTCCAGTAGCCTGTTTCTCAGATGAAGATGACGTTTCAGGAAATCAGAATAATTGCTACTGGCCCTTGCATAACAAATCAATTGCGAGATGTAAACACCATATGCAGGATAAACTACTCCTTGCCATGTAGTTGCAGTTAAAATTTGAGCTCATTTTGGCTTATACTAAAGCAGCAATGGACAATTAAAATTTCATCCCCCCTTTTTTTCTATTTTTAACTTGGCAGCCATCTTGGTTGGAAGTCGGGATCACCGGACACAATTCTGGAAGGGGGCCATCCAAGGACCATTCCACCAAAGTTTGGTTGCAATTGGCCCAGTGGTTTCTGAGGAGAAGATTAAAATGTGAAAGTTTACGATGTACGACGGACGGACGACGGACGCCAAGTGATGGCAAAAGCTCACATGGCCTTTGGCCAGGTAAGATAATAAACAAAACTTCTGCCTTTTCGTGTTACACTGTTTAAAGGAAGTACCTAGAAAAATAGGGCCTAAATTCAAGCTCAAGAACCAGAAGTGTAAAATATTTTTGATGTTTTAATTGTAATTTCATGGGTCCTTATGCAAAACGTTAAACAACCATGTTTGTATAATTGGTATGGACAAATGGTACCTGTAATAATGAAAATTTTTGTTTTAATTTTAATTCTTAATTTTTTTTTTTAACAGAAAATGAAAACAAAATAATATAGTACATGTACTTACCCGTAAAAGATTGTAGTATTTAGTAAAACATGATATCAAGATGGACAAACATGACGGATCCTGAAAAAAAGTAATATATTATATATATCAAACCATTTTGATATGTTTCAAACTAATCTACCATTAATACAAAGTTTACTTCAATTAAATAACAAATATGTCAGCATCCCACTCATGGCAAGTTGTACATGATACAACATTTTGTGTTCAAGTTGGTGAGTGACTTGCGACAGTTCGGTGACTTTCTCCGGGTACTTCGGTTTCCTCCATCAATAAAACTGACCGCCACGATATAATTGAAATATTGTTGAAAGTGGCATTAAACACCATAAACCAAACTTATCCATTTCAAACTATTCTACCATTAATAAAAAGTTTACTTTAAGTCAGTTAAATAACAAATTTGTCAGCAATATAAAATCAATCTATATTTTGACCTTTGTACTATCAATGAGAACAAAAGATGGTTGGAAGAAAATATAAGAAATATGTTATTAATTAATATTACTGGTACTAATAAAAACTATTGTCATACTGCAATAGAAAATCTAAGTGATCCGATTGGTTATTTACTCGATTTGACTAATCCATATTATACGGCTGTAGCCGGTAATGTGACAGCCTGTGCCAAGAAAGATAACTCATTTTGAAATCATACGTAATCAAGATGGCGACCCCCAGGTTCCCTTGTCATTCTGATGCCGATATTGAGGCAATTCTAAATCATTTGTTATTTTTCTGTTAAAATTAATAAGTTGTTTATTAAATATGTTGAAGAATTAATTTCTTCTTTAAAGCAAAGTCATATCTGGGGTTAAATAATCATGAGACAATACATGTATAGTAGTCATGTTCTTTATTTAGGCTTTACACAGGTAATATGGACCCATGGTATTGCAGTATGACAAATTCGTTATATAGGCTTTAGACAGGTAATATGGGCTCAGGAAATATACAACACACACAGGTTATATGAGCCCGTATTACCTGCCTATATAACTAATAATGTTGTGAGTTCGTATCCCGCTAAGGTGAGATGTACTTGATACAACATTATGTGATAAAGTTTGTCAGTGATTTGCGGCAAGTCAGTGGTTTGCTCCAGTTTCCTCCACTAATAAAAGTGTCTGCCATGATATAATTGAAATATTGCTGAAAGTGGCATTACACAATATAATCCTAATCTTAATAATTAAGCATAGACACACAAAGTAATAACTATTTTGTATCATAATACCTTGAATTTTGTAAGGAAAGTTTGGAATGCTTCTACAGACATGATAGCTATGGTAGGGTCTCTATGTATTGCACTGTGTCGGCCACTACTACTAATTCTTTGTGATCCTATTGTGTAAATATTTCTCACTGAAAAATAAAAAAAATGTTGTATTATTGTACTATATTTTGACATGACACTCTATAGATCCTGCAGAGTGTGGTAGATCCAGGACAATCAGTTTGTTATTTGGAAATGATTTTCTATCAGATGAAACAAATTGTGAAATATTTTTAATTATTCAAAAATATATTAAAGATACTGATCGTAAAAGTATAATTGTAACAAAACAACCAGGTGAATTCCCTTACAGGTATACCATTTTGACAAAAAAATGTTAACGTGGTATTCGAATGATCATAATTGAAAATAAAACTAGATGGATGATCTTTGAAGACTATTTGATCTTACAAAATAAATAAAAATATATAAACTTACCATGACTATTTTTCGCAACTAAATCCCAATAGATGAATGAAAGTTAATATGTCCATTGCCACGTAGTACACATTTGGGTCTGTTCGATGTGTATCAATAGGTTATCTATATTTTGATCATATAGTCAATGAGGCTCCATGAGGGTTTTAATTGTTTAATTGTTTATTATATATTTTTTTTTCTTCATGCCTTCATTTACTATAAACGTTTACTATAAATTTGTGTAATTAAACATTATTATGTTCAATTGTGTATTTCATTATGTAATGGGAGAAGACTGTCTAAGTTGTTTAACTTGTGTCTTATCCTTTTGTCTTTTTGAACAATAAAATATATTTAAAGTATAAATCAGTTCAACTGTATTTCCATCAGTATATGTGTATGTCTTTTTTTTTGTGGTCAATGATTTGATGTAACAGGTAGTTGTTTGCTTTGTGTTGATCTAAACTGTTTTCCATAATCATAAATAATCACGTGAAAAGTTAAAAAAAAAATAAAATAAAAAAAAATAAAAAAAATATCAGAATTGGGGTCATATGTTGAAATGTAGGTCATCCATGTCATTTAGAGTATCATTGATCAGTGTTTGATAACATTCTTCATCAATAGCATACTTAGAGGTCATAAAAGTGTAAAGTAGTGATTTTTTTACAGTGATAAATATACAATATACATACACTGTTGGAAAACATAAAACTTATTTGTACGAGCTTGTACAGCAAGTGTAAATTAATTTTATACTTAACGACATATTGTGTTTAACCTGCAATATCAAAAAGTCCAAAACACCTGCCAAATTGTCTGAGAATAACTGAAACAATCGTCATTCTGATCGTTTTCAATGGTGACATCTGTGACGTCAGCACTTGTACTGTTACCATTTCTTTCTGTCACTCTACATGAATCAGGTACCAGAAATGCTTTATTAGATCCATGACCTAATAACACTGCAGTTCATTTGACCACCTTTATTAGTACTCAAAATCACACAGTTGCAGGATAAAGTACATGTATATGGATATCTTACAATTTGTTTTGCATTTATTATAATATACCCCATAAAATTGTCAGTACTTTGACAGAAATGATACAACTCAAAGCAAGCATTACAAAACTAGATTCTCGCTGCCATTTTTTTGGGCATAAAAAATGGAAGAATGTGTTCATAACACATGAATGCCCCCACTTCCAGCTAAAGTAATTAGGGGCATAACTCCAAAAGGGTGAATATAGTGAAGTCAGAAATCGAACTTGGCAATCCTTTTATAGTTCACAACCTTGTGTATGAATTTCAAATGCTTTTCTCAAGTGAAACATAAGTTATTGAGCATAAGCAAAAGTCAAGTCATACAGATAGGACAAACATGGGTAAAATTTAAACCCCCTTGCCTAGTGGTGTGGGCATAAAACAAAGAAAGCCCTGTCATGTGTTTTGGTAATCAACATGTACCTGTGTCCCATATTTCTCTGGCCAGTTTCCGTACAGATTTAACTGAAGGTAATTCTTTCATCATACAAGCAATCTGTCTACAAAACTGAAAGAAATCATAAAATTTGTAAAAATATAAGAAAAACTGAAAAATTTCTGCTTTCTTTTCCTCCTCAATATTCTAAGCTTTATAGTATAGAAAAACTAAAAATCCATTTGAACGGGTTTTTCTTGTATTCAACAACATTCTAAACCTTTTTCAATGGTATGATATATTCTTCCACAATGCAAACAGACTACATAATACCCTTACATGTACTGTGTACTGGAGTTCACAAAAGTCAACACTGTGTAACTGTAAAAACTCAAAACACTCATGGTGAGGTGTACTCGATACAACATTATGTGATAAGTTTGTCAGTGTCTTGTGGCAGGTCATTGGTTTCTCCGGTTTTCTCCACCAATAAAACTGACCGTCACGACATTACTGAAATATTGTTGAAAGTGGCATTAAACACCATAACCAAACCAATCAAACTACTCATGATTTTTTGGAAATGGAACATTCTTATACACATTGAGAAATAATTGATTGTATTTATCCTAGTAATATAAATAATTAAATATGTATTTAATTGCCATCCATCACATAAAATCATACAGTGAAGTTTATATAGCTATATTTGCTTTCAATTTTAAAATAAAACAAAAACACACTACTTTTTTTTACAAAACATGAACTAATTATATAATAGTTACTTATGTATAGGGCATTATCATGATTTATAGACTGCCAAAGGGTCAGTAGTATTGACTGAAACATTGATAATGGCTGAGCCTCAACTATTATTTTTATTTCATTGAAGGAAATGAGACTCCGTCATGTTGGTTTACACTGACAACTGCATGATCTCCGTTGCATTTTAAAAAAAGAGATGCAACTCTAAAACCTTGAGCGGTCATTAACATTAACCAACTGGTGTATTTCTTTCATGCAGATTAATGCATGACACATGACCAAAAAGTTGAATTTAGAACCGATATGAAATAATATTGACTTAAATGTACTTAAAAGAGACAACAACATCTAAGAAATATTGCTCTACATGTCTTGATAGCATCGTCTGGCCATAGCCTAGTCAAACACAAAGTAATATTGAATTCTGTTAAACATGAAACAGTGATTTAGCTGGAACAACATGATAATATTACCTCTATATGTCCACTGCCACTTTGGTCCATACTACTAAGATACGATATGTCCCTTATGTTCATGAGAAAAGCAGCACAGTGTTGTATAATGTTATGACTAGGTTGTATGTCTGTTAAAAAAATATACAATATGATAATAAATCTCAATTTCTTAAAACTTCAATATATATGTTTCTTGCAAACAAATGTTAGAAAAGGGTCTAGGTGGCTTAAAGGATAAGGTTGTTGACACCTGTCCACTGAAGTGGGTTCATGTCCGAATATCCACCTCAAGTTATCTGACACCTGCCTATGGCTGGAGGGGGGGTTTTCACCTGTCAGTTCAGTATAAATGTCTGAGAATTTCTCCTCCGTTAATTCCGGGAGTCACAATATAGCTTAAGTTTTTGAGAGGAAACCAAATTCTGGAAGTAGATGGGAATACATATGGTCATGGGTAAAATTAAATGCTCCCAATGCTTAGTGGGGTGGTGGGGAATGGGAGGTGTATTAAAAAGAATGATTTCTCAGGGTTTTTTTTCTTTGACATCAAAGCTAGGTGTATTTAGTAAAAGAAGGTTTACCAGGTTCTTCATATTGTTTATTGCTATATTTCCCAGGTACTGCTACATCTAAATACATGTACATGTAAATATATGTACTAATGGGTCACTATGATTCAGATGAAAACCTCATATGCACAGGACATAGTGAAATATATTTACAACTTTTTTTTTTGACAGACTGGTTAGCTTGCAATCAGAATAATGTGTTCGAGTGGAGGGACATATCTACCCATAGACTGTTGTTTCAGTGTGCAAGCACTATAAAAATACAACTAAGAGTGTTAGTCTAGTACAAAGTGGACATCATTATCATTATAATTGCTCATTCGGTGTTAAACAACAATCACTCATTCTCTCATTGCATAGGCTTATTAAGAGTAAAAAAGATTTCCCAAAATAGTAATTAAAATACAGAATAAAATTTTTCAATATTGCTATTGATCAGATCTTACATAATATAGTTTACGGTCACTGATGTTAATAACATCATTTTAATTAAAATCATAGTGTCATAGTGTCATAGATCATGAGTTTGAGCCCTGTTGGTTAAACCTAAGACTATAAAATTGGCATTTGCTGCTTCTCTGCTAAGCATGCAACACTAAGGTGTAGGAGTCTGGTTGGCTCAGAATCTGGATAATGTGTCTGAGTGGAGAGATATGTCTAACCACTGACTGTTGTTTCAGTGAGCTAACACTATAAAAAATACAACTCAGCATGTTGGTCTAGTAGAAAGCGAACTTCATCATCATCTCATTGAATGTAACTTATTCTCGCCATGTGATAGCTGAAAAATTGCTCATTTTGCATTAAACAACAATCACTCACTCACTTTACAGGTCTAGTAATAGTAAAAAAAAACTTTTCATATAAGACAATTTTCACAAAATAGCCATTAAAATACAGAATAAATATCTAAATCTGTCAATATTGTTATTTATCAGATCTTACAGTTTGCAGTCACCGATTATTTTGTTAATGATAATATATTATTCCATTAACTATACCTTGTCCTAATCTCACAGATGTTATACAAGTCTTTGCTTTTTTAACAAGGTCTTGTAATGACGTATTTTCTCCGAGAGATTCGTTCATGTTATATTGTTGTAGGTCAGCCAGTAGATTGTACCATCTGATGTGCTTAGACAACGTATATGAAATCTCAGCTACGACACGATCAGCAACCATAAGTAACTGTCTGGCTCTTTCATATATCTGAAATATATATGTAGCTTGAATTAAGATGAACATACAAAATACACCCTTTTTAGTACCTTTTGGGCCTCTTGTATGGAAACGGGTAGGGATACAAGCCCCCCAAATCCATACTAATCTTTACTCTGTGTAAAGGATTATTGCTTAAAAAAATTAATTAAAACAAATGTTATTGCACAGAAACCATTGTGTCTATAGCCAGACAATGATGACGATGGACCCATCACATAATTACGAACGCAAAATGTTCACGCAGGTTAACAAAAGAAATATTTTCTCACAAGTTTCACAAATAGATTTAGCATCAAACTATATTGATCATTATTATTTGTACAGGAATGCTTTATCCAAGGGACATATCTCTCGATCAAATTCCGAGTAGGATCTAAATCTAACACTGACAGTCCATAAATCTCATACAGCCTTGTGATATGGACTGTTTATCATTCATCATACAGAATAATAAAATACACCATGTGACGTGGGCCGTCATGGTATTGATCGTATGGTAGTTGGATTTACAACTAACTATGCAATCAAAGCCTATCCCCACTAACGTTGGGAGTTTGAATCCCACTCATGGAGAGGTTTTAATAGATACAACATTATGTGATAAAGGTTTTCAGTGACTTGCGACAAGTCGGTGGTTTTCTCCGGGTATTCCTCATGTAGTCCTGTTTCCTCCACCAATAAAACTGACCGCCAGGATATAACTGAAATATTATTGAAAGTGAGGTTCAACACCATAACCCTAACCCACCATGTGACTACTGACATGTGATAAATAATTATCATTGTACTCACCCTGACATCTAGTAGGTGGCATGCCTTTCCTATTAACAAGTAGATATAGGCCTGTTCATGACTAGGTGCCAAATTGTATATAACCTGGTGCATCTCTCTTGGAACTTTCCACTGTAAAATAATTAGCATAGCATTATGACATGAGCCTAATATTGATGAGTACTAAACTGTGGAATATTAAAATATATTATATTTTAGAACTAGATTTCTTTTAATATTAGAAATTCAATATGTTTCGCTATTTTTTCTATTCCAGCTTCACTTGCCACGCCCACCAGGAAATATAATGTTTGAAATTCCCGCGCGAGAGTTATATTACATATTCAGAGGTACTGAAAGGTGTTAAAATCTCCATATATACTGGAATGAACATAGATAACAAATTTATCCTGGTCATAAGTCTAAATCAGACGATTGAGAGGATCAGTTAAACAAATGCATAACATAAAAGAAACTTTACGGTACTACTTTTGGCAAAATCCTACAACTATTCAAATATAAATTGTTTTTACACTCAACGTAGCATGCTAAAATATCAAACAGAATAAGATGTAATGTTGGTAATTTAAATAACCAGATAAGGATTCCCATTCTTAAAATTACTGACAATATGGACTTTTCATCAAACAACAAAGTATTAGCGGACATCAATGGGATGAAATCATAAGTGAATATCAACATTTACATGTAATAACAGACATCTTAGTGATTCTACAGAATTCTATCTTCATTTAAAACAACAGTGTAGAAGAACGTTGAAGATTTCCCTGAGTACCAGTATTTGAAAATAGTGCCCAGGTTATGGCAGGTACAGTATATGGGACGTGTCATTAGCCAATAACAATCTTGAGAATTTTACTAAGCCAGGAGATAAAACAATCACCTAATCACAATCTGAGAATTTTACTAAGTCAGGAGTATAAGACAAGTGTCATTACCCAATCACTATCTGAGAATTTTACTATGTCAGGGGTATAAGACAAGTGTCATTAGCCAATCACAATCTGAGAATTTTACTATGTCAGGGGTATAAGACAAGTGTCATTAGCCAATCACTATCTGAGAATTTTACTATGTCAGGGGTATAAGACAAGTGTCATTAGCCAATCACTATCTGAGAATTTTACTAAGTCAGGGGTATAAGACAAGTGTCATTAGCCAATCACTATCTGAGAATTTTACTAAGTCAGGGATATAAGACACAACATCCCTTTTCATTGACATTACATGCTGGAAATCTCCCCAATTTGACAGTAAGATAAGCCAGAGAAAGGGCAGATAATGACATACTCCATCCCTGAGTGACAAAATTAGAGAAAATATATATGTTTTTCTAAGATATGATAAAAATTAGAGAAAACATATATGTACAGTGGAATCTGTCTAATCTGACACACCAAGCAACCAGGGAAATAAATCGGATGGTACAGGATGTCGGAATAATCAGATTTTATTTCAGATAACATAAATACTATGGGACCATGAATTTTTGTCCGATGTCACAGGATGTCAGAAAACTCAGGTGTCAGAATGCACAGGTTCTACTGTATCTCTAAGATGTGGTACATACATAAGTCATTATAGAATGACATGTGTTATAATTATTTGATGTTCTGATCAGCTGTTTAATAGCTGCAATGACATGATTTTCGTCAAAAAAAACATTGACATACCTTGTCATTCAATGCCATAACATATGACGGAGATCGTCCTAATTTGGTACAGAGGTCGGCAACGACATGTCGTATTATGTCAGGATCGTAGGAGTACATCAGCTGTTGTTCTGGATTACTTAAAGATACAGAGGAATCTGAAAAGTTAAAATTTTAATTTTAAAATAAAATATTGGTTACTGGTATATTTGATCTATATATACTAAAAGAAAAACAATTAGTAATAGTAAATAAGTGTTGTTTTTTTTAATCATATTCTGTTAAGGTCAACAATTCTTTGTAACTTTTTGAAAAATCAATTTTGAACAATTTACATAGAAATAGTTTCTTTCTGTGCAAAATTCAAAACAGAAAATAAAAACAAGTTTTGATTTATTATTTTCTACCTATATCCATTTATTTGTTTATAAATCTATTCTAAAGCATCTTTAGCCATTATTCTTACGGTAAATCATAATAAATAGCATAATAAAAACTGTTAACTCTAAGCCACTCTGTACTGTCAAAAATCAGAAGTAAAAAATATTTAAATAAAACACTTGATTGATCGTCTTGCTTATCATAGTATTCTGGTTACAAAATGCTGTAAATATGTAAATAAAACACACTTCAGTCATGTTTATCATAAAATTCTGGTTAACAAGGGTAAACACAAGCTCAGACTTGGAAAACATGCAACTCAACTGTAGCATAAAGTAAAACAAAAATGATAACAGATCTCCATAAAAATGCAATATGTAAAATAACTAGAGGCTCCCAGGAGCCTGTATAGCTCACCTGGGCATAATAAAATCAGTCAATAAAACTTGACAACTTCGGTCAAAAAATAACAAATGTAGCCCTCGTCATTGCAGACCCCCTCTCCAAAAAAATCTGGGCAGGGGTTCCCCTTTTAATGTAAGTTATCAACATTGCTGTAAAAAAAACATAAATGTCAATGATTCTCAAAACTTAGCTTTTGCTACTTCACATTTTGCAATAGAGTTGCTTCCCTTTGATTATTTGAGTAACCAAAAGCAGTAAGTCAACAAAAAAATGCATTTCAAGAGGATTAACTCTTCACACAGTTGTCGGACATTTTCAACTGTGGAACTTTTTTGTAGATCTTGACATGCTGAACATTTTTGCAGTTTAAACTTTCCCTCTATCTCTAATAGTTTTTGAGATATAAGATGAAAGTATTAAAATTTAAAACATTTGATGAAAAAAGGGCAATAACTCCAAAATGGGTAATGGGATTTACTTACGAATTGCGGGGTAGGTAGATCTTGACATGCTGCACATTTTTGCAATTTAAACTTAACCTTTATCTCTTATAGTTTTTGAAATATAAGACGAAAAGTATTAAAATTTAAAAAATTTGATGAAAAAAGGGCAATAACTCCAAGATGGGTAATCAGATTTACTTCAAAATTGCAGGGTATGTAGACCTTGACATGCCGAACACGTTTGCAGTTTAAAGTTAACATCTATCTCTTATAGTTTTTGAAATAAAGGACGAAAAGTATTAAAATTTTGAAAATTTGATGAAAAAAGGGCAATAACTCCAAAATGGGTAATCAGATTTTCTTCAAAATTGCTGGGTAGTTAGATCTTGCTGTGCTGGTCATTTTTACACTGTCAGATTTCTGATATTATTAACGATTTTTGAGTTATTACCCAAAATCCTGCAATTTTACCGTATGTTCTATTTTTAGTAACAGCGGCATCACCAAACACAATTTTGAAACTAGAGACCCTAGTGATGATTCAGACCAAGTTTGGTTCCAATTGGTCTAGTAGTTTCAGAGGAGAAGATCTTTGAAAAAGTTTACGACGTACGATGACGACGGATGCCAAGTGATGGCAAAAAGCTGAAAAAAAATCCTTGAAATTTTCACCAGTTTACACAAAATATCCCTTGTACATCTCAATTTTCTAATTAATAATGGTATTTACATACACGTATAAGATATAAGATTGATTAATTGATTATTGCTTATGTCCAGCGAGCACTATAATATATAAGAAAATAAATTAAATTTAATGGCATTTTTAAATATTACAAACTAACATCACACTGTATATGTTACGATATACATGTAACTAATAGCAACAAAGTCTGGTTCATTTTCTATGACTTGATCGCTTTAGTTTAATTAGCATGCTAAATCACCAAAATGTCATTGTAACCAACACCTCAAGGTTACTGTTGAGAAGCATGCTATGGTTGGTTACCCTCTCTTTACCTCTCAAAATTTGTAATTCAGTTGGTTGTTGACTAACAGTAGAAATACTCCTTGTCATAGAATTCCTCAGTCCATTTCCTTATATTAAATAAAATAATATTAAGATTCTTTATACATGTACATGTATGACTATAAAATGTTAATACTAAATTTTTATGGACTGTCCAATAATGTACATGTTGTCAGGGTGTACTCATGAATGCAGATTTATATCATACTTGTTTCTGAATCCAATTACTATAATTGCATACCTTGTTCTAAATTGATACTTGTAATATGTATTACACTACTAACAGAAATATATCTACCTAAATCTAAATGATCCCATACTTATCACTTATTACTTAATAAGAAAAATAAAACAAAATCCCATAAGTAAAATAAAGGCTCTACATGGAGAATGATACTACAAATATGCCACCATAAAACAGTTCGGACAGACAACTGAGCTGAGGCTGAGATTCACAAATTCAATGTGGATATGACATGTTTTACCCTTTTAGGCCCCCATTACGTTATTCAAACTGATGTTAAGTAAAATAAAAACTTCACATGGAACATGACACCATCACTATAAAACAGCATGGACAGACAACTGACCTGAGATTCACAGATTCAGTGTGGATATAACATGCTTTACCATTTTAGGATCCCCTTATTTATCCATGATTTAAAGAGTTTCAAAATAATAGCCATTACTTTCATAAGCCAATAAATAAGAAGTATATTTTCTGAAATGTCACAGCAACAGCTTAGGTCATCTTAGATTTGCTATGGAAGACCTATCCCCCCAAGCACATCACCACCCTCTTCTAAAGCTGTCACTGTTGATATATCTAAACATTAGTTGGATTAAATTTGCAATGATTCAGAAATCAGAAGCTTTGTCTATAAATAACAACTACATGTAACCTACAACAGTCTATTTCCCATAATTCATTGCAAAAACTTAAAATCAATCAGATGATACTAAAACTATGCCTATTGTCACATGATCTACAACCCAATTCTTACAACTGAAATACCTTTGATGGCTAATGAACCACCACTTGATGGACGACTTAACGTTGTAAAACTGGTCAGTGTAGGATTCCTTGATCTACAGACTTTTTACAAACAAAATAAAATCAGTCAATCAAAAAACGTTAATTGTTATTACACAGAACTAAAGGTTGACCAGAGCCTCTAGTTAAAATTATTATAAACTGGCTCATTGTTGGATGAAAAAAATATATTTTACTAGAAAACCATTTTTTAATAATCAAGAAATAAAATTAGAAGTTTCTGAGAAGATATGTGGACCCATTTCTCCTAGAAAATCTAGAAACAATAGCATATACAAATGTATGGCAGTGATCTATGATTTCTGAACAATATGAGAAACTCTAAATTTGAAAATGGTAATTTCAATTGGCGAGGTGAACTCGATACAATATTATGTGATAAAGTTTGTCACTGACTTATGGCAAGTAAGTGGTTTTCTCCAATTTCTTCCACCAATAAAACTGACAGCCATGATATGACTGGAATATTGTTGAAAGTGGTGTTAACACTATAACCCTAACTCTTTCCAACAGCTCACAAGCAGCTAAATAAAAGAGGGGGGGAGGACAAAGAACATTTTAGCATGTTTGTAATGCCAATCTCGTCAACAGAGGCAGACTAGGCATACAGGCAGTTGGGCAATGTCTGATGGGCCGCTCAGATGAGCAACATATTAATGAAAAATGAGGCAACCTTATAGATGACAGATATCTTGGTAAGTTTTAAGACCAAGCCTGCTACTGCTTGTCAATCTCTAAGATATTCTTAAAGAGAGAGAGTTCCTTATAAGCTGTCACAATAAAAAGACCACAAACAGCATTTTTAGCAAAACAAATTTACAGCAGAAATTCTATAAATCCTACTCTGGTAGTTATAGGTCACCAAACATTATATTTGTAACAAAATGTGTGTGATACTTCTAACTCATAATTATAATCATGTTAGAATTTTTATAAAAAAATAAAAGTACAAAACATTCCACCAAAGAAACAAACTCAATATAAAGTCATTAAATATATTTCATTGTTAAAATAAAAATAACCAAATATGCATTTTTACAAAAAAAATTAAGTTTGTTTTAAATAATTATCAATGTCTATGATGTACTGATAGTAGGTAATAAATTCTAGGTGACAAAACATGGTAAAATAAATCACATCTGCTACTTTAGATTTGAAAATCGGTCCGGTAATCCCACTCTTATAAGGCCACCCTTTCTACAATGACGAAGTGGCCTTATAAGAGGTGTGTCCTTTCTTGAGGGGGGAAATTTGGAAGAATTTTGGTGGATCTCATATTCAATACACAAAATCTACGCTAATGAATCACTATATATCTATTATATTTCCTAATGTAAATCAATTGATTCTGAAACTTGTGCAAATGCATTATGGGTAAACATGAATTTATAATAAGTCAATTAAAATTTTAAGCAACCACTGAGTATCAGCAGTGCACTTACAAGAAGAGAAGTTGGGTTCCTAAATAAATTCATCACAGAAGTTCTCTAAAGGCAAACTAAAAAAAATAATGTGCTATTTGTATCTAAATTGTTTTTAATTTGTTTACATCCTATGATGTGATTGTTCTACAACATTTCTAAAATTGTCTAGTTGCTATGGAAATAAAAGTTGTAAATATAAATTCATAAGACTAAGGATTTTATTTTATTTCTCTGTATATATATATATATATATATATATAGCAGTGTAATAAAATATGGCATTAATAAGAATTTTTATTTATTTACTCTAAAATTTCTTAAAATAAAAGCAATTTTTTTTTTATATTAAATATCTATATTTAGATTGTAGATTCATTCTTATTCAATATTTAGAATATGATGATCTCTCTAAATGTTTGGGAAGAATCATTCACCATTTCTCTATAGGTAAAAGTTGAAATGGAAAATCCATGAGCTATTTTAATCTATAAGAGATTTTAATAAAATGTGGAGCATGTATCTGAACAATGATAAGCTGTAGTAGGCCACAAATCTGAGAATTTATTTAAGAAAAGTCAGTTTTCATCATGAAAAAGTGATTAATATTTTTTTGCCACAAATCTAAAAATTTATATAAAAAAAGTCAGTTTTCATCATGAAAAAATGTGATTAATACTATTTAGTCACAAATCTGAGAATTTATATAAAAGTCAGTTTTCATCATGAAAAAAATGTGATTAATACTATTTAGTCACAAATCTGAGAATTTATATAAAAAAAGTAAGTTTTCATCATGAAAAAATGTGATTAATACTATTTAGTCACAAATCTGAGAATTTATATAAAAGTCAGTTTTCATCATGAAAAAAATGTGATTAATACTATTTAGTCACAAATCTGAGAATTTATATAAACAAGTCAGTTTTCATCATAAAAAAAGTGTGATCACTTTTATCAGGGAAATATGACAACCTTACTGTAATCTATACCTACAGTACATCATAAACTAGTCATCAGTGTTAATTAAACAGCATTATATATCTAGAAACAAACAAAGACTTACAAACCTGTCAGTTCTAATGAAATACAAAAAAATACAAACAAAATTAAACTGATTTCTTGTCATTATGGCATGAATCTGAATTAATGGTTGTTTTTGGCCGAAAAAAAATGTGTCTCCCTCATTTTAATGAAATATTCTAAGTTAAAAAGAGCGATAACTCCTTTTTAGCTATATCAAGGCAGTCAGTTTTATTGGTAGAGGAAACCGGAGTACCCCGAGAAAACCACTGACCTGTCACAAGTCATTGACAAATTTTATCACATAATGTTGTATCGAGTATACCTCTCCTGAGTGGGATTCGTACTCACAATGTTAGTAGTGATAGGCACTGATTGCATAGGTAGTTATAAATCCAACTACCATACGATCACGGCCACGATGGCCTCCTTGACATTAAGGCATGTATCTGAATCATAGATACAAAGAGAATTAAAAGTTGTTTTGACGAGAAAAAAAATGTCTTCCCCCTCTTGATTAAATATTCTAAGTTAAACAGAGAGATAACTCCTTAAAAATGGTCTGATCAGATCAAAATGGTGTAGTGATTTGTGATATTTCATATAGTTTAAGCAAGAATGCAATGTCTTGAGGAATTCCCTTATAAAATGTAGAAAAAGTTGTGTTTTTGTTACAAACAGTCGGATAGGATGAAAACGACATAATTATAACTATACGTACTTAACCAAAATCAGTCAAGCATAACATGTAGATCACTGCTTATGTTTATATAAAGAAGAATAAGACAAAAGTCAACTCATCTTCTTGTATTTTTTATATCAACAAGATGAACTGTGAGCTAATGCTCACCTATGATACCCCCGCTCTTTGGCAAACAGGAAGTAGGAATCTGACGGGTCAAAAAATGCTTCCCACGATATGGGGTACCTATATGAAGCTTGTGACCAAATATCAGATTTCTGCCATCAATAGTTGCTGAGAAAAATGTGACGAAAAATGTGCATATATGTTCAATGTGTATAGAAACCAACTAAGTCGGCAAACAGGAAGTAGGAATCTGACGGGTCCAAAAACGCTTCCCACAATATGGCATACCTATATGAAGCTTGTGACCAAATATCAGATTCCTGTCATCAATAGTTGCTGAGAAAAATGCGACGAAAATTGTGCATATACAAATGTATGTTAAATGTGTATAAAAATCAACAAAATCGGCAAACAGGAAGTAGGAATCCGATGGGTTCAAAAACTCTTCCCACGATATGGGGTACCTATATGAAGCTTGTGACCAAATATCAGATTTCTGCCATCAATAGTTGCTGAGAAAAATGTGACGAAAAATGTGCATATATGTTCAATGTGTATAAAAACCAACTAAGTCGGCAAACAGGAAGTAGGAATCTGATGGGTCCAAAAACGCTTCCCACGCTATGGGGTACTTATATGAAGCTTGTGACCAAATATCAGATCTCTGTCATCAAAGTTGCTGAGAAAAATGTGACGAAAAATGTGCATATATGTTCAATGTGTATAAAGACCAACTAAGTCGGCAAACAGGAAGTAGGAATCTGACGGGTCCAAAAACGCTACCCACAATATGGTATACCTATATGATGCTTGTGACCAAATATCAGATTTCTGCCATCAACAGTTACTGAGAAAAATGCGACGAAAAATATCTTGGACGGACATAGGTAAAACAGTATACCCCCTCCCCCTTCGGGGAGCGGGGGTATAATTACTAGAAACATCAACTCTTTTAAAATGATGATTTTACTCTCATCCATATGCTATGTTACTATGGAAATAATACCAAAACAAAAACTTTGGATGCATTCAGTGCACATACTATGCACAGCAGGTGATTATGACCTGCTAAGATTCATGTGTTTCTGTACTTATTTATCAAAGATATTTCAATTATTATGAAATATTAGTGCAGAGAAAACTTTTTCGTGGCTGCTCAATTCAGTTTGATTGATTTGATTTGATTTTGGTGTTTAATGCTACATTCAGTAATATTTCAGCTATATCATGGCCACCAGTTTTAGTGGTGGAAGAAGCCGGAGTACCAGGAGAGAACCACTGACCATGGGCAAGCAACTGGTAAACTTTATCACTTGCGGCTGCGAGTTGAGTGTACCCTTTTTTGTGATTAACAAAGCCAGGAGTGAACCCACGCCATATTGGTGATAGGCTTGTATGAGTTGTTAGGTAATCCAACTACCTAACTTATTGAGCCACCCGGGCCCTTTACAAGTTATGAAAAATCACATAATACGACTTAAAATACAACATTTAAGAGGTTTCTGTATTAAATCAGTTGTATCTGAAACAAAATTTTATGAGTACAAAGTCGATTATTCCCTTTGAGATTCAGTGAAAATGAAAACCAATACTGTGTTTTTGTTATAGTGTCTCCACCCAGCATACCTCAGTATTTATACAAATTCCTTTTGAGATTCAGTGAAAATGAGAACTAACACAGTGTATTTGTTATAGTGTCTCCACCCAGCATGCCCCAGTATTTATACAATGTGAATACCCACCTCTACTGGATGGAAAACTACTGCACGTCAAAGTCGCATCATCGAAGGAGTCGGCATAACTTAATTCTGGTTCCCTGATGTAAACACTCATCTCCAATAGCTCCTGGTCATTAAAATGTCTTTTGAAATCTCCGTTCATTATGGCATGGTTAAAGTGTGATCCTGGAGCTGACAGGTCCATTAAATGCCTGAAATTTTATTTTTTAATAAATTCATTGAAAAAAAATTATGTTAGCACTGTCCACATGGAAAATGTGTCATGTACGTGTTACGTTCAGACCATCCTTTAAGATATTTGGCTTGCTGTTTATTGACCCATAATTTGAGAAGTTTGGAAGTAAGTAGATATTTTATTTTTGTTTTTTAAAGATTAAAAAAGACCCATTTTTGTAGTACAAAAATATGCTAAAAATAGAAAAAAATGTGTTTGGTGGATCTGTCAGGAAACAGCAAACCAATAATTTCATATGAATGGCCTCAGTCAAATTCATTTGCATGTATTTCTAAATGAAATATAGATATGTGCATAATAATTTCATCAATACATTAAGTGCTTAGATATTACTTTATTCAAAAAATATAATAGGTCATATGATCGAGATAAAATTTTTGAAGTAACACATCTGGCCAAGATCTTGTATTGTAGAGATACACCACATCATCCTCATCTGCTGACATATGAAGATAAAATTTAGATTATCCGAGACATTTTCATAAGAGAATTGAGGAAATGGAAGAATGTGATCATCACTAATTGTAAGTATACAATGTATAAATGAAAGATTGTAATTATTACTACAACAATTGACAGTATACCAATTTAAATTGATTTTAGAATCCATACATGAACATTTCTTACCAGACAAAACATTTCAGGTTTGACTTCTGAGTGAAAGATGCTCCATGCAATGCTCTTCCCAAAACCTGTAAAAACACACACACATGTACAAGATTAGTCTAAAAAAAATGGCAAATATCATTTGCAAAAAAAACTAGTATTACTGTGAGCACAGCTCACTAAGATATACCCCCCCGCTCCCCACATCTGTTCAACCTATTTCCATAACCAAAACATTACTGATTGTTCCAACCAAAAATGAAAGGGACCCTTTCAAAACATTCCGAGAAACACTACTCAAGTTAGCATACGACATACGGTAAAAATCCTATTTTCCGTCATATCAAGTCCAATAACTCTGGAACAGCAAAAGTGAAAATCGTCAAAAATGAAAGGGATCCTCCTCTCTTCACCAGTAAGCTGCTGATAAAATTTCAAAACATTCTGAAAAACGCTACTCAAGTTATCATACGACATAGGGTAAAAATCCTATTTTCCGTCATATCAAGTCCAATAACTCGGGAACGGCAAAAGTGAAAATCGTCAAAAAAGAAAGGGATTCTCCTCTCTTCACCAGTAAACAGTTGATAAAATTTTAAAAGATTCTAAGAAACACAACTCAAATTATCGTACGACATAGGATTTGTCTACAGACGGACGGACAGACAGACAGACGGACGGACATGGTGAAAGCAGTATACCCCCCTACAACTTCGTTGCGGGGGGTATAAAAATTATAATAATAAAGGACGAAGTCCTTTTAACGGTAGGCTCTCCGATTTTTCCTCCTATATTGATAGCCAAATATCTGTTCACCGGAAGTTTAAAAAAATGGATCAATTGATATTTAGAAACGCAAAAGAAATATATTTCAATGAAAAATTCCCAATTCTTTAATTATTTACTCTATGCAAAATCGAAATAAACTTGAAATAAAATTCTAATAAAAAAAATCTCTTTCTACGAAACTCTCGACAGAAGAGCGGCATAGGTAAAATGAACGGAACAGCCATAACAAATCGGCTACAAAATTCATTCAAAATAAAAGATAATAACACGTACGGATCATCGTATTATTGAAATTTTAGGACTTCGTCCTTCAAACAGGTTGCCTGTCTTATATTAAAGTAAACACCAACAAAAAACTACTTGCATCCACATCCACTCAATAGCACTGTTGTTTACTTATTTACTTCAGAAATTTAATTCTATTTAAACTAATAAATAAAATTCGACTCAATCCAAACCGGAATGACATGCATACAATGTATCTTTCATGCTGTTGTGTCACTCATACATTGTCTGAATACCAGTTAGTAAGAAAATATATGAATGTAAATGAACATAAGAGACTCTTCAACATTACATTTAGACATAAATTCAAGTAAAGGAACAGCACTTTTATTGCTATTCTGCATTTCACAGTCAAGAGTCACACAGGTAGTTGTTTTCATTGATTTCATTTTCAAAAATACATTTTTTTTGTACTTTGAATTAAGATGGCTGTTGGTGATATAAAATTAAATCTGAAAAAATTTATTTCAATAAATTGTTCACTTTCTTTAACAAATTCACAAAAACATTCTGCCTTTCACTTTAAAAATATTTCTGTGTTTACAAACAAATTACAGATTTAACTTGTGGAAGAGCATGGCAATAAGAAGCTATTTCAGAATATTTTAAATTTAAGGTAACTTGCCATGGCTTTTTATGAAATTAAAGGTTAAATAAGTAGGGTAAAAATAGAAGTTACTGCTATTGTTGACACATAAATTATTTGCCTTAAAAAAACAAATATATTCTGCAATGTTTATTTTACAATTGCTACACATTTGGTTATACACATTTTTTTCCCCAATGGGTGATAATTCTTAAGGGGGTATGTTATTTAATGCCACTTTCAACAATATTTCAGTTATATCGTGGCGGTTAGCTTTATTGGTGAAGGAAACTGGAGTACTCAGAGAAAATCACTGACCTAACGTAAGTCATTGACAAACTTGATCACATAATGTTGTTTCAGCGATATACGAACTCACAATGTTAGTGGTGATAGGCAGTGATTGCACGGGTAGTTGATAATTCTTAAGTAATGTGAAATGAAGCGTCTATCGACATAAGTAAATAATACTATTTAACTGCAGGGGACGTTTCACACTCATTAAAGGATACGAGTTATGCTAATTATTGAAGACCCTTCTGTGACTCTAAAATACAGAACAGCAATAAAAACGATGATCCTTTATTTTAATTGGTGTCTATGTGTAAAATATGTTCATTAACATTTATATACTTTCTTACTAACACTTGGCATACATTTCTTACATGGAATTTGAAGGTAATAATAAAAATGTAATTTTCAAAGAAATAAAATTCAAATCAAATATCATTTGAAAACTGCGAAATTTCAATACCTACCAAGACAAGGAATTCTATAGTCTGGGGATCAGCATCTTCCACGACATCAGCTAATATTGATACTAAGGCTTTACCTTCCATGACACCTCGTACAACATTACAAATACTGACTTGTACATAAATCTCGTTCAACCTGAAATATAACAAGATCAAGGTTTTGACCCCATAACATTTTGCACAATATTAAATATATCAGATTCCACAAAAGCCTAATTCAACCTTAAAAATAACTTTACATACAGTTGGACATAACATACTACATATTCTTAGATACCCTGATTGTCCTTTATATGCAGGTTGAACATTACAGACAACATTTTATATACAGGTTAGACATTGCGGGCAACATATTCTTAGATACCTAATTGTCCTTTATATACAGGTTGAACATTACAGACAACATTTTGATTGTCCTTTATATACAGGTTAGACATTGCGGGCAACATATTCTTAGATACCCTAATTGTCCTTTATATACAGGTTGGCCATAACAGACAACATATTTTAGATACCCTGATTGTAATCATATATTGCATATTAACACATACATGTCCCCTTTAGTAGCTATTTCATCTTCTAATTCACTTCTGTAGACCATAGTCAGTTCTTGTCTCAAATTATCTTCTATCAAAACATCAACAATTCCCTAAAATCACAGAAACAACAGATACATTCTAATTGTTTATATCATTTGTATGTATGGTATTTCTAGCTGAATAAGTTCATTGCTATATCATGATGCTATGTTTTTCTGGTAGGGGAAACAGAGGTACGAGGAATAAACAATCGTCCTGCCACAAATCAGGGATTAGGGTTACGGTGTTTAACACCATTTTCAACAATATCTCAGTTATATCATGGCGTTCAGCTTTATTGGTGGAGGAAACCGGAGAAAACCACCTACCTGTCGCAAGTCACTTTATCACATAATGTTGTATCACGTACGCCTCCCCTTGAACGGGATTGGAACTCACAACTTTAGTGGTGATAGGCACTGATTACATAGGTAGTTGTAAATCCAACTACCATATGGTCACGACCACGACGGCCCCACCACAAATCACAGACAAACTTTATCCCTCAAAGTTGTATCAAGTTCACCTTGCCAAAGTCAAACGTGACATGCCTTTTATGGTCACTGACTTGTTATAATGATTTGCTTCAGACTATCTTTTTTTATTGATCAGAAACCTGAAAAAAATTATTTTTCAGCGATTCAAGGGGGCATAATTCCAGAAAAGAAAACATGCTCAAGTCTGAAATCAAACCCAGCCTTCCCTTTATGGTCCTTAATCTAGTGTTTAAATTTCAAATGATTTGCTTACGGCCAACTTAAGTTATTGAGTGGAAAACAAATGTTGAATGCACATACAGACATAGGCCTAGTAGCTTGGGCATAAAAATCCCATAAATACCTTTCTTCTACAAGCATCAGAATGTTAATAAAATTTTACATTGTTTTTTCTTTATAACCTTTCAACTTATTTCGTGTAATATTACAAGGTGTAAGGGTATATGTTAATTAAACCTCACCTGAAACCCATTCCTCCGACAAGCCTCAGATCGTTCATACACTGTAACATGTTCTGGTGGCTGTTGCTGAACAATACCCTGTAAACTCTGACAACCATGGTGGTATCCCTTTAACCTGGCACTATCTACATTGACGAAAACAGGAGAATCTACCTGAAGTAGACATAATAAACATAATTATCTACGCTGACGAACACGGGAGAATCTACCTACAGCAGACATAATAAATATAATTACATGTATCTATGCTGACAAACACAGGAGAATCTACCTGAAGTAGACATAAACATATTTTGATGAATGGCGATTCATGTTACTTGATCTTTAGTTTTTTTGTGTAATGCTTTGTATATAGTAATTTGTTGTTTGTCCTTTTTCTTTTGGCCATTGTATTGTCTGTCCTTCGATTTATGGATTCTGATTACCCCTTTGGTATATTCAAACTCTTCTTAACTAACTAAATTTTCACATCTACATGTATTTATGTAAATATTTACCAACCTAGAGTTCAATAAAACTAAAGTCTATATCTGACAATGTGTCATTAGGTATCACAAAGTTTCAAAGCCAACAGAGAGGGCAGTTTCTCCAATGAACTGTGGCCGATGTTTTTAATTTCCAGGGAATTTAAATTTTGCTTATAATTATTCCTGTGATTCTCATTATCCAATTTATTTTGTCATGACAGAAAAAAATATATTTGATGCAATTTGAAATCAAATACTGCTATGTCATCTCAAAATATTAAAATATATTTTCGCAATAGTCAGGTTGGATAACTAAAGACAATCACTGAACGACACCTATAATCAGGTTGGATATCTAAAGACAATCACTGAACGACACCTATAGTCGGGTTGGATAACTAAAGACATTCACTGAATGACACAAATAGTCAGGTTTGATAACTAAAGACAATAACTGAACGACACCTATAGTCAGGTTGGATAACTAAAGACAATCACTGAACGACACCTATAGTCAGGTTGGATAACTAAAGACAATCACTGAACAACACCAATAGTCAGATTGGATAACTATTGATTGATTGGTGTTTAACGTCCAGCGAGCAATTTTTCAGCTATATTCAGGACGAGAACATTTAAAAATTTAAACGCCACGGGACTCGAAACAAGGAAAGGTGATGGGTAGGGACGGATAATTTTGCCAGTGCAACAGGTCTCTTATGGACCACTCATCATGAGCATAATGCTCATAATGAGCTGTTACACTGGGTTCTTTAACGTGCGGAGAGGGTAGCAATCTCTCAACACGGGACCTCGGTTTTATTTACATCTCATCCGCAGGACGGGTTGGTTGTGAATTTATGCATCCCGCACAACCGACGGATGCCCCTTCAAGCCGAAGAAGCTCTCGGCCCCATTTCTATACCCCGGGATAACTAAAGACAATCACTGAATGACACCTACAGTCAGGATGGATAACTAAAGACAATCACTAAATGACACCTATAGTCAGGATGGATAACTACAGAAAATCACTGAACGACACCTATAGTCAGGTTGGGTAACTAAAGACAATCACTGAACGACACCTATAGCCAGGTTGGATAACTAAAGACAATCACTGAATGACACCAATAGTCAGGTTGAATAACTAAAGACAATCACTGAACGACACCTATAGTCAGGTTGGATAACTAAAGACAATCACTGAATGACACCTATAGTCAGGTTGGATAACTAAAGACAATCACTGAACATCACCTATAGTCAGGTTGGATAACTAAAGACAATCACTGAACGACACCTGTGTATTATCACTGTGCTATGTAAGATACACTAAACTTACTTGTAATATAAGGTCTGAAGTATGTTTGAACATAGTGTATGCTTGTGTATAGGCCTCTTGGTAAAAATAAAATATTCCTAAATCATAGTACAACTGAAATATAAAACAAAAAAATATGTAAGTCTAACATAGCTTTAACATGGGTTAACACAATGATTCATGACTTTTGATTAAAAGCAACACAAATTTAATACTTCTTTTTCGATGTCTAATAAAAACCTAGATAGCCAATTTAAAGTGCACAATATGTTTCTGGAATAACCTTCATCAGGTATGTTCATATACAGATATACAAAATACATACAATTGAACTTACCACACTAAAACTGAAATTTCATATTGAACAAATTGCTATTTGAAAAATAAACAAAAGTAATTCTCTGTTGAATTTTCAATACCAGAAAAAAATAAACTTGTCTTGTGAGAGTAGCTGCATGTAGGATGGATCCATTATCAGATAAATGTAGAATAACAGTAGTTCTGAAGGTCGAGACAGACATTAAGCTTATATTTTCTAACAAATACTGACTGCTTTCAACAATTCAAATAGGTCGAGCTGTGATACTAGTGATAATGTATGTCAAAACCTTCATGAACAGACGTTATTGTTTTTATTGGTAACATCGGAATGTCCTCGATATCACACACTGACAGATCATTTTCAGTATCAGTTAGTTTGTTGATACTGATAATATCAAAAAAATTACTGATAAATGTTCTTCCTCTTTTTCATGAATTAAACATAAAATTACTGATAAATGTTCTTCCTCTTTTTCATGAATTAAACATAAAATTACTGCTACATGCATGATATATGTTGCCATATTAGAAAAAAAATCGTGTTTTTTATTTCTGTTTTAACTCAATAACTGATTGACAGTATACCTGGCAATGATATTCTTGAGGAGACACTGGTACACTATTATCCCATATCAGCCCTAGATTCTCTGTATTTTCATTGGGTACAGGAAAACAATTAGATACAGGTAATTTTAAAGTACGACCACACTGTATACATTTCTCTAAATTTTCTACAGAAACAGCAGAGGATTCCTTTAACTGAAATGACAACAATATATGTAGTACCTTAAATTGATATATTTGTATGCAATAGATTTTTTACTTTAGTAACAGTATTCCTACTTGTACAATATAATACAGTTGTGCCCTTCTTATAAGGCAACCTTTGTGCAAAGAAAAAGTGGTCTTATAAGAGGATTAGCATCTCTTGAGAGGGATAATTTAGTTGTATTTTACTTGCTTGTGCACAATTTAATAGTAGTTTACTGTCTCAGTGCATCTGAATTATGGCCAGATATGAGAAATGGCCATATAAGATAGAGGCTACTGTATTGTTGATGATCAACATAGTCTCAAAAGTAAGATCTTATTATTTCACAAATTGCAGAAATCTTAAATATATTGGACAGTATAAATCCTTGTTTTTTTATTACTGTCACTATGAAAAATTATCTTTTAAACTTTTTTTTTAGAAATAAAAATGAGATGTTGTTTAACCTCTCAAAACTGTGATTTATCATACACGAATCACCACATACTTGTATCCACTAATGTTGTTTTAGTTAAATTTTTATTTGTGGTTTGAAGATTATATATCATCTCTTTCTCCAGCAACAAATAGAATGAAATATAATGAGATGGAACGAGTGAGTGATTGTTGTTTAACGCTGGATGAGCATTTTTTCCACTATATCATGGCAAGAACAAGTTATATTTGATGAGTTGATAATATGTCTGTCTAAGTTGGATTTTTATAGCGCTAACTTATTGAAGAAACAGTTTGCTGGTAATCATGTCGCTCCATTCAGACATATTATCTTGATTCGGTGCCAACCAGTATTTGTTCTTATTCTTTAATGCTGTGTGCTTTATAGCGCAGAAGCAATAAATAACAATCTTATAGTCTTTGGTTTGACCTGACAGGTCTCAAACCCACAATCTACAACACTTGAGGGGAGCACGTCAACAATTACACCACTGATGAGGTCTCGTAAGATGGACACATCCATAAGATATCATTATCCAACCATCCATCTGTCCTTGTGAATTAAAAAACAACTTACATTTCTCATAATAACTTCGTTTAATGCATTATATGCCACCGCTGGGTCCATCTGTCCTTGCCTGAAATGGCAAAAGAAAACTAGAACTGTGAGTGACCTCACTGAGTGATACCCCCACTTGCAATAAATACTATGATGTTCAAACTTTGGCATACAGGTATATTAGCAAGTTAATTATCTCCCCTTCTAAATTTTAGACAGCAACAGTATTCCTTCATGCACATCTGCAGGTTGTGTACTACAACTGTGCAAAGTTTCATAAAAATTCAATAAGCAGTTTAGTAGGAGTTGCGCTTACAAGGTACATGGACGAACGGGGTGATTCCTATATATCCCCCCAAACTTTGTTTGCGGGGAGTATAAAAAAAGAAAAACAATGATATTACATGTGAAAATTACAATAATTTCTTTTATAAAGCAGGAAAAAAGGTAACATATATCTCGACTCTCTCTAAATATACACTAGGTGTCCAAATACATTTCATTACATTATTTTGCTCTAAAATCCATTCTGGTAAAAATAACACACCTAGTAAAAACAAAGGAAATTTATCGTGTTTTCAAATGAATCACTTTTGACCGATTACAGTAAAAAGGAATACAAAAATGTACCATTATCTCAGTATTTCTCCTCAATTTTTTATGAATAAAACTTCAAAATATTAACTATTAAGTGAAAGAAAGTAACTGCAAATTGGTTAGGACAAACTGAACACTAAACACACAATGTATAGTACTGTAGATTTTTATGTCAAGGTTGAAAGAAGTGTGTCATCTTGCACTTTTGTTCCAAGGGTTAGAGTTAGGGTTATGGTGCTTAATGCCACTTTCAACAATATTTCAGTTACATCGCAAGTCACTGACAAACTTTATCACATAATGCTGTATCGAGTACACCTTGCCTGAGCGGGTTTCAAACTCATGTTAGTGGTGATAGGCACTGATTGCATAGATAGTTGTGAATCCAACTACCATACGATAATGACAATGACCCCCCCACACTATTGTGCCAAAAGATTTTTTATTAATACCCAATATATACATATAAAAACACACTTTCAATCTCAAGACTTTGTTTCTTATCTGATTTACATGAAATAAAAACCATTAAAAGCAGAATATTCTACAGTTTCATCTAGTAATTTTAAAATCATTTTACTTCTTTTGGTTTTCTTCAAGTATTAATATGTAAAACACAAATAAAAAGTTTCGACTTCGTAATTTACTATAAATATTTAGTAAACTGTGGCATCAAATATTTAATATTGTGTTTAATTCTTCCTCTGATAACCCTTTAATTCTTCATTAACAAAATTAACCCTTTCCTCTTCTGGTTATATCTCTAATATTCAAAATTCAGAAAAAAAAGATCCCTTCCTCTACTGGTCTGGATACCTCTCTGATATTAAGGAACACAGAAAAGGTATCCCTTTCTCCCTATACCCACCTCCCATATTACTCTTTAGGTATCTTTAATCATACGAGAGGTAATCATACAAATATAGAAATATCTCAGTGTTTCAGCTAGATTTTGAAATCTTCAGGACAATTGCCAGTTTTATCAAAATGTCTTCAGGACAATTTGAGAAATAGGAGGGTAAATGTCCTGAGACAGATGCCTAGCTGAATCACTGATTTCTTAATTTTTTTTTATCTGTACACAATAAGCTTACGGTTATAAAACTTTCAAGAACAAGTTTCGTATTCGTACTCTACAATCGTCCAATCAGAAAACCTTATGTATTGGATAGAGTGTTCTGATTGGCTGTTTTTCGAGGATGAGTTCAAAATTTATGCTTAAAATTTTTATGACTGTATGTCTAAAACAACAAATACTGACAAAATGCCTGAAAATGACTAGTGGGTATACAATTTAATACAAATTGTTATACACGATGATCCAATTACCCATAATGCCTTCACCAATGACAATCTCAAAAGACGGACTTTATAAAAAAGAATCAAACAAATCAATTCATTTATAAACAAATGTATACAATTTACCTGAGAATCAGGTAAAACTGCAAAATCAACACAAACTTCAGAAATATTGATTTTATATCTGTGACAGAATCTTATATCTAATAACCAAAATTTCAAATGTCACTATGGATTCATCAAATATAATATAATTATACATTTAGCGTAAAACAAATTTGTAATTGCTCGATTGAATGATTATTGTTTAACGTCCACGGAACAGTATTTCAGCAATATTCAAGACGATATTCGTAATTGTAATTATTCACTAAAACATGTTTTAATGGACGGTATAGATAGTGCTGGTATTCCGCAAATGTTCTATAATGATAACATTTTTTCTGATTACTTAGAAATGTTGCAGGCAAAAACGATTTGCTGGTAGACATGACGTGCCAGTCATACACATTATCATGACTCAGAAACTAGTCTTTGCTCTTACTCCTTAATGCTGCATGCTTAGCGGAGAAGCATCAAATACCAATTTTTATAGTCTTTGTCTTCACCCAGTCAAGAATCAGTGCTTAAGATGACAAAATTAAAGGTTGTTCAATTAGGTAAAATGAATACAATACAAATGGACTATATCTACATGTATGCATGTTCTTTAGTGAATAGAGATGGTCCCCGAAATTCTAGTAGTGATTAGAAATTTTTACATTGTGCAATGTCTTTTCCAGATTATTTACCACCACTTAAATAAAACTTTAAAAGATATATTGGATGATAATTTCAGTATCAAATTACACTTACACTTGGACAAATGATTTAACAGGTCTTCTAGGAAAACTTTCTCTGACTACCGCTAATAATGCCCTGAAATAGATTATCAAAATATAATATACATTGTATTATTTAATACGTTTTCTTGACAAACTAATTAAAATTCATTGTCCAGTGGGTAGAATTACTTTAAACCGGGATAGCAATAAAATATTTCATTTTATTTTACAAGTACATGTATGTAAAAAAAATGTCATCCTAATCCTTTTAAATTTATCGTCTTGTTTGTCACCAGGAATCCTGGGTAAGTGAGTACAGTTAAACTTGCCAATGTGGTCACCTCTATTAAGCAGTCACCTGTAGTAAAACTTACTAAAAGGTCATTTCTTTCTTGTCCTGTCATAGAAAAATTCCTATGAATTAAACCTCTTTCGTCTTATAAGGCGATTTTTCTTTGTCCCAAACGAGACCTTTTAATACAGGTTTGACGGCAATTGTTTTTAAACACCAAGTGAAGAATATCCTAGCTGTGTCAAGTAAAGAACAAGTTACTTTTTGATATGATGACGATGTGAGTTGTGTGTGAATGATTGTTGTTAAACACCAGATGAGCAATTTTTCATGGCGAGGACAAGTAACATTTCATCACGATTATGATGAATGATTTCTGTTTTGAACTGGACCACAAAGTTGAATATTTACAGTGCTAGCTCATTGAAACAGCAGCTCACAGGTAAACATGTCATTACACCCTGACTCATAATTCTGACTTAGAGCCAACCAGCCTTTGGTATTATTTCTTAATACTGTGTGTGCTTAGTGGAGAAGTAACAAATATCAATTTCTTTGTTTCTGATCTGACCTGACTGGAAATCAAACGCACATTCTATCATTCCAAAACAAGTACACAATTCTTATTTCAGGATCAGATGTCCCCGAGCTCCCTGTCTACTCTTTTATCATATAGGGTGTATTAGTTATTAAACGGAATTTTTTTTCTATATCAACTGATCTTTAGTCAGATTTTAGACAGTTTGTGCATTTCTAATGGTTGTATGATCTGGTATCAGGATAGTGCACTCCACAAGACTACACTTTTAAAGCTGATTTCACACACATGCACAAAAATCTCATCTGATTTCTCGGTGGTACTATGACCTCACAAAATCCTGTTCAACCTTCAACTTTAACCAAGGCAAGTTTCGTTTCAGCTTAGAATTTACCTTGTGAAAAATTTCAGGATTTTTTAAATTTTACAAGTATGATTGTAAATGAGTAAAAATTTAAACACTGATATCATATATATAATATACCATCTATGGAATAACTGAAGTGAGAAGAGAGCCTCTTCACCAACACTACTATAGTCTGACACTGATGTTTTAATCTCCTCAATGTCACCTTCCACCGTCAACTTCATTAATTCATTTATCAGGATTTGTAATAAGGCAAGTGGAATACTACAAAGAAAACAATATTTATACAGAGCTCCAGATAAGCTGCGTATTTCCTTTTTTTACGCTATGAAAACGAGTAAAAACGCATGTATTATCAGATCAGAGTGTACATTTACGCATACATATTGCTGTGTAAGCAAACTTTCCAAATTCGGAGCGTACTTGTACGCTGTTGACGATAATACATCGTGTACATAAACAATACATTTTTGACTTTGAGAAATTCCCCGTAATTACTTCTCTTTATACTTTTCGAAAGAGAAAGTGTATACATCCGAGGGGTACCGAATGATTGCCTTTCTAAGCATCGATGTCAAAAGAGATCTGATTGGATGTTTAGGATAAATCAATATTACAAATAAATGCGGTTTAGTTATGAACTAAAACGAAAGTGAATTTGGGAACACGTTGTTCGTTGAAAATGAGCAAGAACATGAATAAGCGCGCTACGGAAAATTATATACTTTTGTAAAAGTTCCTGACAGTTTCATCTGTGTCTAATGACAGTATAGTTAAAGGAATCATTGATGACATTATCAACACGGCTGTGAAAACTGAAGAAGTTGACGAGCAAAAAACAAAATATTTACAACATTTTATTAATAAACATGACACAATCGTGTCAAATTAAACAGAGATATACATTTCACTTGCATCCTGTGTTTATTGAATAACACTTGTGTCAAACATAATTTTAAAAGTGTACATGTAAGCAATCTTTTCTGAAGTAGAGAGTACAACAGTGCAAAGGAAATATACAAATACGCATCATTTTCAAAAGTAGGGGGTAATTACCCTTTGGACTTGAAAATTATCTGGAGCTCTGTTTATATACAATGTGCATGTCTTATGGTTGTTTCTATATATCTTATTCTACCACTAACATTGTGAGTTCGAATCTCGCTCAGACGAGGTGTACTTGATACAACATTACGTGATAAAGCTTTTCAGTGACTTGCGACAGGTCAGTGGTTTTCTCCGGGTACTCTAGTTTAAACATATTTTATTAATTAATAAATATAGTACAATATGATAAATTTCAATATAATACACTACAAATAATTAAAGGGATTCAAGAAAACCTTATATTAATTCGTTTCCCTGGTTACTCTGGTTTCCTCCACCAATAAAACTGACCATTATCACATAATGATGTATCGAGCACACCTCGTCTGAGCGGGATTCGAACTTACGTTAGTGGTTGTAGGTGCTTATTGCATAGGCAGTTGTAAATCCAACTACCATACAATCATGATTAGATCACAACAGCCCCTCATTTTTTTAAATGCAAAAAAATATTGCATGCATCCTTTGACCGAAAATTTACAAATTGTGTTTCCATTCTAAAATTCCTGCTACAAAATGAAATCGTTGAACAATGTTATTTCCAATTATACATATCTAAAGAAGTCAACAGTACCGCTCAACTGCAGTCTAGGGGCTGTTTCACACTCATTTCAAATTGAGGTATGCACATAATGGAAGACTTTACTGTGACTGAAATGTAGAACAGTAATAAAAATGTTGTTCCCTTACTTTAATTTGTGTCTAAGTGTAATGTTGGATATATGCTACCTTGTTCATTTACATCCACGTCTTCCTTAACAATACATATATATTTTCGACGATTACTGTTTAAATTTTCATTTTTAATACAAGTACTTATACACTTTACTGGTAATAACAGAACTCACTTCTTTAATAGGACATTGAGATTCCAGTTTAAATGAGCTGCCACCTTTAATGCCAATAACTTCAAAGCTATAACCTTTTTACTTTCTTTCACAACAATTTTGTCTGAAAAATAATACAAAAAATTACATTTATGATTCTTTATTCTCACAAACCAACACAAATTACAATGGTACAGAGAAGATACAATAAATTACATTCAATATTTACAACACATGAAAAGAAGGATAAAAATAAATAAACAAATACATATATATATATATATCAAAATTATAAAATTTATCATAAATCAAGGCATTAGGAGACAGGTATTTAACCTGGAAGACAGCTTTTGCTATGACTATTCTGAAAAATTTGCAAAGGTTTTTCAAATTAAAATTTTAAATTTCAAAATTTTTAAATATTATTTCTATATTGGTAATTTGTGCCTGCAAATTGTTCACAACAACTGCTCAGAGCTCTGTCCCTACAGACACACTGCACAATAAGTTTCTCATACATGAAATAACTCAATATTCAAGTACTAAAAAAAACAATGTGCTTACTAGTCCGAAAGGACAATTATCTTTGGAATATATGCTTGGACTAGCAGACAATAGTTAATTCTGAACGCTGTAGTCACCATCTTGGATGGAATGACACAGGGTTGTCTGACACAATTTTAAAAACATAATATTGTACCAAAGGATCACAACTGAAAGGTTCAGTAGCAACTAATTTCATCATACTTTTCACTGAAGTGCCTGTATCAAGCCAGGAAAGTGAGGGGTATTGATCTTGCCGCTAACCAATGCTCTCACTACTTTTTAATAACCGTTATTAGAACTACCGGAGTAGTGGTTTAACCAATGCTCTCACTACTTTTTAATAACCATTATTAGTACTACCAGAGTAGTGGTTTAACCAATGCTCTCACTACTTTTTAATAACCGTTATTAGAACTACCGGAGTAGTGGTTTAACCAATGCTCTCACTACTTTTTAATAACCGTTATTAGAACTACCAGAGTAGTGGTTTAACCAATGCTCTCACTACTTTTTAATAACCGTTATTAGAACTACCGGAGTAGTGGTTTAACCAATGCTCTCACTACTTTTTAATAACCGTTATTAGAACTACCGCAGTAGTGGTTTAACCAATGCTCTCACTACTTTTTAATAACCGTTATTAGAACTACCAGAGTAGTGGTTTAACCAATGCTCTCACTACTTTTTAATAACCGTTATTAGAACTACCGGAGTAGTGGTTTAACCAATGCTCTCACTACTTTTTAATAACCGTTACTAGAACTACCGGAGTAGTGGTTTAACCAATGCTCTCACTACTTTTTAATAACCATTATTAGATCTAACAGAGTAATTGATTAACCAATGCTCTCACTACTTTTAATAACCATTATTAGATCTACCGGAGTAGTGGCTTAACCAATGCTCTCACTACTTTTTAATAACCATTATTAAATCTACCGGAGTAGTGGTTTAACCAATGCTCTCACTACTTTTTAATAACATTATTAGAACTACCGGAGTAGTGGTTTAACCAATGCTCTCACTACATATTAATAACCATTATTAGAACTACCGGAGTAGTGGTTTAACCAATGCTCTCACTACTTTTTAGTAACCATTATTAGAACTACCGGAGTAGTTGTTTAACCAATGCTCTCACTACTTTTTAATAACCGTTATTAGATCTCCCGGAGTAGTGGTTTAACCAATGCTCTCACTACTTTTTAATAACCGTTATTAGATCTCCCGGAGTAGTGGTTTAACCAATGCTCTCACTACTTTTTAATAACCGTTATTAGAACTACCAGAGTAGTGGTTTAACCAATGCTCTCACTACTTTTTAATAACCGTTATTAGAACTACCAGAGTAGTGGTTTAACCAATGCTCTCACTATTTTTTAATAACCATTATTAGAACTACCGGAGTAGTGGTTTAACCAATGCTCTCACTACTTTTTAATAACCATTATTAGAACTACCAGAGTAGTGGTTTAACCAATGCTCTCACTACTTTTTAATAACCATTATTAGAACTACCAGAGTAGTGGTTTAACCAATGCTCTCACTACTTTTTAATAACCATTATTAGAACTACTGGAGTAGTGGTTTAACCAATGCTCTCACTACTTTTTAATAACCATTATTAGAACTACCGGAGTAGTGGTTTAACCAATGCTCTCACTACTTTTTAGTAACCATTATTAGATCTACCAGAGTAGTGGTTTAACCATTGCTCTCACTACTTTTTAATAACCATTATTAGAACTACCAGAATAGTGGTTTAACCAATGCTCTCACTACTTTTTAATAACCATTATTAGAACTACCAGAGTAGTGGTTTAACCAATGCTCTCACTACTTTTTAATAACCATTATTAGATCTACCGGAGTAGTGGTTTAACCAATGCTCTCACTACTTTTTAATAACCATTATTAGATCTATCGGAGTGGTGGTTTAACCAATGCTCTCACTACTTTTTAATAACCATTATTAGAAATACCGCAGTAGTGGTTTAACCAATGCTCTCACTACTTTTTAATAACCGTTATTAGAACTACCGGAGTAGTGGTTTAACCAATGCTCTCACTACTTTTTAATAACCATTATTAGAACTACCAGAGTAGTGGTTTAACCAATGCTCTCGCTAATTTTTAATAACCATTATTAGAACTACCGGAGTAGTGGTTTAACCAATGCTCTCACTACTTTTTAATAACCATTATTAGAACTACCAGAGTAGTGGTTTAACCAATGCTCTCACTACTTTTTAATAACCATTATTAGATCTACCGTACACACGTATGGCACTATACATTGTACATGTTGTATGCTTAACAATATAAAAATGATGGTCATCATTGGATTTATGTAGACTTTTTTCATATTGAGCTTAAAACCAGGCAACCGTACGTTAGTGATACAAGTTTATAGCCTCTGTCTTATTCTCTTATTCTCTTTGATGGGGGTCACAGAGATCATTATCTTAGATTATCATTCTACAGGTAAAGTGGTCTTACAAATACTGTCATCATCAATATATTAATGTACTCATATACTAGTATGCAAATGAACATTAAAAAAAAGTCTAATTTCACAACTACATTGGTAAAATTTCTTGTTATTAAGATATTATATATATATATATATATATATACAAATGTATATATTATAATCTATTGTTAGAAGACATTTTTAAAGTAAAAAAATATGGACAAACAGCTATTTATCATACAGGTGTAATAGTATGTGTAAAATCTCTCCTGTAATATATAAATAAGTGCTGATAATTTAATGAACTGCAGTCAGATATCTCCCTTTAAAATGTTAAATAAGACATCGAAGAATTTATGCACAAAGTGTTACTATTAGCATTTGTAAGTCTCTGAATTCTGTTAAATACATGTGACATTTGACAGCTCAGAGAAAAAAATTCATTTATACTTTCTTTTCATAATAACAGATTGTTCATTTTGTAGATGCACAAATGGTTTTTAATGTATAAAACTTTAAAACGTTTGAACTTTTTTATCAGTTGTTTATAAGAAATTGAAGATATTTCTTTGTACCAAACGTTACCGTGCTTCAAAACAAGACATTTAAATCAATTGTCATTCTAAATGTTTGATCAGCTAAACATGTACATGGGAATGAACTATAATTACTTATATACATGTAATTGGAAAATATGTCTTTCAATATTTTCCTTTTTGTAAGCATTGTATTTACAGTCAAACCTGTATTAAGAGATCACCTTCTGGACAAACCAAAAGTGGTCTTAGACAGCTGACCTCTTAAATGGGGTTTAATTCATACAAACTTTTCTATGACAGGACAAGAAAAAAGTGACCTTTTAATACAGATGACCTCATGGGCAGGTTTGACTGTATTTAAAATTAATTATTTTTACTCTTTTAATTTAATATACAATTACAGTACCCTATTTAGACTAGAGGCTCAGTGGGCTGAGCCTGTGTCGCTCACCTTTCATTCTGCTTTGAGGAAATTTAATACAGAACCTTCCATAGGTGCTTCCCACCAAATATCGGTTCATTTTGACAAAGCAGTTTCAGATAAGAAGATTTTTAGAAATTGACCAATCTAAAACAGGGATTGCCTGTGGCAGCCATGTTTGTAAATGGATCAAAACGAAATGAGTAATCTCTATAGAGGATCTTCCATAGATGCTTCTTACCAAGTTTCATATCATTTGGCCAAGCGGCTTCAGAGGAAAAGCTGTTTTAGAAATTGACCAATAAGAAACAAGACTTGCCTGTGGCAGCCATATTTGTTAATTGATAGGGACGAAATGAGTAATCTTTATAGAGGACCTCCATAGATGCATCCTACCAAGTTTCAGTTCATTTGGCCAAGTGGTTTCAGAGAAGATTTTAAGAAATCGACCAATCAGAAACAAGAATTGTCTGTGGTGGCCATGTTTGTTAATGGATCGGGACGAAGAGTAATCGTTATAGAGGACCTCCCATAGATGCATCCTACAAAGTTTCGGTACATTTGGCCAAGCAGTTTCAGAGGAGAAGATTTAAAAAAATAGGCCAATCAGAAACAAGAATCGCCTGTGGTGGCCATGTTTGTTAATGGATCGGGACGGAATGAGCAATCTTTATAGAAGACCTTCCATATATAGATGCTTCCTACCAAGTTTCGGTTCATATGGCCAAACGGTTACAGAAGAGAGGAATTTTTAAAATCAGCCAATCAGAAACAAGAATCGCCTATGGCGGCCATGTTTGTTAACGGATCGGGACGAAATGAGCAATGAGGGCCTTCCATAGATGCTTCCTACCAAGTTTCAGTTCATTTGGCTGAGGGGCTTTAGAGGCATATTTATCTGTAATTCAATTCATAGCTAACTGTATTTGACTAATATCTATATTTAAATTAGAGTTATCTCCCTTTCCACAGAAACAGGTTTTTTTTAGAAAGCATACATTCATAAACATGAATTGCCTGTGGTGGCCATGTTTGTTAATGGATCGGGACGAAATTAGCAATCTTTATAGAGGACATTCCATAGATGCTTCCTACCAAGTTTCAGTTCATTTGGCTGAGGGCTTTCAGAGGAGAAGATTTAAAAAAATAGGCCAATCAGAAACAAGAATTGCCTGTGGCAGCCATGTTTGTTAATGGATCGGGACGAAATTAGCAATCTTTATAGAGGACCTTCCATAGATGCTTCCTACCAAGTTAACGGACGACAGACGGCAAGTGATGGCAAAAGCTCACTTTGCCTTTGGCAAGGCGAGCTAAAAAACGATTTTTGTGGAATAAAATAATATCATGATACACAATGTATATTACATTTTGTACTAGTAATACAGTCAAACCTGCTTTAGTGGCCACCTCTATTGAGCAATAACTTGTATTATGTGACCTTAATTTTAATTTATTAGAAATCAATCAATCAGAAACAAGAATTGCCTATGGTGGCCATGTTTGTTAATGGATCGAGACGAAATGAGCAATCTTTATAGAGGACCTTCCATAGATACTTCCTACCAAGTTTCGGTTCATTTGGCCAAGTGGTTTCAGAGGAGAAGATTTTTAAAAATCAGCCAATCAGAAACAAGAATTGCCTATGGTGGCCATATTTGTTAATGGATCGGGACAAAATGAGCAATCTTTAGAGAGGACCTTCCATAGATGCTTCCTACCAAGTTTCACTTCATTTGGATGAGGGGTTTCAGAGGAGAAGATTAATAGGTTCTTACACGAGTCCCTATTGAAGATCTGGGATTTCTTCCACAAGTGTGAGAAATTCCATCTTTTCACGAGTGGAGTGTAGAGGAACGAGTGGAAAGACGCTGAATTTCTCTCACGAGTGGAAGAAATCCCAGATCTTCAATAAGGACGAGTGCAAGTACCTGTTTCTTCCGTTTCAACTTAAAAACAAAGCATGTCGATTTCATTCATTCATTCGCATGTCAATCTCATGTTTACTACACAAAATATTACAACGCCACGTGCAATGCAGTAAATACACACTTGTTTAAAACCACATTAAATCTATTAGGGGAAATCAGTTAAAATTCAGGTAAAATTGATATTTGAAGCTTTTTTAGATCTACTAAGACGACAATTTATATTACTACAGCAGTCGTAGAAGCGGACTCCATTGATTATACTCAGCCGATTTGATTGGCTGACAATGCCATGTAAGACAAGGTCACGCGCAGCTGTCTTTATGGCTTGTCTTACATAGAAAATGCATCAAAACGGAAGAATAAAATGTGAAAAGTTAACGGACGCCGAACGCCAAGTGATGGCAAAAGCTCACATTGCCTTTGGCAAGGTGAGCTAATAAAAAAAACCAGGTTCTTTCAAAAATATATTTAATAATAAAAAATATTAAATTTGTCGTTCTTAGAAATATTTATTTCTACAAAAAATCATAGTATGAAGGTTCTTTCAAAATTATATTTAACAATAAACAAATATTTAATTTTCGGCTCTTTGAAATCTTAATTCTTTAAAAAAAATCATTGTACATGTATATTTTTTTTCTTGTATATATAAACTCCATTAAGGATAAATATAGTCTATAAACTAAGAAATAAAAATTCCTTGTCATCATCACGTCTCCCTGGGTTAAGAATTTGTATTGTGGTAAAATGTTTTTAAATAGCACTGGATTATAGTATGAATGGAATCCTTGTAAAACTATGTCTATTACCGCTATGTGAATAAGGGTAATGTGTTTATACTAAAACTCAATGAGTAGAAAGTCCAAATAATATTCAGTTTACATTCAAAAACTTTAATTTGTAAAATGTTATATAAAATATACTACATTTTTGTACATCAATATTTCATATAATGTTTAAAACTTTATTTCTGTTAAATATCTAGCACATAATGTAAAAAATATGTATAAATCAAACTATCCAACAAATGAAGTAATACATTAATGTAAGATGAAAAATAACGATTAGTCCTTTACTTAGATTAGGGTTTCAACTTTACAGACAGTAAATCAACTACATGTACCATACGATCATGACGACCACGATGGCCCCACTTTAGACAGAATTTGCCCATATATGGATATATTATGTGCCCAACACTACTAGCCCTAAGATGCTGCCTAGTAAAAATAGGTTTGGGCTACTGAAAAATTGCATAAAATTTGCTTAATCCACCAGAAAAAAAATCTTCTAAAATGCCTTTCGGGCCAGCTAGTTTGTCAAAAATATTTTTGGCACAAACTGTGGATGTACCGGTATATGGATAAAATATTTTCACATTTCATCACTTGTTAGCATTCCTTTTCACTTAACCACCGCATACATGTAGATATACAAAATAAATTTCGAAATTTGGTTTTCTTTTCTGATTTTCCAAATTGTAAAAGTTCTGACACATCTAGAAAACTGGATTACAGATCAACTAACAATTTTCAAGGGAAAAGACCAAAGAAGAAATCTACAATATTCAATCCATTTTACTACCTTACTTGTATGCTTAAACACCACCAAAATAAATCTGTGTTTCAAACTAACATTTTTGAAAACTAGATGTGTCGGAACGACACGAATGTCTCCGCTGTGAATATTAAGGAGGCTCGCAAATGTTTCACCCTTTTTTAATTCCCTCAGTAATAGGCTAAGAATAACAAACTATTGTTTAAGATCAGTATCCTCAAGCCTCCTTAAATTCACATAGTCATAGTGAAATAAAGTGGTGACAACTAAATATTCGGCCAAATTTCAAAGCCCAATGGCTGTAAATTGGCCAAAAATCATTCAACCAGAACGAATTTCACAGTTGATCTGTAACTTATGATTATACACTCTAAAATAAAAATCAAGTCAATATCTCAAATCAAAGTGAAATAAAGTGGTGACAACTAAATATTTGGCCAAATTTCAGTCCAAGGACCATAACTCGACCAAAAATCATTGGACCGGAACGAAACATACACTTGATCTGTAACTTATCATTATACACCCACATACCAAATATCAAGTCAATATCTCAAATCATAGTGAAATAAAATTGTGACAACTAAATATTTGGCCAAATTTCAAAGTCCAAGGGCCATAACTCGGCCAAAAATCATTGGACCGGAACGAAATGTAAACTTGATATGTAACTCATCATTACAGTCTGTAATACAGACTCATATACCAAAAATCAAGTCAATATCTCCAAGCATAGAGAAAAAAAAGTGGTGACAACTAAATATTTGGCCAAATTTCAAAGTCCAAGGACCAAGGGCCATAACACTATATGTCCCGGCCACTTAGTGGCGGGGACATAAAAAAGGAGGTAGGTAGGTACATTTGATTTTGTAGGCAAAACTATTTCATCTTTTTTTTTTTACCTATAGGGTAGTTCACCCATAAGTCGGACACCTTTCATTATTCGACAGTAAGAATCACAGACTTTATGGTAAATATGACAAGACCATTCGGAAATCCTTGACTGCTACTTAGATAGCAAGAAAAACACCCAAAATTCTTACGAAACCTCTTTTTAGTGTTCTTTTAAGCTTTTTAAACAAATTTCTCAATTTCATCCCTGAAACGGACACAATTTCGCCATTAACTCAAACGCATCAAAATATATGACAATAAAACGAATCTAACATATCTTTATTTGTATTAAATTGGCGTATGTTTTGAATCGAACATTAAACATTAATTTAAACCTATTTTATATTGTTTTGTTCAATAATGTAGCGATTAGGATAAAATAACCAAGACCGGTCAATGCATCCTTATGTGGGACATGGTGTTGGGAGTCAAAGGCATAATTTATGCTCCAAATCTCGTCCCTTTTCAAGAGCACTGTAAATCATGGAGACGTTTACTGATGACAGATGACATTACATTTAGATTTAGTTACTAGTGGAGCAGGAACTGCTGACCCTTCCGGAGCACCTGAGTTCACCCCAGGTTTTTAGTGGGGTTCCTGTTACTCAATCTTTAGTTTTATGTTTATGTGTATGTTTTGTAGATCGTTTGTCCTTTTTCTTTTGGCTATTGTGTTATCTGTTCTTCGATATACAGATTCTGATTACCTCCCTTTGGTATCTTCAAACTCTTCTTACATCTGTCATAACTTTATCTTTTGAATGCAAAATAATTAAACATTCGGAAATAATTTGAACTAGCCAGCAATTGCAAAGATGTGTGACATTAGGGGTATGTCTGACTTAGAGCCTTAGAGGTGAACTATTCTATAGGCCAAGGATCTAACTTTAACAGTGTTTGTCAATAAACTGCCAATAAAACTTATGGGCAAGCACTAAAAATTAGGAAATGTAAGGTTAACGGAAACACAGGTATTTTTCTTAAATGTCTAATAAGGATATATTTGAAGTCAATCACGGCGTGTGCATTGCATTACTGATATAATCAACTAGTCTAGAATTACTACATAATCCTATTAACCTAGGATCAGCTTATGATAATCTTAAGCCACAATCTGAATCAAGTACATTTAATCAATTTTTCCATTTTTCATTTTTAAAATTCATGAAGACAATATTACTTAATGGTTATTGGTTATGGTATTTAATGCCACTTTCAACGATATTTCATTTATATCAGAAAAATTGAAGGAAAAAAATAACCCCACCTCCTCTTCCCCTTAAAAGTTAAAGGGCCATTCCTTATTTGATGGCATAGACATGTCAGAGCAAAAATAACACTTCTGTCTGACCTTCTTTACAACAAATCTATAGACAGAACCAAAACCAGATCATGGACTACTTGTAAACTAGCAGTTCAGAGGTCAACCAGTTCAAACACAGGTTACAAAGTCAAAATTCAAGTTCTGCTGTGAAAGCATTTTTTCTGTTCACTTTCACTTCTTCTTTTTCCCCATTATTTTTTTTCTACTTGCTAATTTTTTTAATCAAAAGTCACAAAGATATATTTTCTTATCAATTTAATCAATTAAATAGTTGGCATACATGTGAAAGACATAGAAAAACATATACTTAAATGTTTATAATATGTGTATTGTTCCATAACTGGCCACCAGTGTATATGTTTATATATAATAATGTCAATACAAAAAAAATGTACTAGCATAATAATCCATGTGTAAAATATTGATAAATGTTATAAGCTTTAATAATAATATATTTACACAAAAAATCTTTTATTTTACAACAAAAGACGAGAAATTCATGTCCGTTAAGAAGACGGAAACATACAATAATTACTAATGTGACTTGGAAATAATAAATTAATATACAAAATGTACATATATACTTTCTAAGGATTTAAGTCTATGATAAAACAGCACTACTGATTTTAATCAATAAAAGGAATATGTAAAATATATAATACATGTAGCAAAAAAATATTCTTTAATTTGATTAAAATCATGTCAAGATTTAGTGTATTGATACAGTAAGAAAATTTTGAAGACACCAAAGGGGTAATCAGAAGGCAATAAATCAAAGGACAGACAAAATAATGGACAAAATAAAAAGGACAAACAACAAGCAGCAAAACATTACACATAAAACTAAATCTTGAGTAACATGAAGCCCACTAAAAACCAGGGGTGAACTCTGATGCTCCAGAAGGGTTATAATTAGCAGCTTAAAATTACGGTTTATAGAAACTTTAATTTCGTTCATTAGAGGTTTTGTTTATTGTTTATATATGCCCGGCTTAAGATAAAACTATTTGTATGTATTTTTCGTAAACAAACAACAATGGCACCATTTTGGTAAGGGGTTGCAATGCGGTACTGTGCTACGGGAAATGTTGACCAAACTATTTGTCCGAAGCTACTTTCAACAAAACGAACTTTTGATTGATTTTTTCTCATTTCTGTGACATAAAATCAGAGTTCTCATATCAAATATGTTAATATATGCGAAGATTACAATTCAAAATTCATTGAATTGCACGTAGACGCTTCAGATATTTATCCATCCAGCATTGGTATTTTATACTCGACACTGGGTTAATATTACGATCTATCGAACTGTTTATTTACATACAGACATGTGTTTACAAACGTTAACACATATCCAATTAAAAAATTAACTTTGAACTACAGTAGCTTTCCTCCATTGTTGCAATCTGATTTGAGGTCTGGCAAATAATAATTACAGCCTTTACTTTCTTCAGTTTTTGACTACATGTATCATTGGCAATTTACGTTTGTGCTATATTTTCATTCCACAGACACTTGTTTCATTCAAAAAATATATGCCCCCTCCTCTTCCTTACTTCAAGGTAAACATCCACCCTTTTCCCCTTCCCCACTTCGCCTCAATATTTTTCGCTTATTTGTGATCCTTTCGCTGACCCAATTATATCGTTACACTCCCGAGATATTTCTCTTTTCGACTGCCACATTTAAATATATCTACCAGGCCCCCCTCAGACAAATTGGACAAAAATAGTGAGCGAATGTGGCTTATTACAAATTTCAGTCAATGAAATGGATACAACCACTTCTGGTCCGGTTTAAATTGATTTAGAAAATTTAAAAAAAGTGCTTTAAAAATTAAATGTCAGTAATTTCGAGTTGAACATATTTTTATAATCTGCATTGGAACAATTATCTGTATTTTAAAGGCTTACTTTACATTTGAGAGGAGATGATCATGTGGCATTGTTACACATGGCCGGTCTAGAGAATTCCGAATGCATATGAAAAATCCAGCGAAGTGGGGAAGGGGAAAAGGGTAGATGTTTACCTTGAAGTAAGGAAGAGGTGGGGACATAAATATTTTGAATGAAACAAGTGCCTGTGTTTCATTCCCTATTATAGCTACTGTACTGTACTCCTATATATAGTTGGACCATTGAGCAAATTGACAGAGACATCGTTCTTCTGCTGAAGATCACACAAATATGAGTTATTACAATTTGTGTGGTATTGGATCACAACACAGTAATATTTCAAAAGGAAAAGGGGGTGGGGGTACATATAAAAATCACTGGTAATATCGTATGCAAGACTCCAATAGTCAAGGTAGACAGAAATAAAAATGTGACATTGAATAGATGTCATTAAGGTAGTTAGGAATAAAAAAAACCCAGAACAAATCAGTTCAGACAGCTTTTTAACTATTTACTAAATTTGGGCAGGGTAACATCAGGGGGGTCGCGAAACAATGTTTCGATTAATCGCAATTAACTTCTCCCAGAAGTCTCGCCACTTCTCCCTCTAATTTGAAAGTAGTGGGAGCCCTGTGAAATGTGTTTGTCAAAATGAAATGTGCCTATATTAATCTCAATAATAATTCTATGATTCTGTATCATACAGTGAGACCTGCCAAAACTGAACCTTCTTAGGGCCAACTTTTGCATTCAGAATAGACAGGCATTCGGTTTTTACAGGTTAAATTAGCAAACTTTCCTACATTCACCCGGGGACGTTATTTCAAGTTTGGTTTATACAGATTAAATGAACAAAGTTCTCCATTTGGACTTATTTCAAGTTTGGTTTATACAGGATTTCTATTTATTCAGGGTTCGGTTTAGAGACAGGGTTAATTGTATATACAAATACAAATGTAGGTACATATATATGGACTACAGGTAAGTTGTTGAACGTACTAGATTGAAGGGAGTCAGAGGTTGTCCGATGAACTTTTAAACTTGAACTTTACATTATACCTTAATTGTATTTAGGCCTACATGAAATTAGAGACACTGTTACAGTCATTACAGTCATCATTGGGACAAAGAAAAAGTGGTCTTTTAAGACAGGTGACCTCTTAAAACAGGTTCAATTCAAATCAAATTTTCTATGACAGGACAAGACAAAGGTGACCTTTTAATACAGGTGACTGCTTAATAAAAGAGGTGATGCATGGACTGTATCATGTTTTCAAACTTATTTTGGTATAAAAATAATATTGAGCCATAAAGTATTGATAGAAGCCTAAGGTAGAGGATTTATTTTTCATCAACAGATCTTTTACAATAGCTGTAAGGGCCTTTCATGATCGTATGGTAGTTGGATGTACATGTACAATCAGTGTCTATCACCACTAAAGTTGTGAGTTCAGATCCTGTTCATGGTGAGATGTACTCAATACAACATTATGTGATAAAGTTTGTCAGTGACTTGCGACAGGTCTGTGGTTTTCTCCGGGTACTCCAGTTTCCTCCACCAATAAAACTAATAGCCACGATATAACTGAAATATTGTTGAAATTGGCTTTAAACACCATAAAGCAAGCAACCAACCAACAATGGCTATGCTATAGCTAGCAGATAAATGTCTTACCTCCATCATCAGATCTAGTATCATTTTGACCATTAGGTGTTGATGGTATTACAGAATCTCTTACAATGGCTATGCTATAGCTAGCAGATAAATGTCTTACCTCCATCATCAGATCTAGTATCATTTTGACCATTAAGTGTTGATGGTATTACAGAATCTCTTACAATGGCTATGCTATAGCTAGCAGATAAATGTCTTACCTCCATCATCAGATCTAGTATCATTTTGACCATTAGGTGTTGATGGTATTACAGAATCTCTTACTATGGCTGTACTAGCAGCTAAATGAGCTTCGGCTTGTTGAAGAAACTGAATAATCAGTTGGCATGGCGATGGGTCTACAATATAATACAGTATCTAACTTAAATCTCAAAACTATCTTCTATTTTGTAACTATAACATTAAACAAATTCTACATAAACAAAAACGTAATAATGAAAACACCTATACTAATTTACCAAATGCTAAAAAAGTTAATTATCAAAGTCATTGGAGCGTTTTCCTTAAGGGGGGTTACAAATATGGTGAAATCTTTAAGAATATCATTAAAATTGAACAGGTAAAAAAAAATGGGGGGGGGGGGGGGTCACGAGAGACTTACCCCGAGAAAATGTTTGAAAGTTAGATGCAAAATCCTGCATTCTGACACATTTCTGGTGTTACAATCCAGAGTCAAAATTGTGTCCTGAAAATGATGTTTTTCTCTCTTTTCCAGGTGAAAAAAAAATCAGAATTCATCATTACATATTTTTATATATTACCAATAATTTTCACATAGACTGTTATCATTTGTTTCAGGATTATTTAAAACAAGATACAGAAGTATCAAACATGTTTTGAACAAGTCATCATGAATGAGGTGAAGACATGAAAATGACATGAAATTATATATTTTACAGTTTGTGTTGATAGGGTGCTGTTCAACTAATTTTTGAGAAAAAGTCCTTCTCTTGTATTGAAAATTAATAAATGTTGTCCTGTATGTAATAACATAAATATTCATTGAGGATTAATAGTATTTACCAGATACAAATTCAAAACTAAAATCAAAGCTTTTTTATTTAAACTTAAAGACAATGCATAATACAAATAACATACATGTACATGTAAGCTCTCAAGAGCAAAATAACAAGGGGTCTAACCGTCTTATAAAGTTTAACCTCCCATACAAGAAGTGAAAGATTGGAGACAACACATATTTTTGAGATTTACACTTTTTGTTGGTTTATATATATCATTTATTCATCAACATAGGCAAAGTGCACATCCGTCCACAGCTCAGACACATTGATTCAGACATGATATTGCATGCAATGAAAACTACTTAAAGCAAACGAAGATTACCGCAACTATTTGACTCTAATCTTTCTTGTTTCTTGATAGGGCCAAAAAAAAAATATGTGTGTTTACTGTCACATGTCAAAAAAATCTAGGGTCGGTCGGTCGGGATTATTATTATTTTTTTTAATTTATTATCGGCAAAACCGGAAATAGTCGTTCCCGGTTCCGGAATCCGATTCCGGTATTTCATTTTCGAAATTTCCAGTAAGCCATCATTTATTGATGCTGTTTTATGACGAATTACCTTCTTCACTCTCAATTTCGACAAAAAGCTAGCAGTAGAATAAATAAAACATTGCTGCTGGTTAAACAACAAGAATGGTTATCTGAATTCCGTGTAAAAATTCATAGGTTCGCTAGCAAAAATTAGAGTCGGTGGGGTGACCGTAAAAACACATTTTTTTTTGGCCTAGAGTTGGCTCAAAAAAGTATGTTATTGTTCATTTCATTGTGCATTAGCCTGTGCACCATGGCATGATATAGCGATGTAATAAAATTGCATTTGAGGAAGGGAAAGTCGTCTGTATCTTAAACCACTTCAATGACACGGAATATTTGACCAATGAAAATGTGAGAAATTTAAATAAACCAAGAAGCAAAATATAGCGATGTTTATTTATAAATAGCGGAATTTCAATTCACCTGTATAAAGTGGATTCTTGTGCAATAAAAATTAATTATGAAAAACAAAATCTGAAAAGGCAATTCGAACCGACCTAAATTCTTGCTGAGGCAGACATTTTGGCCGATAACCGGTTCTAAACGAAAAAACTGTACAAGTATTTATTGATTTTGATCATTTTTAAACAAGTAGCATGATAATAGAATTGTTGCCGACATTGATTTGATTAATTTGGCAATAATATTAATTGATGCATTAAAAAAAAAGAGATTTCAGAAAATGAGTCATTTCACATTTGTATAACTTTTTAGATCTAAACATTGTTGAAAGACAAAAGACACCAGCACCACATATACTTTCTGTCCACCATACAAACAATTAAATAAAAATGCAATTGAATTGTAGATATCTCTGTATTCAATGATAAATCACATTTACATATCAAGAGCTGTGTTGCACATTGGGTTAATCACATGGATGCCAGACAACTCGACCCGCAGACAACTCGGACCATAAGCGAGGACAAGTCGGCCCGTAAGCGAGGACTAGTCGGCCCGTATGTTATGACAATTCAGACCGTATTATTGTTTAATAATATTGTTCAATATTTATATGTGTATAATTATTGATTTATATAAAAGACAATTATTATCTTTCAGTGAAAATGAATTATTTATTAAATGATAATATTACTTGTGACCAAAAATGTGATTAGGACGTGATTTTGTTCTAATAACATGATCTATTATGTACCATTTACAGGAATAACATTAATATCAAAAATAAAAAATAAATAATTTAAGAAAAAATGATTTAGAGCTTATAAATTATGTTATTACATAAGGCTCTATTTGACTGTTTTTCTATTGGCCAGAAGCAATATATGTGACATTCCATTTTCTAACATATTGATTAGCAAAAAGCAATTCCTATGCAATAATAATAGGTTATTATACAGTGCTATGTACAATATGGAAAGATATTGTACGAGTCTGTATTGTATTGAAAACCCGTATTGGACGAGATGCCTGTTCCGGCGTCTCGTCCAATACGGGTTTTCAATACAATACAGACTCGTACAATATCTTTCCATATTCATGATATTGTACATAGCACTGTATAATAACCTATTTATTATACAGCTGAAATGATCAATACTATAACAACAATTTTATGTTATATTGTAATCTCATCACCGCTTGTACAAAAAAATTTCGGAAAAAATACTTAAGACAACCATCTATTGACTTTGACTTTTGTAATGTATCGTCATCCTGTGACGTTGTTTACAGGGGACGCTGATTGACACAAGCTGGTTACTGATTTATTTTACGATTTTGTGAGCATTTTACTTGTTTGAATAGCTAAATTGCAAAATGTCATCAAATTGGAAAATATCAGTAACTTAATTACATCACCGTCTAGTTATCAATGTAGGAAAACAACTTAAGCAAGGTTAGTGCATTTTGTTATTCTTGGCCAACACACATCAATGGAATGTATGTGTGCGTATTGGGGATCCCCAAAGGTAAATTTTCAAAACAAATGAAAAAAAAAATACTTAGTTACAGAATTATAAGGATTAAACACATTTTTTCCGGAGTTTATTGATATAACCTGGACCAAGTCACTCACAAACTTACATAAAAGTCCGAAGGGCGTTTATATAAAGTTTGTGAGTGCATCGGCACACATGCATGAACTTTTGAAAAGAAGCGTTTAATACTTATAATTCTTAAATTCAATATTGTAGATAGTATTATTCTTCAATATCCCTGGTCTAAAAATCGCGCAAATTAAAATTCTGCGAAATGTTGTTGATGACTTTGGAACATTAACAACATGACGTCATATGAAGACTTCCAGTTTAAAACGTAAAGATCAGGCATCATTTGGCTTCATTTGGCTTCGTGTATGCTTCAATTTTAATAAGATTTAACTAAAATAAGTTTACAAGGTAGGCATTTTAATTATTTTTGTATATTGTTGTAAATATGACATGTAGAATTTCACGTTTTCAAGATGGTGGATCCTCGTAGTTACGGCTTGCAGATTGAAAAGTTCATCGAGTTATGAACTAATAAAAAAAAATAGGTGAGTGTCCTTGTCCAATCAAAAGGCAAGGAAACGATATACTTTAATTCTATAAGAATTATCATTGAATGTTCCACCATTTATACAAGCTCCAGTAAACAGATGACAAAAATCAAGGAGTTACTTCCCTTACAATACGAAAAAAATACGGATTTATCGGGACGTCCAATACAGAAAAAATACGGCCTCCGGTTGTACAATACGGAAAAATAATGTACGGTCACATGTCTTAAATGGGTGTTTTTGATTGGATTAAAATTATAGTTGTATATCATATTTCACTCTCGTGCAAAATCAATGAATGAAATTACGTGGCACGAGTGCAATATGGTTTTTTAATGCACAGAAATTGCTTTTTGCTCATCAATGTTAGAAAACTTCATAAAATTTCAAAATTATAAAATTAAAAAGAAAATAAATAAAGTTCAAAAAAAAATATCAAAATTTCATTTTTTTTTTTAAATTCAAAATTTTCAGAAAATTTCAAAACTTTCATAAGATTTCAAAAAAATTCAAAATGATAAAATTTTCAAAAAATTTAAAAATTAGAGTAAAATAGAGCCTTACGTAATAAAACAATTAATACACTTGAACTTGATCAATATGAGGTTTTATGGAGCAGAGTGCAACAATATTGAACTCGGCTTTGCCTAGTTCAATATTGTTGTACTCTGCTCCATAAAACCTCATATTGATCTCGTTGAAATGCAGTAATTGTATAAAATTTCATATTTATAGCATTATGTATTATTTTTGTTTGTATAAGCTTCATGGTTGTTGCAAATGGGTGTCATTAAACAAAACATAAATTAAAAAAATTATATCTTAAAGATGACAATATGTAATATCAAGTTGTCTTTGATAAATATAAAAAATAAAAAAAATTAAACTGTTAACAGGATTTTGTCAAAATTGGGTTTTGTTGTCCTTTAATTCAAAGTTTAATTTTTTATACATTGTATTTTCGCGACTACATAATTTCTTTTAAATACATGCCTGTCAAATTATTTTTAGTTGCTGAAGTATTAAGATATTTTAAGATATTTTTAATTATTTATTTAAAATTCGGTTCATTAATTTTCTAATTTTATTTTTGTTTTAAAAATCATTTTATCCACAACTAGGATTTTTTGTTGGAAAGTTCCATCGAACAGATCATCAGTTGAACCACTAGTTATTGTCATTATTATTAACTCATAAATTTTTTATTACCAATTTAATACACACCTACTAATGGGGTATATTTGTTGACAAATAGCAATGACCAGATGGCCACTATTGCTCAATTATACCAGGGAATTATAACAATTCCCTGATTATACACAGACAGGAAACAAAAAAATTCAAAAGAAGTCATACCACACTTTTGACATTTTAAAGATTTCTCAAGTTTTCCATATTGCAATTGCAAACTGAGACCATAAATTACTGAAATGAAATATGGTTTTGGTTGATTGTATAGGGATTTTTTTTTATGTTTCCCAATACTTTTGACAGATGACTGTTACTCTTTATGATTTCCGTCAATTTTATTAAAAAAAATCAGTAAGACAACAATAATTATTGATGGTCCGAGTTGTCTTAACATACGGGCCGACTTGTCTGGTACCCAATCACATGTAGCCTATAACAAATTTTTAATTGTAAAATTAAAATAGCCTTTTCAACCAAGTACATATGATCAAATTTTGCCAAAAAATTACCTGTTCTATTCAGATTCTAGCTGAAACAAAAAGCAGCCCAATTGTAGCTGGAACATCTTGTAATAAAATATATTATACTGTACATTTCTGTTACAGTAAATATTCATGCCAATCATGGTAAATGTAATGATGAAGTTACCTGGGTTTTCTTGTTGTAAATGATTATCCAACCTATGTTCATCCAATAGGAATTCAAACCAAGATACACTTGACATAGACATGGGAGTCATAGGGTTACTTCTCACGCACTGGTCGTTTGGCATTAAAATGTCAGACTCGGACATCTTTCCAGTTTTTCTGCAATTTGAATTTTGAAACCGTTATTAACCGGTTTTTAAACAAATACAGTAACTGGAAGTAATGAGCTGGAATTAAATCACCATTGGCTTATGTTGATGAAAATATGCCATTTCATCAAATATTTTGATGCTGGCGAAAATTTTGACACTTAGGTCAGCTAAAATAATTCCAAAAGCATGATAGTTGTCCTGTTGACAAGCAATCAAGTTGTTCAATCAAGGGAGGCTATCAGTACATACTTCCGGAATTTTACTTTTGAATAAAGGAAAGATTTTAATTTACGACTGATCTCTAAATTGAAACGTCTGAATAATTCAGTATGAATACATGCGTTTGTAGTTTTATTTTTGCTAACTTCACGCGATTTAATTGCATTACACATTACGGTAGTTCACTGTTTCCTCGCATCGCCTTTTTTTTTGTAAATGCTACGTATACCACAGTTTCATAGTCTTGCATTCGTCATTTTTAGTGGATGGTTCAAATTATCAAATGGGCGTAAAATAAAGTAAAGCAATAGGAATAACTTGTATTGCCAGCATATATATATATATACTACAAATAACATGAATTTTATAAAGCAAATATCAATCATATATCACAACAAATCATTTAAAAATAACAATTCTTTTTTGGCAAAAAGTCCGCCTATTACAATAATAAGTGTTTAAAACTGTGCTTTCAAAAATATTCATTAAAAGTGGTGGGAGGGTGGGATCTTTTAACACCTCTCTCATCAAACAGTTATCAAAAGTTAAAGTCAAATCTTTAGTGTCAAATTAAATAAGAATTTGTTACAATAGAAATTAACATATATATTTATCTAACCAATGTAAAGAATTACTCTTAATTGGTGAGTAATATTATATCCAGATAAAGCTACTTTTACCTAGTTTAAACCAGTCGAATAGCTGAAGTGTGAAATTCACAATTTTCCTTCATTTACTAATTAAATAATTTTTGAGACAAAATTAACCCAATAGATCACGCGCATGTGATCCGTAATTAGGAGTCCACAGAGACATATCAGTAAATTTGTTAATTTACATATAAGATGGCGACACTAGAACGTCTGGAAGTTTCATATGATCTATATAGATCATTCCTTATTGCATGCATGTTTTTTTCTTCTCAAACTGGAAATGATACATTCAATGAAGCTAAATTAAATGAAATAAAAATTAATGACTACTATGAAGTGTTCGAGGTATCTGGACAAATTGAAATTCCGAGGAAGCGAAGCCTTATTTTTCTTTTAGAATCTATGTCAAAATGTCCGAAATACATGATTAGTGGTAGAGTTTGACACAAAATTTAACAATGAATGACATTTGCAAAAATCAATTTGGATTCCTCAATCATAGATGTAATTCTATTGACTATTTCTATATTTCTAGCTTCTAAACTCGAGATTCACGTATTAAATACAAAATGATAATTTTTGCATGAACTCGACTTCAAACGTTACAAAACAACAACAAAAATTCTTGGTGACTTGTGTCAGATCAGTGGTTTTTCCCAGGTACTGCGGTGTCCTCCACCAATATAACTGACTGGAATATTGCTGAAAGTGGCGTTAAACACAGTAAACCTAATCCAAATACAGAAGAGTTTTGGCACTAGGCGACAGTTGCATGAAATTAATAGGAAGGAGCTGATCGTAACATGAGGCAGAGAATGCATTAAACAAATGACAACGAATGTTTGATAACTAAGGGCATTCTAATAAAAAGCGTTCGAAGTCATCAGCACTGTATGTTTTGCATATACGACACAATAGTTCTCGGGCACTAACCGATCTACTTGTGAATTCGAAACATATACCTTTGGAGAGGGATTGACTTAGCTCTCGCAAGTTGCTTTACCGGTATCAATATTGTATATGCATACTGACTTTTGAACTTTTAATAAAGTAAAAAAAAACAACAACAGCAAACAAACAAACAAACAAACAACATACACCTTCGTCGAGGAAAATGTAAACATCTGTACACCCAGGTAGTTAGTTGTTCATGATATCTGTACACCTATTTAGTTGTTCGTTGTATCTGTACACTTAGGTAGTTGTTCATGGTATCTGTACACTTAGGTAGTTGTTCATGGTATCTGTACACTTAGGTAGTTGTTCATGGCATCTGTACACTTAGGTAGTTGTTCATGGCATTTGTACATCTATGTAGTTGTTCGTGATATCTGTACACCTAGGTAGTTGTTCGTGATATCTGTACACCTAGGTAGTTGTTCGTGGTATCTGTACACTTAGGTAGTTGTTCATGGTATTTGTACACTTAGGTAGTTGTTCATGGTATCTGTACACTTAGGTAGTTGTTCATGGCATTTGTACATCTATGTAGTTGTTCGTGATATCTGTACACCTAGGTAGTTGTTCATGGTATCTGTACACTTAGGTAGTTGTTCATGGTATTTGTACACTTAGGTAGTTGTTCGTGGTATCTGTACACTTAGGTAGTTGTTCATGGTATCTGTACACTTAGGTCGTTGTTCGTGGTATCTGTACACTTAGGTAGTTGTTCATGGTATCTGTACATCTATGTAGTTTTTAATGATATCTGTACACTTAGGTAGTTGTTCGTGGTATCTGTACATTTATGTAGTTTTTCATGGTATCTGTACATCTATGTAGTTTTTAATGATATCTGTACACTTAGGTAGTTGTTCGTGGTATCTGTACACTTAGGTAGTTGTTCATGGTATCTGTACACTTAGGTAGTTGTTCATGGTATCTGTACACTTAGGTAGTTGTTCATGGTATCTGTACACTTAGGTAGTTGTTCATGGTATCTGTATCATATCGGGAAATTTGTGGAATTGGAATTTTTGTGATTATATTCACCAATGATATTTAATTATCGTTCGAATACTCTTTGTCTTCCCGGTACAATTTAATTAGAATTTGATCTCTACACCTGCTCAACTCTTTTTTCTTTGTCGCTCTCACACAGCGACAAAGAAAAAATGGCAAGTAAAGAGCTTATTATTATAATTAGATTGTTTGAGGCAGTGGTTTCCGGTACTTCAAAGATAAATTTCGTTTGTTTTAGATGATGTAATGGTTAGCGTGCTTGCCCCGAGTGTGGTAGATCGCAGGTTCGAGCCCTGGTCGGGTCAAACCAAAGACTATAAAATTGGTATTTGTTGCTTCAGTGCTAAGGACACATCATTGATGAAAAAGAGCGAAGACTGGTTAGCTCGGAATCAGGAAAATGTGTCTGAGTGCGGCGACATGTCTATCCGCGGACTGTTGTTTCAGTGAGCTAGCACTATATGGGTTATTCTCCTACAACTTTTCAAAATACCGAGTTGTGTCTATATGAAAGGGAAATTTGTCATAAGCGCTCATTTGCTACAGTTCGTTTAATTAATCATTCTTGAGACAGAATTAAGTGTTTGGCAAGCTCTTTTATCAAAAATATATATTTTCTACGTCTTTTACTCCCGTGGGGTGTAAATATTTGTCTTTACCGTTACAATCCCGTAAACGCACATTTTCTGACTTTTTCTTCAACATAAACCATACAACCGATATGAATATAAACGAATAAATTGTTCTGTTAATATATGTAGAGTTACTTATATAATTTTTCTTATATCTACGGAGTATTTAAAAGGTTTGTGTGTCATAATTTCACAGTTGAGATCCGGGATGTATATATTTTTGCTATATTCTTTAACTAGTGCTCAATGGTAAAAAATAACTGAACTGGGTTATAGATGTGCTACTACAACATCATTTAAGGTTATATATGTTGTATAATTACAAAGATAATATACACAAAACATTTTTGAAATCGTGTCGGAAAGGAATATTTGTGACGGTAAAGAAAACGTGTGTGACGGTAAACACATTTTGGTTTATGATAACAACTACCAACATAAATCAAAAGCACGAGGTTGAATATAACACCTTTAACCGTGCTCAAAAACATTCCTGATGCTAAGTAAAAGTGATTAAAAGTATGTGGTTGTCTTTACCGTCACGATTGTAATATGAAATTGTGACGGTATAAAGACTGTTACGGTAGAGACAATTCCGCATTTCGGTATTGATTCCGTGTATTACAGAAAATATTTCTATAGGTGAAATATGTGCATTGCTATCTGGAACAACGTTTTATCTCTATATGACGTTTAAAATGTTGTAGCAGGTGAACAGAGGAACTTCTATTATGTTTGGTAAAGACATTGAATAAAGGTACTATTGCATTTTAATGGAGATACTGGTTTGTTTCTTTGAATCCTGCTGACAGTCGATCCACGATACTGTTTCTTTACATCGATGAAGTAGAAAGGAAAGCACAAACGTGACTACGATCTCTGAGTCACATGTATATTAGACGTTCTGCAACGTTAAATTTCGTGATGGTAAAGACAGAAATTCATAGGACACACATTTCAGAGTAAATATATATCAATCTTTAAGCATATTATTATTTAATGTTTACTGGTATGATTAAACCTTTAAAACATAAAGAAACACAATTTTTGAAGGTTTAATTCTTATTTTCTATAATCACCCCTGCTATGGGACATTACCGTCACGTGTATTATTCTATATGTGACGGTATAAAAGAGAATTTGTAGATCCATTATTCGCCTGATCCCTCAATGTATTTTTAAAATCTTTTAATGAAATAAATACAATTTAACATGAACAAACGACATATCAACTTTTATTGTAATTTAAGTTTGTTGTTTTTCTGTAATATTAATGGGACACAATTGCAGTTTTTACCATCACTATTGTAAAATTTGTCAGAGAATGATCCATATAAAGAGATCAACTAAGCATGTTGGTGTAGTACAAAGCGGACCTCATCATCATCTCATTGAAAATTAACTTGTTCTCGGCATGATATAGCTAAAAAAAATAGCTGAGTTGGAGTTAAACAACAATCACTCACTCAATTGAAATTCCAAAGTTTGTCCCCTCAAGCTAAACAAATTTGATTATGGACAAATTCCATGGCATAACTGAGTACAGAGAGTTCCAATCGTTTGTCCGAGTATGAATTTGCTTAGTAAGTAAGTAAGCCTGATTGAAAGTCGGTATATATATACACTGAACTCGACATGTTTAGTGCACGGTTGATTTCGATTCGCATGTGGTTTCTCCGCATTAAAATGATCAATAAGTTATTTCATACATTAGACCGAACTGATTCATTTTGTTGATTTTAGATAGGACTAACGGATACAGTTCGAACTATTCCAAGGCGAACACTTGATTACGGCGAATTACGGATCGATATGGTACCAGAATCCACTTTCAACCGATTGTTATCCACCCCGGTAGAGGTAAATATTTTGGTAAGTATTTTGTCGAGGTATAAATCGAAATTGTCCTATCATGTAATCATATTAACTAGTTCTCCTGCTCTAAACACGAGATGACACATCCGAATGAATAACAATAATAATAATAGATATAACTAATTAACTAATTCTTTATTTTTTTATTTATATATAGTATGTGATAAGTATTTAATATTATATATAATTATTTACTATATAATTGTGAGAAAATGCAATTAACAGATGGGGTGTGTCAGAAGTACCGTCCCTTGGTGTTTGTAGCAGGTTTACTGCTTGTTAAGGAATATGCAACAGATGTCAAGTTTCACACTGGATCTGAGATATAGGGGACAAACCAGAACATGATCCACTAAATAATGATAATTATATTTATATTTTTAGAAATATAAAAACCTTAAACTATGTCCTTTTTCTTTTGTGTGTATGTCTCATTTATCAATCATGAATGTTTGTATTGTTAATGATGCCTCATGTGGGCCCTATGATTAGGGGCCGACCATTTAACTTGAAAGGGGGGGTGGGGGGGGGTTATGGTTTTTTGCTTCGTTCAGAATTTTTTTTTCGGACAACACAAGAGTTAGAATATTTATTTTTTTTTGTCGCACGAAGCGCGAATTTTTTTTCCAGAATTTAACATTAGGTTATATAACAAAAACTCTGAATCACATTATTTTTTTTTCCTCCACCAAAATCAGAATATTTTGTTCAGCAACATTGGAAATAAATATTTTTTTAGAAAAAAGCGCGAATTTTTTTTCCAGAATTTAACATTAGGTTACATAATATTTTTTTCAGCAACATTGGGAATAAATATTTTTTTTAGAAAAAAGCGCGAATTTTTTTTCCAGAATTTAACATTAGGTTATATAATATTTTTTTCAGCAACATTGGGAATAAATATTTTTTTAGAAAAAAGCGCGAATTTTTTTTCCAGAATTTAACCTATAACAAAAACTCTGAATCAGATTATTTTTTTTTTCCTCCACCAAAATCAGAATATTTTTTTCAGCAACATTGGGAATAAATATTTTTTTAGAAAAAAAACCATAACCCCCCTTCAAGTTAAATGGTCGTTCCCTTAGGCAATACAACATATTCTATTCTATTAAAACATGCATATGCGTGGAGTTGTGAACATGTGGTTTCAATACCGTCCAAAATAATTAGGTTTCACTTATATAATCTTTAATATTATTGATTATTGTTTATTGCATTATTAACTTTATTTAATGTTTGATTGTTATGCACATATGGGCCGATAATTCGAAAATAAAAATCTTAGTCTTAATCTATCCTTTATCCTATACCATTTAGGACAAATAAAAATGGCGACTCCCAGTGAAGATAATAATATTGAAGATTTCTTAAAAACTGAGGCATATAGTCGTTCTGAACTCCCCTTTTCTGTCATACATAATTAGTGTAACATGCTATTTTTGTGTTTGTGCTTAAACAACTTTTCAATTAACGCAAAACACCCGTTTCACGTGAGTCAGAATTTAGCTTCTAACTTCTAACTTAGATTAGAATCTAAGACTAAATAATGACAGAAAAGAAGTCTAAAATAGTATTTTGAAATGCAAATTTCGTTATCAGAAACAGAATAATTCGGTCTAGTACGGGAGAGATCGGAAATAGCAATTTAATATTGTAGAATCATATATACTTACCTTTCTTATAAGATGACAAGGATACAGTACAGAAAGGGACATGCCGTGATCAATCACCGTGATAGTGGTCATGTCTAGGAGAGTGATGGGGATTAAAAATTTTAATTCATGTCGGTGATCAGGGGGCAATAAAACACCAGGTGTTAATCTTGTAATCAAGTGTGTCGTTTTACAGGTAAACTAGTCAGATAAGATGTACAGGTGAAATTACGTTTTTAAATCGCCTATTTTTTTTTCAGGTACTGTCTCCGATTCCCCTCAGAATTAAAAAAAAAACATTTTTATTTCTTTCCTCAAAATGTAAAACATCCTTGAACGTAATCCCGGGAATGAAATCCAGAGATCGAGAAAATAGCACGAGAACGGAGAGTTCATTTGAATTGATGAATAAAATGTAAATAATAAATGATTATTCAACTTCAATTCAGCGAAATCATGGGTTGTGCAAATATGTTTCAAATTTTTTTAACCTTGGCTGTGTATTGCGTATCTACACCTAGTATTTTATTGACACGTGTACACGTGACCTGGCTTGTGCACAAATGAAGTTGCATAAACACATGCGCGATATGCGTGATTTGTTACGTTTTAAAGCGTATTTCCAGTTCAACATTACATTTTAGTTCACTAATATTTTACGTTTTAAAGCGTATTTCCAGTTCAATATTACATTTTAGTTCACTAATATTTTTTATACGTTCAGTAATTTTTTTTATGTTAATCTTCGTAGAAAACCCAGTTAAAACCCTTTTCGTTGTAGAAATACGTACTAAATAATTTTTATACCTGTATACGGTCATTGAAGAATTTGATTTAAAAATTATCGAAACAAATATTTATAAACAGATCGTTCAAAGAAGTACTACATGTCCAAAAGTCACTAAATTTACGGATATATTTTGGAAATTAGCGGCTAATCTGCAGAAAGTTTAGAAACGTGAAAGGAAATAAGGAATTAACCTTCATCATGATTTTACCCCTACAAATGTTTGACATTACACAGTATCTGACCAAAATCAAATGTCACCAGTTTATTTATTTATTTATTTATTTATTTATTCAAATTCAAATCTTAATTGGCTTTCAACCCAATAGATTTATGACAAAATACAGTAAAAAAAACTCAAAGTTTATGGAACAAATTAAAAGCATGCTCATAGTTTTCCGCTTTTTGTTCATTTTGTAGCCATTAGGCTACGTAAATTTGGATTGTTATAGGTTTTTGTTTGCAATTTTAAAGAAAATTATTTTCATCTATAACGAAATTACGTAACAAGCCATGTGTGTAAAACAGTTTACTTGAATTGTTAATTTTTTTTCAATACGAGAGGTAAAAGTCCAAAACACAAAATAAACCAATAATCAATTTTAAGTCTGCTCTTTACCAACTAAACACTAAAAACCCGCGCTTGCAAAGTCCGTGCTTCAAAAACCCGCGACTGCGGTTTAACTTATAAACAAAAAATACATTGATGAAGTAGCCCGTATTTACGAATATTTCAATACATACTGAATACAACCCAACAGTAGAAAAAAAATGAGAAATTAAAATTAAACAAGATAAAGTTCAGTTGCGGTTTCAACAAAATTCTTAATATAGAACTCGAGGTCATAAAGTAGAACTTTCTAAAACAAACGAAAACGATAACAAGACAGACATTCTTTGGCAATGAAAAGCAACAAACAGTCAAATATTAACAGCAAGAGGATACAAAATTAATTGTCAAAAATACATCCTTCAGTAGCAATAATTACGGCTTACGATATTAAAAGTCAACAGGTAGAACAGGTAACGCTAATCTCTTAATTGGCGGTAAAATATCAATCGGCGCACAGGTGACCGAGAGCCATAAAATTTAATCCCCACCACCTTGTTTTATGGTCCTTTTTAGGTCTATCACAGTGGGTTTATGTCCGTGATGATATGTCTAAAGGATTAAAAATTGTGTCTCTCGGAGTGATCAATCACGGTATGTCGCTTTCTGTACTGTATTTACAGTAATATTAGACCATTTGCACATTTTCGACTTGATTATAAAATTACACGTTTTTATAGGGGTTATTTTCCTTTTTAAAATGGGGGCTGTCATGGTTGTGATCGTATGTAGTTGCTTTTTCAACTACCTGTGCAATTGGTGCCTATAACCACTAAAATTGTGAGTTCGAACCCCATTCATGGCGAGGTGTACTCGATACAACATTATGTGATAGAGTTTGTCAGTGACTTGCGACAGGTTGGTGGTTATCTCTGGGTACTTCAGTTACCTTCACCAATAAAACGGACCGTCGCTATATAACTGAAATATTGTTGAAAGGGGCGTTAAACATCATAAACCAAATCTTTTTAAAAAGTTCAATGGAAATTCCTGCATATGATTTATCCCATAATCTGTATGGAATTTTAATGTTGTAAAAACTTGTGAATGTTCATAGTTGCTATAAAATTATCATCCGATTTTTTATCATGTTAAAATTTTTATAAGAGAATTATGCTCAAATTCTTTCTCCTTTCTGTTGTTCTTCCTAGAACCATTACCATTTTACATAACTCCTATAAAAAATGTCAAAAAACAAATAATTATATAGAACCAAATCGGGTATATGCAATATTTATGGCCAAAAAGAAGAAAAAAATGTGTTTCAGGTTTTCTGACCGACCCTAATTCTTACCCCTGACCACAACCATACCTTTTTGTTTAAAAAAATTACCTTAGCAGAAACACATGACTTGATATCTAAAGTTTCATCTGAAAATATCAATATATGTTAGACAACAGAAACACAACTTCTATATATCAAGGCTTTTGGTACCTAGAACAGATCATTTATAGGAGCATATATATCAAATATGTTATAATAGAATAAATTCTTATCCGATTATAATTGATGATATATACAGTCTAATATTCATGAAAATAAGACTATTTCAGTGACTTTATTGTATACAGTAATTTGTCAGGTATATACACACTCTATCCAACAGCCTTTTATTAACTAGTTCTGGAAAGAAAAAAATGTAGTTATTATACACAATCGATTGTACTTTGTAGTCATTGTTTTAATTTCCGTGGTTGCAACTTGAATTGACTATGTTGTTTGTTTTCAGTATGGACAGTGCATGGTGTGTAATGGTTTCCATGGCAGTAACTTTGGACAACCTGTTTGCAGTAGCTGTCATCTGTTTCTGTTTTCAAATGACATAAATTTAGAAGATGGAGAACAAGAAGTCTATAATGAGGTAATTATTGACCTAGCATGAGAATCAGGGATAAAAGTTAACAGAGGACCAGTAGCCCAATACTGCTACAATTTGGCCTGTGCCCCTGAACGTTTTCAGACAGTAACTTGGCAACTGAAATTTTGAATATTCCGTGTGCATATTCAATTGCTGAACCCTAAGAATTTTTGCTGGGCTACTAAAACTGTCATTTTTGGGAGTCCAGCTACCTGCAACGAAAATAGTAAGTTTTGTCCCAGAGTGAAAAGGAGTCTGAAATGGGCTCAAATTATGAAATTTCACATATTTGGAAGGAACTGGTATATATACTATTTTTATTTTCATCCCATTTTAGCATAATTTTTGTCTCTGAATTGATTGTGCTAAGAGTTTCCAGTAGTATATCAACAGTTTCCTCTATCTGTTATGGTTTCTGAGATAAACTTGACTGAATGCTGCCAAACATGCTAATTTTCAAAAATTAGATGTGTTTTCTTTTCATCCCAATTGTAATATTTTTAATGCAGTATTTTATTGAAATGATCATCTTTATCATGTTTATGGGTTATTGATGGGTCAAAGACATTTTTAGCTGGGTTTTTTTTTTTTCGGAAAAGGGGTCAGGCTTCATTGCAGTGTATTTCCTTTATAAGTCATAGCTTTTGAGTTAAACTTGATTGTTGTAAAACTGGTGCAGCTCTTTATTGAATGTTATTAATATTCCACAGTTTTTAGGCTGTTTCTAAACTGGTACATTAGGCAGGTCTTTAGCTGTTGTTTTTTTTAAACTGTTATAAGGAAGCTCTTAAGCTGTTTCTCAACTATCTTCTTAACTAGAGCTGAAATAATTAGATAAGGGGGAAATTATATAATCAATATTAGGCAGTTTTTAAACTGTTTCTGAACTAGTGCATTAATAGGCAGGTCTTTTACTGTTTTTTTTTTTACTATTACCAGGAAGTTCTTAAGCTGTTTCTCTACTGTCTCCTTGACTATGTACAACTGAAATATTTTATTTGGGTAGGCAGAATGATTTTTTCCTAAATGGGAAATTAAAGATAATTGTAAAAAACTTTTGGTATATTTATAACCATATTTGCTCCCAGAACTTTTAAAATTATTTTGCTTTCCATCCTTTCGACTTTGAGCGTACCTGATGAAGGTTATTCAAGAAACGTGTCGTGCACACTAAATTTGATATCTACGTTTTTATTACAGAAAGATGATTCAGATGCTGACTCTGGTAATGAAGAACCTGGTGGTGCCTTTGACTTCTACACAAATGAGGAGGAATACAGAGCTAGGAAGATTAAATCTCCTAATCATAAAACAGATAAACTAGCAGAGAGAATTACTGCATTAACTACACCCAGAGAACCTGGCAGTGTACCTGAAGGATTGGTTGATTCTATGCCACCTGAAGGTAAGAGTTATTGCATTAGCTACACTCAGAGAACCCAGGAAGTGTATCTGAAGGTAATTATAAGCAAGGAAGAACATGAAAGAAAGGCCACAGTGTAAATTGGGTTCAGACCCTTGTTATATGCTGGTCGTTCAAAGATTAAAATTGTAAACATTCAACAACTGGTATGTAGCAGTATTGTGATATATAGATCCAATTTTGTGACTGCGATATGGCGAAGGACTTTTGGCCAATTGGGTGCAAGTCCTGGGAGATCAAAATTTAACAGACAATGAAATTTTCTTTACCATGTGAGTAATACTGGCTCATGTTAGAGTCTAGTTTTTTATTTGGATATGACTACAAATAGCATGTATAGCAATTTCAGATTAATTTTTTTTTCAGTGTTACTCGTTGTATTCAAGTATCTAGACGATATCTCATTGTGGACTGCTGGTCGTGTGTGTTCTAGGTGGAGGCAGATACTAGAAGGGGAGACAACTGAACTGCAGTGGCGTGAATTCTGTAAATTACGGTGGCCATTGTTTTATCCACAGTACAGAGTGAAAGACTGGAAAACTATATATACAAAGTTGTAAGTATTAAATTCATTGTGATTACTATGCTACCCAAGCTAAAGATCGAGCAGGACTTCATTGTGATTACTATGCTACCCAAGCTAAAGATAGAGCAGGACGAACCCCACTAAAATCAGGGTTGAACAGGGGTGCCCTTGAAAGGTTAGGCATTTCTGCTCCACTAGCTACACCAGTTGTGTGTTACAGTTAAGTGACACGAACATCATCAGACATGAACAATGTAAATAAGTACAAATAACATTAATAAAACATGAACTCCAGACAAAATGAATGGGAGAAAAGACAAACCGAACACCGTTTTTACACAGAAATCCTAACTTAAACATAACGGAACTAAAAACATGAAAACATGTAAGTTGACAAAATTAATAACACGAACCCCACCAATACATATAAAAAACAGTTGGAAACTTAGGCACTCTGGTAGGGTGAGCAGTTCCTGCTCCATATGTAGCACCCGTAAGAGGGGTGGCCTTTGGTGAGAAGGATTACTGTACTATCTTATGCTAAATGTAATAATTAGCTCAATGTATTTCCACTAATCTGGATCATGTTGGTTTTTTTGACAGATTAGAGAGTTCCCCATGTCGATATTGTCTAGAGAGTATGATGTTACAGGTATGTAAATATGTTTCTGTAATGAGAATTTGAATTCTTTGCCTAGATGTTTATCATAAATCATTTTGTTGTTTCTGCAATAAGAATTTGAATTCTTTGACTTAATGTATATGGGAAATCATTTTGAGGGTTTGTCATGCTTGTTGTTTATGGGATATCACTTCAGCAAATATTTTGGTGTGACCGTGTTTACAGACAGTTTATTGCTCCAAGAGGGAAATATCTGAATTCTGAGTAATAATCATATTGGTGCTAAAATAAAATTCAAAGCTTAAGTTTAAAATATAATTTGATGATATTTTTGTGGAAAACTCCTACAAAATTGTGTTTAATGCTATTGTATTGTTAATTTTATTTGGCTAAAAAAATTGGTAGTAGATAAAATGTTATATTTTCGTAAAAAATGATTTTATCCTGACTGGGACAGGCTACCACAGTGCATAGTTATGAGTCCCTCAGTTGATGTTTCAAGGCTGCTGTATCCTCTATCAAATACCAATTTAAGAATATTTAAATAGTATTAATATTTCCAATGTCATGTGTAACTTCTGACATAATCTTCAAACTTGTTAAAGGTGGTCAGCATTTTGTAAAAGTAGAAGTATGAATTAAAAATCAACTTAATTTTTGTTAATAAAAATGTTCTTTTTAAACACTAAAAATCAACTTAATTCTTGTTAAAAATGTTCTTTTTTAACACTAAAAATCAACTTAATTCTTATTAAAAATGTTCTTTTTAAACTCTAAAAATCAACTTAATTCTTGTTAAAAATGTTCTTTTTAAACACTAAAAATCAACTTAATTCTTGTTAAAAATGTTCTTTTTAAACTCTAAAAATCAACTTAATTCTTGTTAAAAATGTTCTTTTTTAACACTAAAAATCAACTTAATTCTTGTTAAAAATGTTCTTTTTAAACTCTAAAAATCAACTTAATTCTTGTTAAAAATGTTCTTTTTAAACACTAAAAATCAACTTAATTCTTGTTAAAAATGTTCTTTTTTAACACTAAAAATCAACTTAATTCTTGTTAAAAATGTTCTTTTTAAACTCTAAAAATCAACTTAATTCTTGTTAAAAATGTTCTTTTTAAACTCTAAAAATCAACTTAATTCTTGTTAAAAATGTTCTTTTTAAACACTAAAAATCAATTTAATTCTTGTTAAAAATGTTCTTTTTAAACACTAAAAATCAACTTAATTCTTGTTAAAAATGTTCTTTTTAAACTCTAAAAATCTATTTAATTCTTGATAAAAATGTTCTTTTTAAACACTAGAAATCAACTTAATTCTTGATAAAAATGTTCTTTTTAAACACTAAAAATCAACTTAATTCTTGTTAAAAATGTTCTTTTTAAACTCTAAAAATCTATTTTAATTCTTGATAAAAATGTTCTTTTTAAACACTAGAAATCAACTTAATTCTTGATAAAAATGTTCTTTTTAAACCCTAATAATCAACTTAATGCATGTAAAAATGTTCTTTTTGAATAGAGTACACCACCAATAGAAGAAAACTCATGGAGACACAGAAGATTACGTAGTGAATTAAAAACATTGAAATCTGACCCTCCCGAGGGTATCAAAGCTACACCATTAGACAAACATTGCTGCCATTGGCAGGCCTCAATCACTGGTCCACAGGGTAGTCCATATGAAGGAGGACTCTTCTTGTTATACTTACAAATACCACAAAGGTAAGCAGTTACTGTATTTTTGAGACTAATATTATATGGGTCAAGACATTTTGACTTTAGATAGGTGATATTCCCTTTTAAGGGTTAGAGTTAAGGTTATGGTGTTTAATGCCACTTTCAACAATATTTCAGTTATATCGTGGCTGTCAGTTTTATTGGTGGAGGAAACCGGAGTAACCAGAGAATACCACTGACCTGTCGCAAGTCACTGACAAACTTTATTACAAATTGTTGTATTAAGTACAACTCACAACTTTAATGGTGATAGACACAGATAGGGCCCGGGTGGCTCAATGAGTTAGGTTGTTTGATTACCTAACAATTCATACAAGCCTATCACCAATACGGCATGGGTTCGCGCCCAGCTGTGTAAATTACAAAAAAGGGTGCACTCCACTCACAGCTGCAAGTGATAAAGTTTACCAGTTGCTTGCCCATGGTCTATGGTTCTTTCCAGGTACACCGGCTTCTTCCACCACTAAAACTGGTCGCCATGATATAGCTGAAATATTGCTGAAAGTGGCATTAAAGACAATAAATCAATCAATCAATCAATAGACACTGATAGCATAGGTAGTTGTGCATCCAACTACCATACGATGATGACCACGACGACCCCCGTCCCATTTAGATCTGTAGAGGATATGCAAATGAGGTCTGTAGTCCATATTATAATTTTATTGGTACATGTTTTGCCTTTCCTGAGTTTGAATCAACTTTTGTTTGATTAATGTCCAAATGATTTATCTGCCTACATCAATGAATATATTGACGAATTGTGACTGTTCTGACAAATTACCTGCTGGGAAAGCTGTGTATTGTGTGTCATTGTATATACTATATGGGTATACATGCATTATTTTGTTTTGTGATGTCAGGCACATTTATGACAGTATTTGTAAGATAGCTTCAGTTGTTTCTTGTATCTGGAAAATACAAGAATTAATTTAATGAGAAATAAATACCTTGTAATTCTATTTAAAAAAAATAAAGAAGATATTTGTTTACTAGTATTTTTTTTTACAATATATACAATATGATTGGGTGATCTTGGAATGTTGAGTACAAAATGTCTAAATATTCTGCACACAAAATACTGAAAAAGATCCACAGATATAGTATTGATTGACATAAATTAGAGAGTAATGTTTGCTGGAGATTGTTTCAGATATACTTGGGAATTTGGATAATCTTTGAAAACTACTTTGACTGAAAGATGAAGAACAACAATAAAATTGGTATCTACTGGTTCTTTGCTAAGTACACAGCATTCAGGGGTAAGAGTATAGACTGGTTGGCTTTGAATCAGGATAATTTGTCAGAGTGGAGCGACATGTAAACTGTTTTTTTCGGTGGGCTAGCACTATAAAAATCCAACAAGCATGTTGGCCTAGAAAAAAAGTGAACATCTCATCAAATTTAACACTTGTTTTCACCATGATATGGCTGAAAAATAGCTTATTTGGTTTTAAACAACAATTAGACACTCAAATATAATAAGACTTTCCTTCTAATTTTGTGTCATGATCATTTGTATCCATATCCCTTTATTTAAGCGTAAATCCCAGAAATATTTAAATTATATACATATCTATATAGAAAACCAACATTAAAAAGCACACCCCTTTATTTATAGAAAACTTACATTAACATACATTGAATACTCATCCTTATTTCCAAAGTATGAGAAAATATTTTATGTAAAAATAAAATGCTTAAAAATATTATATTAATTGTTTTTTAGTTATCCAATGAGGCCACCAAAAGTGAGGTTTATTACAAGAATATTTCATCCAAATATAAGTCGCCATGGAGATGTAGGGCTGGACTCTATTCATCACAATTGGAGTTTAGCATTGACAATATCTAAAGTTTTAATAAGCATACAATCATTATTGACTGATCCATATTGTTACGTGTGTATGGAACCTGTTATTGGAAAATTGTTTACGAAAGACAGGACAGAATTTAACAGAATAGCTAGATTGTGGACGTGGAAATATGCAATGCACGACTTTCTAATGCCTATGAATATTGATCTGAATGGGGTATGAATATGGCAGCATGCTACTTTACTCCATGTTATACATTTTGTATATTTTTTTTCTGTGATAAACATTTATATAGCATAATCTGGTTCATTACGACTACACATTATGATTATAATTGTCATTTAAGTTATCTTTGTTAAATGTTTTTTTTTGTCGGTGTATATTTTGCATATCTGAAATATTGTGTATGCAAGTGTAACTGTTAGAATATATTAAAGGATACTTGTAAAATAAGCCAGTGTTTCCTAAGATAAATTGAAGTTGAATGGACATTCGTTCCAGTAAAGGAGTACGAATTATTGGACCCAGCATCAAATTTACAGGACATTCACATACTCCAAAGAGGAGGTGCTCAGATTCCTACTGGTCATTTGGTCCAGTATTGAATAACCTTTTACTGGACCAAACCAATATTTACTGGACATTACCACATGTCCGACAGATCTTAGGAATGACTGGATTAGCAGTTTTGACTGTTGTAGTAAAATTAGTAGAAGACATTTCAGGGGCTTGATAGGACTTTTTAATGGTATAAAGATGTTTAACAAGGCATTTTAGCAGATTGATAGATAACAGGATGTTTAATTCCAATATATTTGGACAGTTCACTGGAGATTTAATACTTTTTCTATCATCTAATTGTTAATTAGTAAGAAAGGATATGAATGTAAATGAATGTGACAGAATATCCAACATTACACTTGGATAACAATTAAAGTAAAGGAACAGTGCTTTTATTGCCTTTATTAATTTGGTTGAGGGGTTTTGGTGTTTAATGCCACTTTCAACAATATTTTAGTTATATCATGGTAGTCAGTTTTATTTGTGGAGGCAACAGGAGTATCCGGAGAAAACCACCAACCTGTCGCAAGTCACTGACGACCTTTATTATCACATAATCCTATATCGAGTACACCTCGCCATGAGCGGGATTTGAACTCACAACTTTAGTGGTGATATGCACTGATTGCATAGGTAGTTGTAAATTGACTCATTGTTTTCTAACTCTAATACACAAACAGGCAAGACATCTGCATGCCCATTCTTCTGTTCAAGTTACATAGTTTTTTTTGTGTATTAAGAGTTTGGAATACCTCAGTAATCTTGTAAATACAGATGTTTTTCTGCAAATTTATTATATTACTTGATCTGAATTTTTTTTTTTCATTAACAAATTTACATGAAATTATATATGAACGACTTATTGCTGGTATTTTCGAGATCCATATATGGGGTATTATATATAATATACTAGGACCATTCAGTTACAATCAACATTTTCACACTTTGATCTGTGCTAATTCTGTTAGGGGTCCTTCATATGTTTCTCCTGAAAGAAAGAATGTCGAATAAGGAACGAACGGTAAAATCATTCTGATTCAAGAAACGTTGATTACACTCGTTGTATTCATTGTATAGAAAATAGTCCATTATGTAATTACTATCCTGAAGATTATGTTTGGTTTATGGTGTTTAACGCCACTTTCAAAAATGTTTCAGTTGTATTGTGGGGGTCAGTTTTATTGGTGAAGGAAATCGGAGTACTCAGAGAAAACCACCGACCTGTCGCAAGTCACTAACAAACTTGAAGATTATGTAAAGAAAACTTAAACAGTAATGGTCAACGATTCCACCAACATCAACAAAATGAACAATCGTCTCTCATTTCAAATCACTGAACATAAAAAAGACCATGGTGTTGGAAATCCACGTCCTGGCTTAGGACAGGCATGAAAATGTGGCAGGGTAAAACTGGTTAATGGATCACGACTCTTATATGGGTTTTTTTTTATCATGCAAAGCATTTAAACAGATTATATATTTTTTTTAAATCCGTTGAAAACCCATAAAAAGTAAGTGGAATCAATTATATGCTCCCCAAAATCCCAGATTTATATTTCATGCGGTATAATTCTGGAAATTAATTGGTATCTCTTAAAAGTAATCATGATCTGCAGTTAAAATGTGATAACTATGAATCATAAAAGATGGGATGAAAGAATCAAGATTTACAGTAATTGTGAAATGATAAATGACAACATCAAAAGAGTCTCTGTTGGATGACTTACAATATTGACTATGTAACTGAAATTCAGACTTAAAGTTAACGCAAATAATACTGCGCCCTCTGTCGGCACTTTCGCTGGATGAGGGCTTGAACGCGCTTAATGGAAAAACTCTGTCAGCTGCTGTCTGGTTCAGACGACCAATCAAATGTCAGATATTAGCACGTATGCACATTAGTGACTTCCGTTTGTAATATTGACAAAACAAACATGGAGAATGATTGTGCCTTTGCAAATATAGAAGACAAATACACCTTTAAATTCAAAGAAAAACAAAAAGTGGCAGTAGAATCTATACTACACGGTCCATTGGACATTATTTACCAACACTCCTCCTAGTCCTATTTTACCGGCCATTCATGCCTAATGGTGATGTCGTAATACCCATAAGTCATAGCGATTTACTATTTCCGGTTTGACGGATTTGATCAATGAATGCATCCAGGCGTTAATGTAGCGACCAGCGGGAGCGTAATATAACGACTTGATTATTCGGGTTAACTTAGTGTGCTAAAAGTCCAATATCAATTTGATGTTTATCTGATATTCAATTTAGATAACAGCAATGAATATCAGCATATCATCGGCATTTAAGATAAAAAAAATCTGCAGGGTTAAACCCACATCTGCATGCTGAATTGATTAAGTAATAAATCATGGAAGCCAGAATGTTTTGGGAGTTTTAACATGGATTGGCGGATATTAGTATTTTATCCCGAGCCAGAAGCAGGGATAAAATGTACTAATATCCGCCAATCCATGTTAAAACTCAAAACACATTCTGGCTTCCACGATTTATTTCGATTCTGATATGTCTAAGAGTACAAATACGGTAGTATACTTTGATTGGAAGAAGGTAATTTATATTTACGTTTGCAGAAAATGTCGCACACAATTTATGCTGACAATTGAAGTCAGTGACATTCACCTGCGCAAGCCATGTGATAATGAGATTATACCGAATGGATAACTCACTCGTTTGTTAACAAAGCGAAAGAAGGAGGTTATGTTAGAATACTCTATTTACTTTAAATGAATCGGAATGAAGAAAAGAATCTGAGCATCTTAACTGTATTAAGATTATATTAAGCTTCCTTAGAAATGCTTGCTTTCTTGTGCTCTTTCTAAGTAAATTTATTTTTAGCAACCAAATGGTAGACTATTTGTAAAATTTAGTAATAAAAGGGAAAAAATACTTCGTTTTAATTTCTAAGTGGGTATATAGATATTCTCTGAATAGTGGGAACTATGTTTTATAAATTGTCAGTAGCATTTCTATGATAATATTGTGAAATAAATTGTAGCTCTTTCTTCAAACAAGCAGAGTACTGGTATCTTATCACATCTGGTTCTGTATAAAGGAAACAACCTCAAGTTTGGTAGGTCGTGGGTTCGAGCCTCAGTGGGGTCAAACCAAAGACTATGAAATTGATATTTATTGTTTCTCTGCTAAGAATGCAGCATTCAGAATTAGAGCAAATATGTTTGGCTCTGAATCAGAATAATGTTTCCGAGTGTCTACTCACAGACTGTTATTGTAACTTACCAATAAAATCAGCTAATAAATTAAATCTATCGGAACCAAATATCATTTCCTTTTCACCATTGACATGTACAATGATTGTTGGTGCTCCAAATGCCTGAAATAAGATTTTGTTTATTAATTAATACATATATTACAAATATATCTAGATGATATATGTAGTTCCATTCAATTTTCATAGATAGAGGTTTTTAGATAATCATTACTAGTAAAGTGACTTTTACAACAGAAAACATTTCGATTGTTTCGTTTAATTACATACATACGAAAAGACAGATGTACATGTATAAAGTCTGGTACCTGCCTCTTGTGTAGAGCGAATCACAATAGACACTACGTCTTGTCGACCCAACTCAATAGACAATGTAACCCAAATGCCCATTTCATCTGTAAATTTAATTTCATTAAATCCTTTCATACACAGTGTTACAGTATATTGAACAGATATATCATGTTTGGGAGGGGTATTTGCGAAAAATACCAGACGAGAGACGAAAAATTCCCCAAGCCGACGGGCAAGGGAAATTTAGTCTCAAGACTTGTATTTTTCGCAAATACCCCTCACAATATGATATATCTGTTTAATTACACCGAATATTATTTAGAACACTGGCTAAATAAATAATACCTTTTGTTTGTCGTTTTCAGGAATATTCTTTTTAGCTCACCTTGCCAAAGGCAATGTGAGCTTTTGCCATCACTTGGCATCCGTCGTCCGTTAACTTTTCACATTTTAATCTTCTCCTCTGAAACCCCTCAGCCAAATGAACTGAAACTTGGTAGGAAGCATCTATGGAAGGTCCTCTATAAAGATTGCTAATTTCGTCCCGATCCATTAACCAAACATGGCCACCACAGGCAATTCTTGTTTCTGATTGGCCTATTTTTTAAATCTTCTCCTCTGAAACCACTGGGCCAAATGAACTGAAACTTGGTAGGAAACATCCATGGAAGGTCCTCTACAAAGAATGCGCATTTCGTCCCGATCCATTGGCAAACATGGCCACCACAGGCAATTCATGTTTATGATTGTATGCTTTATAAAAATACCCGTTTTTCTGTGGAAAGGGAGATAACTCGAATTTAAATATAGATATTAGTAAAATACAGTTGGCTATGAATTGAATTACAGATAAATATGCTTCTAAAACCCCTCAGCCAAATGAACTGAAACTTGGTAGGAAGCATCTATGGAAGGCCCTCATTGCTCATTTTGTCCTGATCCGTTAACAAACATGGCCGCCATAGGCGACTTGTTTCTGATTGGCTGATTTAAAAAATTCTTCTCTTCTGTAACCGTTTGGCCAAATGAACTGAAACTTGGTAGGAAGCATCTATGGAAGGTCCTCTATAAAGATTGCTCATTCCGACCCGGTCCATTAACAAACATGGCCGCCACAGGCGATTCTTGTTTCTGATTGGCTGATTAAAAAAATTCTTCTCCTCTGAAACTGTTTGGCCAAATGTACCGAAACTTGGTAGGAAGCATCTATGGAAAGTCCTCTGTTGCGATTGCTTATGTCGTTCTGATCCGTTAACAAACATGGCCGCCACAGGCAATTCTTGTTTCTGATTGGCCTATTTTTAAAAATCATCTCTGAAACTGCTTGGCCAAATGTACCAAATCTTTGTAGGATGCATCTATGGGAGGTCCTCTATAATGATTACTCATTTCGTCCCGATCCATTAACAAACATGGCCGCCACAGGCAATTCTTGTTTCTGATTGGTCGATTTCTAAAAAATCTTCTCTGAAGCCGCTTGGCCAAATGATATATATCATAATATAGTTTATTCAAAATCTCCTGTTTACAATAACCTTAATGGCCCAGGAGTGAACATTAAGGGTCCCTGTTTTACATAAATCTCACTTGTCCAGGGGTAGCAAGTGAAAATAAAAATAAAAAGTCCACTTAAACATATTTCATATTCATTTGTTTTTACATTTCATTATAATATACACAATTAGACGATACAATTATTACCAGGCATTAGCTTTATGTTCATAAATAATAAATACTCATATGTTATTCCGAAAAAGTTCTAATTTGTTTTTATCATTTTCATTAATATGCGAAGTTTGTAATGTGCATTGTAAATGTTTTTTAAAATTATTTTTCCAAGTGTTGAAATTTGTTTGATCTCCAATTCGGGATTGGTTATATTTCACCTTGTTACGTATTTTCCATATTTCCCACTTTGAGATAAATATTACGGTATTAAAAATGACGTCTAAATCCTCACCCCCATATAGCCCTAACATTATATTTAATTCCTTGATTTCTATATTAGCTGTTAATCCAGATCTGTTAAATATTTCTTCTATTTCTTTTATAATTTTGTACACAGAAGGACATTTAAAAAATAGATGCTGCATCGTTTCATCGTTGTCTCTTATTTGGCAGAGATGGCATCTTCCGTTTGACAAATTCATTTTTTTCAATCTATGTTCTGTATAATTTATATTATGGAGACATTTCCACTGGAATTCTTTGACCTTATTAGTAACTTTGATTTTCTTTAATTTTGTCCAAATTTGTGTCCAATCAATATTACCCCCGTACTGTTCTTCCCACTTAATCTGACATTTTGGTTTTATATTTTGTTTAAAGATTCCCTGAATTACTTTTATTTTCAATTTATCAGGTGATATAGTTGTATTTGACTCATTTAAAAATTGTAGCTTATCGTTGATATTTAAGGTAACTCTACATTCTGGTACTATTGTAGTTTCACCTTTTAAGACTTTTATGAACTTTTCGGGGATTGCTTTTTTTATCTTAGAAAACTCTGAAATACAGTTCCTCCTATCTATTAATAAATTGTATATATCATGACAACTTTTATAAATTGTATTATTTGAATCCCAAATATCGTTTATAGTTCGTAAGTTACTTTGCAGAAACGAGGTAAACCCTAATGGTTTGTTTTTAAAAGTTATTGAAGAGTTACAAAATATTCTGGTTTTTAGAAGGGAATCAATGTCATTATTACACAATTGAATAAGTTCCTGTAATTTTGACCATGATTGGATACATATTTTGTAAAAAATTGGTAACATATTTAAATTTAGAGTTGATACATTAGAGCACTTACATACAAAATATTTTTCATTAAACTTGATGTCTAACTTACGGAGCCAATACTTACCAATTGCATTCCAACTTTCTAATGGTTCATGTAAAATTCGGTATAGAAGCTTAATTCTTTTGCTGTCAATAAACTCTTGTATGTTAATCATACCCATGCCTCCATTTTCTACTCCCAAGCAGCAAACTTTCCTATCTATTTGATTAATACCCCCTCCCCAGATAAAACCCCATACCAAAGTTGTTATTTCTTTTACGTATTTTTCTGGTATTCCCCGCATTTTAATTTCGTAACCACAAAGAGAGATCAAGAGATTTTTCACTATTATAGTTTTTCCTGTATATGTCAAGTTTCTACTTTTCCAAACGTGGACACAATTTTTCATTTTATCTATTATTGATTTCCATATCTCATCATTTTGTATATTATAACCATGATGAATGCCAAGAGTTTTAACATTATCCTTTGTCCAAACTATTTTTGTAAACTTGGGTCTGTTATTTTTAGCCGATCCAATATACATACCTTTTGTCTTTTCATAATTGACTTTTGAACCAGAGGCTTTTTCATATATGGTTAAAATATCAAAAGATTTTTTGACAGATTCATCATTTTTATTAAATAGCTGAGTGTCATCTGCAAACTGATATGAATCTTGGTAAGAAGCATCTATGGAAGATCCTCTATAGAGATTACTCATTTCGTTTTGATCCATTTACAAAACATAGCTGCCACAGACAATTCCTGTTTTAGATTGGTCAATTTCTAAAAATCTTTTTATCTGAAACTGCTTTGCCAAAATGAACCGATCTTTGGTGGGAAGCACCTATGGAAGGTTCTGTATTAAAGGACTGGGAGCTATAAGGGCCAAAATCGGCCCCACCTCAGATGTCGATAAAATGTTCTCCAAAATGTATTCACAATATGTGCTTTTCATAAATAAATACAGTTAGTTAATATGTGCATCTAATTCCTCACAGCGGACCGACAAAGTCAGGTAATGAAAAGCACTGAACGTCAGTTTTTTCAGAATACAGAATGTACGTATCATTGTATTATAATGCATATCTTTAAAAATCAAAAAGAAAAAGAAAAACAAAGCATAATAAAACTCAATAAACAAAGCATAAATTTGACTTGATATGCAATGTGGATTGATTTCAGGAATAAAAACATGTTCTGAAACTGTATTATGAAATTAAAGTGAACGAATAGTAATGTCGCAACGTCACCCATTTTCGACGGTCTCCTGTTTTCGACGGTTTGTTTCACGTGATAAAATCTCTCATTATTTTGATCGCTTCATTTGTCAGAGGTTATATTATGATGCTGAAATTGCATGAATGATCTCAAGAAATCTGATCTAAAAATGTCATCTTTAAATGTAAGAACTACGTACCACATCTATTATTTCAAGTTCAAATTGTATTTTTTCGTAATTAATTTTTTCGTCACCTTAACAAAGCTTTAATCATTTAAAAAATATATCTCATACAGACCAATTTTGGTTTCATCGCCTGCTATGACATTGATAATATACATATTGAGATCATATCAATTCAGAAACTTATTAACATTGGTTGTCGAAAACTGGTCGAAATTTTGGTATTAACCTTAAAGAAGTAATAGATAGATTTATTTGAGGAATAGAACTTTGTCATATTTGAAAAAATTTTAAACACTTTTTTAACCGTACTTTATTCTTAACGACAACCAATGTTATGATATATTCCAGTACATTTTTACGGACAACCATCATAAATCTATAAAAAAAAAAAAGGCCAAGGTGCGGGTTGAGAGGGTAAAAGACGTTTCGTCCATAATACCATTTCGTCCATAGTTGTTTCGGCCATAGTACCAGTTCGGCCACACTTTATAAAGACCATGGTTTTATTTATGTTGTTTTATGTAATATTTATAACAATATTATGCATTAATAATCATATTGAAAAAAAAAAAAAAAAAAAAATTGAGAAAAACGATATAGTTTTGCAAATATTATCACTATTCTTCTTTTCCCAATCGCGGCGATGTGTAGGTCCACATGAAGAGAAGAAACCAAAATTTACGTTTTACATAGCTTTAAGTCTTATAAATCTAGATTTAATAACCATTTTCAGTACTTTATTTAAAAAAAAAATTATTTAACAAATACTATCATTGTTCTTCTTTTCCCAATCGCTGCCATTTGCAGATCGACAAGAAGAACAGAAGTCATAATCTACGATTTACTTAGTTTTGAGTGTTACCTATATGAAAATCTGGAATTAATCATCATTTTATGTACTTTATTACAATTTTTTTTCTATTTAAAACGATATATTTTAGCAAATATTATCATTGTTCTTCTTTTCCCAATCGCAGCGATTTGCAGATCTGAAAATCGCGGCGATTGAGAGAAGAAGAATAATGATTTGGTTAATAAACTTATTTCTATTTCTATATAATATTTTTTTTTAATATTAATCATGAAATTTCGGAATATTATTTTTTTAAACCATTTCATGATTAATGATCAATATAAACTAGATATTGTAGATCGACTTGTTAATTTTAAGACAATAAAATGTAATTATGTTCATTACTTCATGATAACAAGGATTCTATATATGTCCTTGATGATAATTAACAATTATTTGTTCTTTGATCTTACTATCTCCTGCATAAAAAAATTCAAATAAACATAAATTTGTCACAAGAGTAATCAAAATGATCAATTTTATAACTATTATAAACGGGAGGGTTTAAAACCGGGACAGGTATTTTTCAGTAGTTTATAGGTATAACTTTTGAACGGAATGAGATATTTTCATGATGTAAATTCCATAAAAAAGAAGAAATTAAAGGCTTTAATTTGATATAACGTTTTTTTTTTTTAATATTGACATTTGATACCCTAAATCGTGGCAGGACAGTATTTTTCAATCGCGGAAATGACGATAATTTGTATCAAAATATTTGTTTTGATCACGTATAACTCTTTTAAATCAAATGTCTGTCAAATAAATGTTACACCATTTTAAAGCTTATATGATATGCGTATGTGTAATTACCACGATTACTATAAAAATAATTCCCCTAAGAATCGATACTAAAAAGTACAGACTACGACACTCGGTTTTTTCATCCATACTTACGAAAATAACAAAGTAAATAAATGGTCAGTCATCTCGACGCCAATATTATGTAATGGGTATATGTATCACTGTGATGTGTATTACCATGATTAATTAAAAAAAATCCCCTAATAATCCATACTAAAGTACAGACTACGACACTCAGTTTCTTCATCCATACTTATTAAATATAAACTATGGCCGAAACGACTATGGCCGAAATGGTTTGTGGACGAAACGTACTATGGCCGAACCGGAGCGTGGACGAAACGTCTCGAAAGCGGTTGAGAGAATTTGATAACGTAAAATAAAGCATTTGGTTTTGCAGTTTCTAAGAAAAAGATTAAATATTAATATGAAAAGTTATGGATAACAGACGACGGACACTAAATGATATTATTTCTACGATTTTTCTATTGAATGTTGGAACTGTTCCGACAGTGTGATATATATTTTTTCATTTTATTATTAAACAACCTTATTAATAAAAAAACTGCTGAGATGTGCTAATCTGGGTCACGGGTCACTGTAATTGGGCGACTGTATCGTGAAACAGATACGGTGTTGAAAAAACTGTTGATACTCATAAAATATTGATAAATGCTATAAAATTTTATGTTTGTCTTCAAGAAATATGATAGACAAAACCATGTGTGAAGTTTTATAACGAAATATTTCCGATTTCTATGTAAATTTACGAGTTGAAGTTGCGGCTGTATCGAGAAACAGATACGGTGTTGAAAAAACTGTTGATACTCATACAATATTGATAAATGCAATAAAATTTTATGTTTGTCTTCAAGAAATATTATGTTATGAAAAAAACCCAGCTGAGTTGCAATTGTTAAAAAAATATGGTTGTGATCGTCTTCAGTAATTTAAATCGTCAAAATGAAATACAACCGAATTGATATCAAATGGCGACATGTTTCAACCTCATGTCGCCATTTGATATCAACAATGATACCTTTAAATGCTTTCATACTTTTACATCACGTTCACGATATTTTATTACAACACAATTTCACTCAAGGGTAAATTTTTTTCTGTTCTAGTTAAAGGACTTTATCAAACAGAATAATACAGTTTACATGTAATGCAGTTAATACGCATTTAAACCACAGAAGAATATTTCTACAAGAACACGTCAATATCTAATGCCCTTATAACAGGAATAGGAAAATTCTGTAAATTCGTTCACAAACAAAACTGTTTTCACGACTTTTTTTTATTGTATAAATTATAACATTATTGTACAAGTTAGATAAACTACTATTGAAACAAAAGAAGTTACCCGTATTGCGGGATTTTAATACGGGCCGCTTCTTTTTTTTAATAGTACTGTATCTTATACTTACAACCATTGCGTAGTTGACTACCGAACGACAGAGATATTAGGTTATTAATTAAATTCCTAACGGTGTATACGTGTATCACATTTCATTTCTTTGCATTAGCATTAGGGGAAAAGGGTGTATTTTACTCTTATAAAAAGATTTCGATGCTACATTTTTGTAACTGAAAAAAAAATGCACTCTGAAACAGAATTTTTGTTCTGGGAAAAAATTGTCCCTTTATGACCAATAATAAAAATCTGGGTAAAAGGGTAAAAAATCAAAACCATACATGTACAATACACAGGAGCACAACAAATTCATTTATACCTTTAGGCAATAATATACAATTTTCAACAAACACAGTAAAAGAACAAGTAATAATAAAAAAAAACTTGTAACAATGAACAAATAGAATTTCTGTGTGTATAGACACCTTTTCAAGTAACATAGTTGGTATTTTATATCATTTAAAGGAAGCTTATTCAAAATAAATCTAAAAACGGCTAATGATAAAAAAATTTAATAGCAAAAATAAATTTATCTTTGTAATAAACAATCCAAAGGGAACACATTTATGATTATTTTCCAAAAAATTAGCAAAAAATATTCTTCATCTATACGATATATCCAGTTTACGGTAAGGAAAAACTTAATTGACCTTCCCTACCTAGATGATCACAGTTTTTATTTTTGAAGCATATTTTCCTTTTCTCATTTTTGTTTCAATTTTTAGTTAACGTAAAATAAAGCATTTGGTTTTGCAGTTTCTAAGAAAAAGATTAAATATTAATATGAAAAGTTATGGATAACAGACGACGGACACTAAATGATATTATTTCTACGATTTTTCTATTGAATGTTGGAACTGTTCCGACAGTGTGATATATATTTTTTCATTTTATTATTAAACAACCTTATTAATAAAAAAAAACTGCTGAGATGTGCTAATCTGGGTCACGGGTCACTGTAATTGGGAGGCTGTATCGAGAAACAGATACGGTGTTGAAAAAACTGTTGATACTCATAAAATATTGATAAATGCTATAAAATTTTATGTTTGTCTTCAAGAAATATGATAGACAAAACCATGTGTGAAGTTTTATAACGAAATATCTCCGATTTCTATGTAAATTTACGAGTTGAAGTTGCGGCTGTATCGAGAAACAGATACGGTGTTGAAAAAACTGTTGATACTCATACAATATTGATAAATGCAATAAAATTTGATGTTTGTCTTCAAGAAATATTATGCTATGAAAAAAACCCAGCTGAGTTGCAATTGTTAAAAAAATGTGGTTGTGATCGTCTTCAGTAATTTAAATCGTCAAAATGAAATACAACCGAATTGATATCAAATGGCGACATGTTTCAACCTCATTTAAAATATACCTTTAAATGCTTTCATACTTTTACATCACGTTCACGATATTTTATTACAACACAATTTCACTCAAGGGTAATTTTTTTTCTGTTCTAGTTAAAGGGCTTTATCAAACAGAATAATACAGTTTACATGTAATGCAGTTAATACGCATTTAAACCACAGAAGAATATTTCTACAAGAACACGTCAATATCTAATGCCCTTATAACATGAATAGGAAAATTCTGTAAATTCGTTCACAAACAAAACTGTTTTCACGACTTTTTTTTATTGTATAAATTATAACATTATTGTACAAGTTAGATAAACTACTATTGAAACAAAAGAAGTTACCCGTATTGCGGGATTTTGATACGGGCCGCTTCTTTTGTTTAATAGTACTGTATCTTATACTTACAACCATTGCGTAGTTGACTACCGAACGACAGAGATATTAGGTTATTAATTAAATTCCTAACGGTGTATACGTGTATCACATTTCATTTCTTTGCATTAGCATTAGGGGAAAAGGGTGTATTTTACTCTTATAAAAAGATTTCGATGCTACATTTTTGTACAATACACAGGAGCACAACAAATTCATTTATACCTTTAGGCAATAATATACAATTTTCAACAAACACAGTAAAAGAACAAGTAATAATAAAAAAAAACTTGTAACAATGAACAAATAGAATTTCTGTGTGTATAGACACCTTTTCAAGTAACATAGTTGGTATTTTATATCATTTAAAGGAAGCTTATTCAAAATAAATCTAAAAACGGCTAATGATAAAAAAATTTAATAGCAAAAATAAATTTATCTTTGTAATAAACAATCCAAAGGGAACACATTTATGATTATTTTCCAAAAAATTAGCAAAAAATATTCTTCATCTATACGATATATCCAGTTTACGGTAAGGAAAAACTTAATTGACCTTCCCTACCTAGATGATCACAGTTTTTATTTTTGAAGCATATTTTCCTTTTCTCATTTTTGTTTCAATTTTTAGTTAACGTAAAATAAAGCATTTGGTTTTGCAGTTTCTAAGAAAAAGATTAAATATTAATATGAAAAGTTATGGATAACAGACGACGGACACTAAATGATATTATTTCTACGATTTTTCTATTGAATGTTGGAACTGTTCCGACAGTGTGATATATATTTTTTCATTTTATTATTAAACAACCTTATTAATAAAAAAAACTGCTGAGATGTGCTAATCTGGGTCACGGGTCACTGTAATTGGGAGGCTGTATCGAGAAACAGATACGGTGTTGAAAAAACTGTTGATACTCATAAAATATTGATAAATGCTATAAAATTTTATGTTTGTCTTCAAGAAATATGATAGACAAAACCATGTGTGAAGTTTTATAACGAAATATCTCCGATTTCTATGTAAATTTACGAGTTGAAGTTGCGGCTGTATCGAGAAACAGATACGGTGTTGAAAAAACTGTTGATACTCATACAATATTGATAAATGCAATAAAATTTTATGTTTGTCTTCAAGAAATATTATGCTATGAAAAAAACCCAGCTGAGTTGCAATTGTTAAAAAAATGTGGTTGTGATCGTCTTCAGTAATTTAAATCGTCAAAATGAAATACAACCGAATTGATATCAAATGGCGACATGTTTCAACCTCATTTAAAATATACCTTTAAATGCTTTCATACTTTTACATCACGTTCACGATATTTTATTACAACACAATTTCACTCAAGGGTAATTTTTTTTCTGTTCTAGTTAAAGGGCTTTATCAAACAGAATAATACAGTTTACATGTAATGCAGTTAATACGCATTTAAACCACAGAAGAATATTTCTACAAGAACACGTCAATATCTAATGCCCTTATAACATGAATAGGAAAATTCTGTAAATTCGTTCACAAACAAAACTGTTTTCACGACTTTTTTTTATTGTATAAATTATAACATTATTGTACAAGTTAGATAAACTACTATTGAAACAAAAGAAGTTACCCGTATTGCGGGATTTTGATACGGGTCGCTTCTTTTGTTTAATAGTACTGTATCTTATACTTACAACCATTGCGTAGTTGACTACCGAACGACAGAGATATTAGGTTATTAATTAAATTCCTAACGGTGTATACGTGTATCACATTTCATTTCTTTGCATTAGCATTAGGGGAAAAGGGTGTATTTTACTCTTATAAAAAGATTTCGATGCTACATTTTTGTACAATACACAGGAGCACAACAAATTCATTTATACCTTTAGGCAATAATATACAATTTTCAACAAACACAGTAAAAGAACAAGTAATAATAAAAAAAAACTTGTAACAATGAACAAATAGAATTTCTGTGTGTATAGACACCTTTTCAAGTAACATAGTTGGTATTTTATATCATTTAAAGGAAGCTTATTCAAAATAAATCTAAAAACGGCTAATGATAAAAAAATTTAATAGCAAAAATAAATTTATCTTTGTAATAAACAATCCAAAGGGAACACATTTATGATTATTTTCCAAAAAATTAGCAAAAAATATTCTTCATCTATACGATATATCCAGTTTACGGTAAGGAAAAACTTAATTGACCTTCCCTACCTAGATGATCACAGTTTTTATTTTTGAAGCATATTTTCCTTTTCTCATTTTTGTTTCAATTTTTAGTTTAAGCCACACAAAATAAAATTCTTTATAGATTCTCATTCCATCCCTTCCCACTTTTTACCATCAAATTCACGATTTTCTATATTCAATCAATTCATTTTCAAAATTTAGCAAATTCTTCATTAGGGTATCAGTATACCAAATACAGTTTTTTTTTATTATGTGATGTTCTATCACGATAGTTTCCAGATGTATCTAGTTCTACAATATTTAACTCAGTAGTCCGCAAGGGGCCTTCGTGGTCGTGATCGTTTGGTAGTTGGATTTACAAGTACCTATACATGTAGATGCAATCAGTACCTATCACGACTAACGTTATGAGTTCGAATCTCGCCTAGGCGAGACAACATTATGTGATAAAGTTTGCCAGTGACTTGTGGCAGGTCCGTGGTTTTCTCTGTGCACTCCGTTTTCCTCCACCAATAAAACTGACCCGGGCACCCCACTGAAATTTGTTGAAAGTGGTGTTAAACATCAAACCCAGTAGTACGTTTCCAATCGTGTACTTTTACATTTTTTTATGTTTATTTTTTTTTATTGCATAGAACGCTGGGTTTTATGCAAATTCCCGATTTTTTCGTAGCATTACTGAAATCGTAATTCAAATCGCTTGACTGTTCATTTGAATAACAAGCAGCTAACTAAAGTTATAAATAACGTTTTTACCTGCATTAGAATGGAATAAGCTTACGGTACAAACATCATGTGATTTGCCTTTAGTCCTTTACCATTAACAAATTTATTATACCAAATAATTGTAATTAAGGGTAATAACAAAATTACCGAACTCCGAGCAATCTTACAAAGGGAAAGTCAAAACTCATAAGTATATAAACAGACAAAATCAGTCAATAACCGGAAAACTGTGAAAACCGTAATGACCCTGACTTGGTACAGGCATTTCTAAAGAAATGGTGGGTTGAATCAGATTTTAAAGCGCAAAACCTCCCCCTTTCATTACGGCTCACAGTTTCCGGTTATCACTATAACAGTATTTATAACAATACTTGAACAAAACAGGTAAAACAGTTGTCATAACAGCACCAAACTCAGTGAAGTAAACGTCAAACACACTTTTACGTCACACATTGATAAAAAAATATTTTTGACATTTTTGTTGACACCTTATCTTTATACATTATCACTATATGAAAATCCATCGTTTATAATCTTTTCTGCAGAGATGGAATATATTTCGACAAGATCTTGATATCGGAATATAAACTTTTTAAGAGATCGAATAAGACGAATCTTTTTATAGCCCTGGTCCAGTAGCCTGTTTCTCAGATGAAGATGACGTTTCAGGAAATCAGAATAATTGCTACTGGCCCTTGCATAGCGAATCAATTGCGAGATGTAAGCACCATATGCAGGAGAAGCTGGTATATTGCTGCACATATTTGGAAAATTTATGATTTTAAAATTGAAGTCGTCCCGTTTATCATAAATTTTAGTACTGATTTGACCACTGTCGTCAAATTCGAGGTATAAGTCCAAAAATGATGCGGACGAAGCGGTATCTGTGGTCTCTTTAACTTCCAGCACTGGAGGATATATCAATGGAAGAAATTCTGCAAATCTTCAATATATTTTTACATATATATTACATTACAATGAAATAAATTTGATAATTGGGATAGTATAGTGGTGCATGTATAGGTCAACAGATAAGAAAAGTTTGTAGATGCCAAAAGGGTTATCGGAAGTCATATATCGAATAAGGGCAGGCAATGCAATGGCCAAGCGAAAAAGGACAAATTGATAAACAGTGGTCTACAAAAAACTACATAGAAAACTGAAGATTGAGCAGCACGAATCCCACTTAAAACCCGACGGAACTCTGTCGGTGACAACTTGAGTCTTTAGTTTTACATTGTATGGCAGTTCCAGGTTTTGTACGATGATTGTATAACACGTCTGATTGTACAAAATATTTGAATGCTACCAAAATCTGTCGAAAATAATTAAAAATAGTAAGAAACAACGAATTTTCTTTATTTAACTATTTATTATGCCATTCATAATACATCTGCTCAAAATCTTTCTAAAATAAATGCTATGATTAACCCGCTTGTTGTCGAATCTTTAACAGTTAATAACACTACACAAAGAAGGAATATATTATCTGTATAATTTTGTACCAAATAATTTTAAAGAGTGTGATTTAGATTTGAAGATTGCCTAAATACAGAGAGACCTAGATATATTAATTCAAAATTTTGTATGTGGAGACAGGGACTTTATTATTATATTTTGTTTCCTTGGAGGTAGTATTTCCCGAAATTCAGGTATACTTTAAAATGTTGGAATGAAGTTTATCAGTATTGCAGTGTGAGTAACCAAACATCATGTACGCCTTTTATGAACATGTATAGGCTACACCAAGGTACATGCCGATATGGCTTGTAAACGTCCGTTTTATTTCTTAATATGGTCATAATAAAACTCTTTTCTTGTGACTTAAAGATAATACTTTTATTTTACACATACTCGTCAACTAAATCTATACTTCTAACAGGTAATATCACCCGCGCTGTACTAGTTAAGCTTCAATGTTTGCACCATCCAAGTTTTATAATTCAGTGCCGTCATTAGGTTAACGTTAAGATACAAGCGTCTTTGTGATTCAAACTCACAATTAACCACTTATGGAACAGTAGCGTCACCAAACAGGAGAAGCGGTGAATGATCCCTATTTTGCACCTTAACGCCTCTCCCTCTTTCCTCAAAGCAGAATGGAAGGTGAGCGACACAGGTCAGCCCACTGAGCCTCTAGTTTTATTGTTTGTAACTTGGCAGTTGTTAAATACTATAATAGGACGCTTTGAATTGTTCCCTTCAGCAGGTAGAGTGGTAGTATTTCGATTTGTTATTTTCTGTTTGTTTCTGGCCACAATCATCTAGCTGATTATAATGCCACGACTTCGGTGCGCATACGGACCTCCCAAAAAAATAATGTAAGAATTTAATTTAGCTTTGTCAGTGAGGCTTTGAAGGCCTCGACTGACGGCGCTGTTACTACCCCAGGAGGGAGGGCGTTCCAGTCCCTGATCGTGCGTGGGTAGAACGAATACTTCTTATAGTCGCTGGCTGCTGATGATACATTTGTATCTGGAAGCTTTTGTCGTGTATGTTTCTCGACAGTTGTTTGGGTGGTATTAGACGTCCTTCCTTCGGAATAGTTACTTTTTCATTGGTGATCTTGTACATCATTGTTAGCCTTGCATCTTTTCTTCTTTGTTCCAAGGATTTCCATTCCAGGTGTTCTAGCATTTGGTTTACACTTGATCTATTATTGTGGCTGTTGGATACACATCTTGCTGCTCTTCTTTGGACCATTTCTATTCGATCGATCTCTGTCTGATGGTGAGGATTCCAAACTGGGATGGCGTATCCTACTAATGGACGAACCAATGCGTTGTATATGTTTTGCTTTACTGTGGTATAACCTATGTTCAGGTTGCGCTTTAGACATCCGATAGTTCTATTTGCTTTATTGCAGATGTTGTTGACATAGTCGTTCCATCGGAGATCTGATGTAAATGTGCAGTCTAGGTATTTAGCGCTTTCCACAGTTTTGAGAGTGTGTCCATGTAATTTGTAGGATGTTGGTATCGTATTATTTTCCCTACTGATGGTTAGCACATTGCATTTGTCCGGATGGAAGGACATTTTCCATTTTGTTTCCCATAATGCGATCTTGTCTTGATCGTTCTGCAAGTCGTTAGAGTCGTTAGGGTTATAGTATGAGGCAATATACATGTCTTTCCTACCAACAAGACTAATCTTAGCCCATACAATCTCACAGTCTGTTTGAAGTTCATGTACTGGTGTGCTTAGAATGTCATTGGATATTGCTATGAGCACTCCGCCGCCCTGCATGTTGCGATCCTTCCTGTAGAGTTTGTAGTTTGGAGGGAATATTTGGTTATCGGTTACTGTTGGGTCTATCCATGTTTCGGTTCCTATGACAATTGCTGGTTTTGTGCTCTCAATGTGATTCTTAACTAGTCCTTGATTAGATTTGATGGACTGGAAATTTATCGTTAGCATCTTGAGTGGTACGTTGGATGAGTTTGCATTTTGCTTCTTCCTTTCTGGTGTGGATGCATGAACAGGTTTAATATGGTCAGATGGAAGTGGACTGTAGTGATGTATCAGACAGGACACTGAATGAATTTGATGTTGATAGTATTAGTTCAAAGCATACTGAGCTGTAATTAGGGCAGTCACAAACAAAATGTTTTATAATTCCCTGTCACAAATAAGGCAATCCCAAGCTATGGCGTTGTCCTCAGCTAGCATGTTAGGGTGTATAGGTTTGCAAGTTGACAGATTGACAGGTGGTATGATACCACTGGTTACAGGTGTCACACATATGCATGATGGCCTTATCTTCCCATGTCACAGGTTCGTCGCAGGTGCCACAGAGAAATACTGCAGATTCTGGTCCTGGATTTAGATTTATGTCGCTTGATGTGTCAGACAGTACTAGTGGTTCAAGTATTTCGAATGAATTTGGCGGTTTAAGGCACGCGAAGGTAAAAATGTGAAATACGTTTTCGCAAATACCACGGCACAGAGGGAAGAAAAGCTAAATCCTCATGCAAATACCCCGGCAGCGGTAAAAATGAACGAAATGAATCCTAAATATGAAAGGCACAGGCTACGACTACGACGGAAACGTATTCGTAGCCTGGGTTCTACAAGTACGACGGGCGGAAGTTGTGACTAAATGATCAACCGGTTTCCGGACATGGACACCTATTTTACGGAAATTAATCACGTATTGCTAGGATCTAGAGGTTAGGAATACGACGGATTTCTCGATTTTCTTAATTCTATTGTTTTTATTTCATTAAATGACAATTTATGAATTTTTTTATATAATTTTCTGTTTGTAGTTTATTTTTATTCCAATAAAATCTGATGCATTGAAAAACTAGTCTTACAATACACGATTAAGCCCATAGATTTCACTGGTAGAGTACTTCTCAGAGTACAACTCACACTTCCCAACACTAATTATTTTCAAAATGGACGACGATGGTAGTGCGCTCCGTGTTGGAAAAAGATCTTCTCTGTTAAGGTGTTTTGGACAATTTTTCAGCTATGTTATATGTTTTTATGAAAATTTATTTACTGTTAACTATTTTTGGCAAAATGAAGTTGTGTTAACCTATGGGCACCCCTCTTGCCTTTCCCTATTCTTACACCTGGTAAAAGTGTTTTTTCAGTACATTCCAGATGAAGTGTCCTATGTCTATAAGAGTTCGTTGTCAGTGGCATAGCTACCATTGACGCAACGACGCATTTGCGTGCACAAATAAATCAGCAAATAAAAAGTAATGTTATATGATGTAGTAATATATGCAAATAAACCTCTATATTAACTAATTGTACAAGTTTCAATAAAATGTTGTAAATCTGTGCAATTTTACGCACATCTCCAGATATACAGAACCGCAGGCGCTCGTGGTCCACCCCCCTTTTTCTAACTTTCTGTTTACAAATTTATTTTCAATAAAATTTCTTTATTTCTTTATTATTTCATCTCTTTTTCCATATCTTAATTTTTGGAACTTTTCTGACCCTATCGTTGAAGTTAATGCAGTGATGCGTCACTTCCGTCAGCCGTGGGTCCGTATACGAATAATTTGGCAATAAATGTGTGAAAATCTTAAAATTCTGGAGAACTGAGACATCGTATGCACCAGGGGCGTAGCTCAGGCTTAATAGTGTGCACGCCATAATTCTTGAGAGGGGGAGGGGGTTTGGGAATTTTTTTTTGAAGAGATGCAAAATGGTGCGATCTGGGGCCATTTCAAGGTTTCATATAACATAGAATCAAGCACTATTTTAATGACTTTGATAGACAAGAATTTCTTAAAATTGTCCAAAAGCTGCCCTTCGTGTCTTAGCAGATACGAACACCTCCATTGCTTTGTACAAGTCCACTTCAAAATCTCGGTTAATATATGCTTCAATCCAAGGGAAGATATCCTGTCATTCTTCATGGTCGACCTAACATAAGTTTTCAAACGTCTCAGTACACTAAATGGCATTTCAGCAATAGCGGCTTGCTACTGGCATAGTTAACAAAACACATAGTTTTATCAATATAGTATCTATAGAAGGATAGAGAACTGGATTTACAGAATCAAGTGTGGTACAAAGTGTGGTACAAAGTGTTGTTGGCAAATCATTACGTTTAGTAATGACCCAGTGGGTTCGCCATCTGGCTACTTCTCTCCTGAAATCCTCTAATGGCAAAATCTTCTCTTGGAGTCGTTTTCAGAGGCTGTCATGTCCTTTGGCGTTCTTTTACATTCCCGGTTTGGTTCACGCGCTGCTTCAATCGAACAATAACCGAGTGGCTTACATTGAATCGTTCAGCCGTCTGTCTGTATGACATACCACCAATTACCATTCCAGCCGCTTGCCATCTTTCTACATCTGACAGTTTTCGACCTGTCATGTTGAAATAAAGTTTAGAAAATTTAAAGTTTTACCTGTACTGCACGTGCAGATACCGATTTGAAAACCCCGCCAAACTTGAGTTTTGCAAAGGTACAGGTGAACTTATAAAACCCTGTTTCGTCGTTCTTTAATTAATCGACCGATACAAAATTAAAGGTACCACGAAAGAATAGTATATGTTATTCAGCTATCAGACAGGGTATATAATGTGACATTCCCGGCTTAGGATCTATATTCCCTGGCCAATCAAAAATGGACAATCCAGAGAAACTGGCAACATAGGCTACACAAGACGAAGAAGACATGAAAAATAAATACGCAACACAATATGCATTGGACACCACAATACGCAAAGAAAACACAAATAACGTTAATAGTAAGTAATGTTAGCATTACGTCAATTGATGGCAAAAACATCACATCTTCTGAATTACACCACCTCGGTGGTGTAATTCTTGGTGTTCATTCCTTGAGAGAGGAAGATGCTGGATTTGGGTGCTGGTGAAGTCAAATCAACTACTATAAATTTGACATTTGCTGAGTTTGCTAAACAATAGACTGGTTCGCTAGGAATGAGAATAATGTGTCCGAAGGGAGCGACTTATCTACCGGTGGACTATTGTTTCAATGAGCTCGCACTATAAAAATACTAGACTAAGCGTGTCTGACTAGTACAAAGCAGACATCATCATCATCTCATTAAAATGTAACTTGTTCTCGCCATGATATAGTTGAACAATTGCTCATTTGGCGTTAAACAATAATCACTCACTCTGGTACAATTTTATTTTATTAAACCTAAAGAGTGGTTATCATATTGGGTCTAGCCATACATGTCTAAAATGCCATTTACTAAAGCCATTTAATTTCTTGTAAATATTGTTTCTAAAATGGACTCAAATTAATCAGCTACTGTAACAGATTAATATTGACAGACTTATAACATTAAAACACATTGTCCTAGGCTATAAACTTTTTGATAAAAATGTTTTGATTTTAATTATTTCTTGACAGTTATTGGAATCTAAAAATATTATACAATTACTGCACTTGAACGAGATCAATATGAGGTTTTATGGAGCAGAGTACAACAATATTGAACGAGGCGAATGCCGAGTTCAATATTGTTGTACTCTGCTCCATAAAACCTCATATTGATCAAGTTCAAGTGTAGTAATTGTTTTATTACATACGGCTCTATTTTACTCTTAATTTTGAAATTTTATGAAAACTATGAAATTTTTGAAAGTTTTTGAAAATTTTATCATTTTGAATTTTTTTGAAATAGTATGAAATTTTTGAAAGTTTTGAAATTTTATGAAAATTTTGAATTTTTAAAAAAAAAATTAAATTTTCAAATTTGTTAAAAAAAAATTGAACTTTAAATTTTTCTTTTTTTTAATTTTATGATTTTCAAATTTTTTGAAAATTTTCAAATTTTATGAAATTTTCTAACATATTGATTAGCAAAAAGCAATTTCTGGGCAATAATATAGTATTATTACGTGATGTTTTTCATATTGGCCTAGTTATAAGTCCGAGGCCTGCTGTATTGGCCTGAGGCGCAGCCGAACGCCAATACAGCAGACCGATGACCTATAACTAGGCCAATATGAAAAACATCACGTAATGATACCTTTATTAATTAACCAGTCCAATATCTCTCGGGATTTTTCCTTGCAATTGTCGAAATGTCTAGCGGATTCCGATCTAGTTGTTATTGGACTGACTGGAATTGGGCCAATACGGAAAATATCCGTATTGGACTGGTTTTTGCCGTATTGGCCCAATGAAAGTTTTTATATTGTATTGACAGATTTGATTATATAAAGGCTAATAAATCAAAGTTAATTAATAAAAAACCATATTGCACTCTCGTGCCACGTAATTTCATTCATTGATTTTGCACGAGAGTGCAATATGATTATTTATTGCACAGAAATTGCTTTTTGCTAATCAATATGTTAGAAAATGGAATGTCACGTGTATTGCTTCTGGCCAATAGAAAAACAGTAAAATAGAGCCTTATGTAATAATAACGTTTATAATTTATTTAAACATAAATATAACACACGAATTAAAGATAAAATGTCATTGTTGTGGAATAATATATATATATATATAAATATATATTTTGAGAGGAGCTTGGCCTCTCATTATATATGTAACAAACGTTTGAATAAAATAGTATTGTGTTGCTAAAAACACTATTGAACAATGCACTACCGATGTTAATAGTACAGAGGCAAATCAATTGATTTTAAATAACATTGGTAAATTGCGTTTACAAAATTTACAGGTGGGTGATTACAGGTAAGATTTTTCTTTCTTTAATAAACACATAAATATCAAATTTAGTGCATATGACATGTTTATGGAGTAACCTTCATCAAGTATGCTCAAAGTCAAAAGGCTGAAAAAACAATTAATTTTAAATTATGAAAGAATATTTAAAGAGTGATGGTCAACAATTCCATTAATATCAACAAAACGAATACTCATATCTCACCTTAACTCACTGAATACAAAAATACCATATTTCGTTGGAAATCCAGGTACTATCTTGGGACAGGCATACAGATATGGCGGGTTTAAATCTATTAATGGGATCCCAACCCTCCTCTCATCTGTATTAAATGTTAGAGGGCTAAAGATTGAACTATTACACGTAGAACTGCTATGTTTTGTAATCTCCAGCGGTTTTTTTTATAAAGGGGGGGGGGGTAAAATATTCGCGAGCAGCTAAGACTCACTCACTGTGGTGTTGGTGAGGGCCGTGCGGCTATTCTTAGTGTTCTGTTTTGTGTTTAATATTGTTTGTCTGCGCCCTATGTCTACTGTACCCAATGAAGCCAATTTCTCTGGATGTTCCATTCTTGATTGCCGCTTCGGTATTCTGTAACGTTTATTCATAAACTGAATAAATTCATAAAGCATATGATAATATAATGATCAAATTAATTATTTTAATCTAAATTTAAATATTAAATCAGTTTCAATGTTGCATATATGCTTTTCTTAAAATAAATTCTGGCAATATCCCAAATACTAAGAATAATATCATTCTTCATAAAAAAGATAGTGTCACCTCAAAAGTTTTCCTTTTCCTCAAGTTAAACATCAAACGAGCTACGCCATGGTCACGTCTCGTGTTTGTCACGAGTACCTAAGATATATATACGATTTGTAATATAACCTGACTTCCTTGTTACCAGGGGCGGTTCCAGGATTTGTGGTTAGGGGGGCGTGAGTATGCAAGGGGTCCACAGCGGGTCCAGGACAGAGCCCTGTTGCCCCCGGAAGCTCTGGGGGGTTTGAGGAATTACAGACATTTATTTGAACCAACCACACCATTTTTATCAGACCAAAAAAACTTGACTTTGAGTCTTAATTTTGTCGGATAATTGTTAACAGTATGTTTTTGTCAGATTATAAGAACCTAAAGTAAAACTTTTTTTGAACAACCGTGATGCGAATTGTTTAACTCGTGACTGGTCGATCACGATATTTTAACCCTTCAAAGAACTATTGGTTTAGTTTTAACGCATTCCTCATTTCACTAATTGGTCTGTACTTTCGGTGCTTGTCCTTTCGGGTGGTTCTAGTTAATACTTCCCGTCCGGATGGAGCTTTTCTTTTCGTCGTTTGATTCATTCATTGAAAACGTATGATTCGACCGTTCTTGTTTATAGACAAACAAAAGCGGAAATTGTCAATACATGAACTTGTTGTTGATTCCTGATTAGCTAACGTAGCTAAATTAGATGATCAGAATCGTTTCATGCAGCATTAATGTTAACATATTCGCCTTTGCTTGTCTATAAACAAGAACGAATCATACGTTTTCAATGAATGAACCAACGGCGAAACGAAAAGCTTCATCCGGACGGACAGTATACTGATCATTTATCAATGAGTAGAGCTTTTTAGAATGATATCCCAAATTTACTCCTAATATCATTACTATTCATTTTGACTTACAGGTCACGAGTTAACCATTCATGAAAAAGTTGTTTGTTGAATTGCTTAATTAACGTTGTATAACATATGCTTTGCGAATTTTAGGGGGGGCGGGGGCACACGCCCCGCACGCCCCCTCTAAATCCGTCTCTGGTTACTTGATGCTCAAGTTTCATACAAACAACAAAAAATATGTTATTAAATACTCTTCAATGTCACGTTTCATATTTAGTTGATCTAAATTTTTGATGGTGTGATTCTTCTCTTAATTTAAATTCTACATTATCGACTTCGACAACAAGATAAGAACCACCTAGTATTTTTTTTAAGATGAAAGAAGTTGAACACGAAATGCTCTTTTGGTAATATTTCATTATGGATTAGATCATGGGCTACAATTTGAGTCGTATTTGAAGCTGATTAAGAAATCAAATTGTTGGTTATTACAAATGGAAAAAGGGGGATAACATGAACATTCTAAAACTTCAAAAATGTTTTATTTGGTTATTGTTTTTCAACAATTTACGAAAACGAGCGAGCCATAATTTTTTCGAGAAATTTTGAATGAAGACGGAAGCACATTTAATTAGTAGCCAAAGCTACCACACTCGTCTATTTATTCCACGAACTAGGATACGAGGCCTCTCTTGTGGGAATCGCCGCCATTCTTCCACATTTGCGCTTGTTAATTCAGCAATATTTTGACATTGCGGATTACGTTCGTTCACCGTCAATCAACAGGGGCGTAGCTGAGGCTTATAGTGTGCACGCCATAACTCATGAGAGAGGGATTTGTTTTTGAAACGATGCAAAATGTTGCGATCTGGGGCCATTTCAAGGTTTCATATAACATAGAATCAAGCACTATTTTAATGACTTTGATAGACAAGAATTTCTTAAAATTGTCCAAAAGCTGCCCTTCGTGTCTTAGCAGATACGAACACCTCCATTGCTTTGTACATGTCCACTTCAAAATCTCGGTTAATATATGCTTCAATCCAAGGGAAGATAGCCTGTCATTCTTCATGGTCGACCTAACATAAGTTTTCAAACGTCTCAGTACACTAAATGGCATTTCAGCAGTAGCGCTTGCTACTGGCAGAGTTAACAAAAACACATAGTTTTATCAATATTGTATCTATAGAAGGATAGAGAACTGGATTTACAGAATCAAGTGTGATCATCAGTTAATTTGTCTACAGCACGGGGCAGTAGATGCCGTGCATGGAAGCGGTTTTCCGATTTAAGGAGACGTGATTCAAGTTCGTAATCAAATTGTCCAAAAATGGATAGTGCAAAGAAATTCGCCAATACTGTTTTTGCGTTTCCGCGGGATGATTGACTCTGGTAGTCTGTCTACCACATCGCCTCGGCATACTATCAGATACACCACGTATCTCAAAAGATTTGGCTAAGCTAAGTGCAGAATTAAACCGATTCGTCCTGTCGTTCAGCTCTTAGCATTTCAATCACGGTCTTGGATTCTTTGATTGCTTGAAGAAGGTAACATTCGTTATCTTGGAGGAATGTTGACAGATAAACAGTGCTATGTAAAATATGTTACGCTACTACCAAAGCTAAGATATACTGAAACCGCATGACGGATGCAAGGAACTTTGTCATCGCCTTGGTTTTGTAAGCGTTCTAACGCATGGACCACAACTGGATATCGACGTCTTAAAGGTATACAATGCGTCCGCTCGACTTGTCCATCACATAACTACCATACAAAAGTAACTAGTATGTCTTATTAGCGATATATTAATTATACTGTTAAAATTAACAATATATTTTTTTATTTTTTTATTATTATTTTTTTAACCTGCCGATGTGCACGCCATGACGTGACAGCGTATATGCAGCTACGCCTATGTGCACAAAATAAAAACAGGGGCAAAAAGATGCGTCTTTTAGGAATGGATACATGTCCTAGTTTGAATGACATAATGGAAATAAGGCGCAATAAATGTACTCGAAGCGAGCAGGGGTACGATTTTTAAACCTGAGGAGTTGCATGCCTTGTGGATTATTAGTATCTATATAGGGTCGACACATGCAATTTGATGTTAACATAAGATTGTATGAATATTGGTCCACGAACAAGTTAAAATAAGGAAAAAGAGATGAAATAATAAAGAAATAAAGAAATTTTATTGAAAATAAATTTGTAAACAGAAAGTTAGAAAAAGGGGGTGGTCCGTGCCACGAGCGCCTGTGTACAGAAGAAGAAAATCGATTAGCAATGAAATGGAACGTGAAAAATTGTAAGAGCGTGTAATGGCTCTGGATACTTTGCCTTAATTGGTGATGAAGCAACTGAAGTTTCAACACATGAACAAGTCTCCGTGTGTGTAAGGTTTGTAGAATGTACTGGTGGTAAAGTCACTCTTCGTGGGGAATTTCTTGGTTTTGTAAGGGCAAGCGAAACTACCGGTGAAAATCTTACTAAGTTGTTTAGACTTGTCTTGAGAATGTCGGCATAGTTATTGATAATATGAGCGCACAAGGGTATGATGGAGCAAATTTTTAGCAAGAATTATGTGGGAACGATGCCGTGAAGGGCAAGTTAGACGGGAAAAGAAAACTAAAAACTTTGTGTGCAACTCGGTGGTTTAGTCGTGCAAATGCACTAGCCACTATTAAAGCTTCATTTCCTGTCATAGTTAGTAACCTAGAGTATTTACAAACCAATGGTGACGGCAAATCAGGCGTCCATTTATATGGCATTTTGCGATTTGACTTTTTTTTGCCACTAGTGGTTTGCAGTCACACTTTGCACACTGTTGTTCCCATTACAGTAACGTTGTAGAGCAGCACCTCCTGAGATTTAATTGTTGTGAGTGAATGTCAGACCTTGATTCGACATTTTGAGACTTAGAGAAATGACATCAATTAGTTTACAACATTTTATATGATGAAGCTATAGATTTAGCGGAGCAATGTTGTGTTGTATCGTCTAAGCCGCGAAAAACCGGTAGACAACGAAATCGTGCCAATTCACAGGTAGAAGACAACAAGGATTACTGACGGATTATACGGTATTACTAGTTCTGATCACTTGTTAAACTAGATGAGGGACTGCTAGGTGAAAAACGCAGATCGATGTCTAGCACAGTTATTGATACCGATTACCGAATTGCATATTTTTGATGCTTATAGCCATGCATCCGAATATCTATTGTATTTTGAAAATACTGCTTACAATGTCATCCTCTACAACAACAGCCGAAATATCATTTAGTGTTTTGAAACGTGTAAAGACATATTTACGCGCCACAATGGGGTAGGAATGACTATGATCCTGGTCATTGCTATATATTCACATAGACATTCAGCTCCCATTGCATGCATTCGTAGACAAGTTTAATAATACCAGGCAAAAAAAACCGTTTGCTTGATTGTATGTAAACATCAATTACATTATTAACTTGATTAAAGAATATTAAAAGTAGTTTAAAAAAAAGACTTTTCTATTATCTATATATCAAACTTTCCAAATTTCTCCCGGTACCCCTATACCTTGGAGGGAAAACCTCAAACTTGCAGTGCGTGCACTTTTAATAACTCCTTCCTACGCCACTGGTTGTAAAGAATAGACGGTGAAACTCTATCTATGTATATTTTTTTTCTTTAAGCTTTATAGTATAACATTAATAAATGTCTAAAACATTATATATAAGAAAACAAAAATCCGTCGTATTCGTAGCCTCTAGATGCTAGCAATACGTGATTAATTTCCGTAAAATAGGTGTCCATGTCCGGAAACCGGTTGATCATTTAGTCACAACTTCCGCCCGTCGTACTTGTAGAACCCAGGCTACGAATACGTTTCCGTCGTATTCGTAGCCTGTGCCAATATGAAAATACACGAAAAATACACCGCCTAATAACCAATCAAAATCCAGGATTCTTATATAAGGTGTAATTAAACACAAAATTCGTAAATTGTGGGAAAATACAACAACAAAATATTTGTACTCTCCTCCAAACAGGAATGAAAATTTCAACAGAGTATTTTTTAATCGGTTCTGTCCCAAATATGATCACACTGACTATGTCATGTCCAACGATAGTCGTTAGAGAAATCAGAGTGTAACTGTGAATATGGAACTATCTTTGTCCAAACTTAATATGTCGAGAGGGCCCGGGTTTCTCAATGAGTTAGGTAGTTGGATTACCTTACAACTCATACAAGCCTCTCACCAATACAGCGTGGGTTCACACCCGGCTTTGTAAATTACAAAAAAGGTGCACTCGACTCGCAGCCGCAAGTGATAAAGTTTACCAGTTGCTTGCCCATGGTCGGTGGTTCTCTCTGGGTACTCCGGCTTCTTCCACCACTAAAAATGGTCGCCATGATATAACTGAAATATTGCTAAAAGTGGCGTTAAACACCAAAAATCAATCAATCAATCTTAATGTGTCGAAACGAACAGACATAAGATTACCATATTAAACACAATTATGTTTTTACTTTTAAATGTTTTATTTTCCACATAGGAGCCGTACGCGTCGTGGTCATGATTGCATGATAGTTGGGTTTATAACTACCTGTGCAATCAGTCCCTATCACCACTAAAGTTGTGAGTTTGAACCCTGTTCATGGCGAGGTGTACTCGATGCAACATTATGAAATAAAGTTTGTCAGTAACTTGCTGCAGGTCTGTGGTTTTCTCCGGTACTCCAGTTTTCTCGATCAATAAAACCAACCGCCACAATATTACTGGAATATTGTTGAAAGTGGCGTTAAAAACCACAATTCTAACCCTAATCTGTTTCTTTGTTATACACTTGTATATGATCTTTTATACTGAAGACAAAAAACATGTTACCCCAAGTTTAAAAGCTTCATCAGTGTATGCCTGGAGTCGGTCTGCAATAGCTTGTTCCTTTGCTTGGCATAATGCCTTCTTAATGACGTCATCTTTTATCCCAGCTTTCTTTGCGGCCTTGAAGAAACAATAGATTTGAATCTCATACATATTCACGAATACACGATTCTAAATGCTAAAGAAGGGACCGTCGTGGTCGTGATCGTATGGTTGTTGGATTTACAACTACCTGTGCAGTCTGTGCCTATCACCACTAAAGTTGTGAGTTCGAACCCCGTTCAAGGCGAGGTGTACTCGACACAACATTATGTGATAAAGTTTGTCAGTGACTAGCGACAGGCCGATGGTTTTCATTGTACTCCGGTTTCAGCCACCAAAAAAAAACAGACGACCACAATATAACTGAAATATTGTTAAAAGTGGCGTTAAACACAATAAATCAAACCAAACCTAAATGCTTAAGAATTTAGATGTGTAAACTTTTGTTTGCTTATGTAATAAAAAGTACTAGTAAACAAAAATCTTCTTTATCTAAAAAAAATAAGCATTACAATGTACTTGTTTCTCATTAAATTTAATTTTTGTATTTTCTTTATTCATTTATCTTCAAGTAGAGAAGAAATGACAGCCAAATAAACAATTTTAACCCTTGGCACAGAAACCCAGTTTTATAAAATGGGGGAAGATAATGGGACATTCTTACCTCTGAAAAATGTTGGTCTTCTGTAATACCTTCATCCTATTAATAAATATATAAATAAATAAACTACAATAACCTTTTGGCAGGTGATTGTTCTCATCACCAAACAAATCTTGGTGGCATAATAAACGAATGCCACACAATTTTTGCCATCATTTCAACATTTTTCAAGATATAGCAAGATTTTTATGTATGTCAAGTGTGTATATAAATAAGACTACATGAAACAGTATTAATTTCTCTGAAAATAGAGAAAAAGTGGCTATCGCTTAGGCATCATCAGGGGCGTAGCTACTTTAGGCACGTGTCTACACATAATGTTTTCCCCAAAATTGTGTTATTGATGAAAAATGACAAACAACGCATTACATATTTTAATTATGTCTGTTTTATGTTTATTGTACTGATGACAAGCTTCCACAAGTTGAAAGATAAACATTTTCAATGAGCGCTGTGACCTTAACTAACTCTTTGAAATTGACAGTTCATTTTATCTTCAAAGGTTTTGTCTTGACATAAAAAAAAACACAATTTGTTTTTCACACGCTTTTTAACATCTGAATATAGAAATGAATTGATATATTTACTAGTTTGTCATTGACCGTCAAAAGAACTGTTGTCGGGATATTGGCTTGCAATATAAACATATCTGGCTCTAAACCTAAACTTAAAGTTAGTACTTGGGATGAAATATTTAAAAAGATAAGCGAATCTTCAGAAAATGATCCTGAACAGTTAGCACATACAAGTGAAAACAGTCCAGCACTTAACTTATCCGAGACTGATAGCGGATCAGTTGAATCTGAATCAGGTAAGACAGGAGAAACCAAATCGGACTTGGGGCCTTCCGTTTCAACCATCGATATTCAACAGAATATTGAACCTCCATACCCTGACATCGCCAAATTAACCGTAATGAATGACACAGTAAAGCGAAAACTTTTGTCTTCAAAGTGGAACGACTCTCATATATTCAAATTTCCAAGCAGGTACATAAATTAGAAAAAAACCCATTCCTTTTTTAATTTGTATTATATTATTATATATGATAATGATACATGTATTACATAAAATTAAGTTTGCACATCTGTTATTATAGGTCTTAATTACTTCCGGACATTTCTCTCTGTGTTGCCAGTGTAAGAAAACTTCGTAATTCTTTTTATACCCTGCCACAAAGTAGCCGATGTATATAACTTTATCCATGTTCATCATCCGTAATCATGTATCGGGACTTTTTTCTACAACCTTAAGATTTTGAACTGCTTTGATATTTGGCTACAGGTGTATAACGACAAGTTACAGATCTAATTCTCTTTGCTGATTTTGAAGCATTAATGAAATACTTTGGACTTACGTGTAACTAGTAGCTTACGTGTAACTAAGGGTATACGTGTAACTAAGGGTATGCGTGTAACTAAGGGCATACGTGTAACTAGTAGCTTACGTGTAACTAAGGGTATACGTGTAACTAGTAGCTTACGTGTAACTAAGGGTATACGTGTAACTACGGGTATACGTAACATTCAGTCAAAAGTTCTCATAATCAGCAAAAATATATTAACAACTTCGATTTTTGTATTGTTTCCATGATACAATAAGAATATAGTTCATGTCTTTTATTGTTCAGATTTCGCCATTTGTACATCTATTTACGCTTAAAATCGTTTTCCGTTGCGGGGCTATGCCCCCCTGAACGCCCCACCAGGGCTCTGCCCTGGACCTGCTGGGAGCCTTAAGCGGCCCCCAGATCCCTCACCGCAAGTTGTGACTACATTTCATTTTATACCTAGCTACGCCCCTGATCATCAATGATAATTTATGACTCTTAGAATTAGCTTTTTAATCGTGTAATAACATGGACTATTAAAAATAAAGTAACATTATGGTAGTACAAACAGTACGGTGTAGACGTTTTAAATGTATTTGTTTATGAAATGGATTGAAGTTTAACTTAATTACCCACATTTTTATGCCTGTCCCAAGCCAGGACCTGGATTTCCAACGCCATATATACATGTCACGGCGTGGTCCCCCTTTTTTTGTTCAATGATTCAAGGTGAGAGGTGATTTTTCGTTTCGTTGATACATGTGGATTTCTTGACCATCACTGTTTAAATCTTCTTTTCACGACCAGTAAAAATAAAATATATAGCTAAAACATTCCTTTGTTTGATAAGCAGTTACAATTTAGTTAATTTGATCATTTTAAATACCGATGTATCCCAAACCTTTAGTGATATACAATTTATATCATGATTGCCATGTAATATTTATGCCACGGTTTTCCGAGTTAAACTGTTCAACAATCGAACGCGAAGCATGGGATTGTTTAACCGTTTTCCCTCAAAATACAAGCATATCCCAATATCTGTTATAAACAATAGCAATTAAAAATAAATTAATTGTCAGCAATTTGTCTATAGTTTCCATGGACACATGTTCTGCACGAGAAAATGTTAAGCTTTTTATAAATTTCGTCTGAAATTAACGACATAATTATATATATCCAGGTCGACCATCGCTACCTATCATGGCGGCTCATCCCTAGTAACAGGAAATATATAAAGAATACACCCCTTAACGGTTCAACCTACCCCTAGAAATATACTATGCCAGAGATGCACGAGAATTTCTAACTCCGTATTTTACTGTATGGAATAAAGTCGATCTTATCAAAATCATGCACAACATCTGATTCTTTTCAAGAACACTTTCAAGGACCCATGGGGGTAATCAGAGACCGAAAATCGAAGGACAGACAACACAATGGCCAACTATATTGATTTGTCGACAGTACACATTCAAGAAAACAGACCTATAGTATAGTTACACAAACACTTCCAGACCTTCTACTAAAACTTAATTGTATTGATATATCTATTTATTGAGGTAATGTGACTATCAAGCTACATACCTTGCCCCAGACTCGTACCCAAAGCTGACGAGAGAGCTCCTCTGTATATTCTGGGTGTTCCATGTCAATTGCTGTTAAAAATAACTGGGCAGATTTCGAACCTTTCTCGAATATCACTTCTGATGGATTCTGCAACAAAACACAGACACAAATTAGTATATATATATATATATATATATATTTTTTTTTTATAGTAATAGGGTAAGGGTTAGGTGTTAAGATGTTTTAACACCACTTTCAACAATATTTCAGTTATATCGTGGCGGTCATATTGGTGGAGGAAACCGGAGTACGGGAGAAAACCACCGACCTGCCGCAAGTAATTGACAAACTTTATCACATAATGTTGTATCGAGTACACCTCACCATAAGCGGTATTCGAACTTTATAGTAGTAATATCATATAAGATCATATATGTTTATTACCAATCAATGTTTTTTAGGGTATGTGCCTTAATACCGGTATAACATGTAGCATTAGTATCATAGGCGCATAACCTTGTGATGTTGTTAATAGGTTGTCTACCTTTACAACAGTTAAATAGAACAACAAAGAAAATAAAACGCAAGATCGGTGGATAACATGAAACAAATAAACATGTGCTCTGTGTGATCGGCATATAGATATAGAGATTAAAAACATACATACAAATACATATATGTATATTTACAACAATAATTACATGTTAATGTCTGTTCAGTTGCTATACGAACATCGTGGTTAACTCAGAAATACCGATAATGAAATTTGAATGGACAATGAATTAATTAATCCCCCACCCCCTGTATCTGAAGCAAAAAAGCTAACATTAAAAATGGATGTCGTTGCTCTGGTATGTTATACAAGGTTGATATCGAATTTTGTGCCCACGACCCGCTTCTGGAATAATCATCATCAGGTACGCTCATAGTCAAAACATTGGAAAGACAGATAATTTAAATATTTTTGTGAAGAAGTAAGCTAACGGGTCTAACCAAGATATCTAAAACCGGCTAATGTCACCTATGACTGAGTGAGGGATGTGAACCTTAGTCTTAGTAATAATTACATTATTGTAAATAACGAAATAGATAACTTACTGAAGGAAGCTTCATTGGCACTTGGGTATGCTTAGCAAGCCTCATCAAATCCTTTGCGATATACTGCATTTTTGTTTGGTTAACTCCTGGAGGCTGGTTGCCTGCAAAATATATTTAATGTTTAAGAACACAACTCTAAACCTATGTCTAAGCAACATGACTTAATGTATGCTCTATTACAAAACTACCCATGTAGTCACCATGTCATTTACTCTTAAGTCTAATGCATATGCATTTCCTCAAAAATATATAAATCGACGAGCCAAATTCAGTAAGACTTTTATGTAATATTTTGTGTTTGACTCATTAAAAGTCATCATCTTTTACCATCAGTTCTTTGTTAAAGCAACTTGAACGATCATTTCACAGAAAACAAAACAAATGAGAACTCCACAGAAATGATTGATTTTGGCCTCATTTATCATGGTCAACTTCTTACCAGACCTAATAACAAATAAGGGTAATAACAAAATTACCGAACTCCGAACAATCTGTAGCGAAATCAGCGTTCACATCAACATATATGAAATTACCTGGATTGTCCCCCTTTGTTATTACAATGGTCATATTAGAAATCCGTTGCCATCCGTGTTATTTTTAATCAAAGTATGGCACAAACGATATTTATTTGTTAAGAATGAATTAATAAACACATGCAGATTATTATCTTTAGATTATCACTTATTTGGAATTAATATTTAACAAGAAGCATTTGATAATGAATTCAGCTTGTTAGGCTAACCGAACATAATATGAAACAGTTGTTTTGATTGGTTAATCCAATTTAGAATTGACAGGCTTTCTTTTACGGTCGCGTTCATCGTACTTAAGCCCGAAGATTTGGCAGTGAAGTTGTGCTGGTTGATTGAAGAATATTCAATACTGAAACCTCGCTGTGTAAAGACACAAGGTAAGAGAGAGTTTGAAACAATACGATTTTTTGCTGGGTGCTGCGTTGTTCCTCTGGCAACAACTCATGGCCCTCATGGGTTGGTGATTGTTTCAAGGTTAGTGACAACCTTTTGCTGGGTCTGGTGTTGAAACCAGTGGTTACAACTGACGACTCACATTTGGTTTGGAACTATTATTAATTCACAGTTTTCATGTTGTTTATGGTATAGATCTGTCGTCTTAGGTTGTGACATAGTTTTCGGTGGAGACAGGGTTTGAGACATAGGTCAGAAGCAGGTGTTGGTGACTGGTGACTGGTTAGTTAGGTTTCAGACAGGGTCTGAAACAAAGTAGTTGTTAATAAATATTCATTGTTTATATTTGGGTCTGTGTAGTGTTAGTGTGTGTTGCATTAGGATAGTTATATATTAGTCTGTGTAAATAGTGATTTAGCATATATCAATTGCAAGGAGCCATTGGACCTATTTTAGTTTGTTGGGTTAGACATTGTTTGAACATTCTTTTATTATACAAGACTATTATTTGTCAGGTCCCCAGAAAACTGGTACGGACCCAGTGTTTATATACATTCATTCAGGTTACACGCTACAAATCTTATAAAGGGAAAGTCAAAACTCATAAGTATATAAACAGACAAAATCAGTCAACAACCGGAAAACTGTGAAAACCGTAATGACCCTGACTTGGTACAGGCATTTATAAAGAAATGGTGGGTTAAATAAGATTTTAAAGCGCCAAACCTCCCCCTTTCATTACGGCTCAAAGTTTCCGGCTGTGTCTATAACAGTATTTATAACAATACTTGAACAAAACAGGTAAAACAGTTGTCAAAGCAGCACCACACTCAGTGAAGTAAATGTCAAAGACACTTTTACGTCACACATTGATAACAAAATATTTTTGACATTTTTGTTGACACCTTATCTTTATACATTTTCACTATATGAAAATCCATCGTTTATAATCTTTTCTGGTCCCTCGTATAGAGTTTCATAACTCATACGCTACGCTCGAGATTTTGACAATGTCACCGTATTCTGAGTACCAAACTATTGAATCAAGGATTTTTAAAGAATCGTTTCATCTTATCGTTCAAAACGTTTTTTCGCTAGATATCAACACTTTTTTGAAAAATATTCTGTCAGTTGCGTACAGATGACGAGATATGATATTGACAATTATATTTCGTTTCACTATTATGTCTTACGATGGATTTGTATACTATCTAAATAAAATATAGCCGACACCATTTAATAGAACTAATATCATGTATACATGACAACTTCTGTGTCACAAAGGTTAAATATATTAAGCATAATGTTCAAGATTATCGCGTTCTTTATGATAACGCTGTTTGCCCGGATATATGCGAGGGTTGGCATTTTACTCGCATGTGGAAAGCACTTGCCAATGCATGACCGCATCATTTCACTAACAGGGGAGGCTTGTGCTCATAAAACTAGCTTAGCCCCGCCACTTTTTATTGAAGTGTCTGTACCAATGCATGCAAATGAGCGTTTCATGCATTTGTGTCAGGGGTATCGATTTTGCCTCTTTCTACTATTCTAATATTGGATTTTGGAATTGTTCAGACAGTGTGGTATGTTTTGTTTTTCATTATTAATATTTTTCCGAATCAGGTCAAACTAGTTGAATGAAGATCAATTTAATAATAACACTTTCAATAGAAACTGAATGTATAACTATGTTGCTTCAACAATTACCCAACATCCTCTGGTTGTGTGATTTGGTACGGTGGAATCTGATCTGAATGTAGCTGCCTTAAATGTTTAAAAACTTTTTTATTGCTAAATCTGGAGTACTAATTAATGTTTCTATTCAATTTTATTGGATTCAGGTGATATACATGCACAAAATAGAATACAATCTTTGCTTTGTGATATGACATCTTATTAACTTGTCTACCAATTAAAATTAATTATCATATGGCTAATATGGGCGTCTCGCTTTGAGATGTGTGTGGTATGAAAATTTCCACACAATAACCTCTTAGTATGCACTGGTTGATTGAAGAAACATACCTGCTGCTTTCATGATTCCCTCTATTGAAAATGGTTTCAATTTCAAATCCATATTCTTCCATTTTGTTCTATAACGTGTTAAAATCTGTTAAACATACGATAATGGAAAGTCAATAAAAAGTGAATGGTCATCATTGACGGGTGCAGTTAGTGGAGCAGGAACTGCCTACCCTTCCGGAGCACCTGAGTTCATCCCGATTTTTAGTGGGGTTCGTGTTACTCGATCTTTAGTTTTATGTATAGATCGTTGTTTGTCCTTTTTCATTTGGCCATTGTGTTGTCTGTTCTCCTTCGATTTACGGATTCTGATTACCCCTTTGATATCTTCAAACTCTTCTTACATACTGGTTTGAATAAATAAACGTTAGAGATAACCAATGGGGCAATAACTAATGGACAATACAGAAACACAGAGGCAACATTGGACACAAGACACAAAACAAAGACAAACAACACACAACACACAAAACTAAGTCATTATTATTTGAGTTTATTATTTTAAGGGGCAGACAATACAAAGGTCAAAAGAAAAAGGACAAAAAGACAAACAATAGTCCATAAAACACTACTTAGAAATTTAAAGATTGAGCAACACAACATTTCCTGCTCCACATGTGACACCGGTCGTGCTACTTTTGTTACAAACCCGGTGATAAGCCATGGACGAGAAAAAGAGTGGATTATGATAAGAACAAACGGAACATATCCGTGGTCATTTGTGACACGTATATTCCGTAACAGTTAACCAGGTCACGATGGCGACCGTAAACTTTCGAAGTGATGACCTCTAGATAACAATGTATGCCATATCTCAAGAAGTGAAATGAATTAAATGTACTTGCCAAATCCGGAAAAATTGTTGCCAAAAATCATAGCGTTAAACACAGCTTAAAAAAATTAATATCCAAGAAAACTGTCTTATATTCTTCAAGTCTGCCCATTATAGCCAAAACACCTTTATTGTGTTCAACGAGCAGAACGAAACGTAACAATTTAGAATGTAACGTTTGATCATAGTAAATTATAAATAAACATTGACCCCCATAAATAATCTCCTATAAAAACATTGATAAAACCACATATTGTTTTGAAACACAAGGAAACTTTGATGTTGCAGATGGTTTCAATAATTTTTTACACATTTCGGTAAATGCAAAAGTTAAATTAAGCTGTACTAGAACATTTCTGGCATTTGTACTTAGCAAGCGAACTATTCCGACACAACGTTTGTTCTACTTCACACCATTGAAAGCTTAATATATAGATTAAATACGTTCCAATTTTTCACCTGTTTAACTGACCCAGTTGTCTCTGTGTTATGGTCATCATACAATAATTAGGGTACACAGATAATAATATTACACTATATTCTGCATGCATAAAACTTTAAAAAACACAAATTACTAATTTTACCTCAAATCCGAACCAGGAATACGGCGAAAGGACATCATAATATAACTCAACGGTCTTTGCGTCCGGCATGGCTGAAATGTCAAAACAGTTTATCCCTTTAATATCACGACCAAATTGAAAATGACTTGCAGATTTAAATTAAAGCAGATTAACCTTGTCAAAAGGGTAACTCATTAAAACGGAATACAGGTATTTAAATACATCTAAGAAGATAGATCTAGGACATTGGGTTATAATCTTATGTCAATACTTGTACTTGCACAATAAAAACGAAAACGAGACCAGTTTCAAGTCTATTGCTATATTCAAAGTTTGACTTTCGTATTATTGCTATGATTGATTGATTGATTCGCTATAGCGTGGCGTGAACACATTTTATGTTGACTTATGCACCTAGAAGACCTAGAAGTAGTATTGCTGTCTCAAGATGAACGCAGAAAACAAATAGAAAATGTTGACTACAGTGTCGTTTCCACTTTAAAAAGTTGTGGAACGAAATTGTTGTGTTAATATTATTACCCTGGTTTTTTTGGCGGGGGTCCTGGTTGCTCATCTGGTTTTATTGGCGGGGTCCTGGTTGCTCATCTGGTTTTATTGGCGGGGATCCTGGTTGCTCATCTGGTTTTATTGGCGGTGGTCCTGGTTGCTCATCTGGTTTTTTTGGCGGGGGTCCTGGTTGCTCATCTGGTTTTTTTTGGCGGGGGTCCTGGTTGCTCATCTGGTTTTATTGGCGGTGGTCCTGGTTGCTCATCTGGTTTTATTGGCGGCGGTCCTGGTTGCTCATCTGGTTTTATTGGCGGTGGTTCTGGTTGCTCATCTGGTTTTTTTTGGCGGGGGTCCTGGTTGCTCATCTGGTGTTTTTGGCGGGGGTCCTGGTTGCTCATCTGGTTTTTTTGGCGGGGGTCCTGGTTGCTCATCTGGTTTTTTTTGGCGGGGGTCCTGGTTGCTCATCTGGTTTTATTGGCGGGGGTCCTGGTTGCTCATCTGGTTTTATTGGCGGGGGTCCTGGTTGCTCATCTGGTTTTATTGGCGGGGGTCCTGGTTGCTCATCTGGTGTTTTTGGCGGGGGTCCTGGTTGCTCATCTGTTTTTTTTGGCGGGGGTCCTGGTTGCTCATCTGGTTTTATTGGCGGGGGTCCTGGTTGCTCATCTGGTGTTTTTGACGGGGGTCCTGGTTGCTCATCTGGTTTTTTTTGCGGGGTCCTGGTTGCTCATCTGGTTTTATTTGCGGGGGTCCTGGTTGCTCATCTGGTTTTTTTGGCGGGGGTCCTGGTTGCTCATCTGGTTTTATTGGCGGTGGTCCTGGTTGCTCATCTGGTTTTATTGGCGGGGGTTCTGGTTGCTCATCTGGTTTTATTGGCGGTGGTCCTGGTTGCTCATCTGGTGTTTTTGGCGGGGGTTCTGGTTGCTCATCTGGTTTTATTGGCGGTGGTCCTGGTTGCTCATCTGGTGTTTTTGGCGGGGGTTCTGGTTGCTCATCTGGTTTTATTGGCGGGGGTCCTGGTTGCTCATCTGGTTTTATTGGCGGCGGTCCTGGTTGCTCATCTGGTTTTATTGGCGGGGGTTCTGGTTGCTCCTCTGGTTTTATTGGCGGTGGTCCTGGTTGCTCATCTGATGTTTTTGGCGGGGGTCCTGGTTGCTCATCTGGTTTTATTGGCGGGGGTCCTGGTTGCTCATCTGGTTTTATTGGCGGGGGTCCTGGTTGTTCATCTGGTTTTATTGGCGGGGGTCCTGGTTGCTCATCTGGTTTTATTGGCAGGGGTCCTGGTTGCTCATCTGGTTATATTGGCGGGGGTCCTGGTTGCTCATCTGGTTTTATTGGCGGGGGTCCTGGTTGCTCATCTGGTTTTATTGGCGGGGGTCCTGGTTGCTCATCTGGTGTTTTTGACGGGGGTCCTGGTTGCTCATCTGGTTTTTTTTGCGGGGTCCTGGTTGCTCATCTGGTTTTATTTGCGGGGGTCCTGGTTGCTCATCTGGTTTTTTTGGCGGGGGTCCTGGTTGCTCATCTGGTTTTATTGGCGGTGGTCCTGGTTGCTCATCTGGTTTTATTGGCGGGGGTTCTGGTTGCTCATCTGGTTTTATTGGCGGTGGTCCTGGTTGCTCATCTGGTGTTTTTGGCGGGGGTTCTGGTTGCTCATCTGGTTTTATTGGCGGTGGTCCTGGTTGCTCATCTGGTGTTTTTGGCGGGGGTTCTGGTTGCTCATCTGGTTTTATTGGCGGGGGTCCTGGTTGCTCATCTGGTTTTATTGGCGGCGGTCCTGGTTGCTCATCTGGTTTTATTGGCGGGGGTTCTGGTTGCTCCTCTGGTTTTATTGGCGGTGGTCCTGGTTGCTCATCTGATGTTTTTGGCGGGGGTCCTGGTTGCTCATCTGGTTTTATTGGCGGGGGTCCTGGTTGCTCATCTGGTTTTATTGGCGGGGGTCCTGGTTGCTCATCTGGTTTTATTGGCGGGGGTCCTGGTTGTTCATCTGGTTTTATTGGCGGGGGTCCTGGTTGCTCATCTGGTTTTATTGGCAGGGGTCCTGGTTGCTCATCTGGTTATATTGGCGGGGGTCCTGGTTGCTCATCTGGTTTTATTGGCAGGGGTCCTGGTTGCTCATCTGGTTTTTTTGGCGGGGGTTCTGGTTGCTCATCATTTTAGTTTTCTGTATTGTTTTTTGTTGTTGTTGTTTTTAAACAAAATTTGTTTTCGTTCTGTGTTTTGTGACCGATGTTGCCTGTGTCTCTAGATTGTTCATTCTTAATTATCTCTTCGGTTTTCTCTAACGTTTATCAATTATAATACATTTTCAAATGAAAATGGCTACCGACAGAACCATAATTACACAGCCACCAAATTTTCTATTATCATAAAAGTCAAATTAGTAAAAATATTAATCATTATTTGTACCATTTATGGAATTCATTGGTTATATTAAACAACGACCATGGATACGATTCGATGTAACTGCAAATTATGCAAATCTACTCATTTCTCCGTTGCATACTTGGAAAATACAGATGGGTCGATCGTTCATTGGGATTATCATATGCATTGGGTTTGCATCAGCATTAAAAATAGGACTAACGCCAAGAGAAAAATATGCTATTGTGAAGGAACACAACAGAGATAGAAGTAAAGATGCTTCAGAGGGTTCAGATTCAGCGTCTACTATGAGAAAAATGGTAAGATTTGTGAAAAGTAATGTATGGTTAGGTTTATGGTTTATGGTGTTTAACGCCACTTTGAACAATATTTCAGTTATATCGTGGCGGTCAGTTTTATTGGTGGAGGAAACCGGAGTACCCGGAGAAAACCACAGACCTCGCAAGTGAGTAAACAGTTGAATAAAATCATATACGTTATTGCTTCTTTTATAAGTCACCAAAAAGAAATCTTTGAAATTAATACGTCTATTTGTTTTTAGCGATGGGACAATAATTGAGCTGCAACTGCACATGATTATGCCAACACATGCATATATGAACACAGCGACTTACCAATGTCTGTAATTGGTGAGAATCGATTTATTACAACAGGTACGTACAGTACAGATTTTCATGACCAAATGAAAAAAAAAAGACAATGGTCGACGAAACATACACATTGTGCAACACGAACCCCACGAAAAACCGGGGATGAACTTAGGTTCTCTGGAAAGTTAACTAATTTATTGTTTGTGAACTATCCACACATATTCCCATATTACAGTCACCACATTGCATATAGTAGATATTATACACTGAATATAGCCTCAATTCGGAGATGGTATTTAACTCGCAACCACACTTTTAATGAAATAGGCACAATGGGATGAATAAATGTAGCCTGAATCCTTGTGGTGCATCGTCGTTAATTCATGGTTAATCACATCCCGGTACTTCCTATTCATTACTGGTAAATATCAGAACTTGATCAGCTGTGTCTTACCGAAGATTCATTGAGAGTGCTTAATCTGATCATTGCGATGAACGAGTGAAGCGTTTATCCGGGGTTCATGCTGAAATCGCATGGAAACATCAAGGGAAATATACACCATGTGACTAATGAGTGAAGTCGTATTACTGGGGTGGATCCTAGGCTGCTAATTTGCTTAGGGGATAATGTAAGCAACGAGTTCAGGGAGTGTTTCTTTAATACGGTGATGTTGCCCATATCGCCTACATACGTTTATGGAAACTTGCACAATGTGATTAATGATTTTAGCCCTAATACTATGATGGGTCCTAGATAGCATATACACCTTTAGGGTAATCTTTGCAACGACTATCTATGTCATGACGAGAAGATGTGTATTTATATTTTGCTAGTTTTTTTAAAGGACTGGGAGCTATAAGGGCAAAAATCGGCCCCACCTCAGATGTCGATAAAATTTTCTCCAAAATGTATTCACAAATATGTGCTTTTCAGAAATAAATACAGTTAGTTAATATGTGTATCTAATTCCTCACAGCGGACCGACAAAGTCAGGTAATGAAAACCACTGAACGTCATTTTTTTCATTATACAAAACGTACGTATGTATCATTGTATTATTATGCATATCTTAAAAAAAACAAAAACAAAAACAAAGCATAATAAAACTCAATAAACAAAGCATAAATTTGACTTAATATGCAATGTGGATTGATTTCAGGAATAAAAACATGTTCCGAAGCTGTATTATGAAATTAAAGTGAACGAATAGTAATGTCGCAACGTCACCCATTTTCGACGGTTTGTTTCACGTGATAAAATCTCTCATTATTTTTATCGCTTCATTTGTCAGAGGTTATATTATGATGCTGAAATTGCATGAATGATCTCATGAAATCTGATCTAAAAATGTCATCTTTAAATGTAAAAACTACGTACCACATCTATTATTTCACGTTCAAATTGTAGTTTTTCGTTATTCCTTTTTTTCGTCACCTTAACAAAGCTTTAATCATTTAAAAAATATATCGCATACAGACCAATTTTGGTTTCATCGTCTGCTACGACATTGATAATGTACATATTGAGGTCATATCAATTCAGAAACTTATTAACATTGATCGCCGAAAACTGGTCGAAATTTTGGTATTAATCTTAAAGAAGTAATAGATAGATTTATTTGGACAATAAAACTTTGTCATATTTGAAATTTTTTTAAACACTTTTTTAACCGTACTTTATTCTTAGCGATAACCAATGCGATGATATGTTTCAGTACATTTTTACGGACAACCATCACAAATCTATAAAAAAAAAATGCCAAGGTGCGGGTTGAGAGAAGTCCAATATTTAAAGATCGCTTTTTTTTTTATAATATGGAAATATTTTGGGAAATGGTGTGAAGCAAAATGTTTAATGTGTAACGATTTTAGCTAGGAACCTGTGAGAATTATTTTTTTGATAAACTGATTACAAGCCTTGAACTCAGATATCCCATAGAAAGTGGTTGTCGATAGATAATTGTTTTACAATCAAGTATTTCATATATATTTATGATGAGAACAAGTTTACAACCCTATGATTAATCGTGTAGGTAAAATGTGTGTCGCTGCCATGAGACTATGTATGATTGTTTTGATTGTCACTAGAAAAAGAGGAGATGGTAGATATTATTTTGCTTTGTGACAAACCAACAACAACACTCCTAATAAACTGTTGCTATCAGAATCTGCTGTAAGTTGTCTTTTACGTGTAAGGAGTGTGTCCTTTGCATCCCGTGCTAAGGGATGTATTAAATTCGTTCCTCATAGCTGTCTGGTGTCCTTTTCACATGAAGTCGGCGTTTTTCTAGAGGAAGCCATTTGTTATTTTATTTATGCCAAATTCGCAATCATGTTAGGATTCTAATAATAATAGGTTATTATACATTATTGTAAAGCTATAATTTTAATCTAACCAAAAACAATATGATTGTGATTGTCTTCCGTAATTTAAATCGTCAAAATGAAATACAACCGAATTAATATCAAATGGTGACTTGTTTCAACCTCATTTAAAATATACCTTGACATCATTTCATACTTGTACATCACGTTCACGATCTTTTATTACAACACTTTCACTCAAGTGTACATTTTGTTCCTGTTCTAGTTAAAGGACTTTATCAAACAGAATCATACAGTTTACATGTAATGCAGTTAATACCCATTTAAACCACAGAAGAATATTTCTATTTTCCACACCTTGTGGTGTGGGGTCGCTATTGTACATGCGAAATATTAATTGCAAACCCCATTGACTGGCTATTTGCTGCCTGTCTAGAGTATTTTATTTTTTTCTCGATCGACAGTTCAGAAGCTAGAAAACAATATGATGAATATTGCCTGTCAATCATGCAAACTATAACTTATGCACATGACAGAACGCATTTTCAATGCACTACATACACAAACTTTTGATCCATCATTTGTCCATCGGAGGTTGATTTAAGAGAATGGAACTGATAGAAGTTAAACGTTTAATTTGGGCGCAAAAGGGGAAACTTTATATAATTTATGAAAATGTGATGTGAATTTTAGGGATCCTCAGATTCAAATCCATTCATCTACTTTTCTACACTTTTATACATATTATGCATATGTATACCCGTTATTTCAAATGATAGTAATGTTATTTTAGATTATTTCCACTTTGTTTTACTTGTCGTTTTCTTTTAAGAGCCCCAGCTTTATACTGCTCATGCTCAGCAACGGACAACCTTCGTTAATTGTTTTAGCTCATCGATGATCATGCGATTCACTAAGATAAAAAGCACGGTCCGTGCAATATTTATTTATTTATTTATTTATTTATTTATTTATTTATGCTTTGGTGTCAGTGTTTCAACTGCTGACAGAGTTTTAAATTCAACATGGGTAGACTTATAGAAAATGTGTAATCGTAAAATTCAGTGGCCAACCATCCCAGTCTGGTGGCAAAAGAAAAGGTATTGTTCTGATATGCCTAACGTTGTGTCTGCAATTGACGGAACTTCACATGAGAAACAAATTCCATCCAATGAACCCCAACAAAAAACATACTTTCAGCAAACCAATTCTTTTCATTGATTGATATGAAAAGAAAGTTTATAAACAGTGATAATCATAAATTCCATCAATATCAATAAAACAATTACCTTTCATCTTAACTGAACTTGAGCCATCGTGGTCGTATGGTAGTTGAATTTACAACTACCTGTGTAATCGTTGCCTATCACCACTTAAGTTGTGAGTTTGAACCCCATTCATGGCGAGGTGTACTCGATAACGCATTATGTGATAAAGTTTGTCAGTGACTTGCGACAGGTCTGTGGATTTCTCTGGGTACTCCAATTTCCGCCACAAAAGTAGTAACTGAAATATATTTGAAAGTGGTGTTAAACACCTAACCTCCAATGGACAAATGATGAATCAAAAGTTTGTGTATGTAGTGCATAACATAAAACACCTTTGGGTCATAATGTGGCAATAATACTACAACAATATTGTTTCCCACACAATTATGGGAACTGTTATATACATATCATGTCATTAAACACTGTACTGAAAAAGAAACAACTTCGCTTTCAAATTTTTTATTAACAATTAAATTAAATTATCTCCATGATCTCAAAATTATGTTTCAGTGTTTACTGCATCTTATCACATATTTTATTGAAATAACGCCGAATTTGTATGTGTAATAAAAGCATAAATTGCGGCGTGTTATTTGCCTCCGGGGCAATAGCATTTTACGAGGGCAATAACATGTTATCTGCCCTCTTGTGGTTTTTATGGACAGGAATAATTACATAGAATCCACCCAACCCAAGCACAAGTTGCAAAAAATTTCATATCACCACCCATCAAAATATCTAAATCAAAATGTTTCCCCTCTACTTCAATATTTGCTTTTTCGTATAATGTGTTTATTTTCTGAAAAATGGGTTTGCAAGCAAGTTTTAAATGATCATAATCTTCCTTGCAGTTTACAATGCAAAAAGCATTTTGATCTTTTGATGATAATGTCAAATCTTCGGTAATTACATAAAAGGACAACACGACAAAGTTTGAAATTCTACTAACTTTTGACCTGTCCCCCGAAATTTTAATTTTTATCTTGTCGGTTTCAGGATTTACATGATACTTGATGTACCGATAAGTTCGCTTTCTACACTAACATATGCGCCAGGGATATTTCCCGGAATTCTTTCAAAATGATATAAACTGTTAATATCTTCCGGGCATTGATGAAACCAGACATGTTCGTGGTAGCCCATCACAAAATACTGTCAGTTCACGAAACCAAAAAAATACTTTAACAGTGTTTGTGTTTTATTTATTTTAATAATCTGGTAAAATATTTTTCTGGTGCACGACTGCGGAGGTGCTTAATTTCTTCCAAAACCGCCGACATATCGCGGGCAAAATTCCACGAAATACAGAAAACAAAAAACGTTCATGACGTCACAATGACGTCAAATACGTATCGATTTTGTTGGAAACAAGTTTTAACATCAAAAGTATGATGTCGTCTATAAAATAAAACACATCAAATTTTAATCAAGTATTTTCTAAGATAATGAATCATTAAATATGGGGCCATATATGGCACTTATAGTCCCCAGTTCCTTTTATGGCATCGACGCCGGATTGCATGCACTGAGTTTTTCTCCTGGTTTCAATGTACACAAACTGTATTTAGAATAAATACAATTATTTACAGAAACATAAGTTATTTACTGATGAATTTCATTACTTGAAATTAATCATGAAATGTACAGAGATTGTGTATATAATGGTCTCATATATATATATATATATATACAATCAGAGGAGTGAAAATATTGATTTTAAGGGTCTGGCTGAGATTATAAATAAATTAATATTCTAATATGACGTCCTTCAAACGCTTTGAGTCCAAACCCGTGGTAAAAATAATATTAATCCATGACCAATTAAATTTATGACGTCATCGACAATTTATAACGATATTTTACCAATTTTTACATATTAGAATCGAAATAATTCATGGAAGCCATATGTATATATTGCTTTTACCACGGGTAGGCCTTTATGTCAGCTTTTTACCAATCGCTAACGCTCGGGGTAAAACTTCGTGACATAAAGGCCTACTCGTGGTAAAAACAATATATACATATGGCTTCAATGAATTATTTCTTAATTTAACAACCTCCACAATCCTCCACCAACAAAATATTTTGATATAATCATTAACCCTCTATTCTCAAAACAACTGCTTAATTTGGTGTTGGTGGAAGACTGTGCAGGTATATAAAATAGCTAAAATGTACATTAAATATGTCGTTTATAGTCCATTTTTAGCATTATCAGTCTAATTGTGATGTCATAACGCACCCAATTTCACGGAAAGATAAATGTTTTGAAAATTTGTTTATATAACAATTAAATTAGTAAATTGTTTTTATTCCAGTAAGTAGGTAAGTAATTTTTATTGAAATAAAGACCAAACAGTGATCTATCATCAATCAATGAACAATTAAAAAAAAAATATATAAACAATTCAATAAACAGACATAACCAAATACAATGACATACACGAGTATATTGACAAACAAACAATGATATCCCAGCTGAGGAGAACTGACAGCTAAGCATTATTTTTTAATATAATGTGGGGCCAATTTTGCACCTTAACGCCTCTCCCTTTTTATTTTAGTTTTTTAAAAAGATTATATTTGTTTTCTAAGTATTCGCACTTTTACTGTAGAACATGACCGACAAATCTAAAAAATGAACCTCAATTGAAAATACAATTACTGATTCAAGAAAAGCTCGAAGATGCTAAATGAGTAATCAAAAGCCATAAATCGAAGAAGGACAAACAATGCAATGGCCAAAAGAAAAAGGACAAACAATGCAATGGCCAAAAGAAAAAGGAAAGCGGGTCAAACAGCGGTCTATTCAACACTACACAGAAAACTATAGATCGAGCCACTCGAACCCCACATTAAACCGGGGGTGCCCAGGAAGGGTAAGAAATTCCCGCTCCCCATGTGACACCCGTCGTGCTATCCTTGTGTTACAAGCTGCGTATGCGGCGCTCTGGAATTAGATTCATCAGGTACACTCGTACATCAAACAGAAGAGAAAAAAATTACAAATTAATGTAGACCTCGAGATGTCAAATCTTTTTTGTACAATGGAATTCAGTTTATAGCACAAGCATTATGTGCTAGAAAAAGCAAAACATTTGAAAAGGGGGACAAAATCAGTAGAAGACAGTCAACAATCAAGCTTTCATTTTCCAATTTCTTTACATATTGTATACTTAGATTTTATTAACCTGTAAGTTATTTTCTTTTTTTGGCATGTTATTGGTTTTCTCACCTGTTCTTTTGTTTTATTGAAACTGTATTGTATAGTTTCGCAGGTGGAATTTATAGGGCACACATAGATCTCCAACAAAATATGTTTATTTATAAACAACATATCATGATACATGTAAACAGTTAATTTTTATTTTAACTGCATACATTATAAAACTAGAACACTATAATAATCAAATAAATCAGGAAAACATAAGAAATCACTGCATGGCTAGAGGTTCAGATATCTGTTTCTTCAAACTGATATTATGGGGGCAAATATACCTAAATATAAAAAAAAAATGTTACCAAAAAGTGTTAACGATGTAGGTCAAAGTTGCCTTATCATAAATTAGTAATTGTACTATCAGGGAATCAAATAATGCCCGCATATGATTATTAAACTGCGGATGGACAAGGGTACATCATTATGCTCCGTTGTGATAATGGTAATCAAAACTAATAATACTTATAGAAAAAGCCAATGGCACAGGTGCATTCTATTGTTCAGTAGAAGCTTCACTTCAGTGTCATCATCAATTAACTGGAGTTCAGGTAATTCTTTTTGTGTCGGTGAGGTATGCATTCCAGTCATCTGAGTGATAGCAATCAATATTCATGTGACGAGCACATCACAGTAACCACACAACTGTAGCAACTGTCTGCCAATCTCTGTCCACAATAATGCAGCGTTTAGGTAGTCTTATATATTACCCTTTCTAACGGTATTTTTTATTTTCTGAACTTTGTAATTTCTTCTTTTTCTGAATATTAAGTTATTTTGACACTGGCACTGGCAATGCAGCCAGATGGTACTTTTGAGTTTTTAATGTACATGTACATATGCTATAAAGATTTGAAAATAAAATACTCGGTCATATACGAATACGATATGTTTACCGTAAATATACGATCTATTTCTTTATGAGAATAAATCGTTTTCATTGTTTTTTTAGCACTTGTATGATATTTAGAAACAGGCAGAAAAGCGAGTCAGTGGTGATATTTTTTGTCTGTTTCGCATCGAGTTTTTATACATTTGATTTTTAACGACAATATTCGAATATTGTGTGCAAGAAAAGTTTGAAGATACCAAAGGGGGTAATCAGAGGCCGTAATTCGGAGAAGGACAGACACAACAATGGCCAAAAGAATACAACATGACAGCAACACAAAATCAAATGGGAGTCAAGACAATTTGAACACCGTTTTTACAAGGAAATCGTAGCGAACATCATAAGAAGGAACTGAAAACGTGAAGACATGTAATTTGACATGAACAACACGAACCCCACTAAGACAAGTAAAACAACGACAGCAATCTTGATTTACAAGAGTACAAAACAACCACTAGATGTACTGAAAAGAGCAGAAACATTCGTCGCTGCAACAGCCCTTTTGAAAATTTCCGATTTTTCTTCTAACATTATGCGCTTTACAGCAGTTATTTCCCTTTAAAGCTAACAAAGTGGTTCACCTGTTATGTAAAGTTCAACGATTCTTTGCAAGGTCCAATTATTTACAGATCATGAGAACATTTTACATAAATTCGTTGTCCTTTCCATTGCTCTTCCTACTCTGGGAACCATTTTGCCGGTCGTAAGGGAAATTACTCGTATAAAAACGTATAATTATAGACGTTTTCAGAAATCGGTAATTACCTAGTTATTGTTCGTGGACGCTAGGTAGTGTTACTATCGTCCGCCATTACGAAAGTGTAACAATCGATTGTTTACACTAGTTACGATTAATCAGTATTCATAATTGGATTAGATAAACACGCTTCAGTTAATATTTTATGGCTTATTCCCGTGATTTTGGCCGAATATTTCGAAATATGGATTATTGAATTGAACTTAAACGGTTATTGTTTAAATTGTTCAGAATCACAAAGTTCAGGACCAAGTCGGACAAATCTATACGGCCATCAATATTATCAAAATTAAAGAATTAGCTAGTCATTTTGCCAGATGTGGGCTAACAGATCGATTTGTAGCTATTCAGATTTTAACCTTGCTTATGTGGCAGAATTTCAATACAAAACGGGGTACGCAACAACAAAAAAAACGGTCGGTATGGAAACCCTCAACACACTTTTTTTTACTAACTGTATATATTTTGTACAAAAGAACTAAGTTCCCTTCGAATATTGTCTTCACTTCACAATGCGAAAACGTCGCATATTTTTATGATGTAGGGAGCACTTATGCAATTGACCAAAAAATCAATCATTTGCATAATGATAGAGTAGCAAATATGTGGAGGAATAATGTTCCTTCCGTATGCGGTAGAGGATAACATAGAAAGGAAAAAAACACCGAGTTAAATGTTGTCTTAAATGAAAGTTTAAATACTATAAACAAAGGAAACGGGAACAAAGTGAGCAGTGTAGGAATTATTGTTTTTCATGTAGAAGCCGCATAAAATAATTAACAATTTACAAAGAGGTATCTTACATTACCTCTGGATCATAACCCCCTGTGTAGAGGAACCATATGTCTATGTCTATCTAGTGTTGGGTGGTGGTGCTACTATACATCTATACACTGTGCACTGTGCTGTCTCCATCACCATGAATCATTAACACTATTCACTAATTAAAAAGTGATCTATTTACACCTGGGTTTAAAAAGTTTCTCACACTTAAAAGAGGCTCCACATTCCACAAGGAATACACATTTAAAAGTTAAAATTGCCTTTAAATCTACTGTATCTTCCTTCTAATATCAGTTTAAAATTTTAAACTGCAGCATGTATTTCCCATTAAAAATAAATAAATAGTTCTCTAGTAGATAAAAATTGCTATCACAGTACATGTCATACCGTTGTAATAAATGAGGTGTCGTATTTCTCATTTCAAATAGTTGTGCAGCTGTTGGCCCCCCTCCCCCTTTGGATGAGGCTATATTCATTACTTAAGAGTTCTCTTAAAAGTTATAGCGCATTGTTTCCCACGACCATCTCATGTGTGACTCAGTATTGACATAAGTATCTCATATAAGGAAAGTAAACGCACTGAAGTCATCTTTTGACATCAAGTTCAAGTAATTTAGTTCTTCTTATATCGTCTTATTGTTGCTGTTTCTTGTCGACAGCTCTACACGATTCATGTGTTATTTGGATACTAGACAAATAAAGTAAAATATTATTCGTATATACATTATTGTGCACTAATTGTGGTGATTGAAGGATAATACATTAACTCCCCGCATGAAAAATCATCTGGAGTCAAATCAGGTTTTTGGTGAGATATTAAAAGTGTGGTTATCCTAAAGTCCACAACTTATTATCATACATATTCTGTTAAGCCGTTTTGTTCAACATGAATCATTTGATATGATAGTCCAAATAGTAGTTTTTATCCTTTGTCAAACACATGAAGGGCCCGGGTGGCTCAATGAGTTAGGTAGTTGGATTACCTAACAACTCATACAAGCCTATCACAAATACGACGTGGGTTCGCGCCCGGCTTTGTAAATTACAAAAAGGGTGCACTCGACTCGCAGCCGCAAGTGATAAAGTTTACCAGTTGCTTGTCCATGGTCGGTGGTTCTCTCCAGATAGTCCGGCTTCTTCCACCACTAAAACTGGTCGCCATGATATAGCTGAAATATTGCTGAAAGTGGCGTTAAACACCAAAACTCAAAATCATCAATCAAACACATAACGTCACAATTGATACTCATTCATAAAACCAAAGTCCTCTAGACGGAAAAATTGGTCTAATAGTGACAGTTTTATCAGCGGTATGGCACTGTAGTCGTTAGCGTTCTCCGTGGTACGGAAGATAGCAGGGTCAACCCAAACACTATATTATTAGTATCTGGTGCTTTTCCGTTAAGCTCTAAGCATTAAGACTGACTGGATGTCAGACATGATAGTGAGTCAAAGTGGAATGCGTGTTTACTTGTGGGTGGTTGTTTCAACGTGTTGGTTTAGTATGTAGCCGGCAACATCCTCATCTCATAAATAGTAATATGTTCTCGCCATGAAACAACATTAAAGTATCCACAATCAATCACTCATTTACTCAAATAAATGTCAGATTGACATGTAGAATTCTGACAGTAGTAATATCAAGGAAATTGAATAAGAAGAACGTATGCCAATAAATTATGAGCTTTAAGTTTTGATTTTGTTTTTGATTTGTTTGTTTGTTTGTTTGGTTTTTTTTTGCAATTTTTTCTTTTTTGTTTGCTTGTTTTTCATTTTTGTTTGTTTTGTTTTTGTATTTGTGTTTATTTTGGTTTTTTGCTTTTATATTAGATAGTATACTCTAATAACACAAAACTATTTTATACAAGACGTTTAATATATGAATAAACTGCATTTGACAAATAATATAAGCTCCAAAGACATTCCACAAATATTGAATAGGTTAAAAAGCAAGGTTTGCATTAATATTGATAAAACATATATATAATGATGACGCAACACACAGATGATAATACAACATGATTTGAAAACAAAATTAAATGAATATTCATTAGGCACCTATTAACATATATAATGTTTGAATAATATATTAATAGAAGCGATAAAGTCGGACTATAAATCGTATTTAGCTCAAATAAAATATGGCACAAAAGTATATATAAGAAATAATATATATATTCAACATAAATCTAAGCGTGTTTTTCGAGATTCTATGCCGGTTCTATACGACATTAGTGTACTCTGGTGGGTTGTCAGTATTTAACTTCTCTGGTTGCTGGAGTACAGGCTGTTGAAAAATCAACTGTTGATATGTAGTGTCGACCTATTGTTGTGCATTTTGATATTGCACCGTTGGGTTGACTGGCTGTCCTGTTGTCATCAATGCATTAGGCTGGTAGTTCATTGGAATTTGAGTTTGTTGAGGATTAATGATGAACCCTGGCTGTGAAATAGTTAATTGTAATAGTAATTAAATGTGACATTGACGGACGTAGACAGCTTGTTCTGTTGGTGTGTCCTCATGGTGTACATGGCGAGGTCTTGATACAACATTAGATTATAAAATTCGCCAGAGATTTGTAAAAGGTTTTTTCTCAGATTTCGTTTCCATCACCCATACCTTTGACTGCCACGATATGACTGAAATATTGTTGAAAGTGGTGCTAAACATATGCATTGATAATAATATGCGAGCGTTAGCGAGCTCTTAATGGTATAAAATGTGTACATATGATTTTTTGACAAACATGGCTTCACATACTTATGGATATATTTTGTTTCTGCACATTGTAAACACGTTCAGTGTAGCACACTTACACACTCTACTAATGAAGATCTTCTTAACATAAAGCGCAAAGGTGATGCTAAATCTCGGACCCTCTCTCGTACGTCCGATATCACTGAAACCCGGAACCCATGTGTAATAAAAGTAATTTTGTTAGCTTGTTTAACTTAAATTGATATTTTCAAATTTTATTAAATCTCTTCTGACATACTGACAACATTTTTTTTTCTGCGTGGAAGTTAACTCGAATAATACTGCGCCCTCTATCGGCACTATCGCTAGACCCTAAAAAAAGTCGTCTCCGATATATCTCGGCCCAACTAATCTCGACATTATTTTGATGCACTGGTTTTCAGATTCGCTAACATTCATGACCGTGCCTGTTTCATATTAATGTGTTACTGTATAATCATTTACACCTAACATTTGTAAAATTAGTCATCGCTGTTATGAACCGTCTTTAACGTCTAGAAGATTAAATATATATTATATATAATGTTCAACCGGTTATTTGTGAGGGTTGGCATTGTATTTACAAATGGAGAGAACTACCATGACCTCATCATGCCACTAAGTGGTTGACTCATTAAACTAGTCTCACCCCTCTTTCTCACGAATTTGGTATTTTATTTTAGGAATTGTTCTGACAGTGTGGTAGTTTTTGTTTTTCATTTTATTCTTTAAATCAGAGACATTTATTGCTTTTTCGTGTAGAATTATTACAAATCGATTTAATGGCGATATGTATTTCCACATTATACATTTCTTATAGACCCGGAACATTTGTTCCTTACCGGCAAAATACAGTCGAAAATCACTTCAGTTTTACTTTCAAAAATTGCTAAGCGGCAATTTGAACAAATATGTGAACGTTTCCCCTTACGTGATTGAGATAGACTGTTGTTCGTAACATATAAGAAAAGGATTATCAATTAAAATATAATTCTAATTAGACTGGAAGTTGAATTGTAATGTATTGAGTGATTGGTGTTATATTGAACTTACTGATTGGTTTCCCGATGGTGTACAACAGCAACAGATAGAAGCAGAAATTATTGTCAGGCCCATCTCAACAAACGGCAACAGTAATCTAAAAATCCAACCGGATCCCTGCTCATCATAACTGTATACAGTCTTAAATCATGTGTAAAACAGTTTATTAATAGGTAGTGATCAAGACTATTTACCAGCAAGAGTCTGTTATATGTGTAATACCTATCAACACATGATAGGACAACACAAGAAATTAAGCAGATGAGCAACACGAACCCCTCCAAAAACGCAGCTGCACCCGAATGGTAGACAGTTCATTTATCTTATAAGACACCTGCCGTGTTACTCATATATATAGTCAAGCCCAGCATAGTCTTGGCAGTGATAGATGACAGAACAAATCTACGTAAAAAGTTAAAGATCCATTGTCATTTGAGATATGGATATTCCATAGCGGTCAACCAGATCGTGATGATGGCCGTAGAATTTTCGTAGCGATGATTTCAACTCAGGAGCAACTTAGCCTTGCTTGAGTAGTTTAAGCATCAGCAGCCGAGCTCTGTCCAGAAAATCACCGTACCGGTCACAAGCTCTAGAATAACATACGAGTTGTGAAATGTAAGCCCCATACGCTGGTGATGCTGGGATATTGCTACTGATGAAAGGGAAGTTGACTGTTGGAATATCCAGTGAAAGTCGCTTTATCCATGTCCATCCCATGATAATTTCATACATTTCATAAAAAAATGTCTCAAAAGAGAACGAATATCTTGACCAATGCTTTTGGACATGTGGAGAGGTATAGACAAGGTCACCTTGGAAAAGGGTGATACTATTTCGTGTAACGGAACGGAAAGGAACGGAACGAAACGGAACGAAACAGAACGAAACGAAACGAAACGAAACGAAACGAAACGGAATGATTTCGATTCTTGTTTTAGTAATTACTATAGGGATATTACTATCTTAAGAAATGAAACTATTCCGTTTTGTTTCGTTCCGTTTCGTTTCTGAATTTTTGCGTTTCGTTTCGTGTTTAAGTAATTTCCTATAGGCGTACTGTACTTAGTTACTTTGCTCCAACCAAGACACGGCAGTTATCTCCACTTAAATAGTTATGCCCCATACTGCAGTATTAAACCAATTTCCTCTCTCTCTCACACAGCAGCAGCAGCAGCAGCAGCAGTTTCCTCTCACAGACTTGGCAGCAGCAACAGCAGCAGCCATATATCCCAGAGCAGCAGCAGCATCAGCAACTCTTCCTCCTCCTCCTTTTGCTCCTTTTGCTCCACCTCCTCCCTCACCTCCCACCATCCTCCTCCTCCTCCTCCTCCTCCTCCTCCTCCATCTATGCATGAATATACATTGTTTTTTCAGAACAGAGAAGAATCATCCTGGAATAGTTTTTTGCTAGAGACTATGGAAGTAGGGATAAAGTTTACCATTTCATTCATTTGGCTCTTAGAAATACCACAGTGAGAACACGGACACCCTTGGAGTACTACACAACAACCTCAAGCATATCCGAAAACAACAAACTTTTGTGTAATTATTGAAGGTGCTAATAAAATGGCGAGAAAGGGGCAGATAACCAGTGAAAGGGCTAGAAAACGATAATAGGATGCAGACGTCCTAGAGAGCTCCCCAAGGGCACATCCGATCACGTGACTTCCAGGACATCCCTACGGGTGACGTTTGATGACGTCATTTCCGGTCAAAAGACCCCACTAGGGTGGATATTACGCAACATCCGGTTGCGCATGCGTACACTCAAGGGAGCCACGACGGCGTCACGTGACCTTCGGTCGCTTCCGGTAGCCATGATACTTTTACTACTGTATTACATTTTGTACTACTACTAACTTCCGGTCACTTCCGGTCAGGGTCTTTCCGGTAACGTGACTTCCTGTGACGTGGCTTCCGGTAGCTCCACCTCCTTAAATGCTGTTTGAGCTGTACCCATATACTACTGTGCACCCTTTTTTGTAATTTACAAAGCCGGACGCGAACCCACTCCGTATTAGTGATAGGCTTGCATGAGTTGTTAGGTAATCCAACTACCTAACTCATTGAGCCACCCGGGCCCTCTAAGATATTAAAGAAGGAATGATATACTTCAGAAGATAATTGTGGCACTTTCAAAGGTACTTTTTTTCATGTCCGAAATGCGATGAAACAGTGAAATTTCTAAAGATACTAACTAATCACTTTATTCAAGTTATATTAAACAGTAACATGACGGATGTAACTAGTGGAGCGGGGACGGCTTACCCTTCGGAAGCATCTGCGTTTACTCTCGTTTTTTGTGTGGTTCATATTGCTCAACCTTTCGTCTTCTGTAAATTGTTTTGTAGATCATTGTTTGTCCTTTTTCTTTTGGTCATTGTTTTGCCTGCCCTTCTTCGATTTACAGCATTTGACTCCCCCATTAGTATCCCCAGACCTTTTTTTTTTATATATATTTGATATACAGAGTCCGACCGGACCAATGTACAAACATTTCAGATATCTCATCCTGAAATCTTCTTTGAAATATCAAATCTTAAAGCGGCTCTTAGTCAAATTGCTCAAAGGAACCTATAAATTACAATGAAAATTAATGAAAGAAATATACGTACCGCGACTGACATAACAGTACCCCAAATTAACATAATCGGCACAATCAAACTTGCACCAATAATGCTACACACCATAAAACCAACTTTCTGTAAATAATAATATTAAAAGTGTAGACTAATACTTATGTTAGCATTCTATATATATTCGATTATCTTATAAAACTCTTGGTTTTGGAATACAGCTTAAAATGGACAAGAAAGTTTACATACAGTGCATATATCACTAAAACAAAAACAATAAACAATCTCAACATTACTGTAATAGCGGTACATATAAACAGCAAATATGACACCACAACGATTATATCGAAATATTTATGTTATGGTTTTTGACTAATTGTTTTCGTTGGTGAATTGATTTATGTCCAATAAAAGAATGACACCATCATATCTGGAATGCTTCCTGTATTCAAATATGGATATTAATATGTGCACATAGAGATAGCATTATCTACATATTACAGTAATGGATTTAGAAAATAAGCTTAATACACATCTCGGTGATCGCATGGTAGTTGGATTTACAAATACCTATGCAATCAGTGACTATCAACACTGAAATTGTGAGTTCGAATCCCGCTCATGCTGAGATGTACTCAATACAACATTATGTGATAAAGTTTGTCAGTGACTTGTGGGCAGGTCGGTAGTTTTTCCTGGGTACTCCAGTTTCCTCCACCAATAAAACTGACTGTCATGATATATCTAAAATACTGTTGAAAGTGGCATTAAACACCATAACCCTTAATCCCAATTCAGACAATGATATACAACTAAAACGACACGATCTATATAATATTTTTTTTAAAGAATTCATGATTGATTTGATTTTTGGTGTTTTAACGCCACTTTCAACAATATTTCAGCTATATTATGGCGACCAGTTTTAGTGGTGGAGGAAGCCGTAGTACCCGGAGAGAACCACCGGCCATGGGCAAGCAACTAGTAAACTTTATCACTTGCGGCTGCGAGTCGAGTGCACCATTTTTTATAACTTACAAAGCCGGGCGCGAACCCACGCTGTATTGGTGATAGGCTTGCATGAGTTGTTAGATCCAACGACCTAGCTCATTGAGCCACCCGCGCCCCCAAGAACCCATGAGCATAACAGTCTTGACCATAATGTAAGCTTTACTAAAGTATATTTAAAAAGGCATGTCACTCACATATATTTCATTCTAATCCATGGGAATCCGGGGTTCACGAAATAGAATACCGTTTCTCCGTTGAGGGGTGTAATCATTCCGCAATGGGAGTCCGTTGGTTGTGTGGAAAGTATTAAATATGTCCAACCCCATTCAGTTGTGCAGAGATGGACATGTGAAGTTCTTGAACATGTGTTTTAAGTATTGTTTTCTACGTTCATATGTTCCTTTGATACTATGAAGACACTTATATTCATGGATTCCAATTCTCGCGGTCTTAGTAAAACAATTATTTTCGTGTATATGTAAATTCGTGGATTTCCTTCTGCAGTGTGTAAATACATAAATCCATAGTGGCAGATTTACGTTGAATGTTTGATTCTGTAGTTTTATTTTGATACTATCCACAACATATATAGTGACAGATATACGTTGAATGTTTGATTCTGTAGTTTTATTTTGATACTATCCACAACATATATAGTGACAGATATACGTTGAATGTTTGATTCTGTAGTTTTATTTTGATACTATCCACAACATATATAGTGACAGATATACGTTGAATTTTTGATTTTATGGTTTTATTTTGATACTATCCACAACATATATAGTGACAGATATACGTTGAATGTTTGATTCTGTAGTTTTATTTTGATACTATCCACGACATATATAGTGACAGATATACGTTGAATGTTTGATTCTGTAGTTTTATTTTGATACTATCCACGACATATATAGTGACAGATATACGTTGAATGTTTGATTCTGTAGTTTTAGTTTTATACTATCCACAACATATATAGTGACAGATATACGTTGAATGTTTGATTCTGTAGTTTTATTTTGATACTATCCACGACATATATAGTGACAGATATACGTTGAATGTTTGATTCTGTAGTTTTATTTTGATACTATCCACGACATATATAGTGACAGATATACGTTGAATGTTTGATTCTGTAGTTTTAGTTTTATACTATCCACAACATATATAGTGACAGATATACGTTGAATGTTTGATTCTGTAGTTTTATTTTGATACTATCCACGACATATATAGTGACAGATATACGTTGAATGTTTGATTCTGTAGTTTTATTTTGATACTATCCACGACATATATAGTGACAGATATACGTTGAATGTTTGATTCTGTAGTTTTATTTTGATACTATCCACGACATATATAGTGACAGATATACGTTGAATGTTTGATTCTGTAGTTTTAGTTTTATACTATCCACAACATATATAGTGACAGATATACGTTGAATGTTTGATTCTGTAGTTTTATTTTGATACTATCCACGACATATATAGTGACAGATATACGTTGAATGTTTGATTCTGTAGTTTTATTTTGATACTATCCACGACATATATAGTGACAGATATACGTTGAATGTTTGATTCTGTAGTTTTATTTTGATACTATCCACGACATATATAGTGACAGATATACGTTGAATGTTTGATTCTGTAGTTTTATTTTGATACTATCCACGACATATATAGTGACAGATATACGTTGAATGTTTGATTCTGTAGTTTTAGTTTTATACTATCCACAACATATATAGTGACAGATATACGTTGAATGTTTGATTCTGTAGTTTTATTTTGATACTATCCACGACATATATAGTGACAGATATACGTTGAATGTTTGATTCTGTAGTTTTATTTTGATACTATCCACGACATATATAGTGACAGATATACGTTGAATGTTTGATTCTGTAGTTTTATTTTGATACTATCCACGACATATATAGTGACAGATATACGTTGAATGTTTGATTCTGTAGTTTTATTTTGATACTATCCACGACATATATAGTGACAGATATACGTTGAATGTTTGATTCTGTAGTTTTATTTTGATACTATCCACGACATATATAGTGACAGATATACGTTGAATGTTTGATTCTGTAGTTTTATTTTGATACTATCCACGACATATATAGTGACAGATATACGTTGAATGTTTGATTCTGTAGTTTTATTTTGATACTATCCACGACATATATAGTGACAGATATACGTTGAATGTTTGATTCTGTAGTTTTATTTTGATACTATCCACGACATATATAGTGACAGATATACGTTGAATGTTTGATTCTGTAGTTTTATTTTGATACTATCCACAACATATATAGTGACAGATATACGTTGAATGTTTGATTCTGTAGTTTTATTTTGATACTATCCACGACATATATAGTGACAGATATACGTTGAATGTTTGATTCTGTAGTTTTATTTTGATACTATCCACGACATATATAGTGACAGATATACGTTGAATGTTTGATTCTGTAGTTTTATTTTGATACTATCCACGACATATATAGTGACAGATATACGGTGAATGTTTGATTCTGTAGTTTTATTTTGATACTATCCACGACATATATAGTGACAGATATACGTTGAATGTTTGATTCTGTAGTTTTATTTTGATACTATCCACGACATATATAGTGACAGATATACGTTGAATGTTTGATTCTGTAGTTTTATTTTGATACTATCCACGACATATATAGTGACAGATATACGTTGAATGTTTGATTCTGTAGTTTTATTTTGATACTATCCACGACATATATAGTGACAGATATACGGTGAATGTTTGATTCTGTAGTTTTATTTTGATACTATCCACGACATATATAGTGACAGATATACGTTGAATGTTTGATTCTGTAGTTTTATTTTGATACTATCCACGACATATATAGTGACAGATATACGTTGAATGTTTGATTCTGTAGTTTTATTTTGATACTATCCACGACATATATAGTGACAGATATACGTTGAATGTTTGATTCTGTAGTTTTATTTTGATACTATCCACGACATATATAGTGACAGATATACGTTGAATGTTTGATTTTGTGGTTTTGGTTTGATGCTATCCATGAAATCCACAAAATTGCTATACCACATTTTTGATGTGATTGATGCCTACTTTCACTATTGTCTTAAAATAGTAACAAAAGGATACTACTGAGATTTAATACATACTAGTCCTCTCCAACTATTCACTCTTTGCTGTATCATACAAATAGGCAAACATCCTGTCATAATAAACTGTAATTAAACAAATATGTGTATCAGTGGAAGTAACAATGATGTATATGTATTGTAAAACGTCGTTGTGGAATTTCGAGTTTCTGATTCTTTTTTTCTGATTTTAGTTTCACCAGTGTTGAAGTCATCATTTCGAATGTTTCATTCTCATCATCATAAATTGGTTAACCGTTACGGAATATATGGGTGTCTCAGATGACCACGGATATGTTCCGTTTGTCGTAGACACACAGACACAATAACTTTCGTCTTTCCTCGATCAAACCAAAGATGACTTATTACTGGATATTTCACATGAATAACACGACGGGTGCAAATATTAGAACATGAATTGCTTGTCTTTGCAGAGTATCTCGGTTCGTCCTGGTTTATTGTGGTATTCTTGTTGCTCAATCTTTATATTTCTGTTATTTGTGTTGCGTTGACAACAACTACTTGTCGTTTTGTTCTTGTTTTGTTGACCATTAAATTAGCTGTCCTTTATTGATATCGGCTTCTGAGTACCCTCTTTGATAGCTTCACACAATTCCTTTGCAATACTTCACAATTTTGAAGCCCGTTGTCTGCTTAATTCCTTTATGTTATTTTGTTTCTCGTTCACTAAACTGATGTAGAACAACTAATTAATTTCTTGATGATTTGTGTTTACTAAATTTGTGTTTTGTTCGAATCTATCTGACCATGTTGTCTGACGTTTAACCTTTAACCTTTCTAACACCATATATTTTCTTAAACGTACATGATTCTTCTACGTTCTGTCAGAAAAACATGGGATGTTTATAATCTTGTAGTGAATGTCATGCTCTGTGACATCCCCTACTCTAAAATTAGTAGCCTCATTCCCATAAATTCAGTATTAACAGGTCATGCATCAAGCCCTCTTTAAAGGATTAAAATAAAACCAAGTGCAGTTAACCAAATTTGGGCTCAAAATAATCCTTATATATTTGCATTTAATATTTGTCAAAGTACAACAAAGCGAAATGATTTTTTTCTTCTTTAAAAATGATTACTTTTATATGTTCTATGATGTTTATATACCTATACATCATCGTTTTTTCCTAACCTGTTCAATATCATGCTCATTTCAAAACTTACCCATGCAGAACCAATCGAACATATGACTGCAGAGATGGTCACAGCTTTGTTTATCGCATCAGGAAAAGTAACATATGTATCGTATCTATTTATCGCTATGACGTCCATTATAACTCCAATAATGCCAAGTATTCCACAGCCAATTTGCATGCCACCACAAATCTTCAGACGTCCGACTGGGAACGTGTTTTGATCTGTCTGTCCACCTACAACAAGTTGTTGGTTTTGATTTATTTGTGGATTTACTGCTCCTTGTATAATCACCGGAATGACTGCTTGATTTGTCGCCATTCTGAAATTCATTAATTATATATTTTAATATTTTAGGATGATATAGTTGATTGTGTTGTAGTTATCGTAAGCCTAATGTACACACATATAGATTATCCTACTGCTACCAGTGGATTATCATATTGGTGAAGGAAACCGGCATTCTCTATCCAGAGTTATCGTTCCTGCTACGCTACACAACATCTCTGTCAACGCTCATTTTACAAGATTTTTGTAAAATTTAGAAACAGTAAAAAAAATGTACTTAAAATTGTTTTAGTTATTGTAAATATCAATAAAGATGAAAATAAATCACTCATTTCAAATTAATTCTCTCTTAAAAATGATTTCCCCTCCCACTTCTTGGAGAACTATTTTGCGGAGGTAAACATTAAAAAGTTAAAAACGATCACAAATCATTTTCAAGAGAGAATTGATTTGAAATGAGTGACTTATTTTCATGTTTATTGATATTTACAATTATCAAAACAATTTAAATACATGTTATTATTGTTTCTAAATTTTACAAAAAATTTGTAAAATGGGTGTTGGGCAGATGGAGTGTAGCGTAGCAGGAACGGCAACTCTGGATAGAGAATGGGAAACAGGAGGACCCGGAGAAAACTACCCACCTGTCGCAAGTCACTGACAAGCGTTGCACACCTCGCCCTGATCGAGATTCGAACTCACAACGTCAGTGGTGATAGGCATCGATTGCATATGTAGTTGTAAATCCAACTACCTTACGGTCACGGCCACGACGGCGCCCAACCAAATGTTGTCTGAGAAAGATGAATGTTTGAGTAATAACTACATTATTTAGGATCTGTACATATTATAAATAAGTGTCATAAATCTTGTCAGTATCAAACAATTGATTATATAAAAGACTGAGAGAAAATTCAATATTACTGTACCTGCTCAATTTATTGTTGTGACTTTTTAAGATCTATACACTAAACTTCCTGATAATTGATCCAATACACTTCCTGAAAGAAGTCGATTTGTCAACATACGTAGTGCGTAATAATATATAAATACAAACCATTTGAAATTAAGTTTATCCCACTGGAAATATAGGTTGTCGATTTAAATACATACATAACAATTATTTGTACTTCGAGTTACTCACTATGGTCCACGGTGAGGCTTTCCGTATTATAACCCGCTTACCCTTCCCCATCGAGAGAGCTCCCATATCCGCCAACCGGAGACTCACTGAGCAGCTCTGTCGGTATGAGCCTTGTGAACCTTCACCAGTACACAGCAGTGTTTCAGTTATATTCATGACGAGAACAATATTACAGTGAAAGATGGCACTTGAGTGGGCCGGTCTATGCGTGGAAATATAATATTGTTTCCTTGTGTAACAGTGATTTCTCTCCAACACAAAGATTCTGTCCGTTTGAACAATAAATATACAAAATACATACATCGTCGGAAAATATAATATTTATTTGTACGAGCGTTAGAAACAGATATAAAAAATAGTCTTTGGCGAACTTTTCTGACCTGTTTCGCAGAGAGAGAGAGAGAGAGAGAGAGAGAGAGAGAGAGAGAATTAATTAATTTTAAATTTACCGGCAATGTACGTATATTGTGTTTATACTGCAATGTAAAAAAAAGTCCAAAAACAACTGTTAAATTGTCAGAAAGCGTCATTCTCATCATTTTCAATGCTATACTCTGTGAAGTCCACGCTTATACTGTTACCGTTTCTTTCTGTCGCTCTATATGAATCAGGTATCAGACAAGCTTTATTAAGTCCATGACTAAATAATACTGAAGTTTTCTTTGACCCCCTAAGGCCTTTATTAGTACTCAAAACCACACAATTGTAGGATAAAATTACATTAATACACCTTATTAATTGATAACGATACGTTAGTGACAATTGTATATATTTGTTCGTTGGCATATAAATGAGGGAAAAAAAAATGCAGAATCTAAAGTAATTATATATATTGTTTATATTTTTATATTTCCTGTCCCTACCCCCGTCCCCCACCCCCACCCTTTACACTGAAAATATTCTATTATGCTCAGTAACGAGGTATGTGGTCAATGACTTGTATTCTCCTCTGACAAAATGAATAAAATGATAGGTCTTTGATTTTCTCTACTGAGATTTTTCCACCATTGTGTTAATGATACCTCTATATAATTTTAATTATATTATCCCCTGGCTAAAATCCTTTCAGTTATTACATGTAGGTTTGGTTTGTGGTGCTTGTGGCCACTTTCAACAATGGAGGTAAGTTTTATTGGTTGAGGAAATCGGGATACTCGGAGAAAACCACCGACCTGCTTCAAGTCACTGACAAACTTTATCACATAATGTTGTATCGAGTACACCTTGGCATGAATGGGGTTCGAACTTACAAATTTAGTGGTGACAGGCACTGATTGCACAGGTAGTTTGACAAAATCAATGGTATGTTCTTTTACCTGTGTAAAGCTTAATTTCAGTCGGTATACCAATTCCAGTGCAATTTTAATACCTACAACATTTGTTCTTGTTAATATTCTTTCTTATATTGCATTGGATCATTTACGTAGATTGTTTCTTTTCTTTGTCAAATAAAATAATTTGTCAGACTGTAGCCAATGTTGCTTTAGTGAGCTAGCACAATATGAATCCAACTTTAAGCCTATGTGTGTAGTACAAAGCGAGAATTCTCGTCGTCTCTTTGAAATGTATATCTTGTTCTCGTCATGATAAAGCTGGGGGTGGGGGAGGGGCGGTGGTGGTGTGTGTGTGTGTGTGTGGGGGGGGGGGGGGGGTCCGGTCATTGTGGTGTTAAACAATCACTCACTCACTCCTTTGTTGAACAAAAAACATCAATTCTTACTGAAATATGCATTTTACTTCTTATTTAAGGATGGTTGAAAGATAAGCAACCAAAAATTAATCACGGGCCGATTGAATATAAAAATTGTTTACTTTCTAAAAGAAATCAATTGATACAGATGATCCAATGTAATCCAGTGAATACCGGAAGTAGTGCTAGTGATATCCTTATTTGGTAATCTCCGGACAGGTTTCGTATCCGCTCCGAATATGACTCTCCACTACAAACTCCCTTGCCTTTCCAGCTCCGGTCCGCACACTACTCTCCACTAGTATCCAGAGGTAGAACCATGTTCGGAAGCGAATACGAAAACTGTCCGGAGTATGTCTCCACTAGTGGCGTGTAAAATGTGGATCGGAGCTGGAACAACAAGGACGTTTCTTGACATGGAGCACAGCATAGATAAAATAATAAAATAAAATGTTTTTTTTTAATAACTTTATATTATACAATCATACCATGTCTACAGCATAGTGCCATAAATGAGTCAACTTTTTTAATGGCGGACTGCATCTATTGACGCCTGGACACTTTCAAACGTGTTTTAGATCGCGTTAGCACATTGCGGTATTTTAAATTTGTAGTCAACGGGAGGTAACTCTTACGTATTTTTTTAAAATCCGGAATTTTTACCCGATATTCATTCCGGTTTTTATGCAATTTCCTTGTTTACAAAATGGCAAAACACGGTAAACAATTACCAGACGACACAAAAAATATCATCGTACAACTTATAGAAGGTAGTTACCGAGCATCGGAAGTTGCAAATATATTGAATATAAGCAAGTCCACAATTTCTAGACTTCTAAAGCGATGGCGGGAACGTGGTGACACAGAAAACAAACCGCGAAAGGGACGTGCAAAATTTGTTTCCAAAAGAGGGGAGAGGGTACTAAATCGTATCGTTAAAACTTCACGGAGGGCTACATTGAAGGATATTACCAATGAATTTAATAGAAGGACACCTGTAAAAGTCTCTCGGCGTACCGTTCAGAGAACACTTCATTCACTTGGCTATACACGGCGGTCAGTTAGGAAGTCTATAGGAATCCGGAATGTAAACAAAAAGAAGCGCATAGCATGGTGTAGGGGCAAGTTACATTGGACTGTTAATAATCAGTGGAGAAAGGTAGTCTATTCCGATGAAATGATGATAGTTATTAAGCCTGATGGCAAGTTGAAGGTCTGGAGAAAAGCATCTGAAAAGTGGAGACCAGAATGTTTGGGCTATATTGCCAATGTCTCATCTTCTAATATTAAGATAATGGTATGGGGTTGTTTGACATATTATGGTGTTGGCACTTTAGCATTCATAGATGGTAATATGAACTCTCAAAAATATATTCAGACACTTGATGACAATATTTGGCCAGTTGTAACTAAACATTTTGGTAACAATACATGGTACTTTCAAGATGACAATGCTCCTTGTCATAGGTCCCGTGAATCTGAGGATTGGAAGCATAGAAATCAAATTCCACAGATAAGTTGGCCACCTCAATCTCCGGACTTGAGCCCTATCGAAAATATATGGCTTTTGTTGAAAAACAAAATAAAGAATAGACTTCGTAATCTTGCCGACTTGAAGACTCAGTTGATGACTGCTTGGAATGAAGTGCCCTTGTTTTATTTACAAAAACTTTATGCCAGTTTGCCACGACGATGTAGGGCAGTACTCATCCAGAAGGGGAGTATTACAAAATATTAGGTAGGTACCACTTCATTTAAAAGTGTTATGTGCATTTTTATTCACCATGTGCGACTTTTAAAAAAATGGCGGCCATTAAAAAAGTTGACTCATTTCTGGCACTATGCTGTACAAACCATATTTTCACTGCTGTACTTAGAACAACGTCTTCCAATTTGATACCGTAGTTTATGCCTTAAATTTCCACTGAAATGAATATAATTGCATTAAAATTTGTACTAATTCATTTTAAAACATTGGGAGTTGTATGGTTGTAGTTGTTTAATTACAGTTTTATGTGTATCATTTTGTATATTATTGTTTATCCCTTTGTCATTTTTCTTTTGGACATTGTATTGTTTGTCTGTTTTTCTTCTTTCTAGATATACGACTGGCTTCTGATTACCTCTTTGGTATCATCATATCTTATTAGAATATTTTTTACATCTTGAAGGGAAAACATGCTGTAATGTCTGTGATAGGACGGATGACAGAATAAGTCAGTCTGAAGGTTACATTCGAGTAAAATGACGATATAATTTTGCTTTAAATGCCAACTCAGGGGTAAAACAAAACTTCGGACAACAAGAAATCTCACTGAAAATAAAAACGGAAGTGACGGTACTTTCGGCAGTGCAACGTGAGAATCTAATTTAGGCAGACTTTTATTAGTTCAACGTACCTGCAATATAGTGAATCGGATTAGTGTCGGGAGCCGTCATGGTCGTGATCGCATGGTAGTTGGATTTACAACTACCTGTGCAATCAGTGCCAAAATACCAATTTTCTTCTCATGTCAAAATAAATACAGTCTGATGTTTTTTCGCTTGTTCGAGGGAAAGCAAAGCACTCCATCCCCCAACCAATCCCCAACCCACCCCCAAGAGAGAAAAAAAAAGAGTTTAAAAAGTCGGTCCTTTATAGAAGTACTTTTTAATTTACCAAATGAATAAGTCACTTACTCTGGGGCATAATTACAAACTACTAAATATGAATTTTTATATCCGAGGTGCTCTATGAATTCACATTTGTCAAGTGCACAGCCAACGAATGTTTAGTTTTCTCATACCATCTGTAAATTGTAAAAGGTCAAAAATAAGCACTTTACGACTGTTTTCAGAAATTTAACAAACAAATGATTGGGCTTTTTTTTTTATCAGATATAATGTTAACAAAAAAGTGTGTGCATTTTAGTGAATATAGCAACAAATAAATAGAAAAGCAAATGTTATTCTTCATTTCATGGTAACTATGATGTCCAGAATTATACAATAATGCTAAAGGAAACGTGAGATGTCCTCACTGTACAAACGAATGACATCCAAAGTAAAGTAGGAGCCGCAAGCCCTTCCGAATCACCAGAGTTCACCCCCATTTTATTTTTTGGGGTTCGTGTTCTTCCATTACTTTCATTTGAGTCTAGAATAAAATTATATATATATATAGCTGAAACTTTAACCCAGCACTGTTAGAATTAAATCCTGAGCTGGCAAATTTGCATTCTCCGTCAACGGGGTTTGAAATCACTCCATTGATACACTGTTGCACCAATCACTTGGCCTTATTGTCCAGCGCCCTATACCACTCGGGAACATCCGCTATATAATAGCGAGCACAGAGAGCTATACAGCAACATGGGCATGCGCATGCAACACACAATCTGCCTTATGATGAGATTGAAATCCTTTCGTCCAGAAGTTGATAAAAGTTGGTGTGTTACGGTGAGAATGCCAAAAATAAAATAAAAACTCTCCAATAAATAATTTTAAAACTAAAATGATATCATGAACTTCTAAAAATCTTATTTTAGTAATAAGAGACAATAAAAGGTGCTTACATTGATAAATTAATCAGAATGTCATCTCGCTATCTAAGTCGTCCTCGCTACTTTCGTCCTTAACGGAGTTCAAAAACCAAAGAAATATTTAAAGGCGAGGAACTTGTAACAATGAATAAATCTATTTTTTATGGGTCAAAACATATATTTTTTAAATGATGTCATTTTTTTTAAAGAAAAATTAATATCTGCCGATCTTTGCTAGCTACGGTTCATGCGGCTACACAAATTCGTCTGTTCAATTCAGGCAAAATATTCTGACATATCCATTTGAAATCATTGTATGACCACAAAGAACTACAAAAACGGTAAGTTTTGGGAATATATGGAGTGTTTTTCATTTAACAACACATGAAAAAAAAGGAAAATTGACCAGAATTACAAAAAAAACATACAAAACATTGCATATCACGACATGTTTTCCTGGAATGACTTCTGTATTGCAAAAAAATGTCACCAGATCAAATCCTCATTTGTTGACCTCCGATATCGATGTTCCCCATAAAACTGTATTACATTCCAATAAGATTAAATAAATAAAAAATGAAAATGGATGTTAAATTTTGCGAACACCGATGAATTTCACGAACGTGTTACGTAGTGAATGAAACGAAAGTCCCCCATACGCCATAAAACTGTATTATTAGAAAGAAATATGAAAGTATTTTCTCTTCAATTGATTTTTAGGAACGTAGTGAGTGAAACGAAAGTCTTCAAATGATTGCCAAGGGAGTGTCGGAGGGACTATTTCACATCCCCGAAGATCTATCCCCCATTACGTCACTACAACACTGAGAATGCCAAGCAAAATCTAGACTAATTTAACACGTTTAAGGGAACATTCCATCCAAAAGAACTTCTAAATTTCGTTTCAAATAGCAGAGCAAGAGGTGGACAAAATGTCACAACATAAGTAATATATTGGTGTTCAAATACTTTAGTCAACCTGCACAGTATACAAACATATAACCTTATTTGATAATTATAAATATTGATGTCGATTGTCAGAGTAGAGAGCAAAAAAAAAAAACTTACCTTGACGGCTTCTTCGTTTTTTATCAATCATTCATCCCCTTGGCATATATTTCACCCGGATATTTCAGAAATAATGCAATCCCTAACTTGAACTCGTTAATAATACATGTTTTTATGAAACAAGAACGGAATCATAGAAAAGTCTGGGAAACAAGTTTCAAAAACAAAGTTATTCCGGCACTTATATTATTCCTCAAAGCATACATGTATCGAATTCCTCATAACATCCACAGCATATTTATATTCATGTTCATTGAAAACACTTTGAAAACATAATAAATATCAATTTGCACTATTTTCCGCCAATGTGCCAGTGCCAAAAAATTAAAGTGACCCATGAGGTCATGACGAACTCTCCTCATTGGTTGTTGGAAAATGGGTCCCATTCGGGGAAACGCATTGGCGTCGTACCTAAATATGATTAGGAAATCGGGTCAAAGATCGATAACTCCGACAAAAAAAGTTCACAAAGGAAATATATCTTTTTAACACACAAATCCTATGGTTATTCTGAAAAATCTATGCGCGCGTGTGTGTATCTGTGCTATTGCGAAAACAGTCATGGGACGCTCTGGTCACGTTTATGTTTTGTTTCTTTTCTCTTCCTCTATTTGAGCTTGAAATTAAAGACACACCCGATACACTTAAGGGACCGACCATTTAACCTGAAGGGGGGGGGGGATTGGTTTTTTGCTAGAAAAATGATCTGATGCTGAATTTTGAGAAAAAAATACCTTGGCTGGGATGGGTACAGAAAAAAATAATCTGAGACAGTATTTTCACAATGTAAAATAATGTTACATTTAGAAAATAATAATTTCTCGGGTCGCGTTAAAAAAAAATTCTAACTCCGAACAAAAAACCAAGCCCCCCCCCCACCCATTTCAAGGTAAATGGTCGGCCCCTAACGGTCTGCGTCATATTTGGACTTGCATCTCGAAATTGACACAAAGGGGAAACTAAACATTAAACTCTATGACAAACGTCATGACTTCATCTTACCAATAGTCAACTTTCCCTTCCTGAGTAGCAACATTCCATATGCGCCGGCGTATGGAGTTTACGTCTCTCAGCTCATATGTTACTCCAGAGCATGCGGTGAATACCATGATGTTTTACTTGATCGGGCCAGTCGGTTATCTCGGAAGTTGCAAAAGCAGGGTTATGTTGCTCCTAGGTTGTTGTCTTTACTCAAACAATTCTACGAAAGACATCATGTACTTGTAGATAGGTACGAGATATCTGTTTCTCAGCATAATCATTTTTTCTGTACATTTTATTTTCCAAATATAATACCTAAGTCTTCATCATGTTCATATATCAGTGTAATATTCCTCTGAACAAAATCAAGTCTTCATTTTGTTCATATTTGGTGTAAATCCTCTGACCAAAGTCTTAAATTCATATACATTGCACTGCATAACATACTTTATTGTAACCTAACTTTTACATCTTTACATGATAGTTGACATACCAACTTTTATCTCGCTTTTCAAAAATCAGTATCATTCAGTTCAAAATTGTTTCATCTTAAAGTTAATCTTGCCTAATTGTTAAACACTATGCCTTATTTAAGTGTAAAGTAACAACTTGTTACTACAGCTTTACATTATACATGTAGCTGACATACCAACAACAATACTTTATTGTAACATAACGGTTAAAGTTTTACATGATAGTTAACATACCAACAACAACAATTTTAACCTTAATTTGTATATACATGTATATATATCTATATATCTATATGAAGATGTAATATTGAGTGATAACATATAATTAAATTTATGGCATGTTTCGGTGTTTTCATGTCTTTAAAATAACTGGAGTTGATATTTTGTGATATTCAACTTTCACTCAAATATATACACACTGGCCAAACAGAAATGCTGTGCTCGCATCTAGGCAATGCCTAATCCATATTAATTATATAGGCATTTCGTGTGATGATAGATACCGTCCCCTGTGTATAGAAGGAATCAGGAACAGGAAATTTTGTAGAAAATCACATTACTAACATATACATGGACCTAATTGATGAAATGTTGTTTATTATTATTACTAGACTGAGCCATCAAGATATCAGTTTATATAACCACAACTAAGCACTACCATGATATATATATGCTATGTATGACAATTATTATATCACGGAGGGGCCGTCGTGATCGTGATCGTAAGGTAGTTAGATGTTCAACTATCTATATGTAATCAGTGTACTCGATACAACATTATGTGATAACGTTTTTCAGTGACTTGTGGCAGGTCGGTGGTTTTCTCTGGGCGCGTACTTCGGTTTCCTCCACCAATAAAACTGACCTCCACGATATAACTGAACTATTGTACACAGTCGCGTTAAACACCATAACCATAGTCCTATTCTAACACGCGATAAACATATTTTCACTTGCTTGGTCAGGACGGGTGTAACGGGATAGCATAAACATAGCATGGATAGGTGTGTGCAAACTTGATGTGATATATTATTCTTTCAAATGATAGCAAAAATTTAGTATCGATATGTGTGTGCAAACTTGAGGTGGTATATTGTCCTTTCAAATGATAGTATACAATTAGCATCGATAGGTTTGTGCAAACTTGAGCTGATGTCGGAGAGCAAACTCACGTCAGTCTTGTTATTATTGACATAATAATTATCAATGGCAATATAAAAAATATTCAGTAAAGAAATTAAATTTGTATTACGTTAATTTACAGATTGGCGAAAGCTTGGTCACGACCGTAGAACTTTGAATATTTCGTAAAATCATTAAAACTCCCAGCATGGAGCAAAAAATGTTCATAAAAAGTAAACTCCTGGCATGGAGTGCAAAGTCTAGAAAATCTCCTGACATGGAGTGCAAAGTTCAAATAAACTCCTGGCATGGAGTGCAAAGTTCGTTCAAATAAACTCCTGGCATGGAGTGCAAAGTTGACAAAACTCCTGGCATGGAGTGCAAAGTTCGTTCAAATAAACTCCTGGCATGGAGTGCAATGTTGAGAAAACTCCTGGCATGGAGTGCAAAATGTTCAATCATTCAATCATATCATATAAAAGCACTAACTCCTGGCATGGAGTTCAAAAGTGAAATGTTCCATCCAACGAAAAATTAAATTGAATTAACGTCTTTCGAAAACTTTGAAAACGAATTATTTACAATATTTATAAAAAACTTTAACACACTTGAATTGACCCTGGGTACAGAGGTCAACTCGATTGTACAGTTTGTACGGAAACATCACATCTCATGGAAACAGCTACAATGGCTTGTCTTCTCTGGCTAGGAAAGCACTGCAGTTCCATTTCTGATCATCTACAGCCGTGCCGACATTTGTTTATATGTAATCCGAACTACCATATTGAAGCTGAAAAATAGTAACACAACAGCAGTATCTTGTTCAAATTATATACAGGGAATGGGTGGGAAGGGTTTTTAGCAAAAAATTAAGTCAGAAATTTATGATGACCTCACCTCATGAAGGTTTAAAAAGAAAAGGCTGGGATATTTCCGGTGAAGACTTTTGTACTTGAAAAGGGAAATAATTCTATATTTGCGGTATGCCTTGGTTTCAATCTATATGGTTTGTGTTCAATGAAGGATAACTCTAGCAAAAAAAAATGAAATTACTGCAATAATTCCATCTATTCTGTAGGTGAATAGATGTGATTATTGACATGATAATTATCAATGGCAATATAAAAAATATTCAGTAAAGAAATTAAATTTTCACTACGTTAATTTACAGATTGGCGAAAGTGTGGTCACGGCCGTAGAACTTTGAATATTTCATAAAATCATTACAACTCCCGGCATGGAGCAAAACATGCTCATAAAAAGTAAACTCTTGGCATGGAGTGCAAAGTCTAGAAAAACTCCTGACATGGAGTGCAAAGTTCAAATAAACTCCTGGCATGAAGTGCAAAGTTCGTTCAAATAAACTCCTGTCATGGAGTGCAAAGTTGACAAAACTCCTGGCATGGAGTGCAAATGTTCATCAATCATTCAATCATATCATATAAAAGCACTAACTCCTGGCATGGAGTTCAAAAGTGAATTGTTCCATTCAACGAAAATTAAAATTGAATTAACGTCTTTCGAAAACTTTGAAAACGAATTATTTACAATATTTATAAAAAAATCCTTTAACACACTTGAATTGACCCTGGGTATAGAGGTCAACTCGATTGTGCATTGCTGTTGGTACCGCGCTGTGCCAGAGGGAGTCTCATGTCAAGACTGTTGACATGATACGATCACCGCCACTATGTGGGGGAGCGAGACCAACGTTATACGGCCGGACCAAACTACAAATTTATAAATGAAACTAGACTATGGATATACAACTGCACCGTGTAATACAATATTTTCCAAAGCATGTTGAAGAGAATTTAGGAAACGTTCATTCCCTACATTTGACAAATGAATGCCGTCAGCTGATCATAATTCTGTATTTGCTAGATAAATATTGGGGTATTTTATATAGGCATCACCCATGCCAATAGTCCTTGTTGCCACATAACTATTTAACCTTTTGCGAGCCTTTTCCATAGCTTCATTATTCTCTGAGTGACGCCAATTTGTCCGTGGCAGAATGTGGGACCATATCAATTTTGTATTAGGATAATTCCTTTTGATATATCTTAATTGAGCCCTAAGAAAATATCTTAAATCTCCTATCTCATATGCCCCTAAGTCATTACCGGCAACATGTAAAACAATAACGTCGGGGGTATCTTCAAGACTTGACAGGATTCTAAGTTTAGATTAAAGATGGTTCAGTCTCAGACCACTGTAGCCTTGCCACCATAAATTTATACCATGCCTTTCAAGGGTCAAATTTGTGCCACCAGATCGATTCCTAGTCCTTGCGTGTATAAGGAAGCCGAATATAGGACTTAAAGACAGCAAACCTCCACCGGCACCTGCTTTGTATTTCTTCGTCTGAATACCCTGCAAAAGACAAGGCGGTCTCACCCCCTATTCTAAAGGAGTGTGCTTTGTATTGACCGCCTTCTATTCCCGAAAATTTCAGAGATTTTGAAAGCAAGGCAGAGAACTGATGCCTTGTTTATATAGTCCGGTTATAATGACAAAATAATGGTTTTGTTGCGGTTGGTTTCTGCCTGATGGCTAAATACTCAGATACATTTAGAAAAGGACATATTGTACTGCCGGTTATTTTTGGAATTTCTATCGACACACCCTTTCCAGTTTGGTCAGTTTTGGAGAACCTTAAATGAATCACTAACTTATCAAGGGTGAGCTTTACATCATCTACAGCTAATATTTGACCTGCATTATTTCCTTTTGAAAGAGCTATTTCTCCTATCCTTAACAACCCCCAAAAAGAAAGGGTAAATGCAGCTTTAAGCATTTGTCTTCATACTTATCATAGCAAATACCTGGCAAAACTGATACTAACTTATTTAAAATGAATGTTGTGATAGGCAAACGAGTATCTGCTTTACTTTTTAATCTAGTCAACCCTGCCAAAACTTTGAGTACTGCAAAATGTTGTGCTACGTCGGGATAGCCCGAAACTTTGCATTTGTACCCTATGGCTGAGGTATACAATTGAGCTGGTCTAAACGACAAGCCTTACAGCGACAAATATGCTATGAAATGTGTAATATTATCGGTAGATGGGTGCCATTTATTTTCTAGTCCTTGAACGTTCAACAATTTCTCGTAAGATACTAAGCCAGTCCTACAACTAATCAATGTGTTCAGTGCCATAGAACCCTCTAAACGTCTGTCAGCTTCATGTTGCAAATCCATGTCCGAAAATTGTCCGGGATTTCTCGCGGGTTTGTTTGTGCTTTTGGGGTTAACCTTCTGAATCTGTCCCATTGCTGTCGAGAGATTGCATTAGCAATTTCATTATTTTTACCCTCAATGTGTCGTGCCCGAAATATTATGTTGTTTTGCAATGTACATAATATAAACGGGCGCATTAGTGCCATGACACGTTTAGATGTGGAAGTTTGCGTTTTTATAATATCAACCAAAGCTCGATTGTCGATAAGCTTTCCCATTAAAAGATTCTAAAAATGAAAGCCAGACTTTCATATCCTGTTTAACTTCAGAGTTTAGCTTAATAAAATGATGAGGCTTCTTTGCCTTGACTGTGAGATCATAAAAAACGCCTGTTAAAAGCTCGGGCACAACGTACGGCGTTACTAAAAAAAATCAAAGAACCAACAAGGGACTGCAAATCCTTTAAAGTAATTTTATTTTCCTTTGAAAACTTTTTCAATTCGGCAACCAATGCATTCATTCTACTTTGAGGAATTCTAACCATCATTTCATCCGTATCGATTTCAAGTCCAAGAAAGGTAAGAACATGTACAGGACCAACTACTTTTTCGTCTGCTATATGAACACCCAATTCATCACAAATTTTTAAAAAACAATTCATTAACATTTGGCAATTGCTTGAATTTTCTTCTCCAGCAAAAATAAAAATCATCCAAATAGTGATCCAAATTCTTTAAGCCTGATTTTTTCTCAACTAGCCAGTGCAAAAAAGTGGAAAATTGATTAATTGATTTTGTAGCTAATACTGCAATCCATGGGTACAAATTTATCTAAGTAGTATTCCCCGCCAATTGTTATGCCTAATAGTTCAAATTCATCCAGATCTACCATCAAAAGGCGAAACGCACTTTTAATGTTAATGACCCCAAGTTCAGCCTTTTTTCCAAGTTTGTTGATTATTTCAACGACATTGTCAAAAGAAGTGTAACGCACTGTACAAAGATCAGGGTCAATAAAATCGTTAATCCCCCTTCCTTCAGGATAAGACAGATGTGTAATCATTCTCCAAGATTTCCCGTCTGATTTGGGTACAATACCGACGGGTGAAATTGTAAAGTATCAATTGGTAAAGTTTTGAATGGACCTACAATTCTACCTAAATCTATTTCTTTTTGTACTTTGGCTTTAAGTTCATCTTGATGTTGAGAGGCTGAAACAAGGTTTGAGCTTTCTCTGTGAAAACGTGGATCTGTATAGTGCAATTTAAAACCGTTCAAAAATCCTTCAGTTAATTCAGAAACTGTATCTTTACATGGATAATTTTTCAAATTTTCAAGTACCATATGAGTTTTTATTGGGGAATTCCCTATGACCCAATTATCTTGGGTATCCCTGCCCCTGGCTTTGAAATCGAAAACCTTGACTTTGTGCTCTTGGTCTGAAACTACCACGTACATGTAATCCTGTACCATTGAAACCGGTTGGGGCTCTTGCACGAAAGGGGGCACGAAAAGGGAGACGAAACGAATGATTTCCTACATTTTCATATGTATTTCTATTCGGACATGTATAATAAGGGTGATGTCCAGAACAACTGAAACACACATGTTTGTAGTTACAGGGAACTCGGTCGCGCATTCCCATTTTGTTGTAACATTTATTAACCAATGTTTTCGATTTATCATTTTTATAGGAATCGGGCAATGAATTCCTAGTATTCCCCATATAAAGTAGCCACAGTTTCTGGTCGACTATTTCCCATGATTTTACTGGATCAATACCCATTTTCAACTTAAACTGTTCATCATGGATGCTGTTGAAGATTATGCCAGAAGGTGGATAAAGAGAGAAGTAGACCAAGATCCTGAGTTAGAGTCCTTGTCAGACTGGGTTAGAACAATTAGGTCTCTAGTACAAGGTCGGATTCACAAACTCAAAAATTGTGTTAATAGTCGACCTAAGTCTGTATTTAAAGACCAAGAAGCTGTTAAGTGTCTTTCCTCTCTTCATGACAAATATGTTATCGTTCCTGTGGACAAGGCTTCCAACAATATCGTGTTTGTATGTAAATCATATTACTTCGAATGCCTAATCAAGGAATTAGGCATAAATAGCAACACCTCTAGTAATACCACATACAAACCAACTTCGTTCGACAAAGATGAAATCCTAGCTAACCACAGATCATTCATGACCTCTTTAAACATTCCCTCTGGTAAAGAGTCTGAGGATTTACCCTATTTATATTGGATACCTAAACTCCAGAAGACACCATACAAAGAAAGGTACATAGCGGGATCATCAACTTGTTCGACGAAAGAATTGTCTATTCACCTGACAAAGATTCTGTCTGCAGTAAAAGAGGGACAACAGAAATATTGTGAAACTGTTTACTCGCGTAGTGGCATAAATCACATGTGGATTTTGAAAAATTCTAAAGATCTTTTGGATAACCTGAAATCAAGATCTTTCTCTCAGGTATCCTCCATCAAAACTTTTGATTTTTCAACTCTATATACCACCCTACCGCATGACAAATTAAAAATCCGCTTAAAAGAAACAATTCATAAAGCTTTTAGTCATAGAAACTATGGCTCAAATTTTGTTGTGTTAGGCTACAATTCCACATATTTTTCAAACAAAATTAATAAAGGTAAAACATGCTACTCCGAGGAACAAGTGATCAGTATGCTGGAGTTCCTCATCGATAACATATTTGTCTCCTTTGGAGGGACACTGTTTCAGCAGGTCGTCGGCATACCAATGGGTACGAATTGTGCCCCTCTTCTAGCCGATTTATTTTTATACTCATATGAGTCGGAGTTTCTTCAAAAGCTTGTAAAAGATAAGAAGATTCATGAGGCTAGAGCCTTTAATTTCACATACAGGTATATTGATGACGTTTTATCTATCAATAATTCTAGATTTGCAGAATTTCTTCCATTGATATATCCTCCAGAGCTGGAAGTTAAAGAGACCACCGATACAGCTTCGTCCGCATCATTTTTGGACTTATACCTCGAATTTGACGACAGTGGTCAACTCAGTACTAAAATTTATGATAAGCGGGACGACTTCAATTTTAAAATCATAAATTTTCCAAACATGTGCAGCAATATACCAGCTTCTCCTGCATATGGTGTTTACATCTCGCAATTGATTCGCTATGCAAGGGCCAGTAGCAATTATTCTGATTTCCTGAAACGTCATCTTCATCTGAGAAACAGGCTACTGGACCAGGGCTATAAAAAGATTCGCCTTATTCGATCTCTTAAAAAGTTTATATTCCGATACCAATATCTTGTCGAAATATATTCCGTCTCTGCAGAAAAAATTATAAGCGATGCATTTTCATATAGTGAAAATGTATAAAGATAAAGAAGTTAACAATGTCAATAATTTTTTTGTCAATGTGTGACGTAAAAATATTTTTGACATTTACGTCACCGAATATGGTACTGCTTTGACAACTATTTTACCTATTTTGTTCCTGTGTTTAAATACTGTTACAGTGACAGCCGGAACCTTTGAACCGTAATGAGAGCGGGAGGTTTGGCGCCTTAAAATCTGATTCAACCCACCATTTCTTTAGAAATGCCTGTACCAAGTCAGGGTCATTACGGTTTTCACAGTTTTCCGGTTGTTGACTGATTTTGTCTGTTTATATAATTATGAGTTTGGACTTTCCCTTCGTAAGATTGTTCGGAGTTCGGTAATTTTGTTATTACCTTTATTGTCCATCCCAAACCATTTATTCTTGAGGCACCTAGCCTAACAATATGCATATATTTTAACAATGCTTGGTATTTTTCAGGGTGAGCAGATGTATATATGCTTAAGCATACAATAAATGCATCAGTCCATTTTTCAATTGTATGTATTGTTTGCTTGTTTTTTTCTTTAATTGACAGGACTCCGTCGATCAACAGAACTTGGTTATCATTGTTTTCTGAATTTGTGTTCTCGGATGCACACTTTGTACAATATGTACATCATTGGTCTCAAACCTTAAATGATCGTTAGGATTTATACATGCACTTGTACTTGGCTCTGTAAATGTAACACTAGGAGACATGGGGGTCTCAGCTTGCTGTCTTGTATAAAGGATAGAAAACGGTTGACTTGGAGTTGGCCCATTTGCTGCTTGCTCAGGGGGAATCTGCGACTCTGCAAGTGTTCTTGGAGTACTAGTTTCTGGTTTGATTCCCGGACCCACTTCTGTTGGTCATCTGCACCCTTCGCATATGCGCTGTTGGTTTTTCTCTTGCTTCGTCTCATCTTTGTCTTTATTCTGCTTACTCCGATATACAATAAATATAAATGGAAACACTAAATTAATTTGGCTTCAAATATTGACATATTAACATGATTGCCCCTCCCCTCCCCCTCCCTCAGTGGCCCTTTGCGGTGCTAAACTCGCACGGTTCTTCGAAAAGAAGAGATTAGAAATGCGATTTACTAAATTTATTCCCGGGGTAACTCTTTCAAAGTTTGAAAATAAAAATGCACCAACCCGTACTTTGATATTAACCTTTCGTCACAAGCACATGTTTCCTGGTATTTGACTTTCCATGATATAATTTTCATTAAGATAAAAAATTAGGGTGAAATATTAGCATATTAGAATTTATTTCGATAATTAAAAAATAAAAATAAATTATAATCTAGCAAACGTTTATCAAAAACATCTTCAGCAAGCTGAATGTCGAAACGACATGCCAAAATCTTTTGAAAAATTCAAGCTTAATCCATGATAATCCAAGCATTTCTTCAAAGAAAACTGTTTAAGAAATACTAAAATAACATTTATTATTCCTATTTTTATAATGTTTTTAAGTTTTCATGGCTTCTAAACTGGTCTTTTGAACAAAATTTAAGTCAGAAATTTATGATGACCTCACCTCATGAAGGTTGTTTAAAAAGAAAAGTCTGGGATATTTCCGGTGAAGACTTTTGTACTTGAAAAGGGAAATAACTCTTTATTTGCGGGATGCCTTGGTTTCAATCTATGCGGTTTGTGTTCAATGAAGGATAACACTAGCAACAAAAATGAAATTACTGCAATAATTCCATCTATTCTGTATGCGAATGTGCACTAATTGTGGTGATTGAAGGATAATACATTAACTCCCCACATGAAAAAAACATCTGGAGTCAATTCAGGTTTTTGGTGAGATATTAAAGGTGTTATCCTAAAGTCCACAAATTATTACCATGCATAGTCTGTTAAGCCGTCTTGCTCAACATGAATCATTTTACATGATAGTCCAAATAGTAGTTTTTATTCTTTGTCAAACACATGACGTCACAATTGATACTCATTCATAAAACCAAAGTCCTCTAGACTGACAGATTGGTCTAATAGTGACAGTTTTATCAGAGGTATCGCACTGTATTCGTTAGCGTTCTCCTCCGTGGTACGGGAGATAGTAGAGTCAACCCAAACACTATATTATTAGTATCTGGTGCTTTTCTGTTAAGCTCTAAGCATTAAGACTGACTGGATTCCAGACATGATAGTGAGTCAAAGTTGAATGCGTGTTTACTTGTGGTGGTTGTTTTAACGTGTTGCTTTAGTATATAGCCGGCAACATCCTCATCTCCTAAATAGTAATATGTTCTCGCCATGAAACAACATTAAAGTATCCACAAACAATCACTCATTTACTCAAATAAATGTCAGATTGACATGTAGAATTCTAACAGTAGTAATATCAAGGAAATTGAATAAGAAGAACGTATGCCAATAAATTATGAGCTTTAAGTTTTGATTTTGTTTTTGTTTGTTTTGTTTTTGTTTTGTTTTTTTCTTTGATTGTTTGGGTTTTTTTTGCAATTTTTTCTTTTTTGTTTGCTTGTTTTTCATTTTTGTTTGTTTTGTTTTTGTATTTGTGTTTGTTTTGGTTTTTTGCTTTTATATTAGATCGTATACTCTAATAACACAAAACTATTTTATACAAGACGTTTAATATATGAATAAACTGCATTTGACAAATAGTATAAGCTCCAAAGACATTCCACAAATATTGCATAGGTTAAAAAGCAAGGTGATAAAAAATATATATAATGATGACGCAACACACATATGATAATACAACATGATTTGAAAACAAAATTAAATGAATATTCATTAGGCACATATTAACATATAGAATGTTTGAATAATATATTAATACAAGCGATAAAGTCGGACTATAATCGTATTTAGCCCAAATAAAATATGGCACACAAGTATATATAAGAAATAAGATATATATTCAACATAAACCTAAGCGTGTTTTTCGAGATTCTATGCCGGTTCTATAGCGACATAAGATATATATCTATTATTTGTCCTTGGTGTACTCTGGTGGGTTGTCAGTCTTTAAATTCTCTGGTTGCTGCTGGAGTACAAACTGTTGAATATTCAACGGTTGATGTGTAGTGACGACGTATTGTTGTGCTCTTTGATATTGCACCGTTGGGTTGACTGGCTGTCCTGTTGTCATCAATACATTTGGCTGGTAGTTCTTTGGAACCCCTGGCTGTGATGCGTTCATGAACATAACTGTACTTTGTACCTGTTGTGACACATAATACATTCGTTTTACAACTTTTCAGTTTTGTATTACAATACGATCTAATTATATTATTAATGTCTAGTCGTTTTGGATCATTTTTCCACTAATTAGTTTATATCTGGTCTTGTGCTGTCCAATAGATTTAGAGATCCTGGGACCTCTCGCATTGTAAGCCACTGCTCTACCAACTGAGCTAAAGGAGATATCCTCTAACTCAGGTAGCAGAGGGTGGTTATGAACGTGACATGGTTCATATAACCTTAGGTAAAGGAGCGTTCCCGTTACACACTAATTTAATTACTTAGTCTGGTATTGTGCTCTCAAATAGAGTCAATGAGTTGGATTTCAAATCTTACAAAATCAGCTTTATTTATCAGATGTATTTTGTTGAAAATTTCATCTGCTGCTTGTAATTTCATCGTCATATTGTCTTATTAGAAATAGTTAAATTATAATAGTAATTAAATGTGACATTGACGGACGTAGACAGCTTGTTCTGTTGGTGTGTCCTCATGGTGTACATGGCGAGGTCTTGATACAACATTAGATTATAAAATTCGCTAGAGATTTGTAAAAGGTTTTTCTCAGAGTTTGTTTCCACCACCCATACATTTGACTGCCACGATATGACTGACATATTGTTGAAAGTAGCGCTAAACATATGCATTGATAATAATATGCGAGTGTTAGCGAGCTCTTTATGGCATACAATTTGTACTTAGGATTTTTTGACAAACATGGCTTCACATACTTATGAATATATTTTGTTTCTGCACTTTGTAAACACGTTCAGTGTAACACACTTACACACTCTAGGAATGAAGATCTTCTTAACATAAAAAGCGCAAAGGTGATGCTAAATCTCGGACCCTCTCTCGTACGTCCGATATCACTGAAACCAGTAACCATGTGTAATAAAAGTCATTTTGTTAGCTTGTTCTACTTATATCGATATTTACAAATTTTATTAAATCTCTTCTGACATAATGAGAATAAAAAACAATTCTGCGTGAAAGTTAACTCGAATAATACTGCGCCCTCTATCGGCACTATCGCTAGACCCTAACAAAAGTCGTCCCCGATATATCTCGGCCCAAGAAATCTCGACACTATTTTGATGCACTGGTTGAGCGTGACATTGGCAGATAATTTTCAGATTCGCTAGCATTCATGGTCGTGCCTGTTTCATATTAATATGTTACTGTATAATGATTTATACCTTACATTTGTAAAATTAGTCATCGCTGTTATGAACCGTCTGTAACGTCTAGAAGATTAAATATATTATATATAATGTTCAACCGGTTATTTGTGAGGGTTGGCATTGTATTTACAAATGGAGAGCACTACCATGACCTCATCATGCCACTAAGTGGTTGACTCATTAAACTAGTCTCAGTCTTTCATAGCCTCCAATAATAAAAATGTCATACCTTTTCAAATGTAATAATCTGTAGTTGATTTCTTTTCTGATGACTCCAATAATTTGATCTTAGCCAAAAGTTAATTGTACTTCTCTCTTGGGTATATATTCCTAGTTTTCTTCGATTCAAACTTATTTCGTAAAGCCACAAGAAATTTTTGCTCAGAAGAAGACATCTTGTCACATGTGTTATTTAACTACTTATAATCCAGATCAAGAAATGAAGAGGTCTGGGGGCATATAGCATTTAAAGGCATGTTAAACAAAGAAATTTTACTTAACCAATAAAATCATTTGAACAAGTAAGTGAGGAAAATTCAAATCTAGATGTGTCCATTTGAAACCAGCCAAGCCACTGAAGTGTGAATTTTATTTTGGGAAAATATTTTGAAATTATTCTATAATAAAATAACTATCATCAACCTTTTTTTCATTTTTAGGCAAAACAATACATTTTTAGACAATATCTAATTTTATTCAACTTATATAAGACAGATTGAAATACAGAATAATTTGAAAAATTTAGCATGCATTTGTCAGAATTCATAAAACCGAATTTCACCTATTGCCTAAAATTGAATTCGGCAATAGGTGAACAATTCATTAATTCATTTCAGGAAATAAGCTTAATGCCTGAAATTTTAGGCATTAAGCTTAATGCCCAGGCAATAGCTTATTGCCTAGGATTTAAGCTTAATGCCTGATTTCACTTATTGCTGCTAACATATACATTAAAACAGAAGCTTTATAGATAAAATACAAGTGCCATTCTATAAAGAATTATGAGAGACTATATAAATTTCAATAAATCAAAACTTTAAATCATGTCTATAAAACATTTCAGTTCTATAAAAACTTAACTATCAATCAAGAATATAAAAAACTATTTCTTCTACCTAAAATATTAAAAAGAAACCATCATAAAGAAAGATGATTAAAAAGTTGGCATGCGGTGAAATACTTATCCAATTACGAATTATACCTCATAATGTGGTCTTAATTCATAGTACTAGGATGTGCTTTGCAAAGTTTTGACCTTTTTATCTAAGACATCAGCATATATGGCTTGCATCCGGGATATGTACAATGAAAGATGAACACATGATTTACACAGACATCCTGTTCTTTGTATTTGATCTTGATCTACTTTATTAGGCTTAAATAAAATACCTTTTCTTTTGTATGAACAATTATTTATATACACGACTATATGGTTTAAAAGGAATATATTACTTGGTTCTATTTTAAGCTTGTCTTATTATTTGTTATGTTAATTTGTCAAGTACACACATGTGCTTACCAAGAAGCTAATTGTATTGATTGATAAATTAAAAAGTAATAATATTTTGATTAGAATAACGAAAAATCCAAATATCTTTTAAACTATAGATTGTTGAACAGCAAAATAAACGAGAGTTTTATTTAGAATTAGAAGTGCTAACTAAATATGTTACAGTAATGCTTCTTATTGTTTTGGCTGAGGCTGCACTCAGATGAAATTGTATATTTTGGTCCTATTTTGTTGTCATTTTTCGGGTGGGAGTAGATGTACTTTATAGAAGAGCCATCCGCACGTCATGCATCTTACCTGTAAAATCTTTATCTCGGCCACGTGTACTTTAGACGAACCTGACAAGCATTTCTCTCATAAATTATTGTTATATTTTGCATTTTGTGTAAAATGGGTAAAAAGTTTGACTTATCTCCGGAATGCCAAAAGTTTGTAAAAAAGTTGTTTGCCTTTTATAGTAAGGAAAAGGCAACGAAGAAGCCAATTGTCACATTTGATAGGGTATATCAAAAGACATCTAAAGCTTTGGGTGTGTCTTACACTTCAGTGCACCGTATTATGAATGGTAAGAGGCCTTGTAAGTCAAATAGACCCAAAGAAAGAGCTGAATTTTTTGACGACTTTGATCATTGTGTTATTAAAAGAACAATCCACGGTTTATATTCACGGAAAATTGCCCCGACCGTCTCCATAATACATAAGGAAATAAAAGATTCTATTAAAATATCAAAGTCTAACCTTACTCTAACTCTCGTTGATCTTGGACATACTTATACAAAATAGGTGATAATCGAAGAGTTCTGTACGATCAAGTGTTTAGTATTAATTATAGGTGTAATTATCTGAGAAAGATCAAATCTTTTAGGGAAGCAGGGTATGATATCGTGTACATGGATGAAACATGGGTTAACCAAAATCACTGCACAGATTATATGTGGCTTCCGAATGATGGGTCTGATGCCCCAAAAATACCCTCGAGTAAAGGCAAACGTTTGATTGTTTTGCATGCAGGTACGCGAAGTGAGGATTGACGGCTGCGATTTAGTGTTTCTGGCCAAATCAAGGATGGTAACCATCACCAGGAGATGAATAGTGTTGTCTTTCTTGAGTGGTTTGAAAATCAATTGATGGCTGCTCTGAAGATCAATCTGTTTCATCAATAGATCAATATGTACATGTATAACATGTTTAGCATCTTACCTTGATGCCCATTTATCATACCCTTAATATATCACCAAGATGATTGAATGCATAACAATGAACTTAGCTCAGTGCAGAGAGAGTTAATATGATACTCAGCTACTGAACTACATTTGTAAATCCAATGAAAATGCTGAATATTGACCATCTTCTAAAATTATTATTAATGTAAGATGTTGTATACATTGTATATGCCTACAACATATATTGTCAAAACATACAATGATTAAATAATACTTAAGTTTATTTGACCTGTCTATTAGTACTCAAAATCACACAATTGCAGGATAAATTCATTCTACAATCGGGTTTTATATAAACAATTTTTTTTAGAATTAACACTAACAGTACACTGTACAATGTATGCATAACCAGGTATGTCTTCTAAGAAAAAAACTGAATACCGGTATCAATGCTTATACAATTTGATCAGTGCAATTTTTAATTATGTAAAGGTTTAATTTTACTGAACATGTTTTGGCATAACTAAATAAACTACAATATGTATATTAAAAGGAATTGAGCATCTGTCTTAATATATGTCTCAATAAAAATTTCTTTGATCAAAATGTGATATTGTAGCACAACCAGATCACCCACCTTTAATTAAAAATTGGATTTAAATTACAATGTACATAAATAAGTTTCATTTCAGGTTTTGGTTTTCTGGTTTTATGTAATAACTATATGGACCATGATCTGTTAGTTGGTAAAAAGACAAACTGGATTTAGAGAATAACTAACTGGTGTCAGATCAGTTTTCGCCTGTTGTTTATTTAATCAAATCTGTTATGTGCAAATGAATTTTGACCAACATTTTTTTTGGGAGCTTAAATGTTGATGAAATTGAAGTCATCCTCCCCAGTAACTTGACAGAAGATTTGTTTGAGGGAAAAAAAAAATCGGAAAAGGGATGTTATTCTCTGATAATACATACATACTTTTTGGTTGTCGATTATTAGTATGCATTGAGAATTGGTCCTACACAAGTTGTCAGAATGGACAATTTGCCTTTCCAAGCCAAGGTGTTATGGAGATTGTATGTTACTTGTAAAGAAAACAAATGTAAATTCTAAAAATAAACAGGACCCCCAACCTATCAAGATATTTTTTGTATAAAGATTCAAACGTTTGTTAATGGTTTTCTTCATTATAGTCCTTATATTGATTATTCCTCTATAAATTGTGTTCCACAACTTGCAAAAAAAGGGGGTGGTGGTGTCTGATTCACCTGTGCCTGTGGCAAAAATAGATACTGCATGCAAATCAAGCATCTCGATCTTAAAAAAAAAGATCACGAAAATGTTGGTATTGACATGATAGAGTTCTAGGCTTATGTATCTTATTTTGATTCTCCATGTGCTTTCTTCACGTTCGGTAGCACAGGCACTTGTTTCTGGTAATTTTTTTTTACCTAGATACTATATATATACTTCAAGGTATGTAACCGTTCATTTGTAAAAAATCTAGGTCATCGCGATTTTCGCGTTTTTTCAACTCGACGGACGCCAGCATGGAGGAATGGCCTACATCATCTGAAACTACGATAATTTATCTACAAAATGATGTATAAAACACCTACCTTTGCTGAACCTCAACAATGCAACAGACCTTTTTCCACGGGTCAGTTATCAGCTTTCATCATTCAGTTGGTCACCTGGCAAGTTTTAACCCGCAGTGAATGAAAAGTTCAAGGTCGAACTCAGGTAAAGTATTTGATTGGTCGAAGTTTCTCATTACATTTAGCAAGCTGGAATTCTGAAGTTTATTTTTATAATTTTTCATAAAAATGGAGAAGATGCAAAAAGAAACATGTGATGCTGTATTAATTTTCCCGCCTATAAGACTTTCAGTCCTGTTGATATACTTCAGGGAAAAATCCCGAGGTTGTATAGAAAGTTCACAAATTTTTGAATTCTAAAAATAGCCACAGATTTGCATTCAAACTACACTTTTATTCTAAGAAATTAAAACACTTTTATTAATTTTTTTTATTGGAATGCAATATATATAATTTTCTAACATCTCAGTATTTTTTATAGCATTTTTATTACAACTTATCTTATTTTTTCTTTCACTGCGGGTTAGAACTTGCCAGGTGACCAACTGGATGATGAAAGCTGATAACTGACCAGTGGAAAAAGGTCTGTTGCATTGTTGAGGTTTAGCAAAGGTAGGTGTTTTATACATCATTTTGTAGATAAATTATCGTAGTTTCAGATGATGTAGGCCATTCCTCCATGCTGGCGTCCGTCGAGTTGAAAAAACGCGAAAATCGCGATGACCTAGATTTTTTACAAATGAACGGTTACGTACCTTGTATATATATAGTATCTAGGTAAAAAAAAATTACCAGAAACAAGTGCCTGTGTTCGGTAGGTATAGTATACGACCCCCTTTTTTCAGTATACATGTGCTTCAGGAGATTGTCATTATTAATTTAAACTAAGGTTTACCTCTCAGCATCATTTGTCTGCAACTGACGATGTGTACATTTTCCTTTGTTTGTGAAATTCTGCTACATAAGTATCATATTGATAGTAAACAGGTGCGTGTGTATCATTCTCGTATTTGTCAACAAACAAGCTTTTTGGCGATGGCGATTTCCAAATATGGGCATTGAAGGGGTGGAGCTTCGCAAGACTGACAAGCGCCAAAAATCATATATTACAATCGACGTATTCAAAATAATGATATATTCACAATCTGGATAGTCAATAAATATATATGTTAATCTTACTGTCACAAAACGAACAAGGAATAAGTGCATTATATCTGCAGAAACACATTTTTCCTTCGGGCAGTTCATCCATGAAGAGTACGTTTCCATGGATGCAACGTCATTACGTAAACTATTACAAAGGGGAGCAACTGTATGAAACAAACCGACGTGAAACAGCCTTATCACACCCGCGTGGCACTCCGCCGGAAAATAAGAAAATATGATTTCTGTGGCGTCTGAAAAAAAAATTTCTACGGCGAAAAAACGTGACATAGCTCCCTTCAAGGTAAATGGTCAGTCCCATATTATTTTGCAGCAACTGTCTTGTGGAACTAGAAGTAAGGTCTCTTGTTTCTAATCCAGCCCAAATTTCTCTGAAACATTCCAGTCAATTAACAAATAAAACAACACTGGCTACGTCATTCGTTTTCATCAGACATGTATTTCACTGTGTTCTACATGTATGTCTCTGTTTTCATATTGTCGGTAAAACTGGCTAAAATGAATTAATTTAACACGTATCAAAATCTCGGGGACCAACTTCATAACTTGTAAGAAGAAAAAAACTAATCTAGTTATTTTTAACGCCGGCAAAAATTTTCGATCGAAAATACGTAGTTGAGCTTGTCCCCATGGGGTGCCTCCTGGCATGTTTTCAATGGTTATCGTGGAAATATCGGCTGAATCTGTTAAGGCATGTAGTTTTCATTAAAGAAAATATATTCCTGATACAGAAATTATTTATTCTACGTCTTTTAGATACAATCGGTTCGCAAATAGCTTTTTTCCTCAACTTTTATAGAAACTTACCTCAATATCCATGCTGCAGCATCCGGGCTACTGACATAAAAATAGATAAATAAATAGAGTTGGCCTCGCCCAGGTCAGTGCATAATTAATTAGCTTCCGGTAACGATGGTCAGCTTTTTTAGTCGAAAAACAACGTTTCGGAGCGTATTCGTCAATAATTCGGTGTTGAATCATCATTTTATGAAGATCAGTACGGAAATCGACAATAATTTTGGGTATGAAAAAATTACGCAGCTGGTAGACAATATCCCTTTAATATGGTTTTCCTTTTGTTTGACACATAATGACTTTTATATATTGTGAATAATAGAATTGTAAGAAAATAATTGATGCTATTATAGTATTTATCTTCTATTTTATATCCAAACACTAAATTTTTCAATGAAAGTATATGAATTCCTATTCTTAGTTTTTCTAGTAATATTTTTACATCATTCCAAAAGGAGTCGAGGCTTTTGCAAGAAATAAAATAGTGTTCATAATCATCTATAATGTGACAGGTATCACATAATGGTGTGTTTTCTATTTTCCTTTGATACAGTAACTGTTTACATGGAAGTATGAAATGTAATAATTTCCATCTGAAGATTTTGAGTTTATTTTCTTTAAGATGATGAAATGTAAGCATATCTTTAATACAAATAGTATTTCCGAGTTTTTGCCTCCATTTCATGAAACCAGTAGGATGTTCATTGATATTTTTATTCATTATGTTTGGAGTTTTATATATATCTTGTGAATTACAGTCTTGTAGTTTTTTCTTGGAATTTTCATTCATATAAAGAATTTTATTGGTTTTTACTGCAGTCTTGGTTGAATTTTCAGATTCTAGTTCATTTAGACAATTTTTGGGGATTGATTTCTTCAGCTTTGTAAATTCTGATATCCAATTAGTTTTTAAAGATAGTTTTTTTATTATGAAGTTTTCTGATAACTTTCCTTCATGATCTATTATGTCATTGATGAATATTATACCATCATTTATCCAATTTAAATATATAAGTGATTTATTCTTAAACTTGATATGTTGATTTCCCCATATTATTTCCTGTCTTATAGTTCTGAAGTTGCTTGGTATTTTAGTGTATTTGTTTATGGATATCCATGATTTTAATAGATTATGGTAATAATCACTGAGATTGTTTGTAAACTGATCGACTGATTTAATAGTATCTATGCTCATATTAAAGATCATTAATTCAGGGCCAAACTTGTTAAAGTAATAGAAAGGAATGACTTTCCAATTGGCAAAATTTTTGCTTGTGAGTTTTTTAATCCATTTTATTTGTATAGCTTCTATATATTTGTCTATGTCAATCATTTTAAGCCCCCTTCTAAATAGTTTTTATTCATTGTTTCTCGTTTTACCTTTTCTCGCTTATCATTCCATATGAATTTTGTAACGGGCCGGGTATCTATTGAAAATGATATGTTAAAGTAAATTAAAATAAATAGGAAAATAAACTGTAAGAAAGGGTTCGTACCTAAGTTAATTCTTAGGGTTCGAGATTTATTGTGTAAAATGAAAAGAACCTATCCAAAATTAATTGTATTATTTTAAAATGGTAGACAATTTTATATCTCAATTTTGCTCAGTAAACTACAACTATAACTATAAATAGAATGTTGGCTCGCTTTGAGCTATTCAACGATCAAACGTTTTATCAGAATAACAGGCAAGACTTAAATCAGTCACTTCTGCTATTCTTTAAACCCTGATGTCTTGTTTTAGCTCAGTTCAGCTCAATATACCTATTTAATCTTAATACTCTTTCGACATTCACTTCCCAAATGACACAAAACGAATGCCCGATCCGCGGCATTTTGATCGCCTTATATACTCATAAAATTTACTCGGGATCCTCTAATTAATCGATTACTTCTATGTAAAAACCCGAGAATTCTACAATGGGATTTCCAACTTTATAAATACAACATTGACGTAATGAAAAAATAGCACTTTCAGTAAAGTGTTCATTTCATTTCACTACATTTACCCACGCCTCCGAACAAAAAGCGTCCTCGCTTTCCTCATGTACGAGCATTGTTTTCTTAACCAAATTAAATTATCCTTATACCCTAACTTTTATCAATGATCCAACTAATATTAACTTTGACCCTAACACCTAAACCCATTTTGACAAAAAGTAACCTAACCAACAATGTACCTACTAACGTCTGCAATTTTGAGTGCCACGGCCAAAAGAATAAATTGTGTGTACCCTAACAAATTTTGCCTCTGCAGCGGCCCCAAGGAGCCTACTCTTAGCGAACTCTGCAGGAGGGATCTTTAACGTGGACAGGTTGTGGCAGTTCCTGCACACGGGACCTCGGATTTAACGTCCCCATCCGACGGACATAAAAAAAGAAAAAAAACCAAAACCTATCTGTTTAATATGTTTCGTAATCCGCTAACCAATCGGGTTTTCGTTTTTGTCTACCTGACTTTTGAACTTCGCTATCTATCCCTACATTGTCTGAGATTTCCTTGTTGGAGTTAAACTCCATGGCTTTGTCTTTTTTCATACTTTCATTTGGTAAGTCATCTTTTGCCACTGTTTCCTCGTAAGACTCAATCTGCTCACTTTCTTCTCCTGGAAGATTTTGTGTATATTTCTTTCTTATCCTATCCACATGTATTACTTGTGGTTTACCTTTTCGACCACAGTTAATTTTGTAAGTGACATCTGTGATTTTTGCTATCACTTTGAAGGGTCCTCTCCACAAGCATGCTAGCTTGGTTGTTAACCCTGGTTTAACATTTGGAAAGAAAACAAATACTTGATCGCCTGGCTGAAAACTTTGCCAGGATAGTTTCTGGTCATAATATTTCTTCTGTCGGTGCATGGCACCTTTAACATTTTCCCTGACATGTTTATGAGTTTCTTCCATTCTGTCCTTGAGTATCCATGCCCAACGATTTTGAGGGATATGTGCAATGCTACGTGGCATGCAATATTGAATATCCAGCGGGGTTGTAACCTCTCTTCCCAACATCATATAATTCGGAGTGATTCCCGTTGTTTCATGCTCTGCGGCTCTATAAGCCATTGCAATGTAAGGGAGGTGTTCATCCCAATCGTTTTGATGTTCATTGAGAAATGCGGACAACATCGTAAGTATTGTTCTATTATTCCGCTCGACCATCCCATCTGACTGAGGATGGTAGGGAGTAGTCCGAGTTTTCTGTATTTGCAGTAACCTACACATCTCCTGAAACAAGTTGCTTTCGAACTGTACCCCCTGATCCGTATGAATCACATATGGAGTCCCAAATCTGACTATAACCTCTTCAACTAAAAGTTTTGCCACTGTTTTTGCCTCCATGTTAGGCATTGCAAAACATTCTGTCCATTTAGTATAGTAATCACTGATTACTAAAATATGCTTATTTCCTCCACTTGTTTCTGGTAATTCACAAAGAATGTCCATAGCTATGCGTTCCATTGGGAACCCAGTTTCAACTATTTGCATAGGAGCTCTCTTCTTCTTATGTGGAGGCTTCTTTTGTGAGCAGAACGAACAACCTGCTACATATAACTTTACATCCTTTTGCAAACCTGGCCAATAATACCCCTGTCTAATTTTGGCTAGAGTTTTTCGCAACCCAAGATGTGCAGATGTTCGATTATCATGATAGTGTGACAGTATAGTCCTTCTTTCTGTCATAGGTACAAGCACTTGTAGCTTTGTTTTTAGTCCTTCTGATTGCCTAACAAGTACATCATCTATGATGGTAAGTTGGTCAAATTGAGTCCACATTGACTTCACTGTTATTGACTCTCCTGTAATTTCCTTCAATTCTGGTTTTTCTCCTTTCTCAACCCATTTTCTGATCAGTGTTAAATCTTTATCAGATTTTTGTTTCTTACTGATAGATACTTCCTTCTCATCTACTTCCTGTGTTTCTCGTTCCTGTATGTTTCTAGCATGTTGTGCCAGATTCTCTGTGTTTTCCCAATTTGGATCAAATCCACATTGTCTACATGGGATGCGACTGAGCGCATCGGCATTTCGATGCTGTCTACCTGGACGATGTACAATCGTCATATCATAGGAGCTGAGTACTTGAAGCCACCTTGCCAGTTGTCCTTCGGGATCTTTGAAGTTTAAAAGCCACCTGAGTGAGCCATGATCCGTTCGCACGATAAATTGTTTTCCATACAAGTAATGCTTAAAATGTTTCACAAAGAAAACTACCGCTAGTAACTCCTTTCGTGTTACACAGTAGCGTCGTTCCGGTTTTGTCAAAGTTCGACTAGCAAACGCGATGGGTCTCTCTTTTCCATCAATTTCCTGAGACAGGACAGCTCCAATGGCTTCATTACTTGCATCTGTGTCAAGTATAAATTTCTTCGAAAAATCTGGATGAGCCAGAATCGGCGATGATACCAGTCGATTTCTGAGTTCTTCAAATGCTGACTGACATTCATTTGTCCATTCAAATGTTCGCCCTTTTTCTGTGAGTTTGTGCAAGCATTTCGCTAGTCTTGAGAATTTTTGAATAAATTTTCTATAATACCCACAGAATCCCATAAATGACCGTTATTCTTTGACATTCGTTGGTACTGGCCATGATTCTACAATTTTTGTCTTTTCTGGATCGGTAGCTATTCCTGCTTCCGATATTACATGTCCCAAATAAACTACTTTCTTACAAAAGAGATGACATTTCTTTGCTTTTAATTTAAGTCCAGCGGCTAGCAGCCGATCGTAGACCTTTCTAAGGTTTGTAGCCATGTCTTCAAATGAGCGTCCCAACACAATAACATCATCCAGATAAATCAGACATATGTCCCATTGCATCCCTGCTAGTACTGTTTCCATCAATCTCTCAAATGTTGCTGGAGCTCCTTTTAGTCCAAATGGCATGACCCGAAATTCATAAAGTCCAGACCTTGTCGCAAAAGCGGTTTTGTGTCTATCACTACCCTCACATTCCACTTGCCAATACCCCGAACATAGGTCGAGTGTCGAAAACCAGCAGCTACCGGATAAATGATCAAATGAGTCATCAATGCGTGGTAATGGGTAGGCATCATTGATGGTTACCGCATTCAAACGTCTGTAGTCTACACAGAAGCGGGTCGTTCCATCCTTCTTTCTCACCAAGACAACAGGCGATGACCAAGGGCTTGAGGATGGAGTAATTACTTCATTGCTCAACATTCCTTTTACTTGTTTGTCCACTTCCTTTGCTAAGACATCTGGGAGTCTACGAGGTGGTTGTTTTATTGGATGTGCAGACCCTGTAGCAATTTTATGCTTTACTACGTTTGTCCTTCCATAATCGCTATCTGAAGCTGCAAACAACCCTTCATATTCTTTTAGTAAACGCTTAACTTCTGAACTTTGCTTGGGTGTTAAAATTAAATGTTCTTGGGAGCTTTCCAGCAGATTAATTAAATCTGTTCTCAATTCTCCTTTTTCATCAATTTTACTGTTGGGATTAACAACCTCTTGAACAGGACTGACCTGTGCCACAATAGTTCCCGGATAAATAATTTGAGTGTCCGCTGACGGATTCATAACTCTAACAAAGACATTCTTACTAGCTTGAACTAGTGACCGGCCTACAAGCGCTTTATCCTTTTTTCAAAAATGTTTCGTTTGCTTCTACTAACATATCTGTTCCATATGTTAGCTTATTCGCTGAATCATCTACTGCTCCTCTTATTATCATTTCACTCTGAGTAGGCATGACAACTTTGTCATGTGCAACAACCCGAAAACAACCTAGTTTTCCTGCATACTTGAAACTTACTCGCCTCCCATCTACCTCTAACATACTATTCTGTAAATCTATTAAACCAGCATTTGATCTCAAGCAATCCAAACCTATTATTCCGTCTACTGTGATTTGTGCAACTAATGCCTGCACTACCATATCTTTTGTATCATCAAGTCTAATCAGAAAATTACCACGACCTATAATCTTTAATTTGTCGCCACTAGCAGTCAACACTTCTTGATTTGTGCTAGTCAGGGTTGGCCTAGCTACATCAGGTATCTTTTGATATACATGTGTATATCGTTTGATACTATAGACACAGTTGCTCCTGTATCTACTAACAACTTGCATTTGACTTGATGAATATCAGCCTCTACGTACATACCTGCCTCTTGAGCGGCAGATAACACTCCAATACTGCCCTGTATACTACTTTGATTTGTTGTCACCTCGCTCCTAAGGGGTCTTGCTCTTCCGCGACCACGTCCAACATTCTCACTTTTCTTATCAGTTTGTAAATTCTCTCTGTACCCGTTTTGTCTATTATCTTGACCACGACCAAAGTTTGGTCTATACCCATGTCCACGACCATAATTCTGTCCGTAAGCTTGACCACGTCCATAATTAAATCTTGGTGTATTATCTAATTTGCGTGGTCTGAATTTTTCGTTCTTAAGCTGGTTGACATCTCTTTGTAAATCTGATAGTCTTATTTGCATATCAGTCATTAATTTCATCATGTCTGTCTGATCTTTTGTTTTATCAGATACCTTGCCAGCAGTACTGTCTGCTGTAGTTGTACGTAAATATGAGCGGCCTTCTGTCACTCTTCGTTCTGCTCTATTAAAAGTCTCCAATTCGACAGACAGTCGAATAGCATCATTTAAATTTTGGGGACGTGACTGCTTAATGCGTATCCTCATTTCTGAGTCGGCTAGAGCTTCTATAAAATGCTGCTTTGCAAGGGTGTCACTGTAGGATAGTCTCTGGTACTGTAGGATAAGCCAGATTTACTAATCTTCTAATTGCCTGACCAAGTTCAGGTAGGCTTTCTGCTGGTTTTTGTCGTCGCTCAGTGAGCTGAGCTCTGTACAGCTCAGTTTGATTAGGTGGGGCAAAACGTTCTTCGAGTGCTTTCACAAGAGATTTATAGTGTTGTTGCTTATCTATAGGCAAATCTCCTAGTATGCCCTGGGCTTGTCCACGCAAAGCCACAGCCAGATATAACCCCTTTTCATTTTCTGACCATTGATTTATACGAGAGCAAGCATCAAAGTGAGACTTATAATCTAACCATGATGATGTACCATCATAGGTTGCAGCTTTTACACGTGCAGTATTTGAGCCTTTAGCAGCTGCCGGTTGTGCAGGTTTCTTAGTTTGATCTGATTTTTTTCTCACTGCAACACCCGGAGGAACATAATTGTCATATAACGGTTCCTTAAATCTAACCGCGGGACTACCCTCTCTTTCTCTATATGCACTTTCTTGCACACTTCTGAGCTCTTCATTTTGCCTTAATTGCTCTCTCAATTTCTCAATTTCAACCTCTATTCTCTCCACTTCTGTACTTTCTCTTTGAGTACTAGCACGGCTGGTAATCGGCACAAGCAGAACAGTCGGTTCTGCAAAGAAATTCGTGAGGATAACTTCCGGTTTTGGTGGAGGATAGTTCACGAAGACGCTTCGCAAGGTATGTACATGTCAAAAATTGAAATTTGCTTTTTTACTTCGAATATTGCAAAATCAGAGAATGCTATGCTGTGGCGAATGCTTTCACGATTAGAAACATGTATAGTTTATTCTTGTATATGAAGTGTAACTCTCGCAAAATCAATCGTCCCACGAAAAACATGACGAAAATTGTGACACTCTTACATTTCTAACTTGTTCTTGACAAAGATGCTAAATTTCAAAATTTTTTCATCGTGGGAGTCTAAATGTAATCGGGGATAAATTCCGATTCGTCAGAAGTAAATTGAAGTTTAGATAAATCTACAAACTGTCAATTTTCTCGTTTTCCTGCTTGAGCAGATCGGTTCTGATAGAGCACATTGCGAATGCATGAGGAGATTTGCTAGTTTTGTTAATTGTTTTCTGCAAAATTGATAAATTGACACTTTTAAACATAAAACTGATAAATACTCTAATAAAAATAAACTATTCTCTGTCCACTTTCAGGAGATGCCAGGATTCAAGGGAAAGAGGAAAAGGGGACTGACATTGACTCTTTACAAAAACCCATTTCGATATAGATTGCCTGTATCACCGCCAAGGAAACGAACAAAAACAAGTAGCAGTACACCAAATTTAAAATCCCCATCAACCAGGACACCAAGTTTATTAAAAAAATCTCTTTCAATTTCAAAATATTTATATCCTTTCAAACGGGTTTCCACACCTATTCGGCGCAACCTTTTTACTAAAGATGACGGAAACTTCACCGCAGATCTACAAAATGTTTCCTTTATGAGTCTTGATGAACGTATAGGCAAGATAGAAGTTGACCCGAAGGAAGAAGCTTCAGTAGTTGAAGTTTTTCAAGATGTTCTTGACAAACTTTCTGATGTTGGGAAAAAGGACAAGCTATTGAAATTCTTTAAATTAGTACACGATGGAAAATTCCCTTTGAATAACATTGCATTTGAGTTGTTTTTGGACATTGTAGAATGGTTTGACAAAGATGAATCACGTCAAATGAGAAATTCGCCATCAACTCTCCAATTTTTTTGGTTAGGGAGAAAGTTATTTGGTGGTCGCTTCATTCGGTTTATGTCTGGCCCAAAACATGAAAGTGACATTTTAACAGGATCTTCAACGCCGAATAGGTGTGGAAACCCGTTTGAAAGGATATAAATATTTTGAAATTGAAAGAGATTTTTTTAATAAAATTGGTGTCCTGATTGATGGGGATTTTAAATTTGGTGTACTGCTATTTGTTTTTGTTCGTTTCCTTGGCGGTGATACAGGCAATCTATATCGAAATGGTTTTTTGTAAAGAGTCAATATCAGTCCCCATTTCCTCTTTCCTTTGAATCCTAGCATCTCCTGAAAGTGGACAGAGTATTTATCAGTTTTATGTTTAAAAGTGTCAAGTTATCAATTTTGCAGAAAACAATTAACAAAACTAGCAAATCTCCTCATGCATTCGCAATGTGCTCTATCAGAACCGATCTGCTCAAGCAGGAAAACGAGAAAATTGACAGTTTGTAGATTTATCTAGACTTCAATTTACTTCTGACGAATCGGAATTTATCCCCGATTACATTTAGACTCCCACGATGAAAAAATATTGAATATTTAACTTGCATCTTTGTCAAGAACAATTTAGAAATGTAAGAGTGTCACAATTTTCGTCATGTTTTTCGTGGGACGATTGATTTTGCGAGAGTTACAGTTCATATACAGCAATAAACTATACATGTTTCTAATCGTGAAAGCATTCTCCACAGCATAGCATTCTCTGATTTTGCAATATTCGAGCAGTAAATAAGCAAATTTCAATTTTTGACATGTACATACCTTGCGAAGCGTCTTCGTGAACTCTCCTCCACCAAAACCGGAAGTTATCCTCACGAATTTCTTTGCAGAACCGACTGTTCTGCTTGTGCCGATTACCAGCCGTGACTAGCTCTTTCCCTTGATTGTCGTGCGGTTGCGAAACCTGAATTGACCGGGAAACCTACCGACTGACGCTCACCAGTCGCCATATATTTTGGTGTTGACTGACCATTTCGTTCGTACCCACTCACTTGTCTTGTGAGACGGTCAACCTCTGATTCTATTTCAGATAACTCTTCATCATAATCTGTCATATTGCAAGTACAACAAATAATCAAACAATCAAACAAGAAACGTATTTACAATTTTAACAATTTATTTACACTACTCGAATCCCACCGCTGCCACCAATTTTGTAACGGGCCGGGTATCTATTGAAAATGATATGTTAAAGTAGATTAAAATAAATAGGAAAATAAACTGTAAGAAAGGGTTCGTACCTAAGTTAATTCTTAGGGTTCGAGATTTATTGTGTAAAATGAAAAGAACCTATCCAAAATTAATTGTATTATTTTAAAATGGTAGACAATTTTATATCTCAATTTTGCTCAGTAAACTACAACTATAACTATAAATAGAATGTTGGCTCGCTTTGAGCTATTCAACGATCAAACGTTTTATCAGAATAACAGGCAAGACTTAAATCCGTCACTTCTGCTATTATTTAAACCCTGATGTCTTGTTTTAGCTCAGTTCAGCTCAATATACCTATTTAATCTTAATACTCTTTCGACATTCACTTCCCAAATGACACAAAACGAATGCCCGATCCGCGGCAATTTGACCGCCTTATATACTCTAAAATTTACTCGGGATCCTCTAATTAATCGATTACTTCTATGTAAAAACCCGAGAATTCTACAATGGGATTTCCAACTTTATTAATACAACATTGACATAATGGAAAAATAGCACTTTCAGTAAAGTGTTCATTTCATTTCACTACAATTTATATATCATGGTTTTAAATTTTGATACATATTCTTTGTCTATATTGGTAACTGATGCTACATATGTTATATTTGGGATTATTAATTACTTAACTATCATAATCTTTCCTACCATTGTTATGTTTCTTTTCTTCCAAGAATTCATTATTTTTTCAGATTTTAAAAGTTGTTTTTCTATATTAAGTTTTTTGCATTCTGCTTTATTGTGACCAAAATATATTCCTAGACATTTTACATAATCTGTGACCCAGTTAATATTTTCTATCTTATCTTTGCAATGTTTTAAGCATCCTATCCACATACCTTCTGTCTTATTTCTATTTAGTATTAGACCAGAAAATGAACCAAATATTTCAATTATATTAAAAGCTATAGATATTTCTATTTTAGATTGAACGAAGACTGTGGTATCATCAGCTAGCTGACTAAGCTTTAAGCTGTGAGTCCTACCATCAAGCTTAATTTGGATACCTTTGAGGTTTTTTATCCTGTCTGATCCTGCAGGCTAGAATTTCAACTGCAATTACGAAGATTAATGCGCTCAACGGATAGCTTTGACGGCTCCCACGATTTATTTTAAAAGGTGAGGAAATCCAACCGTTATTCAGAATACATCCTTTAATATTACTATAGAGAGTTCTTAGCCATTTAATTATAGATTTTTGAAATCCAAATTGTTCCAGGGATAGATACATAAACTCCCATTCTAAGGAGTCGAAAGCTTTTGAAAAATCAAGAAAAAGAATTGCCCCCTCTACATTAAATTTATCTGCATAGTCTATAATATCCTGTAGTTGTCTGATATTGAATCCTATATACCTATTTTTTATATAGCCATTTTGGTCGCTATTTATTATTTTATGCAACAGTGGTTTAATTCTTTGAGCTAAGGTGTATGCTATTATTTTGGTGTCAATATTCAAAAGAGTAATTGGGCGATAATTATCAAGGTTAAGTGGGTCATTTTTTTTTTTTATATATTAGTGAAATGAGACCAATTTTCTGCGTATTTGATAGTTCCTCTTTGACATAACAATTATTAAAAACTTTTACTGCAAAATGCTTTAAGAAAGGCCAAAAGGTTCTATAAAACTCTACAGTCAGTCCATCAATTCCAGGTGCTTTGTTTAATTTCATTTGAAATACAGATTTTGAACATTCCTCTATGGTTAATTCTCCTTCTGCAGCATTACTTTCATCCCTAGATAGTTTATTTTCAATATTTGTAGCTTCAATATATTCTTCTATTTTAATTGGATCTGGATTTTTTGTTTCATAGAGTGTTATATAATATTCTCTTTCTAATTCTAGTATTTTACTTTGTTTTTTTATCAGTTTACCTTTATTATCTTTAAGAGCTGTTATATTTTTTCTTGTCTGTTTAGCCTTTTCAAGTCCCAGAAAGAATTTTGTGTTTTTTTCACCTTCTTCTACCCATTTTATTCTTGACCTGATTTGGGCCCCTTTAGCCTTATCTGAATATATCTTTGACAATTTATTTACAATGACATTAATTTTGTCTTGAAGAAACTTTGCATTTTCCTTTGTAACTTTATTTTTTTCATTATCTTGTTCTAATTGTAAAGATTGAAGAGTTTTTTCTAATTTATTCAGTTCATAATTTTTTTCGTGCGATATTTGTTTACATATTTTGACTGTGACATCTCTAACCTCAGCTTTAAAAACATCCCAAAGTGTTCTTGGGTGTGTCTTCTGTATTACAAGTTTTTTCTGGTATTTTGATATTAATTGTTTTATTATTTCTTTATATTCCTCATTTTCGAGAATCTTACTATTAAGCTTAAAATATCCCCTACCTCTGCTTTCAGCTTTATGATTAATTTTTAATGAAATTGCTTGGTGGTCAGTATAAGAAATAGTAGCCGGCCTTATATCAGCACTTACAATTCTTGGTCTTATATCTGTACTTATAAAAAAATAATCAACCCTACTTGCAGTGCTGATGTTATTTTTTCTTCTCCATGTGTATTGTCTCAAGTTTGTGTTCATATCTCTCCAAATATCAATGAGTTTATGTTTTTTTATTAGAGTTTTCAAACTATTTACAGGTTTTTTAGTCTTTTGGGTTGAGATACTATATTTTCTATCTGCACATGTAAGAGTATCGTTTAAATCCCCTCCCACTATTAAAATACCTATTGCATAGTTCTCTATAAAGTTATTTACTTTTTTGAAGAAAGCATTTCTATTTTTTTCTACATTGTTGGCATATAGGTTCACCAAAGTAAATATATTTTCATCTATTTCTATATTTATCAGCAATATTCTACCATCATTATCATTATGTACATCTATTATGGTATATTTTAATTCCTTTTTAATAAAAATTGAAACTGAGAGTTACCATGACTATTGTAAACATCACCACTAAACTCTTGTTTTAGAGACAATATTGTATTTTTTGTAAAATGTGTCTCTTGTGCATAGAGAGTATGGGTTTTTTGGTTTTTAGCCCATTGAAATAATCTTTGTCTTTTTTCTTTTTGTCCTAACCCTTGACAGTTCAATGAACATAAATGCAGTGTGTCTAACATTTTACCTTATATTTGCTTGAAGCTTATAATAATATGCATAATAATGAAAGTTTGGCAATATTGGCAATAAAAATATGCCTCTATGAACATGAATGTACAAATAATAACAAAACTTATAACATTTTACTATTATTACATCATGTGATACATCTTTCTGTTTGTCAGTTATAACATACAATGACAATATTTGCATAATAATGCTCATTTGAAATACACAAACAATATTATTTACAATATGTATATATTTATTTTTCAGGACATTCCCTATTGATATTAATAGAATTTTGTCGTTCTCCTTGTTCACCTGTACGGCCTTCACCCTAGAAACAGTGAATTTATTGACCATGTGGATTTTGCGGACTGTGACGATATTTTGCTTTGAGGGACTTTCGTGTGTTTTAGATGGACAGTTTTTCAACATAATTTTATAAAGATGGACTATGCATGGAATATAATTGTGTTTTTTGTGTTTAACAGACGATATAAGCTTTTCATGGTCAATGAAGTCGGCAATTTACAAGCGTGTTCAATGGGAGAGTTTCTCGTGTTAACAGTACTAATACATTTGTGTTTACGTCTTAATTGGCTATCACGGTATGTCATTGTTTTATTGTTTGATAATATTATTATAGTTGTTGTAGTAATGATTGTATTCATTTTATTTATGACGTTATTAAATTTCGTGGTATTTATTCTGTTGTTTGTTATTTTCCTTGTTTGTATGTCAAAATTTAATGGTGTCGATGTCGACTTCGTATCTATAAATAGGACACCCACGTGTTCATTGTTTATAAATAAAAAGTCCACGTGTTCTTTGTTTATCCATAAGATGTACATGAAGTCATGTTTTTTTTCTTTGAATAATATCAGTTGCATTGAGTGTATTGTATTTTCATATATTTGACATTTTGCTAGTGTTGTAGAAATATGAAATTTGCATTTTATTGATCTTGGAGTTGTTTTAAAGGCTTTCAATATTTCATTGATATTTCTTGAACTACACTTATTTTTATTTTTTCTCTGTGAATTTAGTAGTATACCTGATGGATTAATAATGAGATATTTCATCCGATTTATTTTTGTTCCTATTGTTTTTCTGGTCGTTTTACCTGTCGTATGTATATAATCTAATATTATATCACATCTATTATTTTTTATAGTACATTTTTTGCAAATGATAGTATAAAATTGGCATGGATAGGTTTGTGCAAACTTGAGCTGGTGTCGGAGAGCGAACTCACGTCAGTCTTGTTATTATTGCGGTCAGAAGTGAACGATTTAACCAATTCGACCATTCATGTCCATTCGCACGTTAAGCGTGCTAATATGTGTATATAGTATATGCTATATATTGTTTGTCCTGTTTATTTTTGCTTGTTAAATTTATCATGCACTAATGTGTATATAGCACACGCTATGTGTATTATTTTGTATGAGTGCATATAGTACACACGAATGTTTTACAATGTTTACGAAGTGCAGGATCAGTAAATGCAGCATATTATTCATATGTACCTGTTTATAGTGTCCGCATTCTTCACCTTCTTCACATTCATCTTTATATGTGTTATAATATCTTGATTTGTCTTTCCATAAAGTAGTTGCACATGCAACGTCTCTTCTACCTATTGGTAAATACATATAAAATAATGATAGTTCTGAAGGTCGAGACAGACATCTCACATAGGTGACTTCAGCCGAATTTGACTAAACTCTTATGGTATTTGGTTAGCTTCCTCCCTATTACTATCAAATTATTTGGTTTTACAATCTTTTGATTCCAGAAACGCATCGTGTGTACTAAATTAGATATCTACGTTTTTATTAGAGAAAGGCGGAAGGGCAACCAAGAATGGAAAATCCAGAAACACAGGCTACATTGGACACAAGACACAGAACGAAGACAAGCAAACAAAAAACACAACACAGAAAACTAAAGATGGATAATAAATATCTGCCAAAACACTGACTACTGTGTGGACGATACTCAAGGGGATTAGGGCCGCCGTGGACGTAATCGTATGGTAGTTGGATTTAAATGACCTATACAATCAGTACCTATCACTAGTAAACGTTGTAAGTTCGAATCTCGATCAGGGCGAGGTGATAAAGTTTGTCAGTGACTTGCGACAGGTCGGTGGATTTTTCTGGTCCTCCGGTTTCCTCCACCATTAACACTGACCGCCACGAGATAGCTAAAATATTTTTGAAAGTGGTGTTAAATACCATAAGACCGTAGAAAAAACCAGGTGATTGATAGTCTACAGGGACAGGTGTTAATTCAGTGATAGCTTTAAACTTGCAGATATCTAATTTCATTCACACGACTCGGGAATAACCTCCATCAAAGTCTAAATAGTTGAAAGCCAAATATAATTGAAAAACATTTCGGAGCAAGAAAACCAACGGCCTTAAAACAGGATAGCAAAAATCGCCAAAAGTTGATGTTTGTTTGTTTGATGGTGTTTAACGCCACTTTCAACAATATTTTATCTTTATTGGTGGAGGAAACCGGAGAACCCGGACAAAACCACCGACCTTTCGCAAGTCACTGACAAACACACACACACACACCTTAAAATATCGCCCACACACACACGTAGAAGGACACGTGCTTCCAAAAAAAAGAGGAAGAAAAAAGAAAAGTAGATATGTATGATGTGCCTTGTAAGGATAATATTTGTGAAGTTCATTATCCTAAAACGAATGAATCTTTCATCAGTAACGACGAAGACGAAACTTCACATATAAGCTGCTTCTAAAATGATATAAACTTTCGATTATGTCACAGGTTGGACAGTTTGTAATGGAGGATTATCTTCATAACTAATAAACTGACAGATCTTGCTTTATGATTATAATGTATGAACTGAATAGGCAGATATAAAAATGTTTGCATTGTGCAATATAATGTATTCTGTCATAGTTTGGATATTGCTGAGTTGACATTTCATAATATTGACATATTAACATCCTCTGTATGAGGTTATGAACATCTTTGGTATCTATATTAATAAAAAAAAACGTGGACATCTAGCTTAGTGCACACGACGTGTTATGAACATCTATTGTATCCGTATTGATAAGAAAAACCCGTGGATATCTAACTTAGTGGACACGACGCGCTATGAACATCTATTGTATCCGTATTGATAAGAAAAACCCGTGGATATCTAACTTAGTGGACACGACGCGCTATGAACATCTATTGTATCCGTATTGATAAAAAAAAACCGCGGATGTCTAACTTAGTGAACACGACGCGTTATGAACATCTATTGTATCCGTATTGATAAAACAAACATTGATATCTAACTTAGTGGACATGACGCGCTATGAACATCTATTGTATCCATATTGATTAAAAAACGTGGATATCTAACTTAGTGCACACGACGCGCTATGAACATCTATTGTATCGTATTGATAAAAAACCGTGCATATCTAACTTAGTGCACACGACGTGCTACGAACATCTATTGTATCCGTATTGATAAAAAAAGCGTGGATATCTAACTTAGTGGATACGACGCGCTATGAACATCTATTGTATCCATATTGATAAAAAACCCGTGGATATCTGACTTAGTGCACACGACGCGCTATGAACCTCTATTGTATCCGCAATGAAAAAAAAGGTGGATATCTAACATAGTGCACACGACGCGTTATTAACATCTATTGTATACGTAATGATAGAAAAAACCGTGAATATCTAACTTAGCGCACACGACGCGTTATGAACATCTATTGTATCCGTATTGATAAAACAAACCTTGGATATCTAACTTAGTGCACACGACGCGTTATGAACATCTATTGTATTCGTATTGATAAAAAACCCGTGGATATCTAACTTAGTGGACACGACGGGTAATGAACATCTATTGTATCCGTAATGATAAAAAAGGTAGATATCTAACTTAGTGCACACAATGCGCTATGAAAATCTAGTGTATCTGTAATGATAAAAAAACGTGGATATCAAACATAGTGGACACGACGCGTTTTGAACGTCTATTGTATCCGTATTGATAAAAAAAACGTGGATATCTAACTTAGTGGAAACGACGCGTTATGAACATCTGTTGTATCCGTATTGATAAAAAAAACCCGTGGATATCTAACTTAGTGCACACGAGGCGTTATGAACATCTATTGTATCCGTATTGATAAAGAAAAACGTGGATATCTAACTTAGTGGACACGACGGGTAATGAACATCTATTGTATCCGTAATGATAAAAAAGGTAGATATCTAACTTAGTGCACACAATGCGCTATGAAAATCTAGTGTATCTGTAATGATAAAAAAACGTGGATATCAAACATAGTGGACACGACGCGTTTTGAACGTCTATTGTATCCGTATTGATAAAAAAAACGTGGATATCTAACTTAGTGGAAACGACGCGTTATGAACATCTGTTGTATCCGTATTGATAAAAAAAAACCGTGGATATCTAACTTAGTGGACACGACGCGTTATGAACACCTATTGTATCCGTATTGATAAAAAAACCCGTGTGTATCTAACTTAGTGCACACGACGCGCTATGAACATCCATTGTATCCGTATTGATAGAAAAGGTAGATATCTAGCTTAGTGCACACGACGCGTTATGAACATTTGTTGTATCCGTAATGATAAAAAACGTGAATATCTAACTTAGTGCACACGACGCATTATGAACATCTATTGTATCTGTATTGATTAAAAACGTGGATATCTATCTTAGTGCACACGACGCGTTATGAACATCTATTGTATCCGTATTGATAAAAAATGTAGATATCTAACTTAGTGCAGACGACGCGTTATGAAAATCTATTGTATTCGTACTGATAAAAAAACGTGGATATCTAACTGAGTGCACACTACGCGTTAGGAACATCTATTGTATCCGTAATGATAAAAAGATCTCCGTGGATATGTAACTTAGTGGAAACGATGCGGTATGAAAATCTATTGTATTCGTATTGATAAAAAAACCCGTGGATATCTAACTTATTGGACACGACGCGTTATGAACATCTATTGTATCCGTAATGATAAAAAAAACCGTGGATATCTAACTTAGTGGACACGATGGCCTATGAACATCTAATGTATCTTTAATGATAAAAAAACCGTGGATATCTAGCTTAATGCACACGACGCGTTATGAACGGCTATTGTATCCGTATTGATAAAAAAAAACGTGGATATCTAACTTAGTGGACACGACGCGTTATGAACATCTGTTGTATTCGTATTGATAAAAAAACCCCGTGGATATCTAACTTAGTGGACACGACGCGTTATGCACACCTATTGTATCCGTATTGATAAAAAACCCGTGTGTATCTAACTTAGTGCACACGACGCGCTATGAACATCTATTGTATCCGTATTGATAAAAAATGTAGATATCTAGCTTAGTGCACACGACGCGTTATGAACATCTATTGTATTCGTACTGATAAAAAAACGTGGATATCTAACTTAGTGCACACGACACGTTATGAACATCTATTGTATCCGTATTGATAAAAAAATGTAGATATCTAGCTTAGTGCACACGACGCGTTATGAACATCTATTGTATCCGTAATGATAAAAAAACGTGGATATCTAACTTAGTGCACACGACGCATTATGAACATCTATTGTATCTGTATTGATAAAAAAACGTGGATATCTAACTTAGTGCACCCGATACGTTATGAACATCTATTGTATCCGCATTGATAAAAAAGGTAGATATCTAACTTAGTGCATACGACGCGCTATGAACATCTATTGTATTCGTATTGTTAAAAAAGCTTGGATATCTAACTTAGTGCACACGACGCGTTGTGAACATTTATTGTATCCATATTGATAAAAAAGGTAGATATCTAGCTTAGTGCACACGACGCATTATAAACATGTATTGTATCCGTATTGTTAAAAAAGCGTGGATATCGAACTGAGTGCACACGACGCGTTATGAACATCTATTGTATCCGTATTGATAACAAAACCGTGGATATCTAACTTAGTGCACACGACGCGTTATGAACATCTACTGTAATCGTATTAATAAAAAAAACCCCGTGGATATCTAACTTAGTGAACACGACGCGTTATGAACATCTATTGTATCCCTATTCATAAAACAAAAACGTGGATATCTAACTTAGTGGACACGACGCGCTATGAACATTTATTGTATCCGTATTGATAATAAACCGTGGATATTTAACTTAGTGCACACGACGCGCTATGAACAACTATTGCATCCGTAATGATTAAAAAAAACGTGGATATCTAACTTATTGCACACGACGCGTTATGAACTTCTATTGTATCCGTATTGATGAAAACACGTGGATATCTAACTTAGTGCACAGGACGCGTTATGCACATCTATTGTATTCCTATTGTTAAAAAAGCGTGGATATCTAACTTAGTGGACAAGACGCGTTATGAAAATCTATTGTATCCGTATTGATAAAAAAAACCCAGTGGATATCTAATTTAGTTCACATGACGAGTTATGAACATTTATTTTATCCGTATTGATAAAAAAAACCCGTGGATATTTAAATTAGTGCACACGGCGCGCTAAGAACATCTATTGTATTCGTATTGATGACAAAAACGTGGATATCTAACTTAGTGCACACGACACGTTATGAACATCTATTGTAATCGTATTAATAAAAAAAACCCCGTGGATATCTAACTTAGTGGACACGACGCGTTATGAACATCTATTGTATCCCTATTCATAAAACAAAAACGTGGATATCTAACTTAGTGCACACGATGCGCTATGAACATCTAGTGTATCTGTAACGATACAAAAACGTGGATATCTAACTTAGTGGACACGACGCGCTATGAACATCTATTGTATCCGTATTGATAATAAACCGTGGTAATTTAACTTAGTGCACACGACGCGCTATGAACAACTATGGTATCCGTAATGATTAAAAAAAACGTGGATATCTAACTTATTGCACACGACGCGTTATGAACTTCTATTGTATCCGTATTGATGAAAACACGTGGATATCTAACTTAGTGCACAGGACGCGTTATGCACATCTATTGTATTCCTATTGTTAAAAAAGCGTGGATATCTAACTTAGTGGACAAGACGCGTTATGAAAATCTATTGTATCCGTATTGATAAAAAAAACCCAGTGGATATCTAATTTAGTTCACATGACGAGTTATGAACATTTATTTTATCCGTATTGATAAAAAAAAACCGTGGATATTTAAATTAGTGCACACGGCGCGCTAAGAACATCTATTGTATTCGTATTGATGACAAAAACGTGGATATCTAACTTAGTGCACACGACGCGTTATGAACATCTATTGTAATCGTATTAATAAAAAAAACCCCGTGGATATCTAACTTAGTGGACACGACGCGTTATGAACATCTATTGTATCCCTATTCATAAAACAAAAACGTGGATATCTAACTTAGTGCACACGATGCGCTATGAACATCTAGTGTATCTGTAACGATACAAAAAACGTGGATATCTAACTTAGTGGACACGACGCGCTATGAACATCTATTGTATCCGTATTGATAATAAACCGTGGTAATTTAACTTAGTGCACACGACGCGCTATGAACAACTATGGTATCCGTAATGATTAAAAAAAACGTGGATATCTAACTTATTGCACACGACGCGTTATGAACTTCTATTGTATCCGTATTGATGAAAACACGTGGATATCTAACTTAGTGCACACGACGCGTTATGCACACCTATTGTATTCCTATTGTTAAAAAAGCGTGGATATCTAACTTAGTGGACACGACGCGTTATGAAAATCTATTGTATCCGTATTGATAAAAAAAACCCAGTGGATATCTAATTTAGTTCACATGACGAGTTATGAACATCTATTTTATCCGTATTGATAAAAAAACCCCGTGGATATTTAAATTAGTGCACACGACGCGCTAAGAACATCTATTGTATTCGTATTGATTAAAAAAACGTGGATATCTAACTTAATGCACACGACGCATCATGAACATCTATTGTATCCGTATTGATAAAAAAACGAGGATATCTAACTTAGTGCACACTACGCGTTAGGAACATCTATTGTATCCGTAATGATAAAAAAATCCCCGTGGATATGTAACTTAGTGGAAACGATGCGGTATGAACATCTATTGTATCCGTATTGATAAAAAAAACCCGTGGATATCTAACTTAGTGCACAGGACGCGTTATGCACATCTATTGTGTTCCTATTGTTAAAAAAGCGTGGATATCTAACTTAGTGGACAAGACGCGTTATGAAAATCTATTGTATCCGTATTGATAAAAAAAACCCAGTGGATATCTAATTTAGTTCACATGACGAGTTATGAACATTTATTTTATCCGTATTGATAAAAAAAAACCGTGGATATTTAAATTAGTGCAAACGCGCGCTAAGAACATCTATTGTATTCGTATTGATGACAAAAACGTGGATATCTAACTTAGTGCACACGACGCGTTATGAACATCTATTGTAATCGTATTAATAAAAAAAACCCCGTGGATATCTAACTTAGTGGACACGACGCGTTATGAATATCTATTGTATCCCTATTCATAAAACAAAAACGTGGATATCTAACTTAGTGCACACGATGCGCTATGAACATCTAGTGTATCTGTAACGATACAAAAACGTGGATATCTAACTTAGTGGACACGACGCGCTATGAACATCTATTGTATCCGTATTGATAATAAACCGTGGTAATTTAACTTAGTGCACACGACGCGCTATGAACAACTATGGTATCCGTAATGATTAAAAAAAACGTGGATATCTAACTTATTGCACACGACGCGTTATGAACTTCTATTGTATCCGTATTGATGAAAACACGTGGATATCTAACTTAGTGCACACGACGCGTTATGCACACCTATTGTATTCCTATTGTTAAAAAAGCGTGGATATCTAACTTAGTGGACACGACGCGTTATGAAAATCTATTGTATCCGTATTGATAAAAAAAACCCAGTGGATATCTAATTTAGTTCACATGACGAGTTATGAACATCTATTTTATCCGTATTGATAAAAAAACCCCGTGGATATTTAAATTAGTGCACACGACGCGCTAAGAACATCTATTGTATTCGTATTGATTAAAAAAACGTGGATATCTAACTTAGTGCACACGATGCATTATGAACATCTATTGTATCCGTATTGATAAAAAAACAACGAGAATATCTAATTTAGTGCGCACGAATATCTATTGTATTCGTAATGATAAAAAAAACGTGGATATCTAACTTAATGCACACGACGCATCATGAACATCTATTGTATCCGTATTGATAAAAAAACGAGGATATCTAACTTAGTGCACACTACGCGTTAGGAACATCTATTGTATCCGTAATGATAAAAAAATCCCCGTGGATATGTAACTTAGTGGAAACGATGCGGTATGAACATCTATTGTATCCGTATTGATAAAAAAAAACCGTGGATATCTAACTTAGTGCACAGGACGCGTTATGCACATCTATTGTGTTCCTATTGTTAAAAAAGCGTGGATATCTAACTTAGTGGACAAGACGCGTTATGAAAATCTATTGTATCCGTATTGATAAAAAAAACCCAGTGGATATCTAATTTAGTTCACATGACGAGTTATGAACATTTATTTTATCCGTATTGATAAAAAAAACCCGTGGATATTTAAATTAGTGCAAACGCGCGCTAAGAACATCTATTGTATTCGTATTGATGACAAAAACGTGGATATCTAACTTAGTGCACACGACGCGTTATGAACATCTATTGTAATCGTATTAATAAAAAAAAACCCGTGGATATCTAACTTAGTGGACACGACGCGTTATGAATATCTATTGTATCCCTATTCATAAAACAAAAACGTGGATATCTAACTTAGTGCACACGATGCGCTATGAACATCTAGTGTATCTGTAACGATACAAAAACGTGGATATCTAACTTAGTGGACACGACGCGCTATGAACATCTATTGTATTCGTATTGATAATAAACCGTGGTAATTTAACTTAGTGCACACGACGCGCTATGAACAACTATGGTATCCGTAATGATTAAAAAAAACGTGGATATCTAACTTATTGCACACGACGCGTTATGAACTTCTATTGTATCCGTATTGATGAAAACACGTGGATATCTAACTTAGTGCACACGACGCGTTATGCACATCTATTGTATTCCTATTGTTAAAAAAGCGTGGATATCTAACTTAGTGGACACGACGCGTTATGAAAATCTATTGTATCCGTATTGATAAAAAAAAACCAGTGGATATCTAATTTAGTTCACATGACGAGTTATGAACATCTATTTTATCCGTATTGATAAAAAAAACCCGTGGATATTTAAATTAGTGCACACGACGCGCTAAGAACATCTATTGTATTCGTATTGATTAAAAAAACGTGGATATCTAACTTAGTGCACACGATGCATTATGAACATCTATTGTATCCGTATTGATAAAAAAACAACGAGAATATCTAATTTAGTGCGCACGAATATCTATTGTATTCGTAATGATAAAAAAAACGTGGATATCTAACTTAATGCACACGACACATCATGAACATCTATTGTATCCGTATTGATAAAAAAACGAGGATATCTAACTTAGTGCACACTACGCGTTAGGAACATCTATTGTATCCGTAATGATAAAAAAATCCCCGTGGATATGTAACTTAGTGGAAACGATGCGGTATGAACATCTATTGTATCCGTATTGATAAAAAAACCCCGTGGATATCTAACTTAGTGGACACGACGCGTTATGAACATCTATTGTATCCGTATTGATAGAAAAACGTGGATATCTAACTTAGTGCACACGATGCGCTATGAAAATCTAGTGTATCTGTAATGATAAAAAAACGTGGATATCTAACATAGTGGACACGACGCGTTTTGAACGTCTATTGTATCCGTATTGATAAAAAAGGTAGATATCTACCTTAGTGCACACGACGCGCTATGAACATTTATTGTATCCGTAATGATAAGAAACGTGGATATCTAACTTAGTGCACACGAGCCGCTATGCACATCTATTGTATCAGTTTTGATAAAAAAATCATGGATATCTAACTTAGTGCACACGACGCGTTATGAACATCTATTGTATTCGTATTGATAAAAAAACGTGGATATCTAACTTAGTGCACACGACGCATTATGAACATCTATTGTATCTGTATTGATAAAAAACGTGGATATCTATCTTAGTGCACACGACGCGTTATGAACATCTATTGTATCCGTATTGTTAAAAAAGCTTGGATATCTAACTCAGTGCACACGACGCGCTATGAACATCTATTGTATCCGTATTGATAAAAAAATGTAGATATCTAACTTAGTGCACACGACGCGTTATGAACATCTATTGTATTCGTACTGATAAAAAAACGTGGTTATCTAACTTAGTGCACACGACGCGTTATGAACATCTAGCGCATCCGTATTGATGAAAAATGTAGATATCTAGCTTAGTGCACACGACGCGTTATGAACATCTATTGTATCCGTAATGATAAAAAAACGTGGATATCTAATTTAGTGCACCCGACACGTTATGAACATCTATTGTATCCGTATTGATAAAAAAGGTAGATATCTAACTTAGTGCACACGACGCGCTATGAACATCTATTGTATCCGTATTGTTAAAAAAGCTTGGATATCTAACTTAGTGCACACGACACGTTGTGAACATCTATTGTATCCATATTGATAAAAAAACCGTGGATATCTAACTTAGTGCACACGACGCGTTATGCACATCTATTGTATTCCTATTGTTAAAAAAGCGTGGATATCTAACCTAGTGGACACGAGGCGTTATGAACATCTATTGTATCCGTATTGATAAAAAAACCCAGTGGATATCTAATTTAGTTCACACGACGAGTTATGAACATCTATTGTATCCGTATTGATAAAAAAAACCCGTGGATATCTAAATTAGTGCACACGACGCGCTAAGAATATCTATTGTATTCGTATTGATGAAAAAAACGTGGATATCTAACTTAGTGCACACGATGCATTATGAACATCTATTGTATCCGTATTGATAAAAAAACAACGAGAATATCTAACTTAGTGCACACGAATATCTATTGTATTCGTAATGATAAAAAAACGTGGATATCTAACTTAATGCACAAGACGCATCATGAACATCTATTGTATCCGTATTGATAAAAAAACGAGGATATCTAACTTAGTGCACACTAGGCGTTAGGAACATCTATTGTATCCGTAATGATAAAAAAATCTCCGTGGATATGTAACTTAGTGGAAACTATGCGGTATGAACATCTATTGTATCCGTATTGATAAAAAAAACCCGTGGATATCTAACTTAGTGGACACGACGCGTTATGAACATCTATTGTATCCGTAATGATAACAAAAACCCGTGGATATCTAACTTAGTGGACACGACGTGTTATGAACATCTATTGTATTCGTATTGATAAAAAAACGTGGATATCTAACTTAGTGCACACGACGCGTTATGAACATCTATTGTATCCGTATTGATAATAAACCGTGGATATCTAACTTAGTGCACACGACGCGTTATGAACATCTAGTGTATCCGTATTGATAAAAAATGTAGATATCTAGCTTAGTGCACACGACGCGTTATGAACATCTATTGTATCCGTAATGATAAAAAAACAACGAGAATATCTAATTTAGTGCGCACGAATATCTATTGTATTCGTAATGATAAAAAAAACGTGGATATCTAACTTAATGCACACGACACATCATGAACATCTATTGTATCCGTATTGATAAAAAAACGAGGATATCTAACTTAGTGCACACTACGCGTTAGGAACATCTATTGTATCCGTAATGATAAAAAAATCCCCGTGGATATGTAACTTAGTGGAAACGATGCGGTATGAACATCTATTGTATCCGTATTGATAAAAAAACCCCGTGGATATCTAACTTAGTGGACACGACGCGTTATGAACATCTATTGTATCCGTATTGATAGAAAAACGTGGATATCTAACTTAGTGCACACGATGCGCTATGAAAATCTAGTGTATCTGTAATGATAAAAAAACGTGGATATCTAACATAGTGGACACGACGCGTTTTGAACGTCTATTGTATCCGTATTGATAAAAAAGGTAGATATCTACCTTAGTGCACACGACGCGCTATGAACATTTATTGTATCCGTAATGATAAGAAACGTGGATATCTAACTTAGTGCACACGAGCCGCTATGCACATCTATTGTATCAGTTTTGATAAAAAAATCATGGATATCTAACTTAGTGCACACGACGCGTTATGAACATCTATTGTATTCGTATTGATAAAAAAACGTGGATATCTAACTTAGTGCACACGACGCATTATGAACATCTATTGTATCTGTATTGATAAAAAACGTGGATATCTATCTTAGTGCACACGACGCGTTATGAACATCTATTGTATCCGTATTGTTAAAAAAGCTTGGATATCTAACTCAGTGCACACGACGCGCTATGAACATCTATTGTATCCGTATTGATAAAAAAATGTAGATATCTAACTTAGTGCACACGACGCGTTATGAACATCTATTGTATTCGTACTGATAAAAAAACGTGGTTATCTAACTTAGTGCACACGACGCGTTATGAACATCTAGCGCATCCGTATTGATGAAAAATGTAGATATCTAGCTTAGTGCACACGACGCGTTATGAACATCTATTGTATCCGTAATGATAAAAAAACGTGGATATCTAATTTAGTGCACCCGACACGTTATGAACATCTATTGTATCCGTATTGATAAAAAAGGTAGATATCTAACTTAGTGCACACGACGCGCTATGAACATCTATTGTATCCGTATTGTTAAAAAAGCTTGGATATCTAACTTAGTGCACACGACACGTTGTGAACATCTATTGTATCCATATTGATAAAAAAACCGTGGATATCTAACTTAGTGCACACGACGCGTTATGCACATCTATTGTATTCCTATTGTTAAAAAAGCGTGGATATCTAACCTAGTGGACACGAGGCGTTATGAACATCTATTGTATCCGTATTGATAAAAAAACCCAGTGGATATCTAATTTAGTTCACACGACGAGTTATGAACATCTATTGTATCCGTATTGATAAAAAAAACCCGTGGATATCTAAATTAGTGCACACGACGCGCTAAGAATATCTATTGTATTCGTATTGATGAAAAAAACGTGGATATCTAACTTAGTGCACACGATGCATTATGAACATCTATTGTATCCGTATTGATAAAAAAACAACGAGAATATCTAACTTAGTGCACACGAATATCTATTGTATTCGTAATGATAAAAAAACGTGGATATCTAACTTAATGCACAAGACGCATCATGAACATCTATTGTATCCGTATTGATAAAAAAACGAGGATATCTAACTTAGTGCACACTAGGCGTTAGGAACATCTATTGTATCCGTAATGATAAAAAAATCTCCGTGGATATGTAACTTAGTGGAAACTATGCGGTATGAACATCTATTGTATCCGTATTGATAAAAAAAACCCGTGGATATCTAACTTAGTGGACACGACGCGTTATGAACATCTATTGTATCCGTAATGATAACAAAAACCCGTGGATATCTAACTTAGTGGACACGACGTGTTATGAACATCTATTGTATTCGTATTGATAAAAAAACGTGGATATCTAACTTAGTGCACACGACGCGTTATGAACATCTATTGTATCCGTATTGATAATAAACCGTGGATATCTAACTTAGTGCACACGACGCGTTATGAACATCTAGTGTATCCGTATTGATAAAAAATGTAGATATCTAGCTTAGTGCACACGACGCGTTATGAACATCTATTGTATCCGTAATGATAAAAAACAACGAGAATATCTAATTTAGTGCGCACGAATATCTATTGTATTCGTAATGATAAAAAAAACGTGGATATCTAACTTAATGCACACGACACATCATGAACATCTATTGTATCCGTATTGATAAAAAAACGAGGATATCTAACTTAGTGCACACTACGCGTTAGGAACATCTATTGTATCCGTAATGATAAAAAAATCCCCGCGGATATGTAACTTAGTGGAAACGATGCGGTATGAACATCTATTGTATCCGTATTGATAAAAAAACCCCGTGGATATCTAACTTAGTGGACACGACGCGTTATGAACATCTATTGTATCCGTATTGATAGAAAAACGTGGATATCTAACTTAGTGCACACGATGCGCTATGAAAATCTAGTGTATCTGTAATGATAAAAAAACGTGGATATCTAACATAGTGGACACGACGCGTTTTGAACGTCTATTGTATCCGTATTGATAAAAAAGGTAGATATCTACCTTAGTGCACACGACGCGCTATGAACATTTATTGTATCCGTAATGATAAGAAACGTGGATATCTAACTTAGTGCACACGAGCCGCTATGCACATCTATTGTATCAGTTTTGATAAAAAAATCATGGATATCTAACTTAGTGCACACGACGCGTTATGAACATCTATTGTATTCGTATTGATAAAAAAACGTGGATATCTAACTTAGTGCACACGACGCATTATGAACATCTATTGTATCTGTATTGATAAAAAACGTGGATATCTATCTTAGTGCACACGACGCGTTATGAACATCTATTGTATCCGTATTGTTAAAAAAGCTTGGATATCTAACTCAGTGCACACGACGCGCTATGAACATCTATTGTATCCGTATTGATAAAAAAATGTAGATATCTAACTTAGTGCACACGACGCGTTATGAACATCTATTGTATTCGTACTGATAAAAAAACGTGGTTATCTAACTTAGTGCACACGACGCGTTATGAACATCTAGCGCATCCGTATTGATGAAAAATGTAGATATCTAGCTTAGTGCACACGACGCGTTATGAACATCTATTGTATCCGTAATGATAAAAAAACGTGGATATCTAATTTAGTGCACCCGACACGTTATGAACATCTATTGTATCCGTATTGATAAAAAAGGTAGATATCTAACTTAGTGCACACGACGCGCTATGAACATCTATTGTATCCGTATTGTTAAAAAAGCTTGGATATCTAACTTAGTGCACACGACACGTTGTGAACATCTATTGTATCCATATTGATAAAAAAACCGTGGATATCTAACTTAGTGCACACGACGCGTTATGCACATCTATTGTATTCCTATTGTTAAAAAAGCGTGGATATCTAACCTAGTGGACACGAGGCGTTATGAACATCTATTGTATCCGTATTGATAAAAAAACCCAGTGGATATCTAATTTAGTTCACACGACGAGTTATGAACATCTATTGTATCCGTATTGATAAAAAAAACCCGTGGATATCTAAATTAGTGCACACGACGCGCTAAGAATATCTATTGTATTCGTATTGATGAAAAAAACGTGGATATCTAACTTAGTGCACACGATGCATTATGAACATCTATTGTATCCGTATTGATAAAAAAACAACGAGAATATCTAACTTAGTGCACACGAATATCTATTGTATTCGTAATGATAAAAAAACGTGGATATCTAACTTAATGCACAAGACGCATCATGAACATCTATTGTATCCGTATTGATAAAAAAACGAGGATATCTAACTTAGTGCACACTAGGCGTTAGGAACATCTATTGTATCCGTAATGATAAAAAAATCTCCGTGGATATGTAACTTAGTGGAAACTATGCGGTATGAACATCTATTGTATCCGTATTGATAAAAAAAACCCGTGGATATCTAACTTAGTGGACACGACGCGTTATGAACATCTATTGTATCCGTAATGATAACAAAAACCCGTGGATATCTAACTTAGTGGACACGACGTGTTATGAACATCTATTGTATTCGTATTGATAAAAAAACGTGGATATCTAACTTAGTGCACACGACGCGTTATGAACATCTATTGTATCCGTATTGATAATAAACCGTGGATATCTAACTTAGTGCACACGACGCGTTATGAACATCTAGTGTATCCGTATTGATAAAAAATGTAGATATCTAGCTTAGTGCACACGACGCGTTATGAACATCTATTGTATCCGTAATGATAAAAAAACGTGGATATCTAACTTAGTGCACCCGACACGTTATGAACATCTATTGTATCCGTATTGATAAAAAAGGTAGATATCTAACTTAGTGCACACTACGCGCTATGAACATCTATTGTATCCGTATTGTTAAAAAAGCTTGGATATCTAACTTAGTGCACACGACACGTTGTGAACATCTATTGTATCCATATTGATAAAAAAACCGTGGATATCTAACTTAGTGCACACGACGCGTTATGCACATCTATTGTATTCCTATTGTTAAAAAAGCGTGGATATCTAACTTAGTGGACACGACGCGTTATGAACATCTATTGTATCCGTATTGATAAAAAAACCAGTGGATATCTAATTTAGTTCACACGACGAGTTATGAACATCTATTGTATCCGTATTGATAAAAAAAACCCGTGGATATTTAAATTAGTGCACACGACGCGCTAAGAATATCTATTGTATTCGTATTGATGAAAACACGTAGATATCTAACTTAGTGCACACGATGCATTATGAACATCTATTGTATCCGTATTGATAAAAAAACAACGAGAATATCTAACTTAGTGCACACGAATATCTATTGTATTCGTAATGATAAAAAAACGTGGATATCTAACTTAATGCACACGACGCATCATGAACATCTATTGTATCCGTATTGATAAAAAAACGAGGATATCTAACTTAGTGCACACTAGGCGTTAGGAACATCTATTGTATCCGTAATGATAAAAAAAATCTCCGTGGATATGTAACTTAGTGGAAACGATGCGGTATGAACATCTATTGTATCCGTATTGATAAAAAAAACCCGTGGATATCTAACTTAGTGGACACGACGCATTATGAACATCTATTGTATCCGTAATGATAACAAAAACCCGTGGATATCTAACTTAGTGGACACGACGTGTTATGAACATCTATTGTATTCGTATTGATAGAAAAACGTGGATATCTAACTTAGTGCACACGATGCGCTATGAAAATCTAATGTATCTGTAATGATAAAAAAACCGTGGATATCTAACTTAGTGCACACGACGCGTTATGAACATCTATTGTATCCGTATTGATAATAAACCGTTGATATCTAACTTAGTGGACACGACGGTTATGAACATCTATTGTATCCGTATTGATAGAAAAACGTGGATATCTAACTTAGTGCACACGATGCGCTATGCAAATCTAGTGTATCTGTAATGATAAAAAAACGTGGATATCTAACATATTGGACACGACTCGTTTTGAACGTCTATTGTATCCGTATTGTTAAAAAACGTGGATATCTAACTTAGTGCACACGAGCCGCTATGAACATCTATTGTATCAGTTTTGTAAAAAAAAACCATGGATATCTAACTTAGTGCACACGACGCGTTATGAACATCTATTGTATCCGTATTGATAAAAAACGTGGATATCTATTTTAGTGCACACGACGCGTTATGAACATCTATTGTATCCGTATTGTTAAAAAAGCTTGGATATCTAACTCAGTGCACACGACGCGTTATGAACATCTATTGTATCCGTATTGATAAAAAACGTGGATATCTAACTTAGTGCACACGACGCATTATGAACATCTATTGTATCTGTATTGATAAAAAACGTGGATATCTATCTTAGTGCACACGACGCGCTATGAATATCTATTGTATCCGTATTGTTAAAAAAGCTTGGATATCTAACTCAGTGCACACGACGCGTTATGAACATCTATTGTATCCGTATTGATAAAACATGTAGATATCTAGCTTAGTGCACACGACGCGTTATGAACATCTATTGTATTTTTACTGATAAAAAAACGTGGATATCTAACTTAGTGCACACGATGCATTATGAACATCTATTGTATCCGTATTGATAAAAAAACAACGAGAATATCTAACTTAGTGCACACGAATATCTATTGTATTCGTAATGATAAAAAAAACGTGGATATCTAACTTAATGCACACGACGCATCATGAACATCTATTGTATCGTATTGATAAAAAAAACCCGAAGATATCTAACTTAGTTCACACTACGCGTTAGGAACATCTATTGTATCCGTAATGATAAAAAAAATCCCCGTGGATATGTAACTTAGTGGAAACGATGCGGTATGAACATCTATTGTATCTGTATTGATAAAAATGTGGATATCTATCTTAGTGCACACGACGCGCTATGAACATCTATTGTATCCGTATTGTTAAAAAAGCTTGGATATCTAATTCAGTGCACACGACGCTTTATGAACATCTATTGTATCCGTATTGATAAAAAATGTAGATATCTAGCTTAGTGCACACGACGCTTTATGAACATCTATTGTATCCGTAATGATAAAAAAACGTGGATATCTAACTTAGTGCACACGACGCATTATGAACATCTATTGTATCTGTATTGATAAAAAAAAACCGTGGATTTCTAAATTAGTGCACACGACGCGCTAAGAACATCTATTGTATTCGTATTGATGAAAAAACGTGGATATCTAACTTAGTGCACACGATGCATTATGAACATCTATTGTATCCGTATTGATAAAAAAACAACGAGAATATCTAACTTAGTGCACACGAATATCTATTGTATTCGTAATGATAAAAAAAACGTGGATATCTAACTTAATGCACACGACGCATCTTGAACATCTATTGTATCCGTATTGATAAAAAAACGAGGATATCTAACTTAGTGCACACTAGGCGTTAGGAACATCTATTGTATCCGTAATGATAAAAAAAATTTCCGTGGATATGTAACTTAGTGGAAACGATGCGGTATGAACATCTATTGTATCCGTATTGATAAAAAAAACCCCGTGGATATCTAACTTAGTGGACACGACGCGTTATGAACATCTATTGTATCCGTAATGATAACAAAAACCCGTGGATATCTAACTTAGTGGACACGACGGGTTATGAACATCTATTGTATCCGTATTGATAGAAAAACGTGGATATCTAACTTAGTGCACACGATGCGCTATGAAAATCTAGTGTATCTGTAATGATAAAAAAACGTGGATATCTAACATATTGGACACGACGTGTTTTGAACGTCTATTGTATATGTATTGATAAAAAAGGTAGATATCTAACTTAGTGCACCCGACGCGTTATGAACATTTATTGTATCCGTAATGATAAAAAACGTGGATATCTAACTTAGTGCACACGAGCCGCTATGAACATCTATTGTATCAGTTTTGTAAAAAAAAACCATGGATATCTAACTTAGTGCACACGACGCGTTATGAACATCTATTGTATCGGTATTGTTAAAAAAGGTGGAAATCTAACTTAGTGCACACGACGCAATATGAACATCTATTGTATCTGTATTGATAAAAAACGTGGATATCTATCTTAGTGCACACGACGCGTTATGAACATCTATTGTATCCGTATTGTTAAAAAAGCTTGGATATCTAACTCAGTGCACACGACGCGTTATGAACATCTATTGTATCCGTATTGATAAAAAATGTAGATATCTAGCTTAGTGCACACGACGCGTTATGAACATCTATTGTATTTCTACTGATAAAAAAACGTGGATATCTAACTTAGTGCACACGAATATCTATTGTATTCGTAATGATAAAAAAAAACCGTGGATATCTAACTTAATGCACACGACGCATCATGAACATCTATTGTATCCGTATTGATAAAAAAAAACGAGGATATCTAACTTAGTGCACACTACGCGTTATGAACATCTATTGTATCCGTATTGATAAAAAAATCCCCGTGGATATGTAACTTAGTGGAAACGATGCGGTATGAACATCTATTGTATCCGTATTGATAAAAAAAACCCGTGGATATCTAACTTAGTTGACACGACGCGCTATGAACATCTATTGTATCCGTAATGATAAAAAAAACCCCGTGGATATCTAACTTAGTGGACACGACGCGTTATGAACATCTATTGTATCCGTATTGATAGAAAAACGTGGATATCTAACTTAGTGCACACGATGCGCTATGAAAATCTAGTGTATCTGTAATGATAAAAAAACGTGAATATCTAACATAGTGGACACGACGCGTTTTGAACGTCTATTGTATCCGTATTGATAAAAAAGGTAGATATCTAACTTAGTGCACACGACGCGTTATGAACATTTATTGTATCCGTAATGATAAAAAAGTGGATATCTAACTTAGTGCACACGAGCCGCTATGAACATCTATTGTATCAGTTTTGATAAAAAATCATGGATATCTAACTTAGTGCACACGACGCGTTATGAACATCTATTGTATTCGTATTGATAAAAAAACGTGGATATCTAACTTAGTGCACACGACGCATTATGAACATCTATTGTATCTGTATTGATAAAAAACGTGGATATCTATCTTAGTGCACACGACGCGCTATGAACATCTATTGTATCCGTATTGTTAAAAAAGCTTGGATTTCTAATTCAGTGCACACGACGCGTTATGAACATCTATTGTATCCGTATTGATAAAAAATGTAGATATCTAGCTTAATGCACACGACGCATTATGAACATCTATTGTATCCGTATTGATAAAAAAACGTGGATATCTAACTTAGTGCACCCGACACGTTATGAACATCTATTGTATTCGTATTGATTAAAAAGGTAGATATCTAACTTAGTGCACACTACGCGCTATGAACATTTATTGTATCCGTATTGTTAATAAAGCTTGGATATCTAACTTAGTGCACACGACGCGTTGTGAACATCTATTGTATCCATATTGATAAAAAAGGTAGATATCTAGCTTAGTGCACACGACGCATTATAAACATGTATTGTATCCGTATTGTTAGAAAAGCGTGGATATCGAACTGAGTGAACACGATGCGCTATGAACATCTAATGTATCTGTAACGATACAAAAACGTGGATATCTAACTTAGTGGACACGACGCGCTATGAACATCTATTGTATCCGTAATGATAATAAACCGTGGATATTTAACTTAGTGCACACGACGCGCTATGAACAACTATTGTATCCGTAATGATTAAAAAAACGTGGATATCTAACTTATTGCACACGACGCGTTATGAACTTCTATTTTATCCGTATTGATGAAAAAACGTGGATATCTAACTTAGTGCACACGACGCGTTATGCACATCTATTGTATTCCTATTGTTAAAAAAGCGTGGATATCTAACTTAGTGGACACGACGCGTAATGAACATCTATTGTATCCGTATTGATAAATAAAACCCAGTGGATATCTAATTTAGTTCACACGACGAGTTATGAACATCTATTGTATCCGTATTGATAAAAAAAACCGTGGATATCTAAATTAGTGCACACGACGCGCTAAGAACATCTATTGTATTCGTATTGATGAAAACACGTGGATATCTAACTTAGTGCACACGACGTGTTATGAACATTTATTGTATCCGTAATGATAAAAAAACGTGGATATCTAACTTAGTGCACACGACGCATTATGAACATCTATTGTATCCGTATTGATAGAAAAACGTGGATATCTAACTTAGTGCACACGATGCATTATGAACATCTATTGTATTCGTATTGATAAAAAAACAACGAGAATATCTAACTTAGTGCACACGAATATCTATTGTATTCGTAATGATAAAGAAAACGAGGATATCTAACTTAGTGCACACTACGCGTTAGGAACATCTATTGTATCCGTAATGATAATAAAATCCCCGTGGATATGTAACTTAGTGGAAACGATGCGGTATGAACATCTATTGTATCCGTATTGATAAAAAACCCCGTGGATATCTAACTTAGTGGACACAACGCGTTATGAACATCTATTGTATGCGTAATGATAAAAAAAACCCGTGGATATCTAACTTAGTGGACACGACGGGTTATGAACGTCTATTGTATCCGTATTGATAGAAAAACGTGGATATCTAACTTAGTGCACACGATGCGTTATGAAAATCTAGTGTATCTGTAATGATAAAAAAACGTGGATATCTAACATAGTGGACACGACGCGTTTTGAACGTCTATTGTATCCGTATTGTTAAAAAAGCTTGGAAATCTAACTCAGTGCACACGACGCGTTATGAACATCTATTGTATCGTATTGATATAAAAGGTAGATATCTAACTTAATGCACACGACGCGTTATGAACATTTATTGTATCCGTAATGATAGAAAACGTGGATATCTAACTTAGTGTACACGAGCCGCTATGAACATCTATTGTATCAGTTTGGATAAAAAAATCATGGATATCTAACTTAGTGCACACGACGCGTTATGAACATCTATTGTATTCGTATTGATAAAAAAAGTGGATATCTAACTTAGTGCACACGACGCATTATGAACATCTATTGTATCTATATTGATAAAAAACGTGGATATCTATCTTAGTGCACAAGACGCGTTATGAACATCTATTGTATCGGTATTGTTAGAAAAGCTTGGATATCTAACTCAGTGCACACGACGCGTTATGAACACCTATTGTATCCGTAATGATAAAAAATGTAGATATCTAGCTTAGTGCACACGACACGTTATGAACATCTATTGTATTCGTACTGATAAAAAAACGTGGATATCTAACTTAGTACACACGACGCGTTATGAACATCTATTGTATCCGTATTGATAAAAAATGTAGATATCTAGCTTAGTGCACACGACGCGTTATGAACATCTATTGTATCCGTAATGATAAAAAAACGTGGATATCTAACTTAGTGCACACGACGCATTATGAACATCTATTGTATCCGTATTGATAAAAAAACGTGGATATCTAACTTAGTGCACCCGACACGTTATGAACATCTATTGTATCCGTATTGTTAAAAAAGCTTGGATATCTAACTTAGTGCACACGACGCGTTGTGAACATCTATTGTATCCATATTGATAAAAAAGGTAGATATCTTGCTTAGTGCACACTACGCATTATAAACATATATTGTATCCGTATTGTTAAGAAAGCGTGGATATCGAACTGAGTGCACACGACGCGTTATGAACATATATTGTATCGTATTGATAACAAACCCGTGGATATCTAACTTAGTGCACACGACGCGTTATGAACATCTATTGTAATCGTATTAATAAAAAAAACCCGTGGATATCTAACTTAGTGGACACGACGCGTTATGAACATCTATTGTATCCCTATTCTTAAAACAAAAACGTGAATATCTAACTTAGTGCACACGATGCGCTATGAATATCTAGTGTATCTGTAACGATACAAAAACGTGGATATCTAACTTAGTGGACACGACGCGCTATGAACATCTATTGTATACGTATTGATAATAAACCGTGAATATTTAACTTAGTCCACACGACGCGCTATGAACAACTATTGTATCTGTAATGATTAAAAAAACGTGGATATCTAACTTATTGCACACGACGCGTTATGAACTTCTATTGTATCCGTATTGATGAAAAAACGTGGATATCTAACTTAGTGCACACGACGCGTTATGCACATCTATTGTATTCTTATTGTTAAAAAAGCGTGGATATCTAACTTAGTGCACACGACGCGTTATGAACATCTATTGTATCCGTATTGATAAAAAAACCCAGTGGATATCTAATTTAGTTCACACGACGAGTTATGAACATCTATTGTATCCGTATTGATAAAAAAAAACGTGGATATCTAAATTAGTGCACACGACGCGCTAAGAACATCTATTGTATTCGTATTGATGAAAAAACGTGGATATCTAACTTAGTGCACACGATGAATTATGAACATCTATTGTATCCGTATTGATAAAAAAAACAACGAGAATATCTGACTTAGTGCACACGAACATCTATTGTATCCGTATTGATAAAAAAAACCCAGTGGATATCTAATTTAGTTCACCCGACGAGTTATGAACATCTATTGTATCCGTATTGATAAAAAAAACCGTGGATATCTAAATTAGTGCACACGACGCGCTAAGAACATCTATTGTATTCGTATTGATGAAAAAACGTGGATATCTAACTTAGTGCACACGATGCATTATGAACATCTATTGTATCCGTATTGATAAAAAAACAACGAGAATATCTAACTTAGTGCACACGAATATCTATTGTATTCGTAATGATAAAAAAAACGTGGATATCTTACTTAATGCACACGACGCATCATGAACATCTATTGTATCCGTATTGATTAAAAAACGAGGATATCTAACTTAGTGCACACTACGCGTTAGGAACATCTATTGTATCCGTATTGATAAAAAAATCCCCGTGGATATGTAACTTAGTGGAAACGATGCGGTATGAACATCTATTGTATCCGTATTGATAAAAAAAACCCGTGGATATCTAACTTAGAGGACACGACACGTTATGAACATCTATTGTATCCGTATTGATAAAAAAAACCCGTGGATATCTAACTTAGTGGACACGACGCATTATGAACATCTATTGTATCTGTATTGATAAAAAACGTGGATATCTATCTTAGTGCACACGACGCGTTATGAACATCTATTGTATCCGTAATGATAAAAAAATGTGGATATCTAACTTAGTGCACACGACGCATTATGAACATCTATTGTATCCGTATTGATAAAAAAAACGTGGATATCTAACTTAGTGCACCCGACACGTTATGAACATCTATTGTATCCGTATTGTTAAAAAAGCTTGGATATCTAACTTAGTGCACACGACGCGTTATGAACACCTATTGTATCCGTATTGATAAAAAAAACCGTGGATATCTAAATTAGTGCACACGACGCGCTAAGAACATCTATTGTATTCGTATTGATGAAAAACCGTGGATATCTAAATTAGTGCACACGACGCGCTAAGAACATCTATTGTATCCGTATTGATAAAAAAAACCAACGAGAATATCTGACTTAGTGCACACGAACATCTATTGTATCCGTATTGATAAAAAAAACCCAGTGGATATCTAATTTAGCTCACACGACGAGTTATGAACATCTATTGTATCTGTATTGATAAAAAAAACGTGGATATCTAACTTAGTGCACCCGACACGTTATGAACATCTATTGTATCCGTATTGATAAAAAAGGTAAATATCTAACTTAGTGCACACTACGCGCTATGAACATCTATTGTATACGTATTGTTAAAAAAGCTTGGATATCTAACTTAGTGCACACGACGCGTTGTGAACATCTATTGTATCCATATTGATAAAAAAGGTAGATATCTAGCTTAGTGCACACTACGCATTATAAACATGTATTGTATCCGTATTGTTAAGAAAGCGTGGATATCGATCTGAGTGCACACGACGCGTTATGAACATCTATTGTATCTGTATTGATAAAAAACGTGGATATCTATCTTAGAGGACACGACACATTATGAACATCTATTGTATCCGTATTGATAAAAAAAACCCGTGGATATCTAACTTAGTGGACACGACGCATTATGAACATCTATTGTATCTGTATTGATAAATAACGTGGATATCTATCTTAGTGCACACGACGCGTTATGAACATCTATTGTATCCGTAATGATAAAAAAAATGTGGATATCTAACTTAGTGCACACGACGCATTATGAACATCTATTGTATCCGTATTGATAAAAAAAACGTGGATATCTAACTTAGTGCACCCGACACGTTATGAACATCTATTGTATCCGTATTGATAAAAAAGGTAGATATCTAACTTAGTGCACACTACGCGCTATGAACATCTATTGTATCCGTATTGTTAAAAAAGCTTGGATATCTAACTTAGTGCACACGACGCGTTATGAACACCTATTGTATCCGTATTGATAAAAAAAACCGTGGATATCTAAATTAGTGCACACGACGCGCTAAGAACATCTATTGTATTCGTATTGATGAAAAACCGTGGATATCTAAATTAGTGCACACGACGCGCTAAGAACATCTATTGTATCCGTATTGATAAAAAAAAAACAACGAGAATATCTGACTTAGTGCACACGAACATCTATTGTATCCGTATTGATAAAAAAAAACCAGTGGATATCTAATTTAGTTCACACGACGAGTTATGAACATCTATTGTATCTGTATTGATAAAAAAAACGTGGATATCTAACTTAGTGCACCCGACACGTTATGAACATCTATTGTATCCGTATTGATAAAAAAGGTAAATATCTAACTTAGTGCACACTACGCGCTATGAACATCTATTGTATACGTATTGTTAAAAAAGCTTGGATATCTAACTTAGTGCACACGACGCGTTGTGAACATCTATTGTATCCATATTGTTAAAAAAGCTTGGATATCTAACTTAGTGCACACGACGCGTTATGAACATCTATTGTATCCGTATTGATAAAAAAAACCCAGTGGATATCTAATTTAGTTCACACGACGAGTTATGAACATCTATTGTATCCGTATTGATAAAAAAAAACGTGGATATCTAAATTAGTGCACACGACGCGCTAAGAACATCTATTGTATTCGTATTGATGAAAAAACGTGGATATCTAACTTAGTGCACACGATGAATTATGAACATCTATTGTATCCGTATTGATAAAAAAAACAACGAGAATATCTGACTTAGTGCACACGAACATCTATTGTATCCGTATTGATAAAAAAAACCCAGTGGATATCTAATTTAGTTCACCCGACGAGTTATGAACATCTATTGTATCCGTATTGATAAAAAAAACCGTGGATATCTAAATTAGTGCACACGACGCGCTAAGAACATCTATTGTATTCGTATTGATGAAAAAACGTGGATATCTAACTTAGTGCACACGATGCATTATGAACATCTATTGTATCCGTATTGATAAAAAAACAACGAGAATATCTAATTTAGTGCACACGAATATCTATTGTATTCGTAATGATAAAAAAAACGTGGATATCTTACTTAATGCACACGACGCATCATGAACATCTATTGTATCCGTATTGATTAAAAAACGAGGATATCTAACTTAGTGCACACTACGCGTTAGGAACATCTATTGTATCCGTATTGATAAAAAAATCCCCGTGGATATGTAACTTAGTGGAAACGATGCGGTATGAACATCTATTGTATCCGTATTGATAAAAAAAACCCGTGGATATCTAACTTAGAGGACACGACACGTTATGAACATCTATTGTATCCGTATTGATAAAAAAAACCCGTGGATATCTAACTTAGTGGACACGACGCATTATGAACATCTATTGTATCTGTATTGATAAAAAACGTGGATATCTATCTTAGTGCACACGACGCGTTATGAACATCTATTGTATCCGTAATGATAAAAAAATGTGGATATCTAACTTAGTGCACACGACGCATTATGAACATCTATTGTATCCGTATTGATAAAAAAAACGTGGATATCTAACTTAGTGCACCCGACACGTTATGAACATCTATTGTATCCGTATTGATAAAAAAGGTAGATATCTAACTTAGTGCACACTACGCGCTATGAACATCTATTGTATCCGTATTGTTAAAAAAGCTTGGATATCTAACTTAGTGCACACGACGCGTTATTAACACCTATTGTATCCGTATTGATAAAAAAAACCGTGGATATCTAAATTAGTGCACACGACGCGCTAAGAACATCTATTGTATTCGTATTGATGAAAAACCGTGGATATCTAAATTAGTGCACACGACGCGCTAAGAACATCTATTGTATCCGTATTGATAAAAAAAAAACAACGAGAATATCTGACTTAGTGCACACGAACATCTATTGTATCCGTATTGATAAAAAAAACCCAGTGGATATCTAATTTAGTTCACACGACGAGTTATGAACATCTATTGTATCTGTATTGATAAAAAAAACGTGGATATCTAACTTAGTGCACCCGACACGTTATGAACATCTATTGTATCCGTATTGATAAAAAAGGTAAATATCTAACTTAGTGCACACTACGCGCTATGAACATCTATTGTATACGTATTGTTAAAAAAGCTTGGATATCTAACTTAGTGCACACGACGCGTTGTGAACATCTATTGTATCCATATTGATAAAAAAGGTAGATATCTAGCTTAGTGCACACTACGCATTATAAACATGTATTGTATCCGTATTGTTAAGAAAGCGTGGATATCGATCTGAGTGCACACGACGCGTTATGAACATCTATTGTATCTGTATTGATAACAAACCCGTGGATATCTAACTTAGTGCACACGACGCGTTATGAACATCTATTGTAATCGTATTAATAAAAAAAACCCGTGGATATCTAACTTAGTGGACACGACTCGTTATGAACATCTATTGTATCCCTATTCTTAAAAGAAAAACGTGGATATCTAACTTAGTGCACACGACGCGCTATGAACATCTATTGTATCCGTATTGATAATAAACCGTGGATATTTAACTTATTGCACACGACGCGCTATGAACAACTATTGTATCCGTAATGATTAAAAAAACGTGGATATCTTACTTATTGCATACGACGCGTTATGAACTTCTATTGTATCCGTATTGATGAAAAAACGTGGATATCTAACTTAGTGCACACGACGCGTTATGCACATCTATTGTATTCCTATTGTTAAAAAAGCGTGGATATCTAACTTAGTGGACACGACGCGTTATGAACATCTATTGTATCCGTATTGATAAAAAAAACCCGTGGATATCTAAATTAGTGCACACGACGCGCTAAGAACATCTATTGTATTCGTATTGATGAAAAAATGTGGATATCTAACTTAGTGCACACGATGCATTATGAACATCTATTGTATCCGTATTGATAAAAAAACAACGAGAATATCTAACTTAGTGCACACGAATATCTATTGTATTCGTAATGATAAAAAAAAACTTGGATATCTAACTTAATGCACACGACGCATCATGAACATCTATTGTATCCGTAATGATAAAAAAATCCCCGTGGATATCTAACATAGAGGACACGCTTTGAACGTCTATTGTATCCGTATTGTTAAAAAAGCTTGGATATCTAACTCAGTGCACAGGACGCGTTATGAACATCTATTGTATCCGTATTGATAAAAAAGGTAGATATCTAACTTAGTGCACACGACGCGTTATGAACATTTATTGTATCGTAATGATAAAAAAATCATGGATATCTAACTTAGTGCACACGACGCGTTATGAACATCTATTGTATCCGTATTGATAAAAAACGTGGATATCTATCTTAGTGCACACGACGCGTTATGAACATCTATTGTATCCGTATTGTTAAAAAAGCTTGGATATCTAACTCAGTGCACACGACGCGTTATGAACATCTATTGTATCCGTAATGATAAAAAATGTAGATATCTAGCTTAGTGCACACGACGCGTTATGAACATCTATTGTATTCGTACTGATAAAAAAACGTGAATATCTAACTTAGTACACATGACGCGTTATGAACATCTATTGTATCCGTATTGTTAAAAAATATAGATATCTAGCTTAGTGCACACGACGCGTTATGAACATCTATTGTATCCGTAATGTTAAAAAACGTGGATATCTAACTTAGTGCACACGACGCATTATGAACATCTATTGTATCTGTATTGATAAAAAAACGTGGATATCTAACTTAGTGCACCCGACACGTTATGAACATCTATTGTATCCGTATTGATAAAAAAAGGTAGATATCTAACTTAGTGCACACTACGCGCTATGAACATCTATTGTATCCGTATTGTTGAAAAAGCTTGGATATCTAACTTAGTGCACACGACGCGTTGTGAACATCTATTGTATCCATATTGATAAAAAAGGTAGATATCTAGCTTAGTGCACACTACGCATTATAAACATGTATTGTATCCGTATTGTTAAGAAAGCGTGAATATCGAACTGAGTGCACACGACGCGTTATGAACATCTATTGTATCCGTATTGATAACAAACCCGTGGATATCTAACTTAGTGCACACGACGCGTTATGAACATCTATTGTAATCGTATTAATAAAAAAAAAACGTGGATATCTAACTTAGTAGACACGACGCGTTATGAACATCTATTGTATCCCTATTCTTAAAACAAAAACGTGGATATCTAACTTAGTGGACACGACGCGCTATGAACATCTATTGTATCTGTAATGATTAAAAAACGTGGATATCTAACTTATTGCACACGACGCGTTTTGAACTTCTATTGTATCCGTATTGATGAAAAAACGTGGATATCTAACTTAGTGCACACGACGCGTTATGCACATCTATTGTATTCTTATTGTTAAAAAAGCGTGGATATCTAACTTAGTGCACACGATGCATTATGAACATCTATTGTATCCGTATTGATAAAAAAAACAACGAGAATATCTGACTTAGTGCACACGAACATCTAATGTATCTGTATTTATAAAAAAACCCAGTGGATATCTAATTTAGTTCACACGACGAGTTATGAACATCTATTGTATTCGTATTGATGAAAAAACGTGGATATCTAACTTAGTGCACACGATGCATTATGAACATCTATTGTATCCGTATTGATAAAAAAACAACGAGAACATCTAACTTAGTGCACACGAAGGTAGATATCTAGCTTAGTGCACACTACGCATTATAAACATGTATTGTATCCGTATTGTTAAGAAAGCGTGGATATTGAATTGAGTGCACACGACGCGTTATGAACATCTATTGTATCTGTATTGATAACAAACCCGTGGATATCTAACTTAGTGCACACGACGCGTTATGAACATCTATTGTAATCATATTAATAAAAAAAAAACGTGGATATCTAACTTAGTGGGCACGACGCGTTATGAACATCTATTGTATCCCTATTCATAAAACAAAAACGTGGATATCTAACTTAGTGCACACGACGCGCCATGAACATCTATTGTATCCGTTTTGATAATAAACCGTGGATATTTAACTTAGTGCACACGACGCGCTATGAACAACTATTGTATCCGTAATGATTAAAAAAACGTGGATATCTAACTTATTGCACACGACGCGTTATGAACTTCTATTGTATCCGTATTGATTAAAAAACGTGGATACCTAACTTAGTGCACACAACGCGTTATGCACATCTATTGTGTTCCTATTGTTAAAAAAGCGTGGATATCTAACTTAGTGGACACTACGCGTTATGAACATCTATTGTATCCGTATTGTTAAAAAAGCTTGGATATCTAACTTAGTGCACACGACGCGTTGTGAACATCTATTGTATCCATATTGATAAAAAAGGTAGATATCTTGCTTAGTGCACACTACGCATTATAAACATATATTGTATCCGTATTGTTAAGAAAGCGTGGATATCGAACTGAGTGCACACGACGCGTTATGAACATATATTGTATCGTATTGATAACAAACCCGTGGATATCTAACTTAGTGCACACGACGCGTTATGAACATCTATTGTAATCGTATTAATAAAAAAAACCCGTGGATATCTAACTTAGTGGACACGACGCGTTATGAACATCTATTGTATCCCTATTCTTAAAACAAAAACGTGAATATCTAACTTAGTGCACACGATGCGCTATGAATATCTAGTGTATCTGTAACGATACAAAAACGTGGATATCTAACTTAGTGGACACGACGCGCTATGAACATCTATTGTATACGTATTGATAATAAACCGTGAATATTTAACTTAGTCCACACGACGCGCTATGAACAACTATTGTATCTGTAATGATTAAAAAAACGTGGATATCTAACTTATTGCACACGACGCGTTATGAACTTCTATTGTATCCGTATTGATGAAAAAACGTGGATATCTAACTTAGTGCACACGACGCGTTATGCACATCTATTGTATTCTTATTGTTAAAAAAGCGTGGATATCTAACTTAGTGCACACGACGCGTTATGAACATCTATTGTATCCGTATTGATAAAAAAACCCAGTGGATATCTAATTTAGTTCACACGACGAGTTATGAACATCTATTGTATCCGTATTGATAAAAAAAAACGTGGATATCTAAATTAGTGCACACGACGCGCTAAGAACATCTATTGTATTCGTATTGATGAAAAAACGTGGATATCTAACTTAGTGCACACGATGAATTATGAACATCTATTGTATCCGTATTGATAAAAAAAACAACGAGAATATCTGACTTAGTGCACACGAACATCTATTGTATCCGTATTGATAAAAAAAACCCAGTGGATATCTAATTTAGTTCACCCGACGAGTTATGAACATCTATTGTATCCGTATTGATAAAAAAAACCGTGGATATCTAAATTAGTGCACACGACGCGCTAAGAACATCTATTGTATTCGTATTGATGAAAAAACGTGGATATCTAACTTAGTGCACACGATGCATTATGAACATCTATTGTATCCGTATTGATAAAAAAACAACGAGAATATCTAACTTAGTGCACACGAATATCTATTGTATTCGTAATGATAAAAAAAACGTGGATATCTTACTTAATGCACACGACGCATCATGAACATCTATTGTATCCGTATTGATTAAAAAACGAGGATATCTAACTTAGTGCACACTACGCGTTAGGAACATCTATTGTATCCGTATTGATAAAAAAATCCCCGTGGATATGTAACTTAGTGGAAACGATGCGGTATGAACATCTATTGTATCCGTATTGATAAAAAAAACCCGTGGATATCTAACTTAGAGGACACGACACGTTATGAACATCTATTGTATCCGTATTGATAAAAAAAACCCGTGGATATCTAACTTAGTGGACACGACGCATTATGAACATCTATTGTATCTGTATTGATAAAAAACGTGGATATCTATCTTAGTGCACACGACGCGTTATGAACATCTATTGTATCCGTAATGATAAAAAAATGTGGATATCTAACTTAGTGCACACGACGCATTATGAACATCTATTGTATCCGTATTGATAAAAAAAACGTGGATATCTAACTTAGTGCACCCGACACGTTATGAACATCTATTGTATCCGTATTGTTAAAAAAGCTTGGATATCTAACTTAGTGCACACGACGCGTTATGAACACCTATTGTATCCGTATTGATAAAAAAAACCGTGGATATCTAAATTAGTGCACACGACGCGCTAAGAACATCTATTGTATTCGTATTGATGAAAAACCGTGGATATCTAAATTAGTGCACACGACGCGCTAAGAACATCTATTGTATCCGTATTGATAAAAAAAACCAACGAGAATATCTGACTTAGTGCACACGAACATCTATTGTATCCGTATTGATAAAAAAAACCCAGTGGATATCTAATTTAGCTCACACGACGAGTTATGAACATCTATTGTATCTGTATTGATAAAAAAAACGTGGATATCTAACTTAGTGCACCCGACACGTTATGAACATCTATTGTATCCGTATTGATAAAAAAGGTAAATATCTAACTTAGTGCACACTACGCGCTATGAACATCTATTGTATACGTATTGTTAAAAAAGCTTGGATATCTAACTTAGTGCACACGACGCGTTGTGAACATCTATTGTATCCATATTGATAAAAAAGGTAGATATCTAGCTTAGTGCACACTACGCATTATAAACATGTATTGTATCCGTATTGTTAAGAAAGCGTGGATATCGATCTGAGTGCACACGACGCGTTATGAACATCTATTGTATCTGTATTGATAAAAAACGTGGATATCTATCTTAGAGGACACGACACATTATGAACATCTATTGTATCCGTATTGATAAAAAAAACCCGTGGATATCTAACTTAGTGGACACGACGCATTATGAACATCTATTGTATCTGTATTGATAAATAACGTGGATATCTATCTTAGTGCACACGACGCGTTATGAACATCTATTGTATCCGTAATGATAAAAAAAATGTGGATATCTAACTTAGTGCACACGACGCATTATGAACATCTATTGTATCCGTATTGATAAAAAAAACGTGGATATCTAACTTAGTGCACCCGACACGTTATGAACATCTATTGTATCCGTATTGATAAAAAAGGTAGATATCTAACTTAGTGCACACTACGCGCTATGAACATCTATTGTATCCGTATTGTTAAAAAAGCTTGGATATCTAACTTAGTGCACACGACGCGTTATGAACACCTATTGTATCCGTATTGATAAAAAAAACCGTGGATATCTAAATTAGTGCACACGACGCGCTAAGAACATCTATTGTATTCGTATTGATGAAAAACCGTGGATATCTAAATTAGTGCACACGACGCGCTAAGAACATCTATTGTATCCGTATTGATAAAAAAAAAACAACGAGAATATCTGACTTAGTGCACACGAACATCTATTGTATCCGTATTGATAAAAAAAAACCAGTGGATATCTAATTTAGTTCACACGACGAGTTATGAACATCTATTGTATCTGTATTGATAAAAAAAACGTGGATATCTAACTTAGTGCACCCGACACGTTATGAACATCTATTGTATCCGTATTGATAAAAAAGGTAAATATCTAACTTAGTGCACACTACGCGCTATGAACATCTATTGTATACGTATTGTTAAAAAAGCTTGGATATCTAACTTAGTGCACACGACGCGTTGTGAACATCTATTGTATCCATATTGTTAAAAAAGCTTGGATATCTAACTTAGTGCACACGACGCGTTATGAACATCTATTGTATCCGTATTGATAAAAAAAACCCAGTGGATATCTAATTTAGTTCACACGACGAGTTATGAACATCTATTGTATCCGTATTGATAAAAAAAAACGTGGATATCTAAATTAGTGCACACGACGCGCTAAGAACATCTATTGTATTCGTATTGATGAAAAAACGTGGATATCTAACTTAGTGCACACGATGAATTATGAACATCTATTGTATCCGTATTGATAAAAAAAACAACGAGAATATCTGACTTAGTGCACACGAACATCTATTGTATCCGTATTGATAAAAAAAACCCAGTGGATATCTAATTTAGTTCACCCGACGAGTTATGAACATCTATTGTATCCGTATTGATAAAAAAAACCGTGGATATCTAAATTAGTGCACACGACGCGCTAAGAACATCTATTGTATTCGTATTGATGAAAAAACGTGGATATCTAACTTAGTGCACACGATGCATTATGAACATCTATTGTATCCGTATTGATAAAAAAACAACGAGAATATCTAATTTAGTGCACACGAATATCTATTGTATTCGTAATGATAAAAAAAACGTGGATATCTTACTTAATGCACACGACGCATCATGAACATCTATTGTATCCGTATTGATTAAAAAACGAGGATATCTAACTTAGTGCACACTACGCGTTAGGAACATCTATTGTATCCGTATTGATAAAAAAATCCCCGTGGATATGTAACTTAGTGGAAACGATGCGGTATGAACATCTATTGTATCCGTATTGATAAAAAAAACCCGTGGATATCTAACTTAGAGGACACGACACGTTATGAACATCTATTGTATCCGTATTGATAAAAAAAACCCGTGGATATCTAACTTAGTGGACACGACGCATTATGAACATCTATTGTATCTGTATTGATAAAAAACGTGGATATCTATCTTAGTGCACACGACGCGTTATGAACATCTATTGTATCCGTAATGATAAAAAAATGTGGATATCTAACTTAGTGCACACGACGCATTATGAACATCTATTGTATCCGTATTGATAAAAAAAACGTGGATATCTAACTTAGTGCACCCGACACGTTATGAACATCTATTGTATCCGTATTGATAAAAAAGGTAGATATCTAACTTAGTGCACACTACGCGCTATGAACATCTATTGTATCCGTATTGTTAAAAAAGCTTGGATATCTAACTTAGTGCACACGACGCGTTATTAACACCTATTGTATCCGTATTGATAAAAAAAACCGTGGATATCTAAATTAGTGCACACGACGCGCTAAGAACATCTATTGTATTCGTATTGATGAAAAACCGTGGATATCTAAATTAGTGCACACGACGCGCTAAGAACATCTATTGTATCCGTATTGATAAAAAAAAAACAACGAGAATATCTGACTTAGTGCACACGAACATCTATTGTATCCGTATTGATAAAAAAAACCCAGTGGATATCTAATTTAGTTCACACGACGAGTTATGAACATCTATTGTATCTGTATTGATAAAAAAAACGTGGATATCTAACTTAGTGCACCCGACACGTTATGAACATCTATTGTATCCGTATTGATAAAAAAGGTAAATATCTAACTTAGTGCACACTACGCGCTATGAACATCTATTGTATACGTATTGTTAAAAAAGCTTGGATATCTAACTTAGTGCACACGACGCGTTGTGAACATCTATTGTATCCATATTGATAAAAAAGGTAGATATCTAGCTTAGTGCACACTACGCATTATAAACATGTATTGTATCCGTATTGTTAAGAAAGCGTGGATATCGATCTGAGTGCACACGACGCGTTATGAACATCTATTGTATCTGTATTGATAACAAACCCGTGGATATCTAACTTAGTGCACACGACGCGTTATGAACATCTATTGTAATCGTATTAATAAAAAAAACCCGTGGATATCTAACTTAGTGGACACGACTCGTTATGAACATCTATTGTATCCCTATTCTTAAAAGAAAAACGTGGATATCTAACTTAGTGCACACGACGCGCTATGAACATCTATTGTATCCGTATTGATAATAAACCGTGGATATTTAACTTATTGCACACGACGCGCTATGAACAACTATTGTATCCGTAATGATTAAAAAAACGTGGATATCTTACTTATTGCATACGACGCGTTATGAACTTCTATTGTATCCGTATTGATGAAAAAACGTGGATATCTAACTTAGTGCACACGACGCGTTATGCACATCTATTGTATTCCTATTGTTAAAAAAGCGTGGATATCTAACTTAGTGGACACGACGCGTTATGAACATCTATTGTATCCGTATTGATAAAAAAAACCCGTGGATATCTAAATTAGTGCACACGACGCGCTAAGAACATCTATTGTATTCGTATTGATGAAAAAATGTGGATATCTAACTTAGTGCACACGATGCATTATGAACATCTATTGTATCCGTATTGATAAAAAAACAACGAGAATATCTAACTTAGTGCACACGAATATCTATTGTATTCGTAATGATAAAAAAAAACTTGGATATCTAACTTAATGCACACGACGCATCATGAACATCTATTGTATCCGTAATGATAAAAAAATCCCCGTGGATATCTAACATAGAGGACACGCTTTGAACGTCTATTGTATCCGTATTGTTAAAAAAGCTTGGATATCTAACTCAGTGCACAGGACGCGTTATGAACATCTATTGTATCCGTATTGATAAAAAAGGTAGATATCTAACTTAGTGCACACGACGCGTTATGAACATTTATTGTATCGTAATGATAAAAAAATCATGGATATCTAACTTAGTGCACACGACGCGTTATGAACATCTATTGTATCCGTATTGATAAAAAACGTGGATATCTATCTTAGTGCACACGACGCGTTATGAACATCTATTGTATCCGTATTGTTAAAAAAGCTTGGATATCTAACTCAGTGCACACGACGCGTTATGAACATCTATTGTATCCGTAATGATAAAAAATGTAGATATCTAGCTTAGTGCACACGACGCGTTATGAACATCTATTGTATTCGTACTGATAAAAAAACGTGAATATCTAACTTAGTACACATGACGCGTTATGAACATCTATTGTATCCGTATTGTTAAAAAATATAGATATCTAGCTTAGTGCACACGACGCGTTATGAACATCTATTGTATCCGTAATGTTAAAAAACGTGGATATCTAACTTAGTGCACACGACGCATTATGAACATCTATTGTATCTGTATTGATAAAAAAACGTGGATATCTAACTTAGTGCACCCGACACGTTATGAACATCTATTGTATCCGTATTGATAAAAAAAGGTAGATATCTAACTTAGTGCACACTACGCGCTATGAACATCTATTGTATCCGTATTGTTGAAAAAGCTTGGATATCTAACTTAGTGCACACGACGCGTTGTGAACATCTATTGTATCCATATTGATAAAAAAGGTAGATATCTAGCTTAGTGCACACTACGCATTATAAACATGTATTGTATCCGTATTGTTAAGAAAGCGTGAATATCGAACTGAGTGCACACGACGCGTTATGAACATCTATTGTATCCGTATTGATAACAAACCCGTGGATATCTAACTTAGTGCACACGACGCGTTATGAACATCTATTGTAATCGTATTAATAAAAAAAAAACGTGGATATCTAACTTAGTAGACACGACGCGTTATGAACATCTATTGTATCCCTATTCTTAAAACAAAAACGTGGATATCTAACTTAGTGGACACGACGCGCTATGAACATCTATTGTATCTGTAATGATTAAAAAACGTGGATATCTAACTTATTGCACACGACGCGTTTTGAACTTCTATTGTATCCGTATTGATGAAAAAACGTGGATATCTAACTTAGTGCACACGACGCGTTATGCACATCTATTGTATTCTTATTGTTAAAAAAGCGTGGATATCTAACTTAGTGCACACGATGCATTATGAACATCTATTGTATCCGTATTGATAAAAAAAACAACGAGAATATCTGACTTAGTGCACACGAACATCTAATGTATCTGTATTTATAAAAAAACCCAGTGGATATCTAATTTAGTTCACACGACGAGTTATGAACATCTATTGTATTCGTATTGATGAAAAAACGTGGATATCTAACTTAGTGCACACGATGCATTATGAACATCTATTGTATCCGTATTGATAAAAAAACAACGAGAACATCTAACTTAGTGCACACGAAGGTAGATATCTAGCTTAGTGCACACTACGCATTATAAACATGTATTGTATCCGTATTGTTAAGAAAGCGTGGATATTGAATTGAGTGCACACGACGCGTTATGAACATCTATTGTATCTGTATTGATAACAAACCCGTGGATATCTAACTTAGTGCACACGACGCGTTATGAACATCTATTGTAATCATATTAATAAAAAAAAAACGTGGATATCTAACTTAGTGGGCACGACGCGTTATGAACATCTATTGTATCCCTATTCATAAAACAAAAACGTGGATATCTAACTTAGTGCACACGACGCGCCATGAACATCTATTGTATCCGTTTTGATAATAAACCGTGGATATTTAACTTAGTGCACACGACGCGCTATGAACAACTATTGTATCCGTAATGATTAAAAAAACGTGGATATCTAACTTAGTGCACACAACGCGTTATGCACATCTATTGTGTTCCTATTGTTAAAAAAGCGTGGATATCTAACTTAGTGGACACTACGCGTTATGAACATCTATTGTATCCGTATTGATAACAAAAACCCAGTGGATATCTAATTTAGTTCAAACGACGAGTTATGAACATCTATTGTATCCGTATTGATAATAAACCGTGGATATTTAACTTAGTGCACACGACGCGCTATGAACAACTATTGTATCCGTAATGATTAAAAAAAGGTGGATATCTAACTTATTGCACACGACGCATTATGAACATCTATTGTATCTGTATTGATAAAAAAACGTGGATATCTAACTTAGTGCACCCGACACGTTATCAACATCGATTGTATCCGTATTGATAAAAAAGGTAGATATCTAACTTAGTGCACACTACGCGCTATGAACATCTATTGTATCCGTATTGTTAAAAAAGCTTGGATATCTAACTTAGTGCACACGACGCGTTGTGAACATCTATTGTATCCATATTGATAAAAAAGGTAGATATCTAGCTTAGTGCACACTACGCATTATAAACATGTATTGTATCCGTATTGTTAAGAAAGCGTGGATATTGAACTGAGTGCACACGACGCGTTATGAACATCTATTGTATCTGTATTGATAACAAACCCGTGGATATCTAACTTAGTGCACACGACGCGTTATGAACATCTATTGTAATCGTATTAATAAAAAAAACCCGTGGATATCTAACTTAGTGGACACGACGCGTTATGAACATCTATTGTATCCCTATTCATAAAACAAAAACGTGGATATCTAACTTAGTGCACACGACGCGCTATGAACAACTATTGTATCCGTAATGATTAAAAAAACATGGATATCTAACTTATTGCACACGACGCGTTATGAACTTCTATTGTATCCGTATTGATTAAAAAACGTGGATATCTAACTTGGTGCACACGACGCGTTATGCACATCTATTGTATTCCTATTGTTAAAAAAGCGTGGATATCTAACTTAGTGGACACGACGCGTTATGAACATCTATTGTATCCGTATTGATAACAAAAACCCAGTGGATATCTAATTTAGTTCACACGACGAGTTATGAACATCTATTGTATCCGTATTGATAAAAAAAACCGTGGATATCTAAATTATTGCACACGACGCGCTAATAACATCTATTGTATTCGTATTGATGAAAAAACGTGGATATCTAACTTAGTGCACACGATGCATTATGAACATCTATTGTATCCGTATTGATAAAAAAACGAGGATATCTAACTTAGTGCACACTACGCGTTAGGAACATCTATTGTATCCTTAATGATAAAAAAATCCCCGTGGATATGTAACTTAGTGGAAACGATGCGGTATGAACATCTATTGTATCCGTATTGATAAAAAAAACCCGTGGATATCTAACTTAGTGGACACGACGCGTTATGAACATCTATTGTATCCGTAATGATAAAAAAAACCCGTGGATATCTAACTTAGTGGACACGACGGGTTATGAACATCTATTGTATCAGTTTTGATAAAAAAAACATGGATATCTAACTTAGTGCACACGAGGCGTTATGAACATCTATTGTATCCGTATTGATAAAAAAACGTGGATATCTAACTTAGTGCTCACGACGCATTATGAACATCTATTGTATCCGTATTGATAAAAAAACGTGGATATCTAACTTAGTGCACACGACGCATTATGAACATCTATTGTATCCGTATTGTTATAAAAGCTTGGATATCTAACTTAGTGGACACGACGCGCTATGAACATCTATTGTATCCGTATTGTTAAAAAAGCTTGGATATCTAACTCAGTGCACACGACGCGTTATGAACATCTATTGTATCGTATTGATAAAAAATGTAGATATCTAGCTTAGTGCACACGACGCGTTATGAACATCTATTGTATTCGTAATGATAAAAAAACGTGGATATCTAACTTAGTGCACACGACGCGTTATGAACATCTATTGTATCCGTAATGATAAAAAAACATGGATATCTAACTTAGTGCACACGACACATTATGAACATCTATTGTATCTGTATTGTTAAAAAAGCTTGGATATCTAGCTTAGTGCACACGACGCGTTATGAACATCTATTGTATCCGTATTGTTCAAAAAGTATGGATATCTAACTTAGTGCACACGACGCGTTATGAACATCTATTGTATCCGTATTGATAAAAAAGGTAGATATCTAACTTAGTGCACACGACGCGCTATGAACATCTATTGTATCTTTATTGTTAAAAGAGCTTGGATATCTAACTTAGTGGACAGAACGCGCTATGAACATCTATTGTATCCGTATTTATGAAAAAACGTGGATATCGAACTTAGTGCACACGATGCGCTATGAACATCTATTGTATCCGTATTAATAGAAAAATCTGGATATCTAACTTAGTGCACACGACGCGTTATGAACATCTATTGTATCCGTATTGATATAAAAACGTGGATATCTAACTTAGTGGACACGACGCGTTATGCACATCTATTGTATCCGTATTGATAAAAAACCGTGGATATCTAACTTAGTGGACACGACGCATTATGAACATCTATTGTATCCGTATTGATATAAAAACGTGGATATCTAACTTAGTGGACACGACGCGTTATGAACATCTATTGTATCCGTATTGATTAAAAAATGTGGATATCTAACTTAGTGCACACGACGCGTTATGAACATCTATTGTATCCGTATTGATTAAAAACCCGTGGATATCTAACTTAGTGGACACGACGGGTTATGAACATCTATTGTATCCGTATTGATAGAAAAACGTGGATATCTAACTTAGTGCACACGATGCGCTATGAACATCTAGTGTATCTGTAATGATAAAAAAACGTGGATATCTAACATAGTGGACACGACGCGTTTTGAACGTCTATTGTATCCGTATTGATAAAAAATACGTGGATATCTAACTTAGTGCACACGACGCGTTATGAACATCTGTTGTATCCGTATTGATAAAAAAAACCCGTGGATATCTAACTTAGTGGACACGACGCGTTATGCACACCTATTGTATCCGTAATGATAAAAAGGTGAATATCTAGCTTAGTGCACACGACTCATTATAAACAGCTATTGTATCCGTATTGATAAAAAATCCGTGTATATCTAACTTAGTGCACACGACGCGCTATGAACATCTATTGTATCCGTATTGATAAAAAACCCGTGTGTATCTAACTTAGTGCACACGACGCGCTATGAACATCTATTGTATCCGTATTGATAAAAAAGGTAGATATCTAACTTAGTGCACACGACCCGTTATGAACATTTATTGTATCGTAATGATAAAATACGTGGATATCTAACTTAGCGCACACGAGCCGCTATGAACATCTATTGTATCAGTTTTGTTAAAAAAACATGGATATCTAACTTCGTGCACACGACGCGTTATGAACATCTATTGTATCCGTATTGATAAAAAAACGTGGATATCTAACTTAGTGAACATGATGCATTATGAACATCTATTGTATCTGTATTGATAAAAAACGTGGATATCTATCTTAGTGCACACGACGCGTTATGAACATCTATTGTATCCGTATTGTTAAAAAAGCTTGGATATCTAACTCAGTGCACACGACGCGCTATGAACATCTATTGTATCCGTATTGTTAAAAAAGCTTGGATATCTAACTCAGTGCACACGACGCGTTATGAACATCTATTGTATCCGTATTGATAAAAAATGTAGATATCTAGCTTAGTGCACACGACGCGTTATGAACATCTATTGTATTCGTAATGATAAAAAAAACGTGGATATCTAACTTAGTGCACACGACGCGTTATGAACATCTATTGTATCCGTGTTGATAAAAAATGTAGATATCTAGCTTAGTGCACACGACGCGTTATGAACATCTATTGTATTCGTAATGATAACAAAACGTGGCTATCTAACTTAGTGAACACGACGCGTTATGAACATCTATTGTATCCGTAATGATAACAAAACGTGGCTATCTAACTTAGTGAACACGACGCATTATGAACATCTATTGTATCTGTATTGATAAAAAAACGTGGATATCTATCTTAGTGCACACGACGCGTTATGAACATCTATTGTATCCGTATTGTTTAAAAAGCTTGGATATCTAACTTAGTGCACACGACGCGCTATGAACATCTATTGTATCCGTATTGTTAAAAAAGCTTGGATATCTAACTTAGTGGACACGACGCGTTATGAACATCTATTGTATCCGTATTTATGAAATAACGTGGATATCGAACTTAGTGCACACGACGCGTTATGAACATCTATTGTATCCGTATTGATAAAAAACCGTGGATATCTAACTTAGTGCACACGACGCGCTATGAACATCTATTGTATCCGTATTGATAAAAAACCGTGGATATCTAACTTAGTGCACACGACGCGCTATGAACATCTATTGTATCCGTATTGATAGAAAACCGTGGATATATAACTTAGTGCACACGACACATTATGAACATCTATTGTATCCGTATTGTTAAAAAAACGTGGATATCTAGCTTAGTGGACACGACGCGTTATGTTTTTGGTATTATTAATAAATTAAATTTGTTTTATTAATATTTAATAGAACTGAGACTCATTTTATTACTACTAGGTTGATATCTCTGCTGGTGTTCTATTAAGCCGGAAAGTAAGACTCACTCAGTAGTGAGTGTGTAGACAATATCCACTACGACATGTATAGCGTCGAGTAGTGATGTGGTTTACCCAACAAGCATCTGAGTTCACCCTCACTTTTAGTGCTGTTCATTTTGTTCAATCATTATTGTTTTGCGTACAATGTAGTATTTGATCGACTTATTGGGACCCGTCGTGGTCGTGATCGCATGGTAGTTGGATTTACAACTACCTATGCAATCAGTGCCTATCATTTTTGAAGTTGTGAGTTCAAGTCTCGTTCATGCGAAGTGTACTCGATACAATGTTATCTGATAAAGTTTGTTAGTGGTTTTATGCAGGTCGATGGTTTTCTCCGGGCACTCCGGTTTCCTCCATCAATAAAACTGACCGCAACGATATAACTGAAATATTGGTGAAAGTGGTGTAAAACACTACAACCCTAACCCCTTGTCAACTTATCGTACTGTCTACTTGTTTTGTCTGATTGCCTATATGGTAGATTTAATACCCCCGGAACATAAAGATACAGGAAAAGGATCCGCGAAAGAAATTTAGCCCAATATGACGGTGTTAATCGTATTGTAGGGTACATTTCCTTTCAATTTTTTTTTTTCTAAATTCAGAGTGATAAGTATTTTTGATACCAAGATAACTGAAAGCATTGGAATTCATCACGGTTTTTGTTTCGAGGTACATTAATAAACTTGGAGTTATACGTTTGGATGCATAGCAAACCAAATTCAAATCTGCAATGAGAGTTGCACAAGGTGACCATTTTGGTGTTTAACGTCACTTTCAACAATATTTTAGTTATATCGTGGCAGTTTTGGTTTGATAAGTGTATTGAATGTCCTTTGCTAGGTATAAATGTTTTAACTTTTGACATGAAATTTGTCTGAATTTCATATTTTTTAATCAAACTAGTTAATTGCATTATATTCTTAAATTCCATTACAAAAATAAATTACATTTCGTTGCTAATTTTCTTTGTTCATTGTTTTCTTTTTGTTATCGTGAAAGTCCATTCAAACAATAACAACAAATGTTACAGACAACAGATTAGATATTAGCCATTTGTGAAAGAAATCATTCATGTACAAAACAATATGACACTGAGCCCTTATTTTATCATCAATATTGTAAAAAAAAGATATGCATTTTCTGCTGGCTTTAATCCCAGTTGATTCAACGTTTTCTTTATGTCAAATGACAAGCATTGCGCAATTTGATAAATTAATGAAATTCCTTGTCAGAAATATTTATTTGAAATGCAATTCAGAAAACGATGAGATTGATAGGAGTCTACTTGCTCTTCCTTTCTGCTCGACAAATCTGTAATGAAGATATCATTACTGAGCGATCATTTGAGTTATTTGATTATAATGGAAAAAGGGTTAAACTCAAAAGGAAAACTGGCATCAAACTGAGTCGATTACCTTGGGACGAGTGGATAAAAAATAATGGTGGGGAATTGGTTATCCCTAAGCAAGTAATGGAATTATTTCCACCAATGACTCGTCTTAAAGTTATATTAACGCAAAAATCTAGTTTGGATACAAAGAAATTATCAAAGAAAAGGAAGATGAAGAATTTAAAGAAGGAACAGAAGGCCATACAAAAGATGGAAAGAAAGAAAGCAAAATGGACAAAGAAATTGAAGAAAAACAAATGGAAGCTTACAAGCAGTGAGAAAACTATTTTGCTTCAAGAGCATAACAAAGCCAGGAGTTCTTGTTATCCACCGGCATGTAAGATGAAGTACATGGTAAGTTGACGGTAATAAAGTGTAAACCACAGGCATCTAAAATCGAAGGAAGTAAATGACCATTTGACAACTATTCTATAAAAACGTAGATATCAAATTTAGTGCGCACGACGCGTTTCTGGAATGACCTTCATTCCGTACGCTCAAAACAAAAATATTTGACAGCTAAATAATTTAAAAGTCTTTGGGAGCAAGAAAACCAAAGGGCCTAAACAGGATACCCAAAATATGTTAATGTCACCTATGTCTGAGGGAGGAGAACCTTAGTTTTAATAAGTTAATGTCACCTATGCCCGAGGGAGGACAACCTTAGTTTTAATAAGTTAATGTCACCTATGTCTGAGGGAGGAGAACCTTAGTTTTAATAAGTTAATGTCACCTATGCCCGAGGCAGGAGAACCGTAGTTTTAATAAGTTTTATTTTGTCATATATAATTTTATTTTGATCAAAAGCAATAAAAGTTTGACATAATATTTTCAGTAACCATGCAAACATATTTGTACACATTATTTTAGCATATTATTTCTAATACAGAAATAAAAAGAAGAAAAAAAAAAATATTATATATCTTACTCATCAGACTGAAAAAGATTTTTCATCAATTCCCATTTCCTTTTAATAATTTGGGCCTGTCTAGGGGTACAAATGCATAAAGATTTAAGATTAATGTTTCTATAATAATTAAGAGTTTCCAAACATCCTGTCCAATTAATCATTTCTCTTTTTATTCTACAAACATATATATAGTAACGAATGATAATAAGACAGGTGTTAAGGATCTCACAGTTTGGGTCAAACAGAACCCCAAGTGTACATTCAACTGGATCAATATTTATATTAATGCTACACTTGGACCTCAGGTTATCAGTAAACTGTAGCCAAAGAGAACGAACAAATCGACATTCATAGAACAAGTGGATGAGGGATTCTTTTGTTTCAAAACAACAACTACATAATTCTGTCTCGGATAAACCACATTTCATCAACATGCTGTTGGTGTACAAAATTCTTAAGTTTAACTTACATTGAAATGACTGAAGTTGTGTGCTTAATATACTTTTAAAAGGAAGTTGATATATTATGTCCCAGTTTTCTTCTTCAGTGATATTTAAGTCTGTCATCCACTTATTCTGTGACTTGAGAGGTTTATCAAAAACCTTTTGTATGAATATTTTATAGAAGGGTTTTACAACTCTCTGGCTAACACGCAAAAGCAAGATATGTTTATTGCATATCTCATCTAGCTTCTCTATTTGGTTGTCTCGTAAAATTGATTTCCATTCTTGAGGGATCGAGAGCATTATACTATAATAATCTAAAAAATTTATATTAATATTGTAGTTATTTTTTAAATCAGTAAGTGACAGAAGACTTCCATCTTCTTTGATTAAATCATTAATAAAAAATATACCCGATTTGGCCCAATGTGAGAAAAAGACCGATTGACCACCAACCCTTATTCTCCCATTGTGCCAAATTGGCTGTGACAAAATTTCCTCGGGGGCTGTGGAAGAGTCATCCATAACAGATGCCCACACATTAATAACATTTTTCCAAAATGGATTAAACTTTGCGCTTAGTACTTTTAAGGGGTGACCGCTCGATAGTCCGAAGGTCCATTACTCCGAAGGTTCATTAGTCCGAAGGTCCGTTAGTCCGAAGGTTCATTAGTCCGAAGGTCCGTTAGTCCGAACGTTTTAAGGTCCGTTAGTCCGAACGTTTTAAGGTCCGTTAGTCTTGTTTTTCGACCAAAGGATAGGTATCGAACAGTGTTGAATTGATTTAATATTCAGTTCTTAAATTAAGTAATAGAAGCAAGATACTCATATTTACATCCTGACTAAGCAGTGGTCTATCCAGGTGGGTTGTAGGCTGTACGCCCGGCTTTTGCTAGCAAAACAAAAATGTGTAATCGGCAAATATAGGTAAAACTTAAAACATGTTGTTGAAAACACGCCAAAAATTGCACCAAACCCCTGTTTTGTAGTTATGGATGCAAGCGTGCTAAGTCTAAAAAAAGAGAGAGAAAAAAACTGCGTCGTCTCTGAAATATATGGAAATCATTCCAATGAAGAAAACCCTCCACTAAAACTCTGATCTTAACCAAATATGTTTAAGCTTAAAACTTAAAAGATATTTATATATTAAAATTTAAAAGATATCTAAATATTAGATTATTTTTAAGACCCGTTGTTGATCCAATTAACAACTGGGATTTTTTTGCTTAACACACACTTCAGAATAATAATAACTTTATTCAATGCACAATTTTACCCCGAAGGGTTGAAGGCATACATATACAACTTTACAAGGAATATATACAAATTAAACAACGTACACAAGTCAAATAGACAAAGACATTGTAACAACATACAAATAAAATGAAAACAAATTCAGACTTGTCATTTACTCTTTACGAAATACTGAAAGAGTCCCTTTTGGTACGACACAAAAGAGACGATCTCTGAGAAAGGGATTAGAAAACATAAAAGCACATCTGAAATTAAGCTTTGTGAGGGACAAGTACATTCCATTAAAAAGAGAATACATAAAATCATTAAACGGACGTTCTAATGTACAACTGATGGTCGCAAAATACGGAGTGTAACCTCAAATATATACCAATTATTATGGAATATTGAAAACTCCAATCAACTACCTCAACAACTTAAGCATATGCGTACCAAATTCTACATCTATGTAATTCCAGAATACCGTGTTCCATGGCTCGATATATACAAGTACCCTTTACCAAATACGTGTACCAGATCTCCGGCCTTAGATATTTTAACCAAGTGGTATACTGTAGAGGAATAAACAGTCTGTTGTTAGTGTAGAAATTCCAAAGATTGGTACTTACACAATGTAGGTATACACGCATCAGAAACAAAAAAATAATATAATATCATAAAAGATCATCAAACAAATGTTTTATGCATATTACATGTAGGAAAAAACGTACGGGTTAAACTAGAAAAAAAAATCATTATTTCCTGCAATTTCGGTACTTTGTTGTTTTATACCTTAATTTCTAGTAACACTACTTTAAGATACATGTTTGCACAAGGACGGAAGGACGGATGGACAAACGCAGACCATTACTATGTCACTCCGTCGCTTCGCGGCGGGGGACAAGAAAGGTATACGGGTTGAATATATACGTTTATTCAAACCAGAAATAACAGAGTTCAAAGGTATGGGTGGCCGACATTAGGACAAACGGACCTTCGGACTAACGAACCTTCGGACTAATGGACCTTCGGACTAATGGACCTTCGGACTAACGAACCTTCGGACTAATGGACCTTCGGACTAACGCCACGGAACCCTTTTAAGGCACTCTGACCATAGTACCAAATTTGTCCTGACCGAGGTCCTCCAAAACATCTGTTAATAGTACTTTCCATGGAGCATAATTATCTGGATCCAAGACTCTCTTAATCCAAGAAATGTTTAATGCATGAACAAATGACAGAACATGGGGCATTTTTAGACCACCATCTTCATAATTACCTATTACAGTATTAGGGACCGACCATTTAACTTGAAGGGGGGGGGGGGGGGGTCATGGTTTTTTGTTTCGCTCAGAATTGTTTTTTCGGACAACACAAGAATTATAATATTTATTTTTTCCAGAATTTAATATTAGGTTATATCTAAAAACTCTGAATCATATTTTTTTTTTCCTCCACGAAAACCAGAATATTTTTTTCAGCAACATTGGGAATCAGAATATTTTTTTTAGAAAAAAACCATAACCCCCCCTTCAAGTTAAATGGTCGTTCTCTTACTTTATTATTCCAGAGAAAATTAAAGAAAATATCTTGGAATTTTTTTGACAATATGTATTGGAGGATCTGGTAGAACAGTAAAAGGTTGAACCAGTATAGGCAGTGCCAAAGTCTTGATGACTGTAACTTTTCCAATCAATGATATATTTCTCAAAGACCAATCACCTAGTAATCTTTGTATTTTGTCTATCTTTTGAGTAAAGTTATCTATATAGCTGTCTGATTTATGTAGAGAATATTGAATACCCAGTAATTTAAATGCACCTGAATGATTCCACTTGATGGGTTTATTTGTTTGAAATTCCTCCCCACAGCCCCGACTTGCCCCAATCCATACAGCTTGGGTTTTATCATAGCTTTCTCTCAAACCAGAACACGTAGAGAAAAGCTCAACTACCTCTAAAGCCTGATTCAAAGATTGTGTGTCATCTTCCAGTATCAGAGTTGAGTCGTCAGCGTACTGACTAATTAAAAACTCAGAATCATCAATTTTTATTCCATTTATATTAGGGTGAAATTTAATTGCAGCGCTGAGTAGTTCAACTGACAAAATAAATAAATATGGGGATAAAGGGTCTCCTTGACGGCCTCCACTTTCTATTTTAAAACGCTTTGAAAGATGCCCATTGTTCAACACACAACTTTCTGAATTATGATAAAATGTTTCGAACCAATGAATTATTGAAGGACCAAACCCCAAAAATTCTAAAGATTTGCGAATAAAGTTCCACTCTACTGAATCGAAGGCCTTTTCAAAATCCAGTAGTATCAAGACACCTGGAATATTATTTTCATCACATTTTTCAATGATATCACATATCAGTCTTGTACACTCACCAATGAAACGCCCTTTCATGAAACCCATCTGGGTATCAGAGATAAGATATGTTAATACCTTTTTAAAGCGTAACGCAATAGCAGAAGCACAAATTTTGTAATCCACATTTAGTAATGATATAGGGCGCCAGTTTTTTAGGTAAAATTTAGACTTTCCTTCTTTTGGAAGACATGTAATGACTCCTTGTCTCTGGGAAACTGGCAAGTGACCTCTGGTATATGCTTGATTAAAGGATCTGACAGCAAAGTATTTTAAGTCTGACCAGAAAAATTTATAGAACTCGGTTGTAAATCCATCGAGCCCTGGAGACTTTCCATTTTTCATGTTTTTTAGTGCCACAAGCATTTCTTCTGGTTTTAAATCGCCCTCTAAAGCTTTACTTTCTTCTAAGTTAATTTTTTTAATAAAAAATATGAAATGGTTATCACTTACCACAGTTCCTTTACTGGTATATAATGCTTCATAAAATATTTTTTGTTGTGTCAGAATATCATCCTGGTTTGTAATTTCAATGCCATTTAGTTTTAATAAGTTAATGTCACCTATGCCCGAGGGAGGAAAACCGTAGTTTTAATAATTTAATGTCACCTATGTCTGAGGGAGGAGAACCGTAGTTTTAATAAGTTAATGACACCTATGTCCGAGGGAGGAGAACCGTAGTTTTAATAACTTAATGTCACCTATGTCTGAGGGAGGAGAACCTTAGTTTTAATAAGTTAATGTTACCTATGCCCGAGGGAGGAGAACTGTAGTTTTAATAAGTTAATGTCACCTATGCCCGAGGGAGGACAACCTTAGTTTTAATAAGTTAATGTCACCTATGTCTGAGGGAGGAGAACCTTAGTTTTAATAATTTAATGTCACCTATGCCCGAGGGAGGAGAATCGTAGTTTTAATAAGTTAATGTCACCTATGCCCGAGGGAGGACAACCTTAGTTTTAATAAGTTAATGTCACATATGCCCGAGGGAGGACAACCTTAGTTTTAATAAGTTAATGTTACCTATGCCCGAGGGAGGAAAACCGTAGTTTTAATAAGTTAATGTCACCTATGCCCGAGGGAGGAAAACCGTAGTTTTAATAATTTAATGACACCTATGTCTGAGGGAGGAGAACCTTAGTTTTAATAAGTTAATGACACCTATGCCCGAGGGAGGAGAACCGTAGTTTTAATAACTTAATGTCACCTATGTCTGAGGGAGGAGAACCTTAGTTTTAATAAGTTAATGTTACCTATGCCCGAGGGAGGAGAACTGTAGTTTTAATAAGTTAATGTCACCTATGCCCGAGGGAGGACAACCTTAGTTTTAATAAGTTAATGTCACCTATGTCTGAGGGAGGAGAACCTTAGTTTTAATAATTTAATGTCACCTATGCCCGAGGGAGGAGAACCGTAGTTTTAATAAGTTAATGTCACCTATGCCCGAGGGAGGACAACCTTAGTTTTAATAAGTTAATGTCACATATGCCCGAGGGAGGACAACCTTAGTTTTAATAAGTTAATGTTACCTATGCCCGAGGGAGGAAAACCGTAGTTTTAATAAGTTAATGTCACCTATGCCCGAGGGAGGAAAACCGTAGTTTTAATAATTTAATGACACCTATGTCTGAGGAAGGAGAACCTTAGTTTTAATAAGTTAATGTCACCTATGCCCGAGGGAGGAGAACCGTAGTTTTAATAAGTTAATGTCACCTATGTCTGAGGGAGGACAACCTTAGTTTTAATAAGTTAATGTCACCTATGCCCGAGGGAGGAGAACCGTAGTTTTAATAAGTTAATGTCACCTATGCCCGAGGGAGGACAACCTTAGATTTAATAAGTTAATGTCACATATGCCCGAGGGAGGACAGCCGTAGTTTTAATAAGTTAATGTCACCTATGCCCGAGGGAGGAGAACCGTAGTTTTAATAAGTTAATATCACCTATGCCCGAGGGAGGAGAACCTTAGTTTTAATAAGTTAATGTCACCTATGCCCGAGGGAGGATAACCGTAGTTTTAATAAGTTAATGTCATCTATGCCCGAGGGAGGAGAACCGTCGTTTTAATAAGTTAATGTCACCTATGTCTGAGGGAGGACAACCTTAGTTTTAATAAGTTAATGTCACCTATGCCTGAGAGAGGAGAACCTTAGTTTTAATAAGTTAATGTCACCTATGCCCGAGGGAGGACAACCGTAGTTTTAATAAGTTAATGTCACCTATGTCTGAGGGAGGTGAACCTTAGTTTTAATAAATTAATATCACCTATGTGTGAGGGAAGAGAACCTTAGTTTTAATAAGTTAATGTCACCTATGCCCGAGGGAGGACAACCTTAGTTTTAATAAGTTAATGTCACCTATGCCCGAGAGAGGAGAACCTTAGTTTTAATAAGTTAATGTCACATATGTCTGAGGGAGGTGAACCGTAGTTTTAATAAGTTAATGTCACCTATGCCTGAGGGAAGAGAACCTTAGTTTTAATAAGTTAATGTCACCTATGTCTGAGGGAAGAGAACCGTAGTTTTAATAAGTTAATGTCACCTATGCCCGAGGGAGGAGAACCGTAGTTTTAATAAGTTAATGTCACCTATGCCCAAGGGAGGATAACCTTAGTTTTAATAAGTTAATGTCACCTATGCCCGAGGGAGGACAGCCTTAGTTTTAATAAGTTAATGTCACCTATGCCCGAGGAAGGAGAACCTTAGTTTTAATAGGTTAATGTCACCTATGCCCGAGGGAGGAGAACCTTAGTTTTAATAAGTTAATGTCACCTATGCCCGAGGGAGGAGAACCTTAGTTTTAAAAAGTTAATGTCACCTATGCCCGAGGGAGGAGAACCTTAGTTTTAATAAGTTAATGTCACCTATGCCCGAGGGAGGAGAACCGTAGTTTTAATAAGTTAATGTCACCTATGCCCAAGGGAGGATAACCTTAGTTTTAATAAGTTAATGTCACCTATTCCCGAGGGAAGACAACCTTAGGTTTAATAAGTTAATGTCACATATGCCCGAGGGAGGACAACCTTAGTTTTAATAAGATAATGTCACCTATGCCCGAGAGAGGAGAACCGTAGTTTTAATAAGTTAATGTCACATATGTCTGAGGGAGGTGAACCGTAGTTTTAATAAGTTAATGTCACCTATGCCCGAGGGAAGAGAACCTTAGTTTTAATAAGTTAATGTCACCTATGTCTGAGGGAAGAGAACCGTAGTTTTAATAAGTTAATGTCACCTATGCCCGAGGGAGGAGAACCGTAGTTTTAATAAGTTAATGTCACCTATGCCCGAGGGAGGAGCACCTTAGTTTTAATAAGTTAATGTCACCTATGCCCGAGGGAGGACAACCTTAGGTTTAATAAGTTAATGTCACATATGCCCGAGGGAGGACAACCTTAGTTTTAATAAGTTGATGTCACCTATGCCCGAGGGAGGACAACCGTAGTTTTAATAAGTTAATGTCACCTATGCCCGAGGGAGGAGAACCGTAGTTTTAATAAGTTAATGTCACCTATGCCCGAGGGAGGAGCACCTTAGTTTTGATTATTTAATGTCACCTATGCCCGAGGGAGGAGAACCTTAGTTTTAATAAGTTAATGTCACCTATACCCGAGGGAGGAGAACCTTAGTTTTAATAAGTTAATGTCACCTATGTCTAAGGGAGGAGAACCTTAGTTTTAATAAGTTAATGTCACCTATCCCCGAGGGAGGACAACCTTAGTTTTAATAAGTTAATGTCACCTTTGCCCGAGGGAGGAGAACCTTAGTTTTAAAAAGTTAATGTCACCTATGCCCGAGGGAGGAGAACCTTAGTTTTAATAAGTTAATGTCATCTATGCCCGAGGGAGGAGAACCTTAGTTTTAATAAGTTAATGTCACCTATGTCTAAGGGAGGAGAACCTTAGTTTTAAAAAGTTAATGTCACCTATGCCCGAGGGAGGAGAATCTTAGTTTTAATAAGTTAATGTCACCTATGCCCGAGGGAGGAGAACCGTAGTTTTAATAAGTTAATGTTACCTATGCCCAAGGGAGGATAACCTTAGTTTTAATAAGTTAATGTCACCTATGCCCGAGGGAGGACAACCTTAGGTTTAATAAGTTAATGTCACATATGCCCGAGGGAGGACAACCTTAGTTTTAATAAGATAATGTCACCTATACCCGAGAGAGGAGAACCGTAGTTTTAATAAGTTAATGTCACATATGTCTGAGGGAGGTGAACCGTAGTTTTAATAAGTTAATGTCATCTATGCCTGAGGGAAGAGAACCTTAGTTTTAATAAGTTAATGTCACCTATGTCTGAGGGAAGAGAACCGTAGTTTTAATAAGTTAATGTCACCTATGCCCGAGGGAGGACAACCTTAGTTTTAATAAGTTAATGTCACCTATGTCTGAGGGAGGAGAACCTTAGTTTTAATAATTTAATGTCACCTATGCCCGAGGGAGGAGAACCGTAGTTTTAATAAGTTAATGTCACCTATGCCCGAGGGAGGACAACCATAGTTTTAATAAGTTAATGTCACATATGCCCGAGGGAGGACAACCTTAGTTTTAATAAGTTAATGTTACCTATGTCCGAGGGAGGAAAACCGTAGTTTTAATAAGTTAATGTCACCTATGCCCGAGGGAGGAAAACCGTAGTTTTAATAATTTAATGACACCTATGTCTGAGGGAGGAGAACCTTAGTTTTAATAAGTTGATGTCACCTATGCCCGAGGGAGGACAACCGTAGTTTTAATAAGTTAATGTCACCTTTGCCCGAGGGAGGAGAACCGTAGTTTTAATAAGTTAATGTCACCTATGCCCGAGGGAGGAGCACCTTAGTTTTGATTATTTAATGTCACCTATGCCCGAGGGAGGAAAACCGTAGTTTTAATAAGTTAATGTCACCTATGCCCGAGGGAGGAAAACCGTAGTTTTAATAATTTAATGACACCTATGTCTGAGGGAGGAGAACCTTCGTTTTAATAAGTTGATGTCACCTATGCCCGAGGGAGGACAACCGTAGTTTTAATAAGTTAATGTCACATATGCCCGAGGGAGGAGAACCTTAGTTTTAATAAGTTAATGTCACCTATGCCCGAGGGAGGAGAACCTTAGTTTTAATAACTTAATGTCACCTATGCCCGAGGGAGGAGAACCTTAGTTTTAATAAGTTAATGTCACCTATACCCGAGGGAGTAGAACCTTAGTTTTAATAAGTTAATGTCACCTATGTCTAAGGGAGGAGAACCTTGGTTTTAATAAGTTAATGTCACCTTTGCCCGAGGGAGGAGAACCTTAGTTTTAAAAAGTTAATGTCACCTATGCCCGAGGGAGGAGAACCTTAGTTTTAATAAGTTAATGTCATCTATGCCCGAGGGAGGAGAACCTTAGTTTTAATAAGTTAATGTCACCTATGTCTAAGGGAGGAGAACCTTAGTTTTAAAAAGTTAATGTCACCTATGCCCGAGGGAGGAGAATCTTAGTTTTAATAAGTTAATGTCACCTATGCCCGAGGGAGGAGAACCGTAGTTTTAATAAGTTAATGTTACCTATGCCCAAGGGAGGATAACCTTAGTTTTAATAAGTTAATGTCACCTATGCCCGAGGGAGGACAACCTTAGGTTTAATAAGTTAATGTCACATATGCCCGAGGGAGGACAACCTTAGTTTTAATAAGATAATGTCACCTATGCCCGAGAGAGGAGAACCGTAGTTTTAATAAGTTAATGTCACATATGTCTGAGGGAGGTGAACCGTAGTTTTAATAAGTTAATGTCATCTATGCCTGAGGGAAGAGAACCTTAGTTTTAATAAGTTAATGTCACCTATGTCTGAGGGAAGAGAACCGTAGTTTTAATAAGTTAATGTCACCTATGCCCGAGGGAGGACAACCTTAGTTTTAATAAGTTAATGTCACCTATGTCTGAGGGAGGAGAACCTTAGTTTTAATAATTTAATGTCACCTATGCCCGAGGGAGGAGAACCGTAGTTTTAATAAGTTAATGTCACCTATGCCCGAGGGAGGACAACCATAGTTTTAATAAGTTAATGTCACATATGCCCGAGGGAGGACAACCTTAGTTTTAATAAGTTAATGTTACCTATGTCCGAGGGAGGAAAACCGTAGTTTTAATAAGTTAATGTCACCTATGCCCGAGGGAGGAAAACCGTAGTTTTAATAATTTAATGACACCTATGTCTGAGGGAGGAGAACCTTAGTTTTAATAAGTTGATGTCACCTATGCCCGAGGGAGGACAACCGTAGTTTTAATAAGTTAATGTCACCTATGCCCGAGGGAGGAGAACCGTAGTTTTAATAAGTTAATGTCACCTATGCCCGAGGGAGGAGCACCTTAGTTTTGATTATTTAATGTCACCTATGCCCGAGGGAGGAAAACCGTAGTTTTAATAAGTTAATGTCACCTATGCCCGAGGGAGGAAAACCGTAGTTTTAATAATTTAATGACACCTATGTCTGAGGGAGGAGAACCTTCGTTTTAATAAGTTGATGTCACCTATGCCCGAGGGAGGACAACCGTAGTTTTAATAAGTTAATGTCACATATGCCCGAGGGAGGAGAACCTTAGTTTTAATAAGTTAATGTCACCTATGCCCGAGGGAGGAGAACCTTAGTTTTAATAACTTAATGTCACCTATGCCCGAGGGAGGAGAACCTTAGTTTTAATAAGTTAATGTCACCTATACCCGAGGGAGTAGAACCTTAGTTTTAATAAGTTAATGTCACCTATGTCTAAGGGAGGAGAACCTTAGTTTTAATAAGTTAATGTCACCTATCCCCGAGGGAGGACAACCTTAGTTTTAATAAGTTAATGTCACCTTTGCCCGAGGGAGGAGAACCTTAGTTTTAAAAAGTTAATGTCACCTATGCCCGAGCGAGGAGAACCTTAGTTTTAATAAGTTAATGTCATCTATGCCCGAGGGAGGAGAACCTTAGTTTTAATAAGTTAATGTCACCTATGTCTAAGGGAGGAGAACCTTAGTTTTAAAAAGTTAATGTCACCTATGCCCGAGGGAGGAGAACCTTAGTTTTAATAAGTTAATGTCACCTATGCCCGAGGGAGGAGAACCGTAGTTTTAATAAGTTAATGTCACCTATGCCCAAGGGAGGATAACCTTAGTTTTAATAAGTTAATGTCACCTATTCCCGAGGGAGGACAACCTTAGGTTTAATAAGTTAATGTCACATATGCCCGAGGGAGGACAACCTTGGTTTTAATAAGATAATGTCACCTATTCCCGAGAGAGGAGAACCGTAGTTTTAATAAGTTAATGTCACATATGTCTGAGGGAGGTGAACCGTAGTTTTAATAAGTTAATGTCATCTATGCCTGAGGGAAGAGAACCTTAGTTTTAATAAGTTAATGTCACCTATGTCTGAGGGAAGAGAACCGTAGTTTTAATAAGTTAATGTCACCTATGCCCGAGGGAGGAGAACCTTAGTTTTAATAAGTTAATGTCACCTATGCCCGAGGGAGGAGAACCTTAGGTTTAATAAGTTAATGTCACATATGCCCGAGGGAGGACAACCTTAGTTTTAATAAGTTGATGTCACCTATGCCCGAGGGAGGACAACCGTAGTTTTAATAAGTTAATGTCACCTATGCCCGAGGGAGGACAACCGTAGTTTAAATAAGTTAATGTCACCTATGTCTAAGGGAGGACAACCGTAGTTTTAATAAGTTAATGTCACCTATGCCTGAGGGAAGAAAACCGTAGTTTTAATAATTTAATGTCACCTATGTCTGAGGGAGGAGAACCGTAGTTTTAATAAGTTAATGACACCTATGCCCGAGGGAGGAGAACCGTAGTTTTAATAAGTTAATGTCACCTATGTCTGAGGGAGGAGAACCTTAGTTTTAATAAGTTAATGTTACCTATGCCCGAGGGAGGAGAACTGTAGTTTTAATAAGTTAATGTCACCTATGCCCGAGGGAGGAGAACCTTAGTTTTAATAAGTTAATGTCACCTATGCCCGAGGGAGGACAACCTTAGTTTTAATAAGTTAATGACACCTATGCCCGATGGAGGAGAATCGTAGTTTTAATAAGTTAATGTCACCTATGTCTGAGGGAGGAGAACCTTAGTTTTAATAATTTAATGTCACCTATGTCTGAGGGAGGAGAACCGTAGTTTTAATAAGTTAATGACACCTATGTCTGAGGGAGGAGAACCTTAGTTTTAATAAGTTAATGTCACCTATGCCCGAGGGAGGAGAACCGTAGTTTTAATAAGTTAATGTCACCTATGCCCGAGGGAGGAGAACCTTAGTTTTAATAAGTTAATGTCACCTATGCCCGAGGGAGGACAACCTAAGGTTTAATAAGTTAATGTCACATATTCCCGAGGGAGGACAACCTTAGTTTTAATAAGTTAATGTCACCTATGCCCGAGGGAGGAGAACTGTAGTTTTAATAAGTTAATGTCACCTATGCCCGAGGGAGGAGAACCTTAGTTTTGATTATTTAATGTCACCTATGCCCGAGGGAGGAGAACCGTAGTTTTAATAAGTTAATGTCACCTATGCCCGAGGAAGGACAGCCTTAGTTTTAATAAGTTAATGTCACCTATGCCCGAGGGAGGAGAACCTTAGTTTTAATAGGTTAATGTCACCTATGCCCGAGGGAGGAGAACCTTAGTTTTAATAAGTTAATGTCACCTATGCCCGAGGGAGGAGAACCTTAGTTTTAATAAGTTAATGTCACCTATGCCCGAGGGAGGAGAACCTTAGTTTTAATAAGTTAATGTCACCTATGTCTAAGGGAGGAGAACCTTAGTTTTATTAAGTTAATGTCACCTATCCCCGAGGGAGGACAACCTTAGTTTTAATAAGTTAATGTCACCTATGCCCGAGGGAGCAGAAGATTAGTTTTAAAAAGTTAATGTCTCCTATGCCCGAGAGAGGAGAACCTTAGTTTTAATAAGTTAATGTCACCTATGCCCGAGGGAGGAGAACCGTAGTTTTAATAAGTTAATGTCACCTATGCCCGAGGGAGGAGAACCGTAGTTTTAATAAGTTAATGTCACCTATGCTCGAGGGAGGACAACCGTAGTTTAATAAGTTAATGTCACCTATGCCCGAGGGAGGAGAACCTTAGTTTTAATAAGTTAATGTCACCTATGTCTAAGGGAGGAGAACCTTAGTTTTATTAAGTTAATGTCACCTATCCCCGAGGGAGGACAACCTTAGTTTTAATAAGTTAATGTCACCTATGCCCGAGGGAGGAGAACCTTAGTTCTAAAAAGTTAATGTCACCTATGCCCGAGGGAGGAGAACCTTAGTTTTAATAAGTTAATGTCACCTATGCCCGAGGGAGGAGAACCGTAGTTTTAATAAGTTAATGTCACCTATGCCCAAGGGAGGATAACCTTAGTTTTAATAAGTTAATGTCACCTATGACCGAGGGAGGACAACCTTAGGTTTAATAAGTTAATGTCACATATGCCCGAGGGAGGACAACCTTAGTTTTAATAAGATAATGTCACCTATGCCCGAGAGAGGAGAACCGTAGTTTTAATAAGTTAATGTCACATAAGTCTGAGGGAGGTGAACCTTAGTTTTAATAAGTTAATGTCACCTATGCCCGAGGGAGGAGAACCTTAGTTTTGATTATTTAATGTCACCTATGCCCGAGGGAGGAGAACCGTAGTTTTAATAAGTTAATGTCACCTATGCCCGAGGGAGGACAGCCTTAGTTTTAATAAGTTAATGTCACCTATGCCCGAGGGAGGAGAACCATAGTTTTAATAAGTTAATGTCACCTATGCCCGAGGGAGGAGAACCTTAGTTTTAATAACTTAATGTCACCTATGCCCGAGGGAGGAGAACCTTAGTTTTAATAAATTAATGTCACCTATGCCCAAGGGAGGAGAATCTTAGTTTTAATAAGTTAATGTCACCTATGTCTAAGGGAGGAGAACCTTAGTTTTAATAAGTTAATGTCACCTATCCCCGAGGGAGGACAACCTTAGTTTTAATAAGTTAATGTCACCTATGCCCGAGGGAGGAGAACCTTAGTTTTAAAAAGTTAATGTCACCTATGCCCGAGGGAGGAAAACCTTAGTTTTAATAAGTTAATGTCACCTATGCCCGTGGGAGGGGAACCTTAGTTTTAATAAGTTAATATCACCTATGCCCGAGGGAGGACAACCGTAGTTTTAATAAGTTAATGTCACCTATGCCCGAGGGAGGACAACCTTAGTTTTAATAAGTTAATGTCACCTATGCCCGAGGGAGGAGAACCTTAGTTTTAATAAGTTAATGTCACCTATGCCCGAGGGAGGAGAACCTTAGTTTTAATAACTTAATGTCACCTATGCCCGAGGGAGGAGAACCTTTTTTTAATAAGTTAATGTCACCTATGCCCGAGGGAGGAGAACCTTAGTTTTAATAAGTTAATGTCACCTATGCCCGAGGGAGGAGAACCTTAGTTTTAATAAGTTAATGTCACCTATGTCTAAGGGAGGAGAACCTTAGTTTTAATAAGTTAATGTCACCTATCCCCGAGGGAGGACAACCTTAGTTTTAATAAGTTAATGTCACCTATGCCCGAGGGAGAAGAAGATTAGTTTTAAAAAGTTAATGTCACCTATGCCCGAGAGAGGAGAACCTTAGTTTTAATAAGTTAATGTCACCTATGCCCGAGGGAGGAGAACCGTAGTTTTAATAAGTTAATGTCACCTATGCCCGAGGGAGGAGAACCGTAGTTTTAATAAGTTAATGTCACCTATGCTCGAGGGAGGACAACCGTAGTTTAATAAGTTAATGTCACCTATGCCCGAGGGAGGAGAACCTTAGTTTTAATAAGTTAATGTCACCTATGTCTAAGGGAGGAGAACCTTAGTTTTATTAAGTTAATGTCACCTATCCCCGAGGGAGGACAACCTTAGTTTTAATAAGTTAATGTCACCTATGCCCGAGGGAGGAGAACCTTAGTTCTAAAAAGTTAACGTCACCTATGCCCGAGGGAGGAGAACCTTAGTTTTAATAAGTTAATGTCACCTATGCCCGAGGGAGGAGAACCGTAGTTTTAATAAGTTAATGTCACCTATGCCCAAGGGAGGATAACCTTAGTTTTAATAAGTTAATGTCACCTATGCCCGAGGGAGGACAACCTTAGGTTTAATAAGTTAATGTCACATATGCCCGAGGGAGGACAACCTTAGTTTTAATAAGATAATGTCACCTATGCCCGAGAGAGGAGAACCGTAGTTTTAATAAGTTAATGTCACATATGTCTGAGGGAGGTGAACCTTAGTTTTAATAAGTTAATGTCACCTATGCCCGAGGGAGGAGAACCTTAGTTTTGATTATTTAATGTCACCTATGCCCGAGGGAGGAGAACCGTAGTTTTAATAAGTTAATGTCACCTATGCCCGAGGGAGGACAGCCTTAGTTTTAATAAGTTAACGTCACCTATGCCCGAGGGAGGAGAACCATAGTTTTAATAAGTTAATGTCACCTATGCCCGAGGGAGGAGAACCTTAGTTTTAATAACTTAATGTCACCTATGCCCGAGGGAGGAGAACCTTAGTTTTAATAAGTTAATGTCACCTATGCCCAAGGGAGGAGAACCTTAGTTTTAATAAGTTAATGTCACCTATGTCTAAGGGAGGAGAACCTTAGTTTTAATAAGTTAATGTCACCTATCCCCGAGGGAGGACAACCTTAGTTTTAATAAGTTAATGTCACCTATGCCCGAGGGAGGAGAACCTTAGTTTTAAAAAGTTAATGTCACCTATGCCCGAGGGAGGAGCACCTTAGTTTTGATTATTTAATGTCACCTATGCCCGAGGGAGGAAAACCGTAGTTTTAATAAGTTAATGTCACCTATGCCCGAGGGAGGAGAACCTTCGTTTTAATAAGTTGATGTCACCTATGCCCGAGGGAGGACAACCGTAGTTTTAATAAGTTAATGTCACATATGCCCGAGGGAGGAGAACCTTAGTTTTAATAAGTTAATGTCACCTATGCCCGAGGGAGGAGAACCTTAGTTTTAATAACTTAATGTCACCTATGCCCGAGGGAGGAGAACCTTAGTTTTAATAAGTTAATGTCACCTATACCCGAGGGAGTAGAACCTTAGTTTTAATAAGTTAATGTCACCTATGTCTAAGGGAGGAGAACCTTAGTTTTAATAAGTTAATGTCACCTATCCCCGAGGGAGGACAACCTTAGTTTTAATAAGTTAATGTCACCTTTGCCCGAGGGAGGAGAACCTTAGTTTTAAAAAGTTAATGTCACCTATGCCCGAGCGAGGAGAACCTTAGTTTTAATAAGTTAATGTCATCTATGCCCGAGGGGGGAGAACCTTAGTTTTAATAAGTTAATGTCACCTATGTCTAAGGGAGGAGAACCTTAGTTTTAAAAAGTTAATGTCACCTATGCCCGAGGGAGGAGAACCTTAGTTTTAATAAGTTAATGTCACCTATGCCCGAGGGAGGAGAACCGTAGTTTTAATAAGTTAATGTCACCTATGCCCAAGGGAGGATAACCTTAGTTTTAATAAGTTAATGTCACCTATGCCCGAGGGAGGACAACCTTAGGTTTAATAAGTTAATGTCACATATGCCCGAGGGAGGACAACCTTGGTTTTAATAAGATAATGTCACCTATTCCCGAGAGAGGAGAACCGTAGTTTTAATAAGTTAATGTCACATATGTCTGAGGGAGGTGAACCGTAGTTTTAATAAGTTAATGTCATCTATGCCTGAGGGAAGAGAACCTTAGTTTTAATAAGTTAATGTCACCTATGTCTGAGGGAAGAGAACCGTAGTTTTAATAAGTTAATGTCACCTATGCCCGAGGGAGGAGAACCTTAGTTTTAATAAGTTAATGTCACCTATGCCCGAGGGAGGAGAACCTTAGGTTTAATAAGTTAATGTCACATATGCCCGAGGGAGGACAACCTTAGTTTTAATAAGTTGATGTCACCTATGCCCGAGGGAGGACAACCGTAGTTTTAATAAGTTAATGTCACCTATGCCCGAGGGAGGACAACCGTAGTTTAAATAAGTTAATGTCACCTATGTCTAAGGGAGGACAACCGTAGTTTTAATAAGTTAATGTCACCTATGCCTGAGGGAGGAAAACCGTAGTTTTAATAATTTAATGTCACCTATGTCTGAGGGAGGAGAACCGTAGTTTTAATAAGTTAATGACACCTATGCCCGAGGGAGGAGAACCGTAGTTTTAATAAGTTAATGTCACCTATGTCTGAGGGAGGAGAACCTTAGTTTTAATAAGTTAATGTTACCTATGCCCGAGGGAGGAGAACTGTAGTTTTAATAAGTTAATGTCACCTATGCCCGAGGGAGGAGAACCTTAGTTTTAATAAGTTAATGTCACCTATGCCCGAGGGAGGACAACCTTAGTTTTAATAAGTTAATGACACCTATGCCCGATGGAGGAGAATCGTAGTTTTAATAAGTTAATGTCACCTATGTCTGAGGGAGGAGAACCTTAGTTTTAATAATTTAATGTCACCTATGTCTGAGGGAGGAGAACCGTAGTTTTAATAAGTTAATGACACCTATGTCTGAGGGAGGAGAACCTTAGTTTTAATAAGTTAATGTCACCTATGCCCGAGGGAGGAGAACCGTAGTTTTAATAAGTTAATGTCACCTATGCCCGAGGGAGGAGAACCTTAGTTTTAATAAGTTAATGTCACCTATGCCCGAGGGAGGACAACCTAAGGTTTAATAAGTTAATGTCACATATTCCCGAGGGAGGACAACCTTAGTTTTAATAAGTTAATGTCACCTATGCCCGAGGGAGGAGAACTGTAGTTTTAATAAGTTAATGTCACCTATGCCCGAGGGAGGAGAACCTTAGTTTTGATTATTTAATGTCACCTATGCCCGAGGGAGGAGAACCGTAGTTTTAATAAGTTAATGTCACCTATGCCCGAGGAAGGACAGCCTTAGTTTTAATAAGTTAATGTCACCTATGCCCGAGGGAGGAGAACCTTAGTTTTAATAGGTTAATGTCACCTATGCCCGAGGGAGGAGAACCTTAGTTTTAATAAGTTAATGTCACCTATGCCCGAGGGAGGAGAACCTTAGTTTTAATAAGTTAATGTCACCTATGCCCGAGGGAGGAGAACCTTAGTTTTAATAAGTTAATGTCACCTATGTCTAAGGGAGGAGAACCTTAGTTTTATTAAGTTAATGTCACCTATCCCCGAGGGAGGACAACCTTAGTTTTAATAAGTTAATGTCACCTATGCCCGAGGGAGCAGAAGATTAGTTTTAAAAAGTTAATGTCACCTATGCCCGAGAGAGGAGAACCTTAGTTTTAATAAGTTAATGTCACCTATGCCCGAGGGAGGAGAACCGTAGTTTTAATAAGTTAATGTCACCTATGCCCGAGGGAGGAGAACCGTAGTTTTAATAAGTTAATGTCACCTATGCTCGAGGGAGGACAACCGTAGTTTAATAAGTTAATGTCACCTATGCCCGAGGGAGGAGAACCTTAGTTTTAATAAGTTAATGTCACCTATGTCTAAGGGAGGAGAACCTTAGTTTTATTAAGTTAATGTCACCTATCCCCGAGGGAGGACAACCTTAGTTTTAATAAGTTAATGTCACCTATGCCCGAGGGAGGAGAACCTTAGTTCTAAAAAGTTAATGTCACCTATGCCCGAGGGAGGAGAACCTTAGTTTTAATAAGTTAATGTCACCTATGCCCGAGGGAGGAGAACCGTAGTTTTAATAAGTTAATGTCACCTATGCCCAAGGGAGGATAACCTTAGTTTTAATAAGTTAATGTCACCTATGACCGAGGGAGGACAACCTTAGGTTTAATAAGTTAATGTCACATATGCCCGAGGGAGGACAACCTTAGTTTTAATAAGATAATGTCACCTATGCCCGAGAGAGGAGAACCGTAGTTTTAATAAGTTAATGTCACATAAGTCTGAGGGAGGTGAACCTTAGTTTTAATAAGTTAATGTCACCTATGCCCGAGGGAGGAGAACCTTAGTTTTGATTATTTAATGTCACCTATGCCCGAGGGAGGAGAACCGTAGTTTTAATAAGTTAATGTCACCTATGCCCGAGGGAGGACAGCCTTAGTTTTAATAAGTTAATGTCACCTATGCCCGAGGGAGGAGAACCATAGTTTTAATAAGTTAATGTCACCTATGCCCGAGGGAGGAGAACCTTAGTTTTAATAACTTAATGTCACCTATGCCCGAGGGAGGAGAACCTTAGTTTTAATAAATTAATGTCACCTATGCCCAAGGGAGGAGAACCTTAGTTTTAATAAGTTAATGTCACCTATGTCTAAGGGAGGAGAACCTTAGTTTTAATAAGTTAATGTCACCTATCCCCGAGGGAGGACAACCTTAGTTTTAATAAGTTAATGTCACCTATGCCCGAGGGAGGAGAACCTTAGTTTTAAAAAGTTAATGTCACCTATGCCCGAGGGAGGAAAACCTTAGTTTTAATAAGTTAATGTCACCTATGCCCGTGGGAGGAGAACCTTAGTTTTAATAAGTTAATATCACCTATGCCCGAGGGAGGACAACCGTAGTTTTAATAAGTTAATGTCACCTATGCCCGAGGGAGGAGAACCTTAGTTTTAATAAGTTAATGTCACCTATGCCCGAGGGAGGAGAACCTTAGTTTTAATAACTTAATGTCACCTATGCCCGAGGGAGGAGAACCTTTTTTTAATAAGTTAATGTCACCTATGCCCGAGGGAGGAGAACCTTAGTTTTAATAAGTTAATGTCACCTATGCCCGAGGGAGGAGAACCTTAGTTTTAATAAGTTAATGTCACCTATGTCTAAGGGAGGAGAACCTTAGTTTTATTAAGTTAATGTCACCTATCCCCGAGGGAGGACAACCTTAGTTTTAATAAGTTAATGTCACCTATGCCCGAGGGAGCAGAAGATTAGTTTTAAAAAGTTAATGTCACCTATGCCCGAGAGAGGAGAACCTTAGTTTTAATAAGTTAATGTCACCTATGCCCGAGGGAGGAGAACCGTAGTTTTAATAAGTTAATGTCACCTATGCCCGAGGGAGGAGAACCGTAGTTTTAATAAGTTAATGTCACCTATGCTCGAGGGAGGACAACCGTAGTTTAATAAGTTAATGTCACCTATGCCCGAGGGAGGAGAACCTTAGTTTTAATAAGTTAATGTCACCTATGTCTAAGGGAGGAGAACCTTAGTTTTATTAAGTTAATGTCACCTATCCCCGAGGGAGGACAACCTTAGTTTTAATAAGTTAATGTCACCTATGCCCGAGGGAGGAGAACCTTAGTTCTAAAAAGTTAACGTCACCTATGCCCGAGGGAGGAGAACCTTAGTTTTAATAAGTTAATGTCACCTATGCCCGAGGGAGGAGAACCGTAGTTTTAATAAGTTAATGTCACCTATGCCCAAGGGAGGATAACCTTAGTTTTAATAAGTTAATGTCACCTATGCCCGAGGGAGGACAACCTTAGGTTTAATAAGTTAATGTCACATATGCCCGAGGGAGGACAACCTTAGTTTTAATAAGATAATGTCACCTATGCCCGAGAGAGGAGAACCGTAGTTTTAATAAGTTAATGTCACATATGTCTGAGGGAGGTGAACCTTAGTTTTAATAAGTTAATGTCACCTATGCCCGAGGGAGGAGAACCTTAGTTTTGATTATTTAATGTCACCTATGCCCGAGGGAGGAGAACCGTAGTTTTAATAAGTTAATGTCACCTATGCCCGAGGGAGGACAGCCTTAGTTTTAATAAGTTAACGTCACCTATGCCCGAGGGAGGAGAACCATAGTTTTAATAAGTTAATGTCACCTATGCCCGAGGGAGGAGAACCTTAGTTTTAATAACTTAATGTCACCTATGCCCGAGGGAGGAGAACCTTAGTTTTAATAAGTTAATGTCACCTATGCCCAAGGGAGGAGAACCTTAGTTTTAATAAGTTAATGTCACCTATGTCTAAGGGAGGAGAACCTTAGTTTTAATAAGTTAATGTCACCTATCCCCGAGGGAGGACAACCTTAGTTTTAATAAGTTAATGTCACCTATGCCCGAGGGAGGAGAACCTTAGTTTTAAAAAGTTAATGTCACCTATGCCCGAGGGAGGAAAACCTTAGTTTTAATAAGTTAATGTCACCTATGCCCGTGGGAGGAGAACCTTAGTTTTAATAAGTTAATATCACCTATGCCCGAGGGAGGACAACCGTAGTTTTAATAAGTTAATGTCACCTATGCCCGAGGGAGGACAACCTTAGTTTTAATAAGTTAATGTCACCTATGCCCGAGGGAGGAGAACCTTAGTTTTAATAAGTTAATGTCACCTATGCCCGAGGGAGGAGAACCTTAGTTTTAATAAGTTAATGTCACCTATGCTCGAGGGAGGACAACCGTAGTTTAATAAGTTAATGTCACCTATGCCCGAGGGAGGAGAACCTTAGTTTTAATAAGTTAATGTCACCTATGCCCGAGGGAGGAGAACCTTAGTTTTAATAAATTAATGTCACCTATGCCCGAGGGAGGAGAACCTTAGTTTTAATAAGTTAATGTCACCTATCCCCGAGGGAGGACAACCTTAGTTTTAATAAGTTAATGTCACCTATGCCCGAGGGAGGAGAACCTTAGTTTTAAAAAGTTAATGTCACCTATGCCCGAGGGAGGAGAACCTTAGTTTTAATAAGTTAATGTCACCTATGCCCGAGGGAAGAGAACCTTAGTTTTAATAAGTTAATGTCACCTATGCCCGAGGGAGGAGAACCTTAGTTTTAATAAGTTAATGTCACCTATGCCCGAAGGAGGAGAAGATTAGTTTTAAAAAGTTAATGTCACCTATGCCCGAGAGAGGAGAACCTTAGTTTTAAAAAGTTAATGTCACCTATGCCCGAGAGAGGAGAACCTTAGTTTTAATAAGTTAATGTCACCTATGCCCGAGGGAGGAGAACCGTAGTTTTAATAAGTTAATGTCACCTATGCCCGAGGGAGGAGAACCGTAGTTTTAATAAGTTAATGTCACCTATGCCCGAGGGAGGAGAACCTTAGTTTTAATAAGTTAATGTCACCTATGTCTAAGGGAGGAGAACCCTAGTTTTATTAAGTTAATGTCACCTATCTCCGAGGGAGGACAACCTTAGTTTTAATAAGTTAATGTCACCTATGCCCGAGGGAGGAGAACCTTAGTTCTAAAAAGTTAATGTCACCTATGCCCGAGGGAGGAGAACCTTAGTTTTAATAAGTTAATGTTACCTATGCCCGAGGGAGGAGAACCGTAGTTTTAATAAGTTAATGTCACCTATGCCCAAGGGAGGATAACCTTAGTTTTAATAAGTTAATGTCACCTATGCCCGAGGGAGGACAACCTTAGGTTTAATAAGTTAATGTCACATATGCCCGAGGGAGGACAGCCTTAGTTTTAATAAGATAATGTCACCTATGCCCGAGAGAGGAGAACCGTAGTTTTAATAAGTTAATGTCACATATGTCTGAGGGAGGTGAACCTTAGTTTTAATAAGTTAATGTCACCTATGCCCGAGGGAGGAGAACCTTAGTTTTGATTATTTAATGTCACCTATGCCCCAGGGAGGAGAACCGTAGTTTTAATAAGTTAATGTCACCTATGCCCGAGGGAGGACAGCCTTAGTTTTAATAAGTTAATGTCACCTATGCCCGAGGGAGGAGAACCATAGTTTTAATAAGTTAATGTCACCTATGCCCGAGGGAAGAGAACCTTAGTTTTAATAACTTAATGTCACCTATGCTCGAGGGAGGAGAACCTTAGTTTTAATAAGTTAATGTCACCTATGCCCGAGGGAGGAGAACCTTAGTTTTAATAAGTTAATGTCACCTATGTCTAAGGGAGGAGAACCTTAGTTTTAATAAGTTAATGTCACCTATCCCCGAGGGAGGACAACCTTAGTTTTAATAAGTTAATGTCACCTATGCCCGAGGGAGGAGAACCTTAGTTTTAAAAAGTTAATGTCACCTATGCCCGAGGGAGGAAAACCTTAGCTTTAATAAGTTAATGTCACCTATGCCCGTGGGAGGAGAACCTTAGTTTTAATAAGTTAATATCACCTATGCCCGAGGTAGGACAACCGTAGTTTTAATAAGTTAATGTCACCTATGCCCGAGGGAGGACAACCTTAGTTTTAATAAGTTAATGTCACCTATGCCCGAGGGAGGAGAACCTTAGTTTTAATAAGTTAATGTCACCTATGCCCGAGGGAGGAGAACCTTAGTTTTAATAACTTAATGTCACCTATGCCCGAGGGAGGAGAACCTTTTTTTAATAAGTTAATGTCACTTATGCCCGAGGGAGGAGAACCTTAGTTTTAATAAGTTAATGTCACGTATGCCCGAGGGAGGAGAACCTTAGTTTTAATAAGATAACGTCACCTATGCTCGAGGGAGGACAACCGTAGTTTAATAAGTTAATGTCACCTATGCCCGAGGGAGGAGAACCTTAGTTTTAATAAGTTAATGTCACCTATGCCCGAGGGAGGAGAACCTTAGTTTTAATAAGTTAATGTCACCTATGCCCGAGGGAGGAGAACCTTAGTTTTAATAAGTTAATGTCACCTATGCCCGAGGGAAGAGAACCTTAGTTTTAATAAGTTAATGTCACCTATGCCCGAGGGAGGACAACCTTAGGTTTAATAAGTTAATGTCACATATGCCCGAGGGAGGACAGCCTTAGTTTTAATAAGATAATGTCACCTATGCCCGAGAGAGGAGAACCTTAGTTTTAATAAGTTAATGTCACCTATGCCCGAGGGAGGAGAACCTTAGTTTTAAAAAGTTAATGTCACCTATGCCCGAGGGAGGAGAACCTTAGTTTTAATAAGTTAATGTCACCTATGCCCGAGGGAAGAGAACCTTAGTTTTAATAAGTTAATGTCACCTATGCCCGAGGGAGGACAACCTTAGGTTTAATAAGTTAATGTCACATATGCCCGAGGGAGGACAGCCTTAGTTTTAATAAGATAATGTCACCTATGCCCGAGAGAGGAGAACCGTAGTTTTAATAAGTTAATGTCACATATGTCTGAGGGAGGTGAACCTTAGTTTTAATAAGTTAATGTCACCTATGCCCGAGGGAGGAGAACCTTAGTTTTGATTATTTAATGTCACCTATGCCCGAGGGAGGAGAACCGTAGTTTTAATAAGTTAATGTCACCTATGCCCGAGGGAGGACAGCCTTAGTTTTAATAAGTTAATGTCACCTATGCCCGAGGGAGGAGAACCTTAGTTTTAATAAGTTAATGTCACCTATGCCCGAGGGAGGAGAACCTTAGTTTTAATAACTTAATGTCACCTATGCCCGAGGGAGGAGAACCTTAGTTTTAATAAGTTAATGTCACCTATGCCCGAGGGAGGAGAACCTTAGTTTTAATAAGTTAATGTCACCTATGTCTAAGGGAGGAGAACCTTAGTTTTATTAAGTTAATGTCACCTATCCCCGAGGGAGGACAACCTTAGTTTTAATAAGTTAATGTCACCTATGCCCGAGGGAGGAGAACCTTAGTTTTAAAAAGTTAATGCCACCTATGCCCGAGGGAGGAAAACCTTAGTTTTAATAAGTTAATGTCACCTATGCCCGTGGGAGGAGAACCTTAGTTTTAATAAGTTAATATCACCTATGCCCGAGGGAGGACAACCGTAGTTTTAATAAGTTAATGTCACCTATGCCCGAGGGAGGACAACCTTAGTTTTAATAAGTTAATGTCACCTATGCCCGAGGGAGGAGAACCTTAGTTTTAATAACTTAATGTCACCTATGCCCGAGGGAGGAGAACCTTTTTTTAATAAGTTAATGTCACTTATGCCCGAGGGAGGAGAACCTTAGTTTTAATAAGTTAATGTCACCTATGCCCGAGGGAGGAGAACCTTAGTTTTAATAAGTTAATGTCACCTATGCTCGAGGGAGGACAACCGTAGTTTAATAAGTTAATGTCACCTATGCCCGAGGGAGGAGAACCTTAGTTTTAATAAGTTAATGTCACCTATGCCCGAGGGAGGAGAACCTTAGTTTTAATAAGTTAATGTCACCTATGCCCGAGGGAGGAGAACCTTAGTTTTAATAAGTTAATGTCACCTATCCCCGAGGGAGGACAACCTTAGTTTTAATAAGTTAATGTCACCTATGCCCGAGGGAGGAGAACCTTAGTTTTAAAAAGTTAATGTCACCTATGCCCGAGGGAGGATAACCTTAGTTTTAATAAGTTAATGTCACCTATGCCCGAGGGAAGAGAACCTTAGTTTTAATAAGTTAATGTCACCTATGCCCGAGGGAGGAGAAACTTAGTTTTAATAAGTTAATGTCACCTAACCTCGAGGGAGGACAACCTTAGTTTTAATAAGTTAATGTCACCTATGCCCGAGGGAGGAGAACCTTAGTTTTAAAAAGTTAATGTCACCTATGCCCGAGGGAGGAGAACCTTAGATTTAATAAGTTAATGTCACCTATGCCCGAGGGAGGACAACCTTAGGTTTAATAAGTTAATGTCACATATGCCCGAGGGAGGACAACCTTAGTTTTAATAAGATAATGTCACCTATGCCCGAGAGAGGAGAACCGTAGTTTTAATAAGTTAATGTCACATATGTCTGAGGGAGGTGAACCTTAGTTTTAATAAGTTAATGTCACCTATGCCCGAGGGAGGAGAACCTTAGTTTTGATTATTTAATGTCACCTATGCCCGAGGGAGGAGAACCGTAGTTTTAATAAGTTAATGTCACCTATGCCCGAGGGAGGACAGCCTTAGTTTTAATAGGTTAATGTCACCTATGCCCGAGGGAGGAGAACCTTAGTTTTAATAAGTTAATGTCACCTATGCCCGAGGGAGGAGAACCATAGTTTTAATAAGTTAATGTCACCTATGCCCAAGGGAGGATAACCTTAGTTTTAATAAGTTAATGTCACCTATGCCCGAGGGAGGACAACCTTAGGTTTAATAAGTTAATGTCACATATGCCCGAGGGAGGACAACCTTAGTTTTAATAAGATAATGTCACCTATGCCCGAGAGAGGAGAACCGTAGTTTTAATAAGTTAATGTCACATATGTCTGAGGGAGGTGAACCTTAGTTTTAATAAGTTAATGTCACCTATGCCCGAGGGAGGAGAACCTTAGTTTTGATTATTTAATGTCACCTATGCCCGAGGGAGGAGAACCGTAGTTTTAATAAGTTAATGTCACCTATGCCCGAGGGAGGACAGCCTTAGTTTTAATAGGTTAATGTCACCTATGCCCGAGGGAGGAGAACCATAGTTTTAATAAGTTAATGTCACCTATGCCCGAGGGAGGAGAACCTTAGTTTTAATAAATTAATGTCACCTATGCCCGAGGGAGGAGAACCTTAGTTTTAATAAGTTAATGTCACCTATGCCCGAGGGAGGAGAACTTTAGTTTTAATAAGTTAATGTCACCTATGTCTGAGGGAGGAGATTCTTAGTTTTAATAAGTTAATGTCACCTATCCCCGAGGGAGGACAACCTTAGTTTTAATAAGTTAATGTCACCTATGCCCGAGGGAGGAGAACCTTAGTTTTAAAAAGTTAATGTCACCTATGCCCGAGGGAGGAGAACCGTAGTTTTAATAAGTTAATATCACCTATGCCCGAGGGATGACAACCGTAGTTTTAATAAGTTAATGTCACCTATGCCCGAGGGAGGGGAACCTTAGTTTTGATTATTTAATGTCACCTATGCCCGAGGGAGGAGAACCGTAGTTTTAATAAGTTAATGTGACCTATGCCCGAGGGAGGACAGCCTTAGTTTTAATAAGTTAATGTCACCTATGCCCGAGGGAGGAGAACCATAGTTTTAATAAGTTAATGTCACCTATGCCCGAGGGAGGAGAACCTTAGTTTTAATAACTTAATGTCACCTATGCCCGAGGGAGGAGAACCTTAGTTTTAATAAGTTAATGTCACCTATGCCCGAGGGAGGAGAACCTTAGTTTTAATAAGTTAATGTCACCTATGTCTAAGGGAGGAGAACCTTAGTTTTAATAAGTTAATGTCACCTATCCCCGAGGGAGGACAACCTTAGTTTTAATAAGTTAATGTCACCTATGCCCGAGGGAGGAGAACCTTAGTTTTAAAAAGTTAATGTCACCTATGCCCGAGGGAGGAGAACCTTAGTTTTAATAAGTTAATGTCACCTATCCCCGAGGGAGGACAACCTTAGTTTTAATAAGTTAATGTCACCTATGCCCGAGGGAGGAGAACCTTAGTTTTAAAAAGTTAATGTCACCTATGCCCGAGGGAGGAGAACCTTAGTTTTAATAAGTTAATGTCACCTATGCCCGAGGGAAGAGAACCTTAGTTTTAATAAGTTAATGTCACCTATGCCCGAGGGAGGAGAAACTTAGTTTTAATAAGTTAATGTCACCTATCCCCGAGGGAGGACAACCTTAGTTTTAATAAGTTAATGTCACCTATGCCCGAGGGAGGAGAACCTTAGTTTTAAAAAGTTAATGTCACCTATGCCCGAGGGAGGAGAACCTTAGTTTTAATAAGTTAATGTCACCTATGCCCGAGGGAGGACAACCTTAGGTTTAATAAGTTAATGTCACATGTGCCCGAGGGAGGACAACCTTAGTTTTAATAAGATAATGTCACCTATGCCCGAGAGAGGAGAACCGTAGTTTTAATAAGTTAATGTCACATATGTCTGAGGGAGGTGAACCTTAGTTTTAATAAGTTAATGTCACCTATGCCCGAGGGAGGAGAACCTTAGTTTTGATTATTTAATGTCACCTATGCCCGAGGGAGGAGAACCGTAGTTTTAATAAGTTAATGTCACCTATGCCCGAGGGAGGACAGCCTTAGTTTTAATAGGTTAATGTCACCTATGCCCGAGGGAGGAGAACCATAGTTTTAATAAGTTAATGTCACCTATGCCCGAGGGAGGAGAACCTTAGTTTTAATAAATTAATGTCACCTATGCCCGAGGGAGGAGAACCTTAGTTTTAATAAGTTAATGTCACCTATGCCCGAGGGAGGAGAACCTTAGTTTTAATAAGTTAATGTCACCTATGTCTGAGGGAGGAGATTCTTAGTTTTAATAAGTTAATGTCACCTATCCCCGAGGGAGGACAACCTTAGTTTTAATAAGTTAATGTCACCTATGCCCGAGGGAGGAGAACCTTAGTTTTAAAAAGTTAATGTCACCTATGCCCGAGGGAGGAGAACCGTAGTTTTAATAAGTTAATATCACCTATGCCCGAGGGATGACAACCGTAGTTTTAATAAGTTAATGTCACCTATGCCCGAGGGAGGAGAACCTTAGTTTTGATTATTTAATGTCACCTATGCCCGAGGGAGGAGAACCGTAGTTTTAATAAGTTAATGTGACCTATGCCCGAGGGAGGACAGCCTTAGTTTTAATAAGTTAATGTCACCTATGCCCGAGGGAGGAGAACCATAGTTTTAATAAGTTAATGTCACCTATGCCCGAGGGAGGAGAACCTTAGTTTTAATAACTTAATGTCACCTATGCCCGAGGGAGGAGAACCTTAGTTTTAATAAGTTAATGTCACCTATGCCCGAGGGAGGAGAACCTTAGTTTTAATAAGTTAATGTCACCTATGTCTAAGGGAGGAGAACCTTAGTTTTAATAAGTTAATGTCACCTATCCCCGAGGGAGGACAACCTTAGTTTTAATAAGTTAATGTCACCTATGCCCGAGGGAGGAGAACCTTAGTTTTAAAAAGTTAATGTCACCTATGCCCGAGGGAGGAGAACCTTAGTTTTAATAAGTTAATGTCACCTATGCCCGTGGGAGGACAACCTTAGTTTTAATAAGTTAATATCACCTATGCCCGAGGGAGGACAACCGTAGTTTTAATAAGTTAATGTCATATATGCCCGAGGGAGGACAACCTTAGTTTTAATAAGTTAATGTCACCTATGCCCGAGGGAGGAGAACCTTAGTTTTAATAAGTTAATGTCACCTATGCCCGATGGAGGAGAACCTTAGTTTTAATAACTTAATGTCACCTATGCCCGAGGCAGGAGAACCTTTGTTTTAATAAGTTAATGTCACCTATGCCCGAGGGAGGAGAACCTTAGTTTTAATAAGTTAATGTCACCTATGCCCGAGGGAGGAGAACCGTAGTTTTAATAAGTTAATGTCACCTATGCTCGAGGGAGGACAACCGTAGTTTAATAAGTTAATGTCACCTATGCCCGAGGGAGGAGAACCTTAGTTTTAAAAAGTTAATGTCACCTATGCCCGAGGCAGGAGAACCTTTGTTTTAATAAGTTAATGTCACCTATGCCCGAGGGAGGAGAACCTTAGTTTTAATAAGTTAATGTCACCTATGCCCGAGGGAGGAGAACCTTAGTTTTAATAAGTTAATGTCACCTATGCCCGAGGGAGGAGAACCTTAGTTTTAATAACTTAATGTCACCTATGCCCGAGGGAGGAGAACCTTTTTTTAATAAGTTAATGTCACTTATGCCCGAGGGAGGAGAACCTTAGTTTTAATAAGTTAATGTCACCTATGCCCGAGGGAGGAGAACCTTAGTTTTAATAAGTTAATGTCACCTATGCTCGAGGGAGGACAACCGTAGTTTAATAAGTTAATGTCACCTATGCCCGAGGGAGGAGAACCTTAGTTTTAATAAGTTAATGTCACCTATGCCCGAGGGAGGAGAACCTTAGTTTTAATAAGTTAATGTCACCTATGCCCGAGGGAGGAGAACCGTAGTTTTAATAAGTTAATGTCACCTATGCCCGAGGGAGGACAGCCTTAGTTTTAATAAGTTAATGTCACCTATGCCCGAGGGAGGAGAACCTTAGTTTTAATAAGTTAATGTCACCTATGCCCGAGGGAGGAGAACCTTAGTTTTAATAACTTAATGTCACCTATGCCCGAGGGAGGAGAACCTTAGTTTTAATAAGTTAATGTCACCTATGCCCGAGGGAGGAGAACCTTAGTTTTAATAAGTTAATGTCACCTATGTCTAAGGGAGGAGAACCTTAGTTTTATTAAGTTAATGTCACCTATCCCCGAGGGAGGACAACCTTAGTTTTAATAAGTTAATGTCACCTATGCCCGAGGGAGGAGAACCTTAGTTTTAAAAAGTTAATGCCACCTATGCCCGAGGGAGGAAAACCTTAGTTTTAATAAGTTAATGTCACCTATGCCCGTGGGAGGAGAACCTTAGTTTTAATAAGTTAATATCACCTATGCCCGAGGGAGGACAACCGTAGTTTTAATAAGTTAATGTCACCTATGCCCGAGGGAGGACAACCTTAGTTTTAATAAGTTAATGTCACCTATGCCCGAGGGAGGAGAACCTTAGTTTTAATAACTTAATGTCACCTATGCCCGAGGGAGGAGAACCTTTTTTTAATAAGTTAATGTCACTTATGCCCGAGGGAGGAGAACCTTAGTTTTAATAAGTTAATGTCACCTATGCCCGAGGGAGGAGAACCTTAGTTTTAATAAGTTAATGTCACCTATGCTCGAGGGAGGACAACCGTAGTTTAATAAGTTAATGTCACCTATGCCCGAGGGAGGAGAACCTTAGTTTTAATAAGTTAATGTCACCTATGCCCGAGGGAGGAGAACCTTAGTTTTAATAAGTTAATGTCACCTATGCCCGAGGGAGGAGAACCTTAGTTTTAATAAGTTAATGTCACCTATCCCCGAGGGAGGACAACCTTAGTTTTAATAAGTTAATGTCACCTATGCCCGAGGGAGGAGAACCTTAGTTTTAAAAAGTTAATGTCACCTATGCCCGAGGGAGGATAACCTTAGTTTTAATAAGTTAATGTCACCTATGCCCGAGGGAAGAGAACCTTAGTTTTAATAAGTTAATGTCACCTATGCCCGAGGGAGGAGAAACTTAGTTTTAATAAGTTAATGTCACCTATCCCCGAGGGAGGACAACCTTAGTTTTAATAAGTTAATGTCACCTATGCCCGAGGGAGGAGAACCTTAGTTTTAAAAAGTTAATGTCACCTATGCCCGAGGGAGGAGAACCTTAGATTTAATAAGTTAATGTCACCTATGCCCGAGGGAGGACAACCTTAGGTTTAATAAGTTAATGTCACATATGCCCGAGGGAGGACAACCTTAGTTTTAATAAGATAATGTCACCTATGCCCGAGAGAGGAGAACCGTAGTTTTAATAAGTTAATGTCACATATGTCTGAGGGAGGTGAACCTTAGTTTTAATAAGTTAATGTCACCTATGCCCGAGGGAGGAGAACCTTAGTTTTGATTATTTAATGTCGCCTATGCCCGAGGGAGGAGAACCGTAGTTTTAATAAGTTAATGTCACCTATGCCCGAGGGAGGACAGCCTTAGTTTTAATAGGTTAATGTCACCTATGCCCGAGGGAGGAGAACCTTAGTTTTAATAAGTTAATGTCACCTATGCCCGAGGGAGGAGAACCATAGTTTTAATAAGTTAATGTCACCTATGCCCAAGGGAGGATAACCTTAGTTTTAATAAGTTAATGTCACCTATGCCCGAGGGAGGACAACCTTAGGTTTAATAAGTTAATGTCACATATGCCCGAGGGAGGACAACCTTAGTTTTAATAAGATAATGTCACCTATGCCCGAGAGAGGAGAACCGTAGTTTTAATAAGTTAATGTCACATATGTCTGAGGGAGGTGAACCTTAGTTTTAATAAGTTAATGTCACCTATGCCCGAGGGAGGAGAACCTTAGTTTTGATTATTTAATGTCACCTATGCCCGAGGGAGGAGAACCGTAGTTTTAATAAGTTAATGTCACCTATGCCCGAGGGAGGACAGCCTTAGTTTTAATAGGTTAATGTCACCTATGCCCGAGGGAGGAGAACCATAGTTTTAATAAGTTAATGTCACCTATGCCCGAGGGAGGAGAACCTTAGTTTTAATAAATTAATGTCACCTATGCCCGAGGGAGGAGAACCTTAGTTTTAATAAGTTAATGTCACCTATGCCCGAGGGAGGAGAACTTTAGTTTTAATAAGTTAATGTCACCTATGTCTGAGGGAGGAGATTCTTAGTTTTAATAAGTTAATGTCACCTATCCCCGAGGGAGGACAACCTTAGTTTTAATAAGTTAATGTCACCTATGCCCGAGGGAGGAGAACCTTAGTTTTAAAAAGTTAATGTCACCTATGCCCGAGGGAGGAGAACCGTAGTTTTAATAAGTTAATATCACCTATGCCCGAGGGATGACAACCGTAGTTTTAATAAGTTAATGTCACCTATGCCCGAGGGAGGGGAACCTTAGTTTTGATTATTTAATGTCACCTATGCCCGAGGGAGGAGAACCGTAGTTTTAATAAGTTAATGTGACCTATGCCCGAGGGAGGACAGCCTTAGTTTTAATAAGTTAATGTCACCTATGCCCGAGGGAGGAGAACCATAGTTTTAATAAGTTAATGTCACCTATGCCCGAGGGAGGAGAACCTTAGTTTTAATAACTTAATGTCACCTATGCCCGAGGGAGGAGAACCTTAGTTTTAATAAGTTAATGTCACCTATGTCTAAGGGAGGAGAACCTTAGTTTTAATAAGTTAATGTCACCTATCCCCGAGGGAGGACAACCTTAGTTTTAATAAGTTAATGTCACCTATGCCCGAGGGAGGAGAACCTTAGTTTTAAAAAGTTAATGTCACCTATGCCCGAGGGAGGAGAACCTTAGTTTTAATAAGTTAATGTCACCTATCCCCGAGGGAGGACAACCTTAGTTTTAATAAGTTAATGTCACCTATGCCCGAGGGAGGAGAACCTTAGTTTTAAAAAGTTAATGTCACCTATGCCCGAGGGAGGAGAACCTTAGTTTTAATAAGTTAATGTCACCTATGCCCGAGGGAAGAGAACCTTAGTTTTAATAAGTTAATGTCACCTATGCCCGAGGGAGGAGAAACTTAGTTTTAATAAGTTAATGTCACCTATCCCCGAGGGAGGACAACCTTAGTTTTAATAAGTTAATGTCACCTATGCCCGAGGGAGGAGAACCTTAGTTTTAAAAAGTTAATGTCACCTATGCCCGAGGGAGGAGAACCTTAGTTTTAATAAGTTAATGTCACCTATGCCCGAGGGAGGACAACCTTAGGTTTAATAAGTTAATGTCACATGTGCCCGAGGGAGGACAACCTTAGTTTTAATAAGATAATGTCACCTATGCCCGAGAGAGGAGAACCGTAGTTTTAATAAGTTAATGTCACATATGTCTGAGGGAGGTGAACCTTAGTTTTAATAAGTTAATGTCACCTATGCCCGAGGGAGGAGAACCTTAGTTTTGATTATTTAATGTCACCTATGCCCGAGGGAGGAGAACCGTAGTTTTAATAAGTTAATGTCACCTATGCCCGAGGGAGGACAGCCTTAGTTTTAATAGGTTAATGTCACCTATGCCCGAGGGAGGAGAACCATAGTTTTAATAAGTTAATGTCACCTATGCCCGAGGGAGGAGAACCTTAGTTTTAATAAATTAATGTCACCTATGCCCGAGGGAGGAGAACCTTAGTTTTAATAAGTTAATGTCACCTATGCCCGAGGGAGGAGAACCTTAGTTTTAATAAGTTAATGTCACCTATGTCTGAGGGAGGAGATTCTTAGTTTTAATAAGTTAATGTCACCTATCCCCGAGGGAGGACAACCTTAGTTTTAATAAGTTAATGTCACCTATGCCCGAGGGAGGAGAACCTTAGTTTTAAAAAGTTAATGTCACCTATGCCCGAGGGAGGAGAACCGTAGTTTTAATAAGTTAATATCACCTATGCCCGAGGGATGACAACCGTAGTTTTAATAAGTTAATGTCACCTATGCCCGAGGGAGGAGAACCTTAGTTTTGATTATTTAATGTCACCTATGCCCGAGGGAGGAGAACCGTAGTTTTAATAAGTTAATGTGACCTATGCCCGAGGGAGGACAGCCTTAGTTTTAATAAGTTAATGTCACCTATGCCCGAGGGAGGAGAACCATAGTTTTAATAAGTTAATGTCACCTATGCCCGAGGGAGGAGAACCTTAGTTTTAATAACTTAATGTCACCTATGCCCGAGGGAGGAGAACCTTAGTTTTAATAAGTTAATGTCACCTATGCCCGAGGGAGGAGAACCTTAGTTTTAATAAGTTAATGTCACCTATGTCTAAGGGAGGAGAACCTTAGTTTTAATAAGTTAATGTCACCTATCCCCGAGGGAGGACAACCTTAGTTTTAATAAGTTAATGTCACCTATGCCCGAGGGAGGAGAACCTTAGTTTTAAAAAGTTAATGTCACCTATGCCCGAGGGAGGAGAACCTTAGTTTTAATAAGTTAATGTCACCTATGCCCGTGGGAGGACAACCTTAGTTTTAATAAGTTAATATCACCTATGCCCGAGGGAGGACAACCGTAGTTTTAATAAGTTAATGTCATATATGCCCGAGGGAGGACAACCTTAGTTTTAATAAGTTAATGTCACCTATGCCCGAGGGAGGAGAACCTTAGTTTTAATAAGTTAATGTCACCTATGCCCGAGGGAGGAGAACCTTAGTTTTAATAACTTAATGTCACCTATGCCCGAGGCAGGAGAACCTTTGTTTTAATAAGTTAATGTCACCTATGCCCGAGGGAGGAGAACCTTAGTTTTAATAAGTTAATGTCACCTATGCCCGAGGGAGGAGAACCGTAGTTTTAATAAGTTAATGTCACCTATGCTCGAGGGAGGACAACCGTAGTTTAATAAGTTAATGTCACCTATGCCCGAGGGAGGAGAACCTTAGTTTTAAAAAGTTAATGTCACCTATGCCCGAGGCAGGAGAACCTTTGTTTTAATAAGTTAATGTCACCTATGCCCGAGGGAGGAGAACCTTAGTTTTAATAAGTTAATGTCACCTATGCCCGAGGGAGGAGAACCTTAGTTTTAATAAGTTAATGTCACCTATGCCCGAGGGAGGACAACCTTAGTTTTAATAAGTTAATGTCACCTATGCCCGAGGGAGGAGAACCTTAGTTTTAATAACTTAATGTCACCTATGCCCGAGGGAGGAGAACCTTTTTTTAATAAGTTAATGTCACTTATGCCCGAGGGAGGAGAACCTTAGTTTTAATAAGTTAATGTCACCTATGCCCGAGGGAGGAGAACCTTAGTTTTAATAAGTTAATGTCACCTATGCTCGAGGGAGGACAACCGTAGTTTAATAAGTTAATGTCACCTATGCCCGAGGGAGGAGAACCTTAGTTTTAATAAGTTAATGTCACCTATGCCCGAGGGAGGAGAACCTTAGTTTTAATAAGTTAATGTCACCTATGCCCGAGGGAGGAGAACCTTAGTTTTAATAAGTTAATGTCACCTATCCCCGAGGGAGGACAACCTTAGTTTTAATAAGTTAATGTCACCTATGCCCGAGGGAGGAGAACCTTAGTTTTAAAAAGTTAATATCACCTATGCCCGAGGGAGGAGAACCTTAGTTTTAATAAGTTAATGTCACGTATGCCCGAGGGAAGAGAACCTTAGTTTTAATAAGTTAATGTCACCTATGCCCGAGGGAGGAGAAACTTAGTTTTAATAAGTTAATGTCACCTATCCCCGAGGGAGGACAACCTTAGTTTTAATAAGTTAATGTCACCTATGCCCGAGGGAGGAGAACCTTAGTTTTAAAAAGTTAATGTCACCTATGCCCGAGGGAGGAGAACCTTAGTTTTAATAAGTTAATGTCACCTATGCCCGAGGGAGGAGAACCTTAGTTTTAATAAGTTAATGTCACCTATGCCCGAGGGAGGACAACCTTAGGTTTAATAAGTTAATGTCACATGTGCCCGAGGGAGGACAACCTTAGTTTTAATAAGATAATGTCACCTATGCCCGAGAGAGGAGAACCGTAGTTTTAATAAGTTAATGTCACATATGTCTGAGGGAGGTGAACCTTAGTTTTAATAAGTTAATGTCACCTATGCCCGAGGGAGGAGAACCTTAGTTTTGATTATTTAATGTCACCTATGCCCGAGGGAGGAGAACCGTAGTTTTAATAAGTTAATGTCACCTATGCCCGAGGGAGGACAGCCTTAGTTTTAATAGGTTAATGTCACCTATGCCCGAGGGAGGAGAACCTTAGTTTTAATAAGTTAATGTCACCTATGCCCGAGGGAGGAGAACCATAGTTTTAATAAGTTAATGTCACCTATGCCCAAGGGAGGATAACCTTAGTTTTAATAAGTTAATGTCACCTATGCCCGAGGGAGGACAACCTTAGTTTTAATAAGTTAATGTCACATATGCCCGAGGGAGGACAACCTTAGTTTTAATAAGATAATGTCACCTATGCCCGAGAGAGGAGAACCGTAGTTTTAATAAGTTAATGTCACATATGTCTGAGGGAGGTGAACCTTAGTTTTAATAAGTTAATGTCACCTATGCCCGAGGGAGGAGAACCTTAGTTTTGATTATTTAATGTCACCTATGCCCGAGGGAGGAGAACCGTAGTTTTAATAAGTTAATGTCACCTATGCCCGAGGGAGGACAGCCTTAGTTTTAATAGGTTAATGTCAACTATGCCCGAGGGAGGAGAACCATAGTTTTAATAAGTTAATGTCACCTATGCCCGAGGGAGGAGAACCTTAGTTTTAATCAATTAATGTCACCTATGCCCGAGGGAGGGGAACCTTAGTTTTAATAAGTTAATGTCACCTATGCCCGAGGGAGGAGAACCTTAGTTTTAATAAGTTAATGTCACCTATGCCCGAGGGAGGACAGCCTTAGTTTTAATAGGTTAATGTCACCTATGCCCGAGGGAGGAGAACCATAGTTTTAATAAGTTAATGTCACCTATGCCCGAGGGAGGAGAACCTTAGTTTTAATAAATTAATGTCACCTATGCCCGAGGGAGGAGAACCTTAGTTTTAATAAGTTAATGTCACCTATGCCCGAGGGAGGAGAACCTTAGTTTTAATAAGTTAATGTCACCTATGTCTGAGGGAGGAGATTCTTAGTTTTAATAAGTTAATGTCACCTATCCCCGAGGGAGGACAACCTTAGTTTTAATAAGTTAATGTCACCTATGCCCGAGGGAGGAGAACCGTAGTTTTAATAAGTTAATATCACCTATGCCCGAGGGATGACAACCGTAGTTTTAATAAGTTAATGTCACCTATGCCCGAGGGAGGACAACCTTAGTTTTAATAAGTTAATGTCACCTATGCCCGAGGGAGGAGAACCTTAGTTTTGATTATTTAATGTCACCTATGCCCGAGGGAGGAGAACCGTAGTTTTAATAAGTTAATGTGACCTATGCCCGAGGGAGGACAGCCTTAGTTTTAATAAGTTAATGTCACCTATGCCCGAGGGAGGAGAACCATAGTTTTAATAAGTTAATGTCACCTATGCCCGAGGGAGGAGAACCTTAGTTTTAATAACTTAATGTCACCTATGCCCGAGGGAGGAGAACCTTAGTTTTAATAAGTTAATGTCACCTATGCCCGAGGGAGGAGAACCTTAGTTTTAATAAGTTAATGTCACCTATGTCTACGGGAGGAGAACCTTAGTTTTAATAAGTTAATGTCACCTATCCCCGAGGGAGGACAACCTTAGTTTTAATAAGTTAATGTCACCTATGCCCAAGGGAGGAGAACCTTAGTTTTAAAAAGTTAATGTCACCTATGCCCGAGGGAGGAGAACCTTAGTTTTAATAAGTTAATGTCACCTATGCCCGTGGGAGGACAACCTTAGTTTTAATAAGTTAATATCACCTATGCCCGAGGGAGGACAACCGTAGTTTTAATAAGTTAATGTCACATATGCCCGAGGGAGGACAACCTTAGTTTTAATAAGTTAATGTCACCTATGCCCGAGGGAGGAGAACCTTAGTTTTAATAAGTTAATGTCACCTATGCCCGAGGGAGGAGAACCTTAGTTTTAATAACTTAATGTCACCTATGCCCGAGGCAGGAGAACCTTTGTTTTAATAAGTTAATGTCACCTATGCCCGAGGGAGGAGAACCTTAGTTTTAATAAGTTAATGTCACCTATGCCCGAGGGAGGAGAACCGTAGTTTTAATAAGTTAATGTCACCTATGCTCGAGGGAGGACAACCGTAGTTTAATAAGTTAATGTCACCTATGCCCGAGGGAGGAGAACCTTAGTTTTAAAAAGTTAATGTCACCTATGCCCGAGGCAGGAGAACCTTTGTTTTAATAAGTTAATGTCACCTATGCCCGAGGGAGGAGAACCTTAGTTTTAATAAGTTAATGTCACCTATGCCCGAGGGAGGAGAACCTTAGTTTTAATAAGTTAATGTCACCTATGCTCGAGGGAGGACAACCGTAGTTTAATAAGTTAATGTCACCTATGCCCGAGGGAGGAGAACCTTAGTTTTAATAAGTTAATGTCACCTATGCCCGAGGGAGGAGAACCTTAGTTTTAATAAGTTAATGTCACCTATCCCCGATGGAGGACAACTTTAGTTTTAATAAGTTAATGTCACCTATGCCCGAGGGAGGAGAACCTTAGTTTTAAAAAGTTAATTTCACCTATGCCCGAGGGAGGAGAACCTTAGTTTTAATAAGTTAATGTCATCTATGCCCGAGGGAGGAGAACCTTAGTTTTAATAAGTTAATGTCACCTATCCCCGAGGTAGGACAACCTTAGTTTTAATAAGTTAATGTCACCTATGCCCGAGGGAGGAGAACCTTAGTTTTAAAAAGTTAATGTCACCTATGCCCGAGGGAGGAGAACCTTAGTTTTAATAAGTTAATATCACCTATGCCCGAGGGAGGAGAACCGTAGTTTTAATAAGTTAATGTCACCTATGCCCAAGGGAGGATAACCTTAGTTTTAATAAGTTAATGTCACCTATGCCCGAGGGAGGACAACCTTAGGTTTAATAAGTTAATGTCACATATGCCCGAGGGAGGACAACCTTAGTTTTAATAAGATAATGTCACCTATGCCCGAGAGAGGAGAACCGTAGTTTTAATAAGTTAATGTCACATATGTCTGAGGGAGGTGAACCTTAGTTTTAATAAGTTAATGTCACCTATGCCCGAGGGAGGAGAACCTTAGTTTTGATTATTTAATGTCACCTATGCCCGAGGGAGGAGAACCGTAGTTTTAATAAGTTAATGTCACCTATCCCCGAGGTAGGACAACCTTAGTTTTAATAAGTTAATGTCACCTATGCCCGAGAGAGGAGAACCTTAGTTTTAATAAGTTAATGTCACCTATGCCCGAGGGAGGAGAACCATAGTTTTAATAAGTTAATGTCACCTATGCCCGAGGGAGGAGAACCTTAGTTTTAATAACTTAATGTCACCTATGCTCGAGGGAGGAGAACCTTAGTTTTAATAAGTTAATGTCACCTATGCCCGAGGGAGGAGAACCTTAGTTTTAATAACTTAATGTCACCTATGTCTAAGGGAGGAGAACCTTAGTTTTAATAAGTTAATGTCACCTATCCCCGAGGGAGGACAACCTTAGTTTTAATAAGTTAATGTCATCTATGCCCGAGGGAGGAGAACCTTAGTTTTAAAAAGATAATGTCACCTATGCCCGAGGGAGGAAAACCTTAGCTTTAATAAGTTAATGTCACCTATGCCCGTGGGAGGAGAACCTTAGTTTTAATAAGTTAATATCACCTATGCCCGAGGTAGGACAACCGTAGTTTTAATAAGTTAATGTCACCTATGCCCGAGGGAGGACAACCTTAGTTTTAATAAGTTAATGTCACCTATGCCCGAGGGAGGAGAACCTTAGTTTTAATAAGTTAATGTCACCTATGCCCGAGGGAGGAGAACCTTAGTTTTAATAACTTAATGTCACCTATGCCCGAGGGAGGAGAACCTTTTTTTAATAAGTTAATGTCACTTATGCCCGAGGGAGGAGAACCGTAGTTTTAATAAGTTAATGTCACCTATGCCCGAGGGAGGAGAACCTTAGTTTTAATAAGAAAACGTCACCTATGCTCGAGGGAGGACAACCGTAGTTTAATAAGTTAATGTCACCTATGCCCGAGGGAGGAGAACCTTAGTTTTAATAAGTTAATGTCACCTATGCCCGAGGGAGGAGAACCTTAGTTTTAATAAGTTAATGTCACCTATGCCCGAGGGAGGAGAACCTTAGTTTTAATAAGTTAATGTCACCTATGCCCGAGGGAAGAGAACCTTAGTTTTAATAAGTTAATGTCACCTATGCCCGAGGGAGGACAACCTTAGGTTTAATAAGTTAATGTCACATATGCCCGAGGGAGGACAGCCTTAGTTTTAATAAGATAATGTCACCTATGCCCGAGAGAGGAGAACCTTAGTTTTAATAAGTTAATGTCACCTATGCCCGAGGGAGGAGAACCTTAGTTTTAAAAAGTTAATGTCACCTATGCCCGAGGGAGGAGAACCTTAGTTTTAATAAGTTAATGTCACCTATGCCCGAGGGAAGAGAACCTTAGTTTTAATAAGTTAATGTCACCTATGCCCGAGGGAGGACAACCTTAGGTTTAATAAGTTAATGTCACATATGCCCGAGGGAGGACAGCCTTAGTTTTAATAAGATAATGTCACCTATGCCCGAGAGAGGAGAACCGTAGTTTTAATAAGTTAATGTCACATATGTCTGAGGGAGGTGAACCTTAGTTTTAATAAGTTAATGTCACCTATGCCCGAGGGAGGAGAACCTTAGTTTTGATTATTTAATGTCACCTATGCCCGAGGGAGGAGAACCGTAGTTTTAATAAGTTAATGTCACCTATGCCCGAGGGAGGACAGCCTTAGTTTTAATAAGTTAATGTCACCTATGCCCGAGGGAGGAGAAACTTAGTTTTAATAAGTTAATGTCACCTATGCCCGAGGGAGGAGAACCTTAGTTTTAATAAGTTAATGTCACCTATGCCCGAGGGAGGAGAACCTTAGTTTTAATAAGTTAATGTCACCTATGCCCGAGGGAGGAGAACCTTAGTTTTAATAAGTTAATGTCACCTATGTCTAAGGGAGGAGAACCTTAGTTTTAATAAGTTAATGTCACCTATCCCCGAGGGAGGACAACCTTAGTTTTAATAAGTTAATGTCACCTATGCCCGAGGGAGGAGAACCTTAGTTTTAAAAAGTTAATGCCACCTATGCCCGAGGGAGGAAAACCTTAGTTTTAATAAGTTAATGTCACCTATGCCCGTGGGAGGAGAACCTTAGTTTTAATAAGTTAATATCACCTATGCCCGAGGGAGGACAACCGTAGTTTTAATAAGTTAATGTCACCTATGCCCGAGGGAGGACAACCTTAGTTTTAATAAGTTAATGTCACCTATGCCCGAGGGAGGAGAACCTTAGTTTTAATAACTTAATGTCACCTATGCCCGAGGGAGGAGAACCTTTTTTTAATAAGTTAATGTCACTTATGCCCGAGGGAGGAGAACCTTAGTTTTAATAAGTTAATGTCACCTATGCCCGAGGGAGGAGAACCTTAGTTTTAATAAGTTAATGTCACCTATGCTCGAGGGAGGACAACCGTAGTTTAATAAGTTAATGTCACCTATGCCCGAGGGAGGAGAACCTTAGTTTTAATAAGTTAATGTCACCTATGCCCGAGGGAGGAGAACCTTAGTTTTAATAAGTTAATGTCACCTATGCCCGAGGGAGGAGAACCTTAGTTTTAATAAGTTAATGTCACCTATCCCCGAGGGAGGACAACCTTAGTTTTAATAAGTTAATGTCACCTATGCCCGAGGGAGGAGAACCTTAGTTTTAAAAAGTTAATGTCACCTATGCCCGAGGGAGGAGAACCTTAGTTTTAATAAGTTAATGTCACCTATGCCCGAGGGAAGAGAACCTTAGTTTTAATAAGTTAATGTCACCTATGCCCGAGGGAGGAGAAACTTAGTTTTAATAAGTTAATGTCACCTATCCCCGAGGGAGGACAACCTTAGTTTTAATAAGTTAATGTCACCTATGCCCGAGGGAGGAGAACCTTAGTTTTAAAAAGTTAATGTCACCTATGCCCGAGGGAGGAGAACCTTAGTTTTAATAAGTTAATGTCACCTATGCCCGAGGGAGGACAACCTTAGGTTTAATAAGTTAATGTCACATGTGCCCGAGGGAGGACAACCTTAGTTTTAATAAGATAATGTCACCTATGCCCGAGAGAGGAGAACCGTAGTTTTAATAAGTTAATGTCACATATGTCTGAGGGAAGTGAACCTTAGTTTTAATAAGTTAATGTCACCTATGCCCGAGGGAGGAGAACCTTAGTTTTGATTATTTAATGTCACCTATGCCCGAGGGAGGAGAACCGTAGTTTTATTAAGTTAATGTCACCTATGCCCGAGGGAGGACAGCCTTAGTTTTAATAGGTTAATGTCACCTATTCCCGAGGGAGGAGAACCTTAGTTTTAATAAGTTAATGTCACCTATGCCCGAGGGAGGAGAACCATAGTTTTAATAAGTTAATGTCACCTATGCCCAAGGGAGGATAACCTTAGTTTTAATAAGTTAATGTCACCTATGCCCGAGGGAGGACAACCTTAGGTTTAATAAGTTAATGTCACATATGTCCGAGGGAGGACAACCTTAGTTTTAATAAGATAATGTCACCTATGCCCGAGAGAGGAGAACCGTAGTTTTAATAAGTTAATGTCACATATGTCTGAGGGAGGTGAACCTTAGTTTTAATAAGTTAATGTCACCTATGCCCGAGGGAGGAGAACCTTAGTTTTGATTATTTAATGTCACCTATGCCCGAGGGAGGAGAACCGTAGTTTTAATAAGTTAATGTCACCTATGCCCGAGGGAGGACAGCCTTAGTTTTAATAGGTTAATGTCACCTATGCCCGAGGGAGGAGAACCATAGTTTTAATAAGTTAATGTCACCTATGCCCGAGGGAGGAGAACCTTAGTTTTAATAAATTAATGTCACCTATGCCCGAGGGAGGAGAACCTTAGTTTTAATAAGTTAATGTCACCTATGCCCGAGGGAGGAGAACCTTAGTTTTAATAAGTTAATGTCACCTATGTCTGAGGGAGGAGATTCTTAGTTTTAATAAGTTAATGTCACCTATCCCCGAGGGAGGACAACCTTAGTTTTAATAAGTTAATGTCACCTATGCCCGAGGGAGGAGAACCTTAGTTTTAAAAAGTTAATGTCACCTATGCCCGAGGGAGGAGAACCGTAGTTTTAATAAGTTAATATCACCTATGCCCGAGGGATGACAACCGTAGTTTTAATAAGTTAATGTCACCTATGCCCGAGGGAGGACAACCTTAGTTTTAATAAGTTAATGTCACCTATGCCCGAGGGAGGAGAACCTTAGTTTTGATTATTTAATGTCACCTATGCCCGAGGGAGGAGAACCGTAGTTTTAATAAGTTAATGTGACCTATGCCCGAGGGAGGACAGCCTTAGTTTTAATAAGTTAATGTCACCTATGCCCGAGGGAGGAGAACCATAGTTTTAATAAGTTAATGTCACCTATGCCCGAGGGAGGAGAACCTTAGTTTTAATAACTTAATGTCACCTATGCCCGAGGGAGGAGAACCTTAGTTTTAATAAGTTAATGTCACCTATGCCCGAGGGAGGAGAACCTTAGTTTTAATAAGTTAATGTCACCTATGTCTAAGGGAGGAGAACCTTAGTTTTAATAAGTTAATGTCACCTATCCCAGAGGGAGGACAACCTTAGTTTTAATAAGTTAATGTCACCTATGCCCGAGGGAGGAGAACCTTAGTTTTAAAAAGTTAATGTCACCTATGCCCGAGGGAGGAGAACCTTAGTTTTGATTATTTAATGTCACCTATGCCCGAGGGAGGAGAACCGTAGTTTTAATAAGTTAATGTCACCTATCCCCGAGGTAGGACAACCTTAGTTTTAATAAGTTAATGTCACCTATGCCCGAGAGAGGAGAACCTTAGTTTTAATAAGTTAATGTCACCTATGCCCGAGGGAGGAGAACCATAGTTTTAATAAGTTAATGTCACCTATGCCCGAGGGAGGAGAACCTTAGCTTTAATAACTTAATGTCACCTATGCTCGAGGGAGGAGAACCTTAGTTTTAATAAGTTAATGTCACCTATGCCCGAGGGAGGAGAACCTTAGTTTTAATAACTTAATGTCACCTATGTCTAAGGGAGGAGAACCTTAGTTTTAATAAGTTAATGTCACCTATCCCCGAGGGAGGACAACCTTAGTTTTAATAAGTTAATGTCATCTATGCCCGAGGGAGGAGAACCTTAGTTTTAAAAAGATAATGTCACCTATGCCCGAGGGAGGAAAATCTTAGCTTTAATAAGTTAATGTCACCTATGCCCGTGGGAGGAGAACCTTAGTTTTAATAAGTTAATATCACCTATGCCCGAGGTAGGACAACCGTAGTTTTAATAAGTTAATGTCACCTATGCCCGAGGGAGGACAACCTTAGTTTTAATAAGTTAATGTCACCTATGCCCGAGGGAGGAGAACCTTAGTTTTAATAAGTTAATGTCACCTATGCCCGAGGGAGGAGAACCTTAGTTTTAATAACTTAATGTCACCTATGCCCGAGGGAGGAGAACCTTTTTTTAATAAGTTAATGTCACTTATGCCCGAGGGAGGAGAACCGTAGTTTTAATAAGTTAATGTCACCTATGCCCGAGGGAGGAGAACCTTAGTTTTAATAAGATAACGTCACCTATGCTCGAGGGAGGACAACCGTAGTTTAATAAGTTAATGTCACCTATGCCCGAGGGAGGAGAACCTTAGTTTTAATAAGTTAATGTCACCTATGCCCGAGGGAGGAGAACCTTAGTTTTAATAAGTTAATGTCACCTATGCCCGAGGGAGGAGAACCTTAGTTTTAATAAGTTAATGTCACCTATGCCCGAGGGAAGAGAACCTTAGTTTTAATAAGTTAATGTCACCTATGCCCGAGGGAGGACAACCTTAGGTTTAATAAGTTAATGTCACATATGCCCGAGGGAGGACAGCCTTAGTTTTAATAAGATAATGTCACCTATGCCCGAGAGAGGAGAACCTTAGTTTTAATAAGTTAATGTCACCTATGCCCGAGGGAGGAGAACCTTAGTTTTAAAAAGTTAATGTCACCTATGCCCGAGGGAGGAGAACCGTAGTTTTAATAAGTTAATGTCACCTATGCCCGAGGGAAGAGAACCTTAGTTTTAATAAGTTAATGTCACCTATGCCCGAGGGAGGACAACCTTAGGTTTAATAAGTTAATGTCACATATGCCCGAGGGAGGACAGCCTTAGTTTTAATAAGATAATGTCACCTATGCCCGAGAGAGGAGAACCGTAGTTTTAATAAGTTAATGTCACATATGTCTGAGGGAGGTGAACCTTAGTTTTAATAAGTTAATGTCACCTATGCCCGAGGGAGGAGAACCTTAGTTTTGATTATTTAATGTCACCTATGCCCGAGGGAGGAGAACCGTAGTTTTAATAAGTTAATGTCACCTATGCCCGAGGGAGGACAGCCTTAGTTTTAATAAGTTAATGTCACCTATGCCCGAGGGAGGAGAACCTTAGTTTTAATAAGTTAATGTCACCTATGCCCGAGGGAGGAGAACCTTAGTTTTAATAAGTTAATGTCACCTATGCCCGAGGGAGGAGAACCTTAGTTTTAATAAGTTAATGTCACCTATGCCCGAGGGAGGAGAACCTTAGTTTTAATAAGTTAATGTCACCTATGTCTAAGGGAGGAGAACCTTAGTTTTAATAAGTTAATGTCACCTATCCCCGAGGGAGGACAACCTTAGTTTTAATAAGTTAATGTCACCTATGCCCTAGGGAGGAGAACCTTAGTTTTAAAAAGTTAATGCCACCTATGCCCGAGGGAGGAAAACCTTAGTTTTAATAAGTTAATGTCACCTATGCCCGTGGGAGGAGAACCTTAGTTTTAATAAGTTAATATCACCTATTCCCGAGGGAGGACAACCGTAGTTTTAATAAGTTAATGTCACCTATGCCCGAGGGAGGACAACCTTAGTTTTAATAAGTTAATGTCACCTATGCCCGAGGGAGGAGAACCTTAGTTTTAATAACTTAATGTCACCTATGCCCGAGGGAGGAGAACCTTTTTTTAATAAGTTAATGTCACTTATGCCCGAGGGAGGAGAACCTTAGTTTTAATAAGTTAATGTCACCTATGCCCGAGGGAGGAGAACCTTAGTTTTAATAAGTTAATGTCACCTATGCTCGAGGGAGGACAACCGTAGATTAATAAGTTAATGTCACCTATGCCCGAGGGAGGAGAACCTTAGTTTTAATAAGTTAATGTCACCTATGCCCGAGGGAGGAGAACCTTAGTTTTAATAAGTTAATGTCACCTATGCCCGAGGGAGGAGAACCTTAGTTTTAATAAGTTAATGTCACCTATCCCCGAGGGAGGACAACCTTAGTTTTAATAAGTTAATGTCACCTATGCCCGAGGGAGGAGAACCTTAGTTTTAAAAAGTTAATGTCACCTATGCCCGAGGGAGGAGAACCTTAGTTTTAATAAGTTAATGTCACCTATGCCCGAGGGAAGAGAACCTTAGTTTTAATAAGTTAATGTCACCTATGCCCGAGGGAGGAGAAACTTAGTTTTAATAAGTTAATGTCACCTATCCCCGAGGGAGGACAACCTTAGTTTTAATAAGTTAATGTCACCTATGCCCGAGGGAGGAGAACCTTAGTTTTAAAAAGTTAATGTCACCTATGCCCGAGGGAGGAGAACCTTAGTTTTAATAAGTTAATGTCACCTATGCCCGAGGGAGGACAACCTTAGGTTTAATAAGTTAATGTCACATGTGCCCGAGGGAGGACAACCTTAGTTTTAATAAGATAATGTCACCTATGCCCGAGAGAGGAGAACCGTAGTTTTAATAAGTTAATGTCACATATGTCTGAGGGAAGTGAACCTTAGTTTTAATAAGTTAATGTCACCTATGCCCGAGGGAGGAGAACCTTAGTTTTGATTATTTAATGTCACCTATGCCCGAGGGAGGAGAACCGTAGTTTTAATAAGTTAATGTCACCTATGCCCGAGGGAGGACAGCCTTAGTTTTAATAGGTTAATGTCACCTATGCCCGAGGGAGGAGAACCTTAGTTTTAATAAGTTAATGTCACCTATGCCCGAGGGAGGAGAACCATAGTTTTAATAAGTTAATGTCACCTATGCCCAAGGGAGGATAACCTTAGTTTTAATAAGTTAATGTCACCTATGCCCGAGGGAGGACAACCTTAGGTTTAATAAGTTAATGTCACATATGCCCGAGGGAGGACAACCTTAGTTTTAATAAGATAATGTCACCTATGCCCGAGAGAGGAGAACCGTAGTTTTAATAAGTTAATGTCACATATGTCTGAGGGAGGTGAACCTTAGTTTTAATAAGTTAATGTCACCTATGCCCGAGGGAGGAGAACCTTGGTTTTGATTATTTAATGTCACCTATGCCCGAGGGAGGAGAACCGTAGTTTTAATAAGTTAATGTCACCTATGCCCGAGGGAGGACAGCCTTAGTTTTAATAGGTTAATGTCACCTATGCCCGAGGGAGGAGAACCATAGTTTTAATAAGTTAATGTCACCTATGCCCGAGGGAGGAGAACCTTAGTTTTAATAAATTAATGTCACCTATGCCCGAGGGAGGAGAACCTTAGTTTTAATAAGTTAATGTCACCTATGCCCGAGGGAGGAGAACCTTAGTTTTAATAAGTTAATGTCACCTATGTCTGAGGGAGGAGATTCTTAGTTTTAATAAGTTAATGTCACCTATCCCCGAGGGAGGACAACCTTAGTTTTAATAAGTTAATGTCACCTATGCCCGAGGGAGGAGAACCTTAGTTTTAAAAAGTTAATGTCACCTATGCCCGAGGGAGGAGAACCGTAGTTTTAATAAGTTAATATCACCTATGCCCGAGGGATGACAACCGTAGTTTTAATAAGTTAATGTCACCTATGCCCGAGGGAGGACAACCTTAGTTTTAATAAGTTAATGTCACCTATGCCCGAGGGAGGAGAACCTTAGTTTTGATTATTTAATGTCACCTATGCCCGAGGGAGGAGAACCGTAGTTTTAATAAGTTAATGTCACCTATGCCCGAGGGAGGACAGCCTTAGTTTTAATAAGTTAATGTCACCTATGCCCGAGGGAGGAGAACCATAGTTTTAATAAGTTAATGTCACCTATGCCCGAGGGAGGAGAACCTTAGTTTTAATAACTTAATGTCACCTATGCCCGAGGGAGGAGAACCTTAGTTTTAATAAGTTAATGTCACCTATGCCCGAGGGAGGAGAACCTTAGTTTTAATAAGTTAATGTCACCTATGTCTAAGGGAGGAGAACCTTAGTTTTAATAAGTTAATGTCACCTATCCCCGAGGGAGGACAACCTTAGTTTTAATAAGTTAATGTCACCTATGCCCGAGGGAGGAGAACCTTAGTTTTAAAAAGTTAATGTCACCTATGCCCGAGGGAGGAGAACCTTAGTTTTAATAAGTTAATGTCACCTATGCCCGAGGGAGGACAACCTTAGTTTTAATAAGTTAATATCACCTATGCCCGAGGGAGGACAACCGTAGTTTTAATAAGTTAATGTCACATATGCCCGAGGGAGGACAACCTTAGTTTTAATAAGTTAATGTCACCTATGCCCGAGGGAGGAGAACCTTAGTTTTAATAAGTTAATGTCACCTATGCCCGAGGGAGGAGAACCTTAGTTTTAATAACTTAATGTCACCTATGCCCGAGGCAGGAGAACCTTTGTTTTAATAAGTTAATGTCACCTATGCCCGAGGGAGGAGAACCTTAGTTTTAATAAGTTAATGTCACCTATGCCCGAGGGAGGAGAACCGTAGTTTTAATAAGTTAATGTCACCTATGCTCGAGGGAGGACAACCGTAGTTTAATAAGTTAATGTCACCTATGCCCGAGGGAGGAGAACCTTAGTTTTAAAAAGTTAATGTCACCTATGCCCGAGGCAGGAGAACCTTTGTTTTAATAAGTTAATGTCACCTATGCCCGAGGGAGGAGAACCTTAGTTTTAATAAGTTAATGTCACCTATGCCCGAGGGAGGAGAACCTTAGTTTTAATAAGTTAATGTCACCTATGCCCGAGGGAGGACAACCTTAGTTTTAATAAGTTAATGTCACCTATGCCCGAGGGAGGAGAACCTTAGTTTTAATAACTTAATGTCACCTATGCCCGAGGGAGGAGAACCTTTTTTTAATAAGTTAATGTCACTTATGCCCGAGGGAGGAGAACCTTAGTTTTAATAAGTTAATGTCACCTATGCCCGAGGGAGGAGAACCTTAGTTTTAATAAGTTAATGTCACCTATGCTCGAGGGAGGACAACCGTAGTTTAATAAGTTAATGTCACCTATGCCCGAGGGAGGAGAACCTTAGTTTTAATAAGTTAATGTCACCTATGCCCGAGGGAGGAGAACCTTAGTTTTAATAAGTTAATGTCACCTATGCCCGAGGGAGGAGAACCTTAGTTTTAATAAGTTAATGTCACCTATCCCCGAGGGAGGACAACCTTAGTTTTAATAAGTTAATGTCACCTATGCCCGAGGGAGGAGAACCTTAGTTTTAAAAAGTTAATGTCACCTATGCCCGAGGGAGGAGAACCTTAGTTTTAATAAGTTAATGTCACCTATGCCCGAGGGAAGAGAACCTTAGTTTTAATAAGTTAATGTCACCTATGCCCGAGGGAGGAGAAACTTAGTTTTAATAAGTTAATGTCACCTATCCCCGAGGGAGGACAACCTTAGTTTTAATAAGTTAATGTCACCTATGCCCGAGGGAGGAGAACCTTAATTTTTAAAAGTTAATGTCACCTATGCCCGAGGGAGGAGAACCTTAGTTTTAATAAGTTAATGTCACCTATGCCCGAGGGAGGAGAACCTTAGTTTTAATAAGTTAATGTCACCTATGCCCGAGGGAGGACAACCTTAGGTTTAATAAGTTAATGTCACATGTGCCCGAGGGAGGACAACCTTAGTTTTAATAAGATAATGTCACCTATGCCCGAGAGAGGAGAACCGTAGTTTTAATAAGTTAATGTCACATATGTCTGAGGGAGGTGAACCTTAGTTTTAATAAGTTAATGTCACCTATGCCCGAGGGAGGAGAACCTTAGTTTTGATTATTTAATGTCACCTATGCCCGAGGGAGGAGAACCGTAGTTTTAATAAGTTAATGTCACCTATGCCCGAGGGAGGACAGCCTTAGTTTTAATAGGTTAATGTCACCTATGCCCGAGGGAGGAGAACCTTAGTTTTAATAAGTTAATGTCACCTATGCCCGAGGGAGGAGAACCATAGTTTTAATAAGTTAATGTCACCTATGCCCAAGGGAGGATAACCTTAGTTTTAATAAGTTAATGTCACCTATGCCCGAGAGGGAGGACAACCTTAGGTTTAATAAGTTAATGTCACATATGCCCGAGGGAGGACAACCTTAGTTTTAATAAGTTAATATCACCTATGCCCGAGGGAGGACAACCGTAGTTTTAATAAGTTAATGTCACATATGCCCGAGGGAGGACAACCTTAGTTTTAATAAGTTAATGTCACCTATGCCCGAGGGAGGAGAACCTTAGTTTTAATAAGTTAATGTCACCTATGCCCGAGGGAGGAGAACCTTAGTTTTAATAACTTAATGTCACCTATGCCCGAGGCAGGAGAACCTTTGTTTTAATAAGTTAATGTCACCTATGCCCGAGGGAGGAGAACCTTAGTTTTAATAAGTTAATGTCACCTATGCCCGAGGGAGGAGAACCGTAGTTTTAATAAGTTAATGTCACCTATGCTCGAGGGAGGACAACCGTAGTTTAATAAGTTAATGTCACCTATGCCCGAGGGAGGAGAACCTTAGTTTTAAAAAGTTAATGTCACCTATGCCCGAGGCAGGAGAACCTTTGTTTTAATAAGTTAATGTCACCTATGCCCGAGGGAGGAGAACCTTAGTTTTAATAAGTTAATGTCACCTATGCCCGAGGGAGGAGAACCTTAGTTTTAATAAGTTAATGTCACCTATGCCCGAGGGAGGACAACCTTAGTTTTAATAAGTTAATGTCACCTATGCCCGAGGGAGGAGAACCTTAGTTTTAATAACTTAATGTCACCTATGCCCGAGGGAGGAGAACCTTTTTTTAATAAGTTAATGTCACTTATGCCCGAGGGAGGAGAACCTTAGTTTTAATAAGTTAATGTCACCTATGCCCGAGGGAGGAGAACCTTAGTTTTAATAAGTTAATGTCACCTATGCTCGAGGGAGGACAACCGTAGTTTAATAAGTTAATGTCACCTATGCCCGAGGGAGGAGAACCTTAGTTTTAATAAGTTAATGTCACCTATGCCCGAGGGAGGAGAACCTTAGTTTTAATAAGTTAATGTCACCTATGCCCGAGGGAGGAGAACCTTAGTTTTAATAAGTTAATGTCACCTATCCCCGAGGGAGGACAACCTTAGTTTTAATAAGTTAATGTCACCTATGCCCGAGGGAGGAGAACCTTAGTTTTAAAAAGTTAATGTCATCTATGCCCGAGGGAGGAGAACCTTAGTTTTAATAAGTTAATGTCACCTATGCCCGAGGGAAGAGAACCTTAGTTTTAATAAGTTAATGTCACCTATGCCCGAGGGAGGAGAAACTTAGTTTTAATAAGTTAATGTCACCTATCCCCGAGGGAGGACAACCTTAGTTTTAATAAGTTAATGTCACCTATGCCCGAGGGAGGAGAACCTTAATTTTTAAAAGTTAATGTCACCTATGCCCGAGGGAGGAGAACCTTAGTTTTAATAAGTTAATGTCACCTATGCCCGAGGGAGGAGAACCTTAGTTTTAATAAGTTAATGTCACCTATGCCCGAGGGAGGACAACCTTAGGTTTAATAAGTTAATGTCACATGTGCCCGAGGGAGGACAACCTTAGTTTTAATAAGATAATGTCACCTATGCCCGAGAGAGGAGAACCGTAGTTTTAATAAGTTAATGTCACATATGTCTGAGGGAGGTGAACCTTAGTTTTAATAAGTTAATGTCACCTATGCCCGAGGGAGGAGAACCTTAGTTTTGATTATTTAATGTCACCTATGCCCGAGGGAGGAGAACCGTAGTTTTAATAAGTTAATGTCACCTATGCCCGAGGGAGGACAGCCTTAGTTTTAAAAAGTTAATGTCACCTATGCCCGAGGCAGGAGAACCTTTGTTTTAATAAGTTAATGTCACCTATGCCCGAGGGAGGAGAACCTTAGTTTTAATAAGTTAATGTCACCTATGCCCGAGGGAGGAGAACCTTAGTTTTAATAAGTTAATGTCACCTATGCCCGAGGGAGGACAACCTTAGTTTTAATAAGTTAATGTCACCTATGCCCGAGGGAGGAGAACCTTAGTTTTAATAACTTAATGTCACCTATGCCCGAGGGAGGAGAACCTTTTTTTAATAAGTTAATGTCACCTATGCCCGAGGGAGGAGAACCTTAGTTTTAATAAGTTAATGTCACCTATGCCCGAGGGAGGAGAACCTTAGTTTTAATAAGTTAATGTCACCTATGCTCGAGGGAGGACAACCGTAGTTTAATAAGTTAATGTCACCTATGCCCGAGGGAGGAGAACCTTAGTTTTAATAAGTTAATGTCACCTATGCCCGAGGGAGGAGAACCTTAGTTTTAATAAGTTAATGTCACCTATGCCCGAGGGAGGAGAACCTTAGTTTTAATAAGTTAATGTCACCTATCCCCGAGGGAGGACAACCTTAGTTTTAATAAGTTAATGTCACCTATGCCCGAGGGAGGAGAACCTTAGTTTTAAAAAGTTAATGTCACCTATGCCCGAGGGAGGAGAACCTTAGTTTTAATAAGTTAATGTCACCTATGCCCGAGGGAAGAGAACCTTAGTTTTAATAAGTTAATGTCACCTATGCCCGAGGGAGGAGAAACTTAGTTTTAATAAGTTAATGTCACCTATCCCCGAGGGAGGACAACCTTAGTTTTAATAAGTTAATGTCACCTTTGCCCGAGGGAGGAGAACCTTAATTTTTAAAAGTTAATGTCACCTATGCCCGAGGGAGGAGAACCTTAGTTTTAATAAGTTAATGTCACCTATGCCCGAGGGAGGAGAACCTTAGTTTTAATAAGTTAATGTCACCTATGCCCGAGGGAGGACAACCTTAGGTTTAATAAGTTAATGTCACATGTGCCCGAGGGAGGACAACCTTAGTTTTAATAAGATAATGTCACCTATGCCCGAGAGAGGAGAACCGTAGTTTTAATAAGTTAATGTCACATATGTCTGAGGGAGGTGAACCTTAGTTTTAATAAGTTAATGTCACCTATGCCCGAGGGAGGAGAACCTTAGTTTTGATTATTTAATGTCACCTATGCCCGAGGGAGGAGAACGGTAGTTTTAATAAGTTAATGTCACCTATGCCCGAGGGAGGACAGCCTTAGTTTTAATAGGTTAATGTCACCTATGCCCGAGGGAGGAGAACCTTAGTTTTAATAAGTTAATGTCACCTATGCCCGAGGGAGGAGAACCATAGTTTTAATAAGTTAATGTCACCTATGCCCAAGGGAGGATAACCTTAGTTTTAATAAGTTAATGTCACCTATGCCCGAGAGGGAGGACAACCTTAGGTTTAATAAGTTAATGTCACATATGCCCGAGGGAGGACAACCTTAGTTTTAATAAGTTAATATCACCTATGCCCGAGGGAGGACAACCGTAGTTTTAATAAGTTAATGTCACATATGCCCGAGGGAGGACAACCTTAGTTTTAATAAGTTAATGTCACCTATGCCCGAGGGAGGAGAACCTTAGTTTTAATAAGTTAATGTCACCTATGCCCGAGGGAGGAGAAACTTAGTTTTAATAACTTAATGTCACCTATGCCCGAGGCAGGAGAACCTTTGTTTTAATAAGTTAATGTCACCTATGCCCGAGGGAGGAGAACCTTAGTTTTAATAAGTTAATGTCACCTATGCCCGAGGGAGGAGAACCTTAGTTTTAATAAGTTAATGTCACCTATCCCCGAGGGAGGACAACCTTAGGTTTAATAAGTTAATGTCACATGTGCCCGAGGGAGGACAACCTTAGTTTTAATAAGATAATGTCACCTATGCCCGAGAGAGGAGAACCGTAGTTTTAATAAGTTAATGTCACATATGTCTGAGGGAGGTGAACCTTAGTTTTAATAAGTTAATGTCACCTATGCCCGAGGGAGGAGAACCTTAGTTTTGATTATTTAATGTCACCTATGCCCGAGGGAGGAGAACCGTAGTTTTAATAAGTTAATGTCACCTATGCCCGAGGGAGGACAGCCTTAGTTTTAAAAAGTTAATGTCACCTATGCCCGAGGCAGGAGAACCTTTGTTTTAATAAGTTAATGTCACCTATGCCCGAGGGAGGAGAACCTTAGTTTTAATAAGTTAATGTCACCTATGCCCGAGGGAGGAGAACCTTAGTTTTAATAAGTTAATGTCACCTATGCCCGAGGGAGGACAACCTTAGTTTTAATAAGTTAATGTCACCTATGCCCGAGGGAGGAGAACCTTAGTTTTAATAACTTAATGTCACCTATGCCCGAGGGAGGAGAACCTTTTTTTAATAAGTTAATGTCACTTATGCCCGAGGGAGGAGAACCTTAGTTTTAATAAGTTAATGTCACCTATGCCCGAGGGAGGAGAACCTTAGTTTTAATAAGTTAATGTCACCTATGCTCGAGGGAGGACAACCGTAGTTTAATAAGTTAATGTCACCTATGCCCGAGGGAGGAGAACCTTAGTTTTAATAAGTTAATGTCACCTATGCCCGAGGGAGGAGAACCTTAGTTTTAATAAGTTAATGTCACCTATGCCCGAGGGAGGAGAACCTTAGTTTTAATAAGTTAATGTCACCTATCCCCGAGGGAGGACAACCTTAGTTTTAATAAGTTAATGTCACCTATGCCCGAGGGAGGAGAACCTTAGTTTTAAAAAGTTAATGTCACCTATGCCCGAGGGAGGAGAACCTTAGTTTTAATAAGTTAATGTCACCTATGCCCGAGGGAAGAGAACCTTAGTTTTAATAAGTTAATGTCACCTATGCCCGAGGGAGGAGAAACTTAGTTTTAATAAGTTAATGTCACCTATCCCCGAGGGAGGACAACCTTAGTTTTAATAAGTTAATGTCACCTATGCCCGAGGGAGGAGAACCTTAATTTTTAAAAGTTAATGTCACCTATGCCCGAGGGAGGAGAACCTTAGTTTTAATAAGTTAATGTCACCTATGCCCGAGGGAGGAGAACCTTAGTTTTAATAAGTTAATGTCACCTATGCCCGAGGGAGGACAACCTTAGGTTTAATAAGTTAATGTCACATGTGCCCGAGGGAGGACAACCTTAGTTTTAATAAGATAATGTCACCTATGCCCGAGAGAGGAGAACCGTAGTTTTAATAAGTTAATGTCACATATGTCTGAGGGAGGTGAACCTTAGTTTTAATAAGTTAATGTCACCTATGCCCGAGGGAGGAGAACCTTAGTTTTGATTATTTAATGTCACCTATGCCCGAGGGAGGAGAACGGTAGTTTTAATAAGTTAATGTCACCTATGCCCGAGGGAGGACAGCCTTAGTTTTAATAGGTTAATGTCACCTATGCCCGAGGGAGGAGAACCTTAGTTTTAATAAGTTAATGTCACCTATGCCCGAGGGAGGAGAACCATAGTTTTAATAAGTTAATGTCACCTATGCCCAAGGGAGGATAACCTTAGTTTTAATAAGTTAATGTCACCTATGCCCGAGAGGGAGGACAACCTTAGGTTTAATAAGTTAATGTCACATATGCCCGAGGGAGGACAACCTTAGTTTTAATAAGTTAATATCACCTATGCCCGAGGGAGGACAACCGTAGTTTTAATAAGTTAATGTCACATATGCCCGAGGGAGGACAACCTTAGTTTTAATAAGTTAATGTCACCTATGCCCGAGGGAGGAGAACCTTAGTTTTAATAAGTTAATGTCACCTATGCCCGAGGGAGGAGAAACTTAGTTTTAATAACTTAATGTCACCTATGCCCGAGGCAGGAGAACCTTTGTTTTAATAAGTTAATGTCACCTATGCCCGAGGGAGGAGAACCTTAGTTTTAATAAGTTAATGTCACCTATGCCCGAGGGAGGAGAACCGTAGTTTTAATAAGTTAATGTCACCTATGCTCGAGGGAGGACAACCGTAGTTTAATAAGTTAATGTCACCTATGCCCGAGGGAGGAGAACCTTAGTTTTAAAAAGTTAATGTCACCTATGCCCGAGGCAGGAGAACCTTTGTTTTAATAAGTTAATGTCACCTATGCCCGAGGGAGGAGAACCTTAGTTTTAATAAGTTAATGTCACCTATGCCCGAGGGAGGAGAACCTTAGTTTTAATAAGTTAATGTCACCTATGCCCGAGGGAGGACAACCTTAGTTTTAATAAGTTAATGTCACCTATGCCCGAGGGAGGAGAACCTTAGTTTTAATAACTTAATGTCACCTATGCCCGAGGGAGGAGAACCTTTTTTTAATAAGTTAATGTCACTTATGCCCGAGGGAGGAGAACCTTAGTTTTAATAAGTTAATGTCACCTATGCCCGAGGGAGGAGAACCTTAGTTTTAATAAGTTAATGTCACCTATGCTCGAGGGAGGACAACCGTAGTTTAATAAGTTAATGTCACCTATGCCCGAGGGAGGAGAACCTTAGTTTTAATAAGTTAATGTCACCTATGCCCGAGGGAGGAGAACCTTAGTTTTAATAAGTTAATGTCACCTATGCCCGAGGGAGGAGAACCTTAGTTTTAATAAGTTAATGTCACCTATCCCCGAGGGAGGACAACCTTAGTTTTAATAAGTTAATGTCACCTATGCCCGAGGGAGGAGAACCTTAGTTTTAAAAAGTTAATGTCATCTATGCCCGAGGGAGGAGAACCTTAGTTTTAATAAGTTAATGTCACCTATGCCCGAGGGAAGAGAACCTTAGTTTTAATAAGTTAATGTCACCTATGCCCGAGGGAGGAGAAACTTAGTTTTAATAAGTTAATGTCACCTATCACCGAGGGAGGACAACCTTAGTTTTAATAAGTTAATGTCACCTATGCCCGAGGGAGGAGAACCTTAATTTTTAAAAGTTAATGTCACCTATGCCCGAGGGAGGAGAACCTTAGTTTTAATAAGTTAATGTCACCTATGCCCGAGGGAGGAGAACCTTAGTTTTAATAAGTTAATGTCACCTATGCCCGAGGGAGGACAACCTTAGGTTTAATAAGTTAATGTCACATGTGCCCGAGGGAGGACAACCTTAGTTTTAATAAGATAATGTCACCTATGCCCGAGAGAGGAGAACCGTAGTTTTAATAAGTTAATGTCACATATGTCTGAGGGAGGTGAACCTTAGTTTTAATAAGTTAATGTCACCTATGCCCGAGGGAGGAGAACCTTAGTTTTGATTATTTAATGTCACCTATGCCCGAGGGAGGAGAACCGTAGTTTTAATAAGTTAATGTCACCTATGCCCGAGGGAGGACAGCCTTAGTTTTAATAGGTTAATGTCACCTATGCCCGAGGGAGGAGAACCTTAGTTTTAATAAGTTAATGTCACCTATGCCCAAGGGAGGATAACCTTAGTTTTAATAAGTTAATGTCACCTATGCCCGAGAGGGAGGACAACCTTAGGTTTAATAAGTTAATGTCACATATGCCCGAGGGAGGACAACCTTAGTTTTAATAAGTTAATATCACCTATGCCCGAGGGAGGACAACCGTAGTTTTAATAAGTTAATGTCACATATGCCCGAGGGAGGACAACCTTAGTTTTAATAAGTTAATGTCACCTATGCCCGAGGGAGGAGAACCTTAGTTTTAATAAGTTAATGTCACCTATGCCCGAGGGAGGAGAACCTTAGTTTTAATAACTTAATGTCACCTATGCCCGAGGCAGGAGAACCTTTGTTTTAATAAGTTAATGTCACCTATGCCCGAGGGAGGAGAACCTTAGTTTTAATAAGTTAATGTCACCTATGCCCGAGGGAGGAGAACCGTAGTTTTAATAAGTTAATGTCACCTATGCTCGAGGGAGGACAACCGTAGTTTAATAAGTTAATGTCACCTATGCCCGAGGGAGGAGAACCTTAGTTTTAAAAAGTTAATGTCACCTATGCCCGAGGCAGGAGAACCTTTGTTTTAATAAGTTAATGTCACCTATGCCCGAGGGAGGAGAACCTTAGTTTTAATAAGTTAATGTCACCTATGCCCGAGGGAGGAGAACCTTAGTTTTAATAAGTTAATGTCACCTATGCCCGAGGGAGGACAACCTTAGTTTTAATAAGTTAATGTCACCTATGCCCGAGGGAGGAGAACCTTAGTTTTAATAACTTAATGTCACCTATGCCCGAGGGAGGAGAACCTTTTTTTAATAAGTTAATGTCACTTATGCCCGAGGGAGGAGAACCTTAGTTTTAATAAGTTAATGTCACCTATGCCCGAGGGAGGAGAACCTTAGTTTTAATAAGTTAATGTCACCTATGCTCGAGGGAGGACAACCGTAGTTTAATAAGTTAATGTCACCTATGCCCGAGGGAGGAGAACCTTAGTTTTAATAAGTTAATGTCACCTATGCCCGAGGGAGGAGAACCTTAGTTTTAATAAGTTAATGTCACCTATGCCCGAGGGAGGAGAACCTTAGTTTTAATAAGTTAATGTCACCTATCCCCGAGGGAGGACAACCTTAGTTTTAATAAGTTAATGTCACCTATGCCCGAGGGAGGAGAACCTTAGTTTTAAAAAGTTAATGTCACCTATGCCCGAGGGAGGAGAACCTTAGTTTTAATAAGTTAATGTCACCTATGCCCGAGGGAAGAGAACCTTAGTTTTAATAAGTTAATGTCACCTATGCCCGAGGGAGGAGAAACTTAGTTTTAATAAGTTAATGTCACCTATCCCCGAGGGAGGACAACCTTAGTTTTAATAAGTTAATGTCACCTATGCCCGAGGGAGGAGAACCTTAGTTTTAAAAAGTTAATGTCACCTATGCCCGAGGGAGGAGAACCTTAGTTTTAATAAGTTAATGTCACCTATGCCCGAGGGAGGAGAACCTTAGTTTTAATAAGTTAATGTCACCTATGCCCGAGGGAGGACAACCTTAGGTTTAATAAGTTAATGTCACATGTGCCCGAGGGAGGACAACCTTAGTTTTAATAAGATAATGTCACCTATGCCCGAGAGAGGAGAACCGTAGTTTTAATAAGTTAATGTCACATATGTCTGATGGAGGTGAACCTTAGTTTTAATAAGTTAATGTCACCTATGCCCGAGGGAGGAGAACCTTAGTTTTGATTATTTAATGTCACCTATGCCCGAGGGAGGAGAACCGTAGTTTTAATAAGTTAATGTCACCTATGCCCGAGGGAGGACAGCCTTAGTTTTAATAGGTTAATGTCACCTATGCCCGAGGGAGGAGAACCATAGTTTTAATAAGTTAATGTCACCTATGCCCGAGGGAGGAGAACCTTAGTTTTAATAAATTAATGTCACCTATGCCCGAGGGAGGAGAACCTTAGTTTTAATAAGTTAATGTCACCTATGCCCGAGGGAGGAGAACCATAGTTTTAATAAGTTAATGTCACCTATGCCCAAGGGAGGATAACCTTAGTTTTAATAAGTTAATGTCACCTATGCCCGAGGGAGGACAACCTTAGGTTTAATAAGTTAATGTCACATATGCCCGAGGGAGGACAACCTTAGTTTTAATAAGATAATGTCACCTATGCCCCAGAGAGGAGAACCGTAGTTTTAATAAGTTAATGTCACATATGTCTGAGGGAGGTGAACCTTAGTTTTAATAAGTTAATGTCACCTATGCCCGAGGGAGGAGAACCTTAGTTTTGATTATTTAATGTCACCTATGCCCGAGGGAAGAGAACCGTAGTTTTAATAAGTTAATGTCACCTATGCCCGAGGGAGGACAGCCTTAGTTTTAATAGGTTAATGTCACCTATGCCCGAGGGAGGAGAACCATAGTTTTAATAAGTTAATGTCACCTATGCCCGAGGGAGGAGAACCTTAGTTTTAATAAATTAATGTCACCTATGCCCGAGGGAGGAGAACCTTAGTTTTAATAAGTTAATGTCACCTATGCCCGAGGGAGGAGAACCTTAGTTTTAATAAGTTAATGTCACCTATGTCTGAGGGAGGAGATTCTTAGTTTTAATAAGTTAATGTCACCTATCCCCGAGGGAGGACAACCTTAGTTTTAATAAGTTAATGTCACCTATGCCCGAGGGAGGAGAACCTTAGTTTTAAAAAGTTAATGTCACCTATGCCCGAGGGAGGAGAACCGTAGTTTTAATAAGTTAATATCACCTATGCCCGAGGGATGACAACCGTAGTTTTAATAAGTTAATGTCACCTATGCCCGAGGGAGGACAACCTTAGTTTTAATAAGTTAATGTCACCTATGCCCGAGGGAGGAGAACCTTAGTTTTGATTATTTAATGTCACCTATGCCCGAGGGAGGAGAACCGTAGTTTTAATAAGTTAATGTGACCTATGCCCGAGGGAGGACAGCCTTAGTTTTAATAAGTTAATGTCACCTATGCCCGAGGGAGGAGAACCATAGTTTTAATAAGTTAATGTCACCTATGCCCGAGGGAGGAGAACCTTAGTTTTAATAACTTAATGTCACCTATGCCCGAGGGAGGAGAACCTTAGTTTTAATAAGTTAATGTCACCTATGCCCGAGGGAGGAGAACCTTAGTTTTAATAAGTTAATGTCACCTATGTCTAAGGGAGGAGAACCTTAGTTTTAATAAGTTAATGTCACCTATCCCCGAGGGAGGACAACCTTAGTTTTAATAAGTTAATGTCACCTATGCCCGAGGGAGGAGAACCTTAGTTTTAAAAAGTTAATGTCACCTATGCCCGAGGGAGGAGAACCTTAGTTTTAATAAGTTAATGTCACCTATGCCCGTGGGAGGACAACCTTAGTTTTAATAAGTTAATATCACCTATGCCCGAGGGAGGACAACCGTAGTTTTAATAAGTTAATGTCACATATGCCCGAGGGAGGACAACCTTAGTTTTAATAAGTTAATGTCACCTATGCCCGAGGGAGGAGAACTTTAGTTTTAATAAGTTAATGTCACCTATGCCCGAGGGAGGAGAACCTTAGTTTTAATAACTTAATGTCACCTATGCCCGAGGCAGGAGAACCTTTGTTTTAATAAGTTAATGTCACCTATGCCCAAGGGAGGAGAACCTTAGTTTTAATAAGTTAATGTCACCTATGCCCGAGGGAGGAGAACCGTAGTTTTAATAAGTTAATGTCACCTATGCTCGAGGGAGGACAACCGTAGTTTAATAAGTTAATGTCACCTATGCCCGAGGGAGGAGAACCTTAGTTTTAAAAAGTTAATGTCACCTATGCCCGAGGCAGGAGAACCTTTGTTTTAATAAGTTAATGTCACCTATGCCCGAGGGAGGAGAACCTTAGTTTTAATAAGTTAATGTCACGTATGCCCGAGGGAGGAGAACCTTAGTTTTAATAAGTTAATGTCACCTATGCTCGAGGGAGGACAACCGTAGTTTAATAAGTTAATGTCACCTATGCCCGAGGGAGGAGAACCTTAGTTTTAATAAGTTAATGTCACCTATGCCCGAGGGAGGAGAACCTTAGTTTTAATAAGTTAATGTCACCTATGCCCGAGGGAGGAGAACCTTAGTTTTAATAAGTTAATGTCACCTATCCCCGAGGGAGGACAACCTTAGTTTTAATAAGTTAATGTCACCTATGCCCGAGGGAGGAGAACCTTAGTTTTTAAAAGTTAATTTCACCTATGCCCGAGGGAGGAGAACCTTAGTTTTAATAAGTTAATGTCACCTATGCCCGAGGGAGGAGAACCTTAGTTTTATTAAGTTAATGTCACCTATCCCCGAGGTAGGACAACCTTAGTTTTAATAAGTTAATGTCACCTATGCCCGAGGGAGGAGAACCTTAGTTTTAAAAAGTTAATGTCACCTATGCCCGAGGGAGGAGAACCTTAGTTTTAATAAGTTAATATCACCTATGCCCGAGGGAGGAGAATCGTAGTTTTAATAAGTTAATGTCACCTATGCCCAAGGGAGGATAACCTTAGTTTTAATAAGTTAATGTCACCTATGCCCGAGGGAGGACAACCTTAGGTTTAATAAGTTAATGTCACATATGCCCGAGGGAGGACAACCTTAGTTTTAATAAGATAATGTCACCTATGCCCGAGAGAGGAGAACGTAGTTTTAATAAGTTAATGTCACATATGTCTGAGGGAGGTGAACCTTAGTTTTAATAAGTTAATGTCACCTATGCCCGAGGGAGGAGAACCTTAGTTTTGATTATTTAATGTCACCTATCCCCGAGGTAGGACAACCTTAGTTTTAATAAGTTAATGTCACCTATGCCCGAGAGAGGAGAACCTTAGTTTTAATAAGTTAATGTCACCTATGTCTAAGGGAGGAGAACCTTAGTTTTAATAAGTTAATGTCACCTATCCCCGAGGGAGGACAACCTTAGTTTTAATAAGTTAATGTCACCTATGCCCGAGGGAGGAGAACCTTAGTTTTAAAAAGTTAATGTCACATATGCCCGAGGGAGGAGAACCTTAGTTTTAATAAGTTAATGTCACCTATGCCCGAGGGAGGAGAACCGTAGTTTTAATAAGTTAATGTCACCTATGCCCAAGGCAGGATAACCTTAGTTTTAATAAGTTAATGTCACCTATGCCCGAGGGAGGACAACCTTCGGTTTAATAAGTTAATGTCACATATGCCCGAGGGAGGACAACCTTAGTTTTAATAAGATAATGTCACCTATGCCCGAGAGAGGAGAACCGTAGTTTTAATAAGTTAATGTCACATATGTCTGAGGGGGGTGAACTGTAGTTTTAATAAGTTAATGTCACCTATGCCCGAGGGAGGAGAACCTTAGTTTTAATAACTTAATGTCACCTATGCCCGAGGGAGGAGAACCTTAGTTTTAATAAGTTAATGTCACCTATGCCCGAGGGAGGAGAACCTTATTTTTAATAAGTTAATGTCACCTATGTCTAAGGGAGGAGAACCTTAGTTTTAATAAGTTAATGTCACCTATCCCCGAGGGAGGACAACCTTAGTTTTAATAAGTTAATGTCACCTATGCCCGAGGGAGGAGAACCTTAGTTTTAAAAAGTTAATGTCACCTATGCCCGAGTGAGGAGAACCTTAGTTTTAATAAGTTAATGTCACCTATGCCCGTGGGAGGAGAACCTTAGTTTTAATAAGTTAATGTCACCTATCCCCGAGGGAGGACAACCTTAGTTTTAATAAGTTAATGTCACCTATGCCCGAGGGAGGAGAACCTTAGTTTTAATAAGTTAATGTCACCTATGCCCGAGGGAGGAGAACCTTAGTTTTAATAACTTAATGTCACCTATGCCCGAGGGAGGAGAACCTTTATTTTAATAAGTTAATGTCACCTATGCCCGAGGGAGGAGAACCTTAGTTTTAATAAGTTAATGTCACCTATGTCTAAGGGAGGAGAACCTTAGTTTTAATAAGTTAATGTCACCTATCCCCGAGGGAAGACAACCTTAGTTTTAATAAGTTAATGTCACCTATGCCCGAGGGAGGAGAACCTTAGTTTTAAAAAGTTAATGTCACATATGCCCGAGGGAGGAGAACCTTAGTTTTAATAAGTTAATGTCACCTATGCCCGAGGGAGGAGAACCGTAGTTTTAATAAGTTAATGTCACCTATGCCCAAGGGAGGATAACCTTAGTTTTAATAAGTTAATGTCACCTATGCCCGAGGGAGGACAACCTTCGGTTTAATAAGTTAATAACACATATGCCCGAGGCAGGAGAACCTTAGTTTTAATAAGATAATGTCACCTATGCCCGAGAGAGGAGAACCGTAGTTTTAATAAGTTAATGTCACATATGTCTGAGGGAGGTGAACTGTAGTTTTAATAAGTTAATGTCACCTATGCCCGAGGGAGGAGAACCTTAGTTTTAATAAGTTAATGTCACCTATGCCCGAGGGAGGACAACCTTAGGTTTAATAAGTTAATGTCACATATGCCCGAGGGAGGACAACCTTAGTTTTAATAAGTTGATGTCACCTATGCCCGAGGGAGGACAACCGTAGTTTTAATAAGTTAATGTCACCTATGCCCGAGGGAGGAGAACCTTAGATTTGATTATGTAATGTCACCTATGCCCGAGGGAGGAGAACCTTAGTTTTAATAAGTTAATGTCACCTATTCCCGTGGGAGGACAGCCTTAGTTTTAATAAGTTAATGTCACCTATGCCCGAGGGAGGATAACCTTAGTTTTAATAAGTTAATGTCACCTATGCCCGAGGGAGGAGAACCTTAGTTTTAATAACTTAATGTCACCTATGCCCGAGGGAGGAGAACCTTAGTTTTAATAAGTTAATGTCACCTATGCCCGAGGGAGGAGAACCTTAGTTTTAATAATTGAATGTCACCTATGTCTAAGGGAGTAGAACCTTAGTTTTAATAAGTTAATGTCACCTATCCCCGAGGGAGGACAACCTTAGTTTTAATAAGTTAATGTCACCTATGCCCGAGGGAGGAGAACCTTAGTTTTAAAAAGTTAATGTCACCTATGCCCGAGAGAGGAGAACCTTAGTTTTAATAAGTTAATGTCACCTATGCCCGAGGGAGGAGAACCTTGGTTTTAATAAGTTAATGTCACCTATGTCTAAGGGAGGAGAACCTTAGTTTTAATAGGTTAATATCACCTAGGCCCGAGGGAGGACAACCGTAGTTTTAATAAGTTAATGTCACCTATGCCCGAGGGAGGAGAACCTTAGTTTTAAAAGGTTAATGTCACCTATGCCTGAGGGAGGAGAACCTTAGTTTTAATAAGTTAATGTCACCTATGCCCAAGGGAGGAGAACCGTAGTTTTAATAAGTTAATGTCACCTATGCCCAAGGGAGGATAACCTTAGGTTTAATAAGTTAATGTCACCTATGCCCGAGGGAGGACAACCTTAGGTTTAATAAGTTAATGTCACATATGCCCGAGGGAGGACAACCTTAGTTTTAATAAGATAATGTCAACTATGCCCGAGAGAGGAGAACCGTAGTTTTAATAAGTTAATGTCACATATGTCTGAGGGAGGTGAACCGTAGTTTTAATAAGTTAATGTCACCTATGCCCGAGGGAGGAGAACATTAGATTTAATAAGTTAATGTCACCTATGCCCGAGGGAGGAGAACCTTAGTTTTAATAAGTTAATGTCACCTATGCCCGAGGGAGGACAACCTTAGGTTTAATAAGTTAATGTCACATATGCCCGAGGGAGAACAACCTTAGTTTTAATAAGTTGATGTCACCTATGCCCGAGGGAGGACAACCGTAGTTTTAATAAGTTAATGTCACCTATGCCCGAGGGAGGAGAACCGTAGTTTTAATAAGTTAATGTCACCTATGCCCGAGGGAGGAGAACCTTAGTTTTGATTATTTAATGTCACCTATGCCCGAGGGAGGAGAACCGTAGTTTTAATAAGTTAATGTCACCTATGCCCGAGGGAGGACAGCCTTAGTTTTAATAAGTTAATGTCACCTATGTCTAAGGGAGGAGAACCTTAGTTTTAATAAGTTAATGTCACCTATCCCCGAGGGAGGACAACCTTAGTTTTAATAAGTTAATGTCACCTATGCCCGAGGGAGGAGAACCTTAGTTTTAAAAAGTTAATGTCACATATGCCCGAGGGAGGAGAACCTTAGTTTTAATAAGTTAATGTCACCTATGCCCGAGGGAGGAGAACGTAGTTTTAATAAGTTAATGTCACCTATGCCCAAGGGAGGATAACCTTAGTTTTAATAAGTTAATGTCACCTATGCCCGAGGGAGGACAACCTTCGGTTTAATAAGTTAATGTCACATATGCCCGAGGGAGGAGAACCTTAGTTTTAATAAGATAATGTCACCTATGCCCGAGAGAGGAGAACCGTAGTTTTAATAAGTTAATGTCACATATGTCTGAGGGAGGTGAACTGTAGTTTTAATAAGTTAATGTCACCTATGCCCGAGGGAGGAGAACCTTAGTTTTAATAAGTTAATGTCACCTATGCCCGAGGGAGGACAACCTTAGGTTTAATAAGTTAATGTCACATATGCCCGAGGGAGGACAACCTTAGTTTTAATAAGTTGATGTCACCTATGCCCGAGGGAGGACAACCGTAATTTTTAATAAGTTAATGTCACCTATGCCCGAGGGAGGAGAACCGTAGTTTTAATAAGTTAATGTCACCTATGCCCGAGGCAGGAGAACCTTAGTTTTGATTATGTAATGTTACCTATGCCCGAGGGAGGAGAACCTTAGTTTTAATAAGTTAATGTCACCTATGCCCGTGGGAGGACAGCCTTAGTTTTAATAAGTTAATGTCACCTATGCCCGAGGGAGGATAACCTTAGTTTTAATAAGTTAATGTCACCTATGCCCGAGGGAGGAGAACCTTAGTTTTAATAACTTAATGTCACCTATGCCCGAGGGAGGAGAACCTTAGTTTTAATAAGTTAATGTCACCTATGCCCGAGGGGGGAGAACCTTAGTTTTAATAAGTTAATGTCACCTATGTCTAAGGGAGTAGAACCTTAGTTTTAATAAGTTAATGTCACCTATCCCCGAGGGAGGACAACCTTAGTTTTAATAAGTTAATGTCACCTATGCCCGAGGGAGGAGAACCTTAGTTTTAATAAGTTAATGTCACCTATGCCCGAGGGGGGAGAACCTTAGTTTTAATAAGTTAATGTCACCTATGTCTAAGGGAGTAGAACCTTAGTTTTAATAAGTTAATGTCACCTATCCCCGAGGGAGGACAACCTTAGTTTTAATAAGTTAATGTCACCTATGCCCGAGGGAGGAGAACCTTGGTTTTAATAAGTTAATGTCACCTATGTCTAAGGGAGGAGAACCTTAGTTTTAATAGGTTAATATCACTTAGGCCCGAGGGAGGACAACCGTAGTTTTAATAAGTTAATGTCACCTATGCCCGAGGGAGGAGAACCTTAGTTTTAAAAGGTTAATGTCACCTATGCCTGAGGGAGGAGAACCTTAGTTTTAATAAGTTAATGTCACCTATGCCCAAGGGAGGAGAACCGTAGTTTTAATAAGTTAATGTCACCTATGCCCAAGGGAGGATAACCTTAGGTTTAATAAGTTAATGTCACCTATGCCCGAGGGAGGACAACCTTAGGTTTAATAAGTTAATGTCACATATGCCCGAGGGAGGACAACCTTAGTTTTAATAAGATAATGTCACCTATGCCCGAGAGAGGAGAACCGTAGTTTTAATAAGTGAATGTCAACTATGCCCGAGGGAGGAGAACCTTAGTTTTAATAAGTTAATGTCACCTATGCCCGAGGGAGGAGAACCTTAGTTTTAATAAGTTAATGTCACCTATGTCTAAGGGAGGAGAACTTTAGTTTTAATAAGTTAATGTCACCTATCCCCGAGGGAGGACAACCTTAGTTTTAATAAGTTAATGTCACCTATGCCCGAGGGAGGAGAACCTTAGTTTTAATAAGTTAATGTCACCTATGCCCGAGGGAGGAGAACCTTAGTTTTAATAAGTTAATGTCACCTATGCCCGAGGGAGGAGAACCGTATTTTTAATAAGTTAATGTCACCTATGCCCAAGGGAGGATAACCTTAGTTTTAATAAGTTAATGTCACCTATGCCCGAGGGAGGACAACCTTAGGTTTAATAAGTTAATGTCACATATGCCCGAGGGAGGACAACCTTAGTTTTAATAAGATAATGTCAACTATGCCCGAGAGAGGAGAACCGTAGTTTTAATAAGTTAATGTCACATAAGTCTGAGGGAGGTGAACCGTAGTTTTAATAAGTTAATGTCACCTATGCCCGAGGGAGGAGAACACTAGATTTAATAAGTTAATGTCACCTATGCCCGAGGGAGGAGAACCTTAGTTTTAATAAGTTAATGTCACCTATGCCCGAGGGAGGACAACCTTAGGTTTAATAAGTTAATGTCACATATGCCCGAGGGAGAACAACCTTAGTTTTAATAAGTTGATGTCACCTATGCCCGAGGGAGGACAACCGTAGTTTTAATAAATTAATGTCACCTATGCCCGAGGGAGGAGAACCGTAGTTTTAATAAGTTAATGTCACCTATGCCCGAGGGAGGAGAACCTTAGTTTTGATTATTTAATGTCACCTATGCCCGAGGGAGGAGAACCGTAGTTTTAATAAGTTAATGTCACCTATGCCCGAGGGAGGACAGCCTTAGTTTTAATAAGTTAATGTTACCTATGCCCGAGGGAGGAGAACCTTAGTTTTAATAAGTTAATGTCACCTATGCCCGAGGGAGGAGAACCTTAGTTTTAATAACTTAATGTCACCTATGCCCGAGGAAGGAGAACCTTAGTTTTAATAAGTTAATGTCACATATGCCCGAGGGAGGAGAACCTTAGTTTTAATAAGTTAATGTCACCTATGTCTAAGGGAGGAGAACCTTAGTTTTAATAAGTTAATGTCACCTATCCCCGAGGGTGGACAACCTTAGTTTTAATAAGTTAATGTCACCTATGCCCGACGGAGGAGAACCTTAGTTTTAAAAAGTTAATGTCACCTATGCCCGAGGGAGGAGAACCTTAGTTTTAATAAGTTAATGTCACCTATGCCCGAGGGAGGAGAACCTTAGTTTTAATAAGTTAATGTCACCTATGTCTAAGGGAGGAGAACCTTAGTTTTAATAAGTTAATATCATCTATGCCCGAGGGAGGACAACCGTAGTTTTAATAAGTTAATGTCACCTATGTCCGAGGGAAGACAACCTTAATTTTAATAAGTTAATGTCACCTATGCCCGAGGGAGGAGAACCGTAGTTTTAATAAGTTAATGTCACCTATGCCCGAGGGAGGAGAACCGTAGTTTTAATAAGTTAATGTCACCTATGCCCGAGGGAGGACAACCGTAGTTTAATAAGTTAATGTCACCTATGCCCGAGGGAGGAGAACCTTAGTTTTAATAAGTTAATGTCACCTATCCCCGAGGGAGGACAACCTTAGTTTTAATAAGTTAATGTCACCTATGCCCGAGGGAGGAGAACCTTAGTTTTAAAAAGTTAGTGTCACCTATGCCCGAGGGAGGAGATCCGTAGTTTTAATAAGTTAATGTCACCTATGCCCAAGGGAGGATAACCTTAGTTTTAATAAGTTAATGTCACCTATGCCCGAGGGAGGACAACCTTAGGTTTAATAAGTTAATGTCACATATGCCCGAGGGAGGACAACCTTAGTTTTAATAAGATAATGTCACCTATGCCCGAGAGAGGAGAACCGTAGTTTAATAAGTTAATGTCACATATGTCTGAGGGAGGTGAACCGTAGTTTAATAAGTTAATGTCACCTACGCCCGAGGGAGGAGAACCTTAGTTTTAATAAGTTAATGTCACCTATGCCCGAGGGAGGAGAACCTTAGGTTTAATAAGTTAATGTCACATATGTCTGAGGGAGGTGAACCGTAGTTTTAATAAGTTAATGTCACCTATGCCCGAGGGAGGAGAACCTTAGTTTTAATAAGTTAATGTCACCTATGCCCGAGGGAGGAGAACCTTCGTTTTAATAAGTTGATGTCACCTATGCCCGAGGGAGGACAACCGTAGTTTTAATAAGTTAATGTCACCTATGCCCGAGGGAGGAGAACCGTAGTTTTAATAAGTTAATGTCACCTATGCCCGAGGGAGGAGAACCTTAGTTTTGATTATGTAATGTCACCTATGCCCGAGGGAGGACAACCTTAGTTTTAATAAGTTAATGTCACCTATGCCCGAGGGAGGAGAACCTTAGTTTTAAAAAGTTAATGTCACATATGTCCGAGGGAGGAGAACCTTAGGTTTAATAAGTTAATGTCACTTATGCCCGAGGGAGGAGAACCTTAGTTTTAATAACTTAATGTCACCTATGCCCGAGGGAGGAGAACCTTAGTTTTAATAAGTTAATGTCACCTATGCCCGAGGGAGGAGAACCTTAGTTTTAATAAGTTAATGTCACCTATGTCTAAGGGAGGAGAACCTTAGTTTTAAAAAGTTAATGTCACCTATCCCCGAGGGAGGACAACCTTAGTTTTAATAAGTTAATGTCACCTATGCCCGAGGGAGGAGAACCTTAGTTTTAAAAAGTTAATGTCACATATGTCCGAGGGAGGAGAACCTTAGTTTTAATAAGTTAATGTCACCTATGCCCGAGGGAGGAGAACCTTAGTTTTAATAAGTTAATGTCACCTATGCCCAAGGGAGGAGAACCGTAGTTTTAATAAGTTAATGTCACCTATGCCCAAGGGAGGATAACCTTAGGTTTAATAAGTTAATGTCACCTATGCCCGAGGGAGGACAACCTTAGGTTTAATAAGATAATGTCACATATGCCCGAGGGAGGACAACCTTAGTTTTAATAAGATAATGTCACCTATGCCCGAGAGAGGAGAACCGTAGTTTTAATAAGTTAATGTCACATATGCCCGAGGGAGGAGAACCTTAGTTTTAATAAGTTAATGTCACCTATGCCCGAGGGAGGAGAACCTTAGTTTTAATAAGTTAATGTCACCTATGTCTAAGGGAGGAGAACCTTAGTTTTAATAAGTTAATGTCACCTATCCCCGAGGGAGGACAACCTTAGTTTTAATAAGTTAATGTCACCTATGCCCGAGGGAGGAGAACCTTAGTTTTAATAAGTTAATGTCACCTATGCCCGAGGGAGGAGAACCTTAGTTTTAATAAGTTAATGTCACCTATGCCCGAGGGAGGAGAACCGTATTTTTAATAAGTTAATGTCACCTATGCCCAAGGGAGGATAACCTTAGTTTTAATAAGTTAATGTCACCTATGCCCGAGGGAGGACAACCTTAGGTTTAATAAGTTAATGTCACATATGCCCGAGGGAGGACAACCTTAATTTTAATAAGATAATGTCAACTATGCCCGAGAGAGGAGAACCGTAGTTTTAATAAGTTAATGTCACATATGTCTGAGGGAGGTGAACCGTAGTTTTAATAAGTTAATGTCACCTATGCCCGAGGGAGGAGAACATTAGATTTAATAAGTTAATGTCACCTATGCCCGAGGGAGGAGAACCTTAGTTTTAATAAGTTAATGTCACCTATGCCCGAGGGAGGACAACCTTAGGTTTAATAAGTTAATGTCACATATTCCCGAGGGAGAACAACCTTAATTTTAATAAGTTGATGTCACCTATGCCCGAGGGAGGACAACCGTAGTTTTAATAAGTTAATGTCACCTATGCCCGAGGGAGGAGAACCGTAGTTTTAATAAGTTAATGTCACCTATGCCCGAGGGAGGAGAACCTTAGTTTTGATTATTTAATGTCACCTATGCCCGAGGGAGGAGAACAGTAGTTTTAATAAGTTAATGTCACCTATGCCCGAGGGAGGACAGCCTTAGTTTTAATAAGTTAATGTCACCTATGTCTAAGGGAGGAGAACCTTAGTTTTAATAAGTTAATGTCACCTATCCCCGAGGGAGGACAACCTTAGTTTTAATAAGTTAATGTCACCTATGCCCGAGGGAGGAGAACCTTAGTTTTAAAAAGTTCATGTCACATATGCCCGAGGGAGGAGAACCTTAGTTTTAATAAGTTAATGTCACCTATGCCCGAGGGAGGAGAACCGTAGTTTTAATAAGTTAATGTCACCTATGCCCAAGGGAGGATAACCTTAGTTTTAATAAGTTAATGTCACCTATGCCCGAGGGAGGACAACCTTCGGTTTAATAAGTTAATGTCACATATGCCCGAGGGAGGAGAACCGTATTTTTAATAAGTTAATGTCACCTATGCCCAAGGGAGGATAACCTTAGTTTTAATAAGTTAATGTCACCTATGCCCGAGGGAGGACAACCTTAGGTTTAATAAGTTAATGTCACATATGCCCGAGGGAGGACAACCTTAGTTTTAATAAGATAATGTCAACTATGCCCGAGAGAGGAGAACCGTAGTTTTAATAAGTTAATGTCACATAAGTCTGAGGGAGGTGAACCGTAGTTTTAATAAGTTAATGTCACCTATGCCCGAGGGAGGAGAACACTAGATTTAATAAGTTAATGTCACCTATGCCCGAGGGAGGAGAACCTTAGTTTTAATAAGTTAATGTCACCTATGCCCGAGGGAGGACAACCTTAGGTTTAATAAGTTAATGTCACATATGCCCGAGGGAGAACAACCTTAGTTTTAATAAGTTGATGTCACCTATGCCCGAGGGAGGAGAACCTTAGGTTTAATAAGTTAATGTCACATATGCCCGAGGGAGGACAACCTTAGTTTTAATAAGATAATGTCACCTATGCCCGAGAGAGGAGAACCGTAGTTTAATAAGTTAATGTCACATATGTCTGAGGGAGGTGAACCGTAGTTTAATAAGTTAATGTCACCTACGCCCGAGGGAGGAGAACCTTAGTTTTAATAAGTTAATGTCACCTATGCCCGAGGGAGGAGAACCTTAGGTTTAATAAGTTAATGTCACATATGTCTGAGGGAGGTGAACCGTAGTTTTAATAAGTTAATGTCACCTATGCCCGAGGGAGGAGAACCTTAGTTTTAATAAGTTAATGTCACCTATGCCCGAGGGAGGAGAACCTTCGTTTTAATAAGTTGATGTCACCTATGCCCGAGGGAGGACAACCGTAGTTTTAATAAGTTAATGTCACCTATGCCCGAGGGAGGAGAACCGTAGTTTTAATAAGTTAATGTCACCTATGCCCGAGGGAGGAGAACCTTAGTTTTGATTATGTAATGTCACCTATGCCCGAGGGAGGACAACCTTAGTTTTAATAAGTTAATGTCACCTATGCCCGAGGGAGGAGAACCTTAGTTTTAAAAAGTTAATGTCACATATGTCCGAGGGAGGAGAACCTTAGGTTTAATAAGTTAATGTCACTTATGCCCGAGGGAGGAGAACCTTAGTTTTAATAACTTAATGTCACCTATGCCCGAGGGAGGAGAACCTTAGTTTTAATAAGTTAATGTCACCTATGCCCGAGGGAGGAGAACCTTAGTTTTAATAAGTTAATGTCACCTATGTCTAAGGGAGGAGAACCTTAGTTTTAAAAAGTTAATGTCACCTATCCCCGAGGGAGGACAACCTTAGTTTTAATAAGTTAATGTCACCTATGCCCGAGGGAGGAGAACCTTAGTTTTAAAAAGTTAATGTCACATATGTCCGAGGGAGGAGAACCTTAGTTTTAATAAGTTAATGTCACCTATGCCCGAGGGAGGAGAACCTTAGTTTTAATAAGTTAATGTCACCTATGCCCAAGGGAGGAGAACCGTAGTTTTAATAAGTTAATGTCACCTATGCCCAAGGGAGGATAACCTTAGGTTTAATAAGTTAATGTCACCTATGCCCGAGGGAGGACAACCTTAGGTTTAATAAGATAATGTCACATATGCCCGAGGGAGGACAACCTTAGTTTTAATAAGATAATGTCACCTATGCCCGAGAGAGGAGAACCGTAGTTTTAATAAGTTAATGTCACATATGCCCGAGGGAGGAGAACCTTAGTTTTAATAAGTTAATGTCACCTATGCCCGAGGGAGGAGAACCTTAGTTTTAATAAGTTAATGTCACCTATGTCTAAGGGAGGAGAACCTTAGTTTTAATAAGTTAATGTCACCTATCCCCGAGGGAGGACAACCTTAGTTTTAATAAGTTAATGTCACCTATGCCCGAGGGAGGAGAACCTTAGTTTTAATAAGTTAATGTCACCTATGCCCGAGGGAGGAGAACCTTAGTTTTAATAAGTTAATGTCACCTATGCCCGAGGGAGGAGAACCGTATTTTTAATAAGTTAATGTCACCTATGCCCAAGGGAGGATAACCTTAGTTTTAATAAGTTAATGTCACCTATGCCCGAGGGAGGACAACCTTAGGTTTAATAAGTTAATGTCACATATGCCCGAGGGAGGACAACCTTAATTTTAATAAGATAATGTCAACTATGCCCGAGAGAGGAGAACCGTAGTTTTAATAAGTTAATGTCACATATGTCTGAGGGAGGTGAACCGTAGTTTTAATAAGTTAATGTCACCTATGCCCGAGGGAGGAGAACATTAGATTTAATAAGTTAATGTCACCTATGCCCGAGGGAGGAGAACCTTAGTTTTAATAAGTTAATGTCACCTATGCCCGAGGGAGGACAACCTTAGGTTTAATAAGTTAATGTCACATATTCCCGAGGGAGAACAACCTTAATTTTAATAAGTTGATGTCACCTATGCCCGAGGGAGGACAACCGTAGTTTTAATAAGTTAATGTCACCTATGCCCGAGGGAGGAGAACCGTAGTTTTAATAAGTTAATGTCACCTATGCCCGAGGGAGGAGAACCTTAGTTTTGATTATTTAATGTCACCTATGCCCGAGGGAGGAGAACAGTAGTTTTAATAAGTTAATGTCACCTATGCCCGAGGGAGGACAGCCTTAGTTTTAATAAGTTAATGTCACCTATGTCTAAGGGAGGAGAACCTTAGTTTTAATAAGTTAATGTCACCTATCCCCGAGGGAGGACAACCTTAGTTTTAATAAGTTAATGTCACCTATGCCCGAGGGAGGAGAACCTTAGTTTTAAAAAGTTCATGTCACATATGCCCGAGGGAGGAGAACCTTAGTTTTAATAAGTTAATGTCACCTATGCCCGAGGGAGGAGAACCGTAGTTTTAATAAGTTAATGTCACCTATGCCCAAGGGAGGATAACCTTAGTTTTAATAAGTTAATGTCACCTATGCCCGAGGGAGGACAACCTTCGGTTTAATAAGTTAATGTCACATATGCCCGAGGGAGGAGAACCGTATTTTTAATAAGTTAATGTCACCTATGCCCAAGGGAGGATAACCTTAGTTTTAATAAGTTAATGTCACCTATGCCCGAGGGAGGACAACCTTAGGTTTAATAAGTTAATGTCACATATGCCCGAGGGAGGACAACCTTAGTTTTAATAAGATAATGTCAACTATGCCCGAGAGAGGAGAACCGTAGTTTTAATAAGTTAATGTCACATAAGTCTGAGGGAGGTGAACCGTAGTTTTAATAAGTTAATGTCACCTATGCCCGAGGGAGGAGAACACTAGATTTAATAAGTTAATGTCACCTATGCCCGAGGGAGGAGAACCTTAGTTTTAATAAGTTAATGTCACCTATGCCCGAGGGAGGACAACCTTAGGTTTAATAAGTTAATGTCACATATGCCCGAGGGAGAACAACCTTAGTTTTAATAAGTTGATGTCACCTATGCCCGAGGGAGGACAACCGTAGTTTTAATAAGTTAATGTCACCTATGCCCGAGGGAGGAGAACCTTAGTTTTGATTATTTAATGTCACCTATGCCCGAGGGAGGAGAACCGTAGTTTTAATAAGTTAATGTCACCTATGCCCGAGGGAGGACAGCCTTAGTTTTAATAAGTTAATGTCACCTATGCCCGAGGGAGGAGAACCTTAGTTTTAATAAGTTAATGTCACCTATGCCCGAGGGAGGAGAACCTTAGTTTTAATAACTTAATGTCACCTATGCCCGAGGAAGGAGAACCTTAGTTTTAATAAGTTAATGTCACATATGCCCGAGGGAGGAGAACCTTAGTTTTAATAAGTTAATGTCACCTATGTCTAAGGGAGGAGAACCTTAGTTTTAATAAGTTAATGTCACCTATCCCCGAGGGTGGACAACCTTAGTTTTAATAAGTTAATGTCACCTATGCCCGACGGAGGAGAACCTTAGTTTTAAAAAGTTAATGTCACCTATGCCCGAGGGAGGAGAACCTTAGTTTTAATAAGTTAATGTCACCTATGCCCGAGGGAGGAGAACCTTTGTTTTAATAAGTTAATGTCACCTATGTCTAAGGGAGGAGAACCTTAGTTTTAATAAGTTAATATCATCTATGCCCGAGGGAGGACAACCGTAGTTTTAATAAGTTAATGTCACCTATGTCCGAGGGAAGACAACCTTAATTTTAATAAGTTAATGTCACCTATGCCCGAGGGAGGAGAACCGTAGTTTTAATAAGTTAATGTCACCTATGCCCGAGGGAGGAGAACCGTAGTTTTAATAAGTTAATGTCACCTATGCCCGAGGGAGGGCAACCGTAGTTTAATAAGTTAATGTCACCTATGCCCGAGGGAGGAGAACCTTAGTTTTAATAAGTTAATGTCACCTATCCCCGAGGGAGGACAACCTTAGTTTTAATAAGTTAATGTCACCTATGCCAGAGGGAGGAGAACCTTAGTTTTAAAAAGTTAGTGTCACCTATGCCCGAGGGAGGAGATCCGTAGTTTTAATAAGTTAATGTCACCTATGCCCAAGGGAGGACAACCTTAGGTTTAATAAGTTAATGTCACCTATGCCCGAGGGAGGACAACCTTAGGTTTAATAAGTTAATGTCACATATGCCCGAGGGAGGACAACCTTAGTTTTAATAAGATAATGTCACCTATGCCCGAGAGAGGAGAACCGTAGTTTTAATAAGTTAATGTCACATATGTCTGAGGGAGGTGAACCGTAGTTTTAATAAGTTAATGTCACGTACGCCCGAGGGAGGAGAACCTTAGTTTTAATAAGTTAATGTCACCTATGCCCGAGGGAGGAGAACCTTAGGTTTAATAAGTTAATGTCACATATGTCTGAGGGAGGTGAACCGTAGTTTTAATAAGTTAATGTCACCTATGCCCGAGGGAGGAGAACCTTAGTTTTAATAAGTTAATGTCACCTATGCCCGAGGGAGGAGAACCTTCGTTTTAATAAGTTAATGTCACCTATGCCCGAGGGAGGACAACCGTAGTTTTAATAAGTTAATGTCACCTATGCCCGAGGGAGGAGAACCGTAGTTTTAATAAGTTAATGTCACCTATGCCCGAGGGAGGAGAACCTTAGTTTTGATTATGTAATGTCACCTATGCCCGAGGGAGGAGAACCGTAGTTTTAATAAGTTAATGTCACCTATGCCCGAGGGAGGACAGCCTTAGTTTTAATAAGTTAATGTCACTTATGCCCGAGGGAGGAGAACCTTAGTTTTAATAACTTAATGTCACCTATGCCCGAGGGAGGAGAACCTTAGTTTTAATAAGTTAATGTCACCTATGCCCGAGGGAGGAGAACCTTAGTTTTAATAAGTTAATGTCACCTATGTCTAAGGGAGGAGAACCTTAGTTTTAATAAGTTAATGTCACCTATCCCCGAGGGAGGACAACCTTAGTTTTAATAAGTTAATGTCACCTATGCCCGAGGGAGGAGAACCTTAGTTTTAAAAAGTTAATGTCACATATGTCCGAGGGAGGAGAACCTTAGTTTTAATAAGTTAATGTCACCTATGCCCGAGGGAGGAGAACCTTTGTTTTAATAAGTTAATGTCACCTATGCCCAAGGGAGGAGAACCGTAGTTTTAATAAGTTAATGTCACCTATGCCCAAGGGAGGATAACCTTATGTTTAATAAGTTAATGTCACCTATGCCCGAGGGAGGACAACCTTAGGTTTAATAAGTTAATGTCACATATGCCCGAGGGAGGACAACCTTAGTTTTAATAAGATAATGTCACCTATGCCCGAGAGAGGAGAACCGTAGTTTTAATAAGTTAATGTCACCTATGCCCGAGGGAGGAGAACCTTAGTTTTAATAAGTTAATGTCACCTATGCCCGAGGGAGGAGAACCTTAGTTTTAATAAGTTAATGTCACCTATGTCTAAGGGAGGATAACCTTAGTTTTAATAAGTTAATGTCACCTATGCCCGAGGGAGGAGAACCTTAGTTTTAATAAGTTAATGTCACCTATGTCTAAGGGAGGAGAACCTTAGTTTTAATAAGTTAATGTCACCTATCCCCGAGGGTGGACAACCTTAGTTTTAATAAGTTAATGTCACCTATGCCCGACGGAGGAGAACCTTAGTTTTAAAAAGTTAATGTCACCTATGCCCGAGGGAGGAGAACCTTAGTTTTAATAAGTTAATGTCACCTATGCCCGAGGGAGGAGAACCTTAGTTTTAATAAGTTAATGTCACCTATGTCTAAGGGAGGAGAACCTTAGTTTTAATAAGTTAATATCATCTATGCCCGAGGGAGGACAACCGTAGTTTTAATAAGTTAATGTCACCTATGTCCGAGGGAAGACAACCTTAATTTTAATAAGTTAATGTCACCTATGCCCGAGGGAGGAGAACCGTAGTTTTAATAAGTTAATGTCACCTATGCCCGAGGGAGGAGAACCGTAGTTTTAATAAGTTAATGTCACCTATGCCCGAGGGAGGACAACCGTAGTTTAATAAGTTAATGTCACCTATGCCCGAGGGAGGAGAACCTTAGTTTTAATAAGTTAATGTCACCTATCCCCGAGGGAGGACAACCTTAGTTTTAATAAGTTAATGTCACCTATGCCCGAGGGAGGAGAACCTTAGTTTTAAAAAGTTAGTGTCACCTATGCCCGAGGGAGGAGATCCGTAGTTTTAATAAGTTAATGTCACCTATGCCCAAGGGAGGATAACCTTAGTTTTAATAAGTTAATGTCACCTATGCCCGAGGGAGGACAACCTTAGGTTTAATAAGTTAATGTCACATATGCCCGAGGGAGGACAACCTTAGTTTTATTAAGATAATGTCACCTATGCCCGAGAGAGGAGAACCGTAGTTTTAATAAGTTAATGTCACATATGTCTGAGGGAGGTGAACCGTAGTTTTAATAAGTTAATGTCACCTACGCCCGAGGGAGGAGAACCTTAGTTTTAATAAGTTAATGTCACCTATGCCCGAGGGAGGAGAACCTTAGGTTTAATAAGTTAATGTCACATATGTCTGAGGGAGGTGAACCGTAGTTTTAATAAGTTAATGTCACCTATGCCCGAGGGAGGAGAACCTTCGTTTTAATAAGTTGATGTCACCTATGCCCGAGGGAGGACAACCGTAGTTTTAATAAGTTAATGTCACCTATGCCCGAGGGAGGAGAACCGTAGTTTTAATAAGTTAATGTCACCTATGCCCGAGGGAGGAGAACCTTAGTTTTGATTATGTAATGTCACCTATGCCCGAGGGAGGAGAACCGTAGTTTTAATAAGTTAATGTCACCTATGCCCGAGGGAGGACAGCCTTAGTTTTAATAAGTTAATGTCACTTATGCCCGAGGGAGGAGAACCTTAGTTTTAATAACTTAATGTCACCTATGCCCGAGGGAGGAGAACCTTAGTTTTAATAAGTTAATGTCACCTATGCCCGAGGGAGGAGAACCTTAGTTTTAATAAGTTAATGTCACCTATGTCTAAGGGAGGAGAACCTTAGTTTTAATAAGTTAATGTCACCTATCCCCGAGGGAGGACAACCTTAGTTTTAATAAGTTAATGTCACCTATGCCCGAGGGAGGAGAACCTTAGTTTTAAAAAGTTAATGTCACATATGTCCGAGGGAGGAGAACCTTAGTTTTAATAAGTTAATGTCACCTATGCCCGAGGGAGGAGAACCTTTGTTTTAATAAGTTAATGTCACCTATGCCCAAGGGAGGAGAACCGTAGTTTTAATAAGTTAATGTCACCTATGCCCAAGGGAGGATAACCTTAGGTTTAATAAGTTAATGTCACCTATGCCCGAGGGAGGACAACCTTAGGTTTAATAAGTTAATGTCACATATGCTCGAGGGAGGACAACCTTAGTTTTAATAAGATAATGTCACCTATGCCCGAGAGAGGAGAACCGTAGTTTTAATAAGTTAATGTCACCTATGCCCGAGGGAGGAGAACCTTAGTTTTAATAAGTTAATGTCACCTATGCCCGAGGGAGGAGAACCTTAGTTTTAATAAGTTAATGTCACCTATGTCTAAGGGAGGATAACCTTAGTTTTAATAAGTTAATGTCACCTATGCCCGAGGGAGGAGAACCTTAGTTTTAATAAGTTAATGTCACCTATGTCTAAGGGAGGAGAACCTTAGTTTTAATAAGTTAATGTCACCTATCCCCGAGGGTGGACAACCTTAGTTTTAATAAGTTAATGTCACCTATGCCCGACGGAGGAGAACCTTAGTTTTAAAAAGTTAATGTCACCTATGCCCGAGGGAGGAGAACCTTAGTTTTAATAAGTTAATGTCACCTATGCCCGAGGGAGGAGAACCTTAGTTTTAATAAGTTAATGTCACCTATGTCTAAGGGAGGAGAACCTTAGTTTTAATAAGTTAATATCATCTATGCCCGAGGGAGGACAACCGTAGTTTTAATAAGTTAATGTCACCTATGTCCGAGGGAAGACAACCTTAATTTTAATAAGTTAATGTCACCTATGCCCGAGGGAGGAGAACCGTAGTTTTAATAAGTTAATGTCACCTATGCCCGAGGGAGGAGAACCGTAGTTTTAATAAGTTAATGTCACCTATGCCCGAGGGAGGACAACCGTAGTTTAATAAGTTAATGTCACCTATGCCCGAGGGAGGAGAACCTTAGTTTTAATAAGTTAATGTCACCTATCCCCGAGGGAGGACAACCTTAGTTTTAATAAGTTAATGTCACCTATGCCCGAGGGAGGAGAACCTTAGTTTTAAAAAGTTAGTGTCACCTATGCCCGAGGGAGGAGATCCGTAGTTTTAATAAGTTAATGTCACCTATGCCCAAGGGAGGATAACCTTAGTTTTAATAAGTTAATGTCACCTATGCCCGAGGGAGGACAACCTTAGGTTTAATAAGTTAATGTCACATATGCCCGAGGGAGGACAACCTTAGTTTTATTAAGATAATGTCACCTATGCCCGAGAGAGGAGAACCGTAGTTTTAATAAGTTAATGTCACATATGTCTGAGGGAGGTGAACCGTAGTTTTAATAAGTTAATGTCACCTACGCCCGAGGGAGGAGAACCTTAGTTTTAATAAGTTAATGTCACCTATGCCCGAGGGAGGAGAACCTTAGGTTTAATAAGTTAATGTCACATATGTCTGAGGGAGGTGAACCGTAGTTTTAATAAGTTAATGTCACCTATGCCCGAGGGAGGAGAACCTTCGTTTTAATAAGTTGATGTCACCTATGCCCGAGGGAGGACAACCGTAGTTTTAATAAGTTAATGTCACCTATGCCCGAGGGAGGAGAACCGTAGTTTTAATAAGTTAATGTCACCTATGCCCGAGGGAGGAGAACCTTAGTTTTGATTATGTAATGTCACCTATGCCCGAGGGAGGAGAACCGTAGTTTTAATAAGTTAATGTCACCTATGCCCGAGGGAGGACAGCCTTAGTTTTAATAAGTTAATGTCACTTATGCCCGAGGGAGGAGAACCTTAGTTTTAATAACTTAATGTCACCTATGCCCGAGGGAGGAGAACCTTAGTTTTAATAAGTTAATGTCACCTATGCCCGAGGGAGGAGAACCTTAGTTTTAATAAGTTAATGTCACCTATGTCTAAGGGAGGAGAACCTTAGTTTTAATAAGTTAATGTCACCTATCCCCGAGGGAGGACAACCTTAGTTTTAATAAGTTAATGTCACCTATGCCCGAGGGAGGAGAACCTTAGTTTTAAAAAGTTAATGTCACATATGTCCGAGGGAGGAGAACCTTAGTTTTAATAAGTTAATGTCACCTATGCCCGAGGGAGGAGAACCTTTGTTTTAATAAGTTAATGTCACCTATGCCCAAGGGAGGAGAACCGTAGTTTTAATAAGTTAATGTCACCTATGCCCAAGGGAGGATAACCTTAGGTTTAATAAGTTAATGTCACCTATGCCCGAGGGAGGACAACCTTAGGTTTAATAAGTTAATGTCACATATGCTCGAGGGAGGACAACCTTAGTTTTAATAAGATAATGTCACCTATGCCCGAGAGAGGAGAACCGTAGTTTTAATAAGTTAATGTCACCTATGCCCGAGGGAGGAGAACCTTAGTTTTAATAAGTTAATGTCACCTATGCCCGAGGGAGGAGAACCTTAGTTTTAATAAGTTAATGTCACCTATGTCTAAGGGAGGAGAACCTTAGTTTTAATAAGTTAATGTCACCTATCCCCGAGGGTGGACAACCTTAGTTTTAATAAGTTAATGTCACCTATGCCCGACGGAGGAGAACCTTAGTTTTAAAAAGTTAATGTCACCTATGCCCGAGGGAGGAGAACCTTAGTTTTAATAAGTTAATGTCACCTATGCCCGAGGGAGGAGAACCTTAGTTTTAATAAGTTAATGTCACCTATGTCTAAGGGAGGAGAACCTTAGTTTTAATAAGTTAATATCATCTATGCCCGAGGGAGGACAACCGTAGTTTTAATAAGTTAATGTCACCTATGTCCGAGGGAAGACAACCTTAATTTTAATAAGTTAATGTCACCTATGCCCGAGGGAGGAGAACCGTAGTTTTAATAAGTTAATGTCACCTATGCCCGAGGGAGGAGAACCGTAGTTTTAATAAGTTAATGTCACCTATGCCCGAGGGAGGACAACCGTAGTTTAATAAGTTAATGTCACCTATGCCCGAGGGAGGAGAACCTTAGTTTTAATAAGTTAATGTCACCTATCCCCGAGGGAGGACAACCTTAGTTTTAATAAGTTAATGTCACCTATGCCCGAGGGAGGAGAACCTTAGTTTTAAAAAGTTAGTGTCACCTATGCCCGAGGGAGGAGATCCGTAGTTTTAATAAGTTAATGTCACCTATGCCCAAGGGAGGACAACCTTAGGTTTAATAAGTTAATGTCACCTATGCCCGAGGGAGGACAACCTTAGGTTTAATAAGTTAATGTCACATATGCCCGAGGGAGGACAACCTTAGTTTTAATAAGATAATGTCACCTATGCCCGAGAGAGGAGAACCGTAGTTTTAATAAGTTAATGTCACATATGTCTGAGGGAGGTGAACCGTAGTTTTAATAAGTTAATGTCACGTACGCCCGAGGGAGGAGAACCTTAGTTTTAATAAGTTAATGTCACCTATGCCCGAGGGAGGAGAACCTTAGGTTTAATAAGTTAATGTCACATATGTCTGAGGGAGGTGAACCGTAGTTTTAATAAGTTAATGTCACCTATGCCCGAGGGAGGAGAACCTTAGTTTTAATAAGTTAATGTCACCTATGCCCGAGGGAGGAGAACCTTCGTTTTAATAAGTTGATGTCACCTATGCCCGAGGGAGGACAACCGTAGTTTTAATAAGTTAATGTCACCTATGCCCGAGGGAGGAGAACCGTAGTTTTAATAAGTTAATGTCACCTATGCCCGAGGGAGGAGAACCTTAGTTTTGATTATGTAATGTCACCTATGCCCGAGGGAGGAGAACCGTAGTTTTAATAAGTTAATGTCACCTATGCCCGAGGGAGGACAGCCTTAGTTTTAATAAGTTAATGTCACTTATGCCCGAGGGAGGAGAACCTTAGTTTTAATAACTTAATGTCACCTATGCCCGAGGGAGGAGAACCTTAGTTTTAATAAGTTAATGTCACCTATGCCCGAGGGAGGAGAACCTTAGTTTTAATAAGTTAATGTCACCTATGTCTAAGGGAGGAGAACCTTAGTTTTAATAAGTTAATGTCACCTATCCCCGAGGGAGGACAACCTTAGTTTTAATAAGTTAATGTCACCTATGCCCGAGGGAGGAGAACCTTAGTTTTAAAAAGTTAATGTCACATATGTCCGAGGGAGGAGAACCTTAGTTTTAATAAGTTAATGTCACCTATGCCCGAGGGAGGAGAACCTTTGTTTTAATAAGTTAATGTCACCTATGCCCAAGGGAGGAGAACCGTAGTTTTAATAAGTTAATGTCACCTATGCCCAAGGGAGGATAACCTTAGGTTTAATAAGTTAATGTCACCTATGCCCGAGGGAGGACAACCTTAGGTTTAATAAGTTAATGTCACATATGCCCGAGGGAGGACAACCTTAGTTTTAATAAGATAATGTCACCTATGCCCGAGAGAGGAGAACCGTAGTTTTAATAAGTTAATGTCACCTATGCCCGAGGGAGGAGAACCTTAGTTTTAATAAGTTAATGTCACCTATGCCCGAGGGAGGAGAACCTTAGTTTTAATAAGTTAATGTCACCTATGTCTAAGGGAGGATAACCTTAGTTTTAATAAGTTAATGTCACCTATGCCCGAGGGAGGAGAACCTTAGTTTTAATAAGTTAATGTCACCTATGTCTAAGGGAGGAGAACCTTAGTTTTAATAAGTTAATGTCACCTATCCCCGAGGGTGGACAACCTTAGTTTTAATAAGTTAATGTCACCTATGCCCGACGGAGGAGAACCTTAGTTTTAAAAAGTTAATGTCACCTATGCCCGAGGGAGGAGAACCTTAGTTTTAATAAGTTAATGTCACCTATGCCCGAGGGAGGAGAACCTTAGTTTTAATAAGTTAATGTCACCTATGTCTAAGGGAGGAGAACCTTAGTTTTAATAAGTTAATATCATCTATGCCCGAGGGAGGACAACCGTAGTTTTAATAAGTTAATGTCACCTATGTCCGAGGGAAGACAACCTTAATTTTAATAAGTTAATGTCACCTATGCCCGAGGGAGGAGAACCGTAGTTTTAATAAGTTAATGTCACCTATGCCCGAGGGAGGAGAACCGTAGTTTTAATAAGTTAATGTCACCTATGCCCGAGGGAGGACAACCGTAGTTTAATAAGTTAATGTCACCTATGCCCGAGGGAGGAGAACCTTAGTTTTAATAAGTTAATGTCACCTATCCCCGAGGGAGGACAACCTTAGTTTTAATAAGTTAATGTCACCTATGCCCGAGGGAGGAGAACCTTAGTTTTAAAAAGTTAGTGTCACCTATGCCCGAGGGAGGAGATCCGTAGTTTTAATAAGTTAATGTCACCTATGCCCAAGGGAGGATAACCTTAGTTTTAATAAGTTAATGTCACCTATGCCCGAGGGAGGACAACCTTAGGTTTAATAAGTTAATGTCACATATGCCCGAGGGAGGACAACCTTAGTTTTATTAAGATAATGTCACCTATGCCCGAGAGAGGAGAACCGTAGTTTTAATAAGTTAATGTCACATATGTCTGAGGGAGGTGAACCGTAGTTTTAATAAGTTAATGTCACCTACGCCCGAGGGAGGAGAACCTTAGTTTTAATAAGTTAATGTCACCTATGCCCGAGGGAGGAGAACCTTAGGTTTAATAAGTTAATGTCACATATGTCTGAGGGAGGTGAACCGTAGTTTTAATAAGTTAATGTCACCTATGCCCGAGGGAGGAGAACCTTCGTTTTAATAAGTTGATGTCACCTATGCCCGAGGGAGGACAACCGTAGTTTTAATAAGTTAATGTCACCTATGCCCGAGGGAGGAGAACCGTAGTTTTAATAAGTTAATGTCACCTATGCCCGAGGGAGGAGAACCTTAGTTTTGATTATGTAATGTCACCTATGCCCGAGGGAGGAGAACCGTAGTTTTAATAAGTTAATGTCACCTATGCCCGAGGGAGGACAGCCTTAGTTTTAATAAGTTAATGTCACTTATGCCCGAGGGAGGAGAACCTTAGTTTTAATAACTTAATGTCACCTATGCCCGAGGGAGGAGAACCTTAGTTTTAATAAGTTAATGTCACCTATGCCCGAGGGAGGAGAACCTTAGTTTTAATAAGTTAATGTCACCTATGTCTAAGGGAGGAGAACCTTAGTTTTAATAAGTTAATGTCACCTATCCCCGAGGGAGGACAACCTTAGTTTTAATAAGTTAATGTCACCTATGCCCGAGGGAGGAGAACCTTAGTTTTAAAAAGTTAATGTCACATATGTCCGAGGGAGGAGAACCTTAGTTTTAATAAGTTAATGTCACCTATGCCCGAGGTAGGAGAACCTTTGTTTTAATAAGTTAATGTCACCTATGCCCAAGGGAGGAGAACCGTAGTTTTAATAAGTTAATGTCACCTATGCCCAAGGGAGGATAACCTTAGGTTTAATAAGTTAATGTCACCTATGCCCGAGGGAGGACAACCTTAGGTTTAATAAGTTAATGTCACATATGCTCGAGGGAGGACAACCTTAGTTTTAATAAGATAATGTCACCTATGCCCGAGAGAGGAGAACCGTAGTTTTAATAAGTTAATGTCACCTATGCCCGAGGGAGGAGAACCTTAGTTTTAATAAGTTAATGTCACCTATGCCCGAGGGAGGAGAACCTTAGTTTTAATAAGTTAATGTCACCTATGTCTAAGGGAGGAGAACCTTAGTTTTAAAAAGTTAGTGTCACCTATCCCCGAGGGAGGAGATCCGTAGTTTTAATAAGTTAATGTCACCTATGCCCAAGGGAGGATAACCTTAGTTTTAATAAGTTAATGTCACCTATGCCCGAGGGAGGACAACCTTAGGTTTAATAAGTTAATGTCACATATGCCCGAGGGAGGACAACCTTAGTTTTAATAAGATAATGTCACCTATGCCCGAGAGAGGAGAACCGTAGTTTTAATAAGTTAATGTCACATATGTCTGAGGGAGGTGAACCGTAGTTTTAATAAGTTAATGTCACCTACGCCCGAGGGAGGAGAACCTTAGTTTTAATAAGTTAATGTCACCTATGCCCGAGGGAGGAGAACCTTAGGTTTAATAAGTTAATGTCACATATGTCTGAGGGAGGTGAACCGTAGTTTTAATAAGTTAATGTCACCTATGCCCGAGGGAAGACAACCTTAATTTTAATAAGTTAATGTCACCTATGCCCGAGGGAGGACAACCGTAGTTTTAATAAGTTAATGTCACCTATGCCCGAGGGAGGAGAACCGTAGTTTTAATAAGTTAATGTCACCTATGCCCGAGGGAGGAGAACCTTAGTTTTGATTATGTAGTGTCACCTATGCCCGAGGGAGGAGAACCGTAGTTTTAATAAGTTAATGTCACCTATGCCCGAGGGAGGACAGCCTTAGTTTTAATAAGTTAATGTCACTTATGCCCGAGGGAGGAGAACCTTAGTTTTAATAACTTAATGTCACCTATGCCCGAGGGAGGAGAACCTTAGTTTTAATAAGTTAATGTCACCTATGCCCGAGGGAGGAGAACCTTAGTTTTAATAAGTTAATGTCACCTATGTCTAAGGGAGGAGAACCTTAGTTTTAATAAGTTAATGTCACCTATCCCCGAGGGAGGACAACCTTAGTTTTAATAAGTTAATGTCACCTATCCCCGAGGGAGGAGAACCTTAGTTTTAAAAAGTTAATGTCACATATGTCCGAGGGAGGAGAACCTTAGTTTTAATAAGTTAATGTCACCTATGCACGAGGGAGGAGAACCTTTGTTTTAATAAGTTAATGTCACCTATGCCCAAGGGAGGAGAACCGTAGTTTTAATAAGTTAATGTCACCTATGCCCAAGGGAGGATAACCTTAGGTTTAATAAGTTAATGTCACCTATGCCCGAGGGAGGACAACCTTAGGTTTAATAAGTTAATGTCACATATGCCCGAGGGAGGACAACCTTAGTTTTAATAAGATAATGTCACCTATGCCCGAGAGAGGAGAACCGTAGTTTTAATAAGTTAATGTCACCTATGCCCGAGGGAGGAGAACCTTAGTTTTAATAAGTTAATGTCACCTATGCCCGAGGGAGGAGAACCTTAGTTTTAATAAGTTAATGTCACCTATGTCTAAGGGAGGAGAACCTTAGTTTTAATAAGTTAATGTCACCTATCCCCGAGGGAGGACAACCTTAGTTTTAATAAGTTAATGTCACCTATGCCCGAGGGAGGAGAACCTTAGTTTTAATAAGTTAATGTCACCTATGCCCGAGGGAGGAGAACCTTAGTTTTAATAAGTTAATGTCACCTATGCCCGAGGGAGGAGAACCGTATTTTTAATAAGTTAATGTCACCTATGCCCAAGGGAGGATAACCTTAGTTTTAATAAGTTAATGTCACCTATGCCCGAGGGAGGACAACCTTAGGTTTAATAAGTTAATGTCACATATGCCCGAGGGAGGACAACCTTAATTTTAATAAGATAATGTCAACTATGCCCGAGAGAGGAGAACCGTAGTTTTAATAAGTTAATGTCACATATGTCTGAGGGAGGTGAACCGTAGTTTTAATAAGTTAATGTCACCTATGCCCGAGGGAGGAGAACATTAGATTTAATAAGTTAATGTCACCTATGCCCGAGGGAGGAGAACCTTAGTTTTAATAAGTTAATGTCACCTATGCCCGAGGGAGGACAACCTTAGGTTTAATAAGTTAATGTCACATATTCCCGAGGGAGAACAACCTTAGTTTTAATAAGTTGATGTCACCTATGCCCGAGGGAGGACAACCGTAGTTTTAATAAGTTAATGTCACCTATGCCCGAGGGAGGAGAACCGTAGTTTTAATAAGTTAATGTCACCTATGCCCGAGGGAGGAGAACCTTAGTTTTGATTATTTAATGTCACCTATGCCCGAGGGAGGAGAACCGTAGTTTTAATAAGTTAATGTCACCTATGCCCGAGGGAGGACAGCCTTAGTTTTAATAAGTTAATGTCACCTATGTCTAAGGGAGGAGAACCTTAGTTTTAATAAGTTAATGTCACCTATCCCCGAGGGAGGACAACCTTAGTTTTAATAAGTTAATGTCACCTATGCCCGAGGGAGGAGAACCTTAGTTTTAAAAAGTTCATGTCACATATGCCCGAGGGAGGAGAACCTTAGTTTTAATAAGTTAATGTCACCTATGCCCGAGGGAGGAGAACCGTAGTTTTAATAAGTTAATGTCACCTATGCCCAAGGGAGGATAACCTTAGTTTTAATAAGTTAATGTCACCTATGCCCGAGGGAGGACAACCTTCGGTTTAATAAGTTAATGTCACATATGCCCGAGGGAGGAGAACCTTAGTTTTAATAAGATAATGTCACCTATGCCCGAGAGAGGAGAACCGTAGTTTTAATAAGTTAATGTCACATATGTCTGAGGGAGGTGAACTGTAGTTTTAATAAGTTAATGTCACCTATGCCCGAGGGAGGAGAACCTTAGTTTTAATAAGTTAATGTCACCTATGCCCGAGGGAGGAAAACCTTAGGTTTAATAAGTTAATGTCACATATGCCCGAGGGAGGACAAACTTAGTTTTAATAAGTTGATGTCACCTATGCCCGAGGGAGGACAACCGTAGTTTTAATAAGTTAATGTCACCTATGTCCGAGGGAAGACAACCTTAATTTTAATAAGTTAATGTCACCTATGCCCGAGGGAGGAGAACCGTAGTTTTAATAAGTTAATGTCACCTATGCCCGAGGGAGGAGAATCGTAGTTTTAATAAGTTAATGTCACCTATGCCCGAGGGAGGACAACCGTAGTTTAATAAGTTAATGTCACCTATGCCCGAGGGAGGAGAACCTTAGTTTTAATAAGTTAATGTCACCTATCCCCGAGGGAGGACAACCTTAGTTTTAATAAGTTAATATCACCTATGCCCGAGGGAGGAGAACCTTAGTTTTAAAAAGTTAGTGTCACCTATGCCCGAGGGAGGAGATCCGTAGTTTTAATAAGTTAATGTCACCTATGCCCAAGGGAGGATAACCTTAGTTTTAATAAGTTAATGTCACCTATGCCCGAGGGAGGACAACCTTAGGTTTAATAAGTTAATGTCACATATGCCCGAGGGAGGACAACCTTAGTTTTAATAAGATAATGTCACCTATGCCCGAGAGAGGAGAACCGTAGTTTTAATAAGTTAATGTCACATATGTCTGAGGGAGGTGAACCGTAGTTTTAATAAGTTAATGTCACCTACGCCCGAGGGAGGAGAACCTTAGTTTTAATAAGTTAATGTCACCTATGCCCGAGGGAGGAGAACCTTAGGTTTAATAAGTTAATGTCACATATGTCTGAGGGAGGTGAACCGTAGTTTTAATAAGTTAATGTCACCTATGCCCGAGGGAGGAGAACCTTCGTTTTAATAAGTTGATGTCACCTATGCCCGAGGGAGGACAACCGTAGTTTTAATAAGTTAATGTCACCTATGCCCGAGGGAGGAGAACCGTAGTTTTAATAAGTTAATGTCACCTATGCCCGAGGGAGGAGAACCTTAGTTTTGATTATGTAGTGTCACCTATGCCCGAGGGAGGAGAACCGTAGTTTTAATAAGTTAATGTCACCTATGCCCGAGGGAGGACAGCCTTAGTTTTAATAAGTTAATGTCACTTATGCCCGAGGGAGGAGAACCTTAGTTTTAATAACTTAATGTCACCTATGCCCGAGGGAGGAGAACCTTAGTTTTAATAAGTTAATGTCACCTATGCCCGAGGGAGGAGAACCTTAGTTTTAATAAGTTAATGTCACCTATGTCTAAGGGAGGAGAACCTTAGTTTTAATAAGTTAATGTCACCTATCCCCGAGGGAGGACAACCTTAGTTTTAATAAGTTAATGTCACCTATCCCCGAGGGAGGAGAACCTTAGTTTTAAAAAGTTAATGTCACATATGTCCGAGGGAGGAGAACCTTAGTTTTAATAAGTTAATGTCACCTATGCACGAGGGAGGAGAACCTTTGTTTTAATAAGTTAATGTCACCTATGCCCAAGGGAGGAGAACCGTAGTTTTAATAAGTTAATGTCACCTATGCCCAAGGGAGGATAACCTTAGGTTTAATAAGTTAATGTCACCTATGCCCGAGGGAGGACAACCTTAGGTTTAATAAGTTAATGTCACATATGCCCGAGGGAGGACAACCTTAGTTTTAATAAGATAATGTCACCTATGCCCGAGAGAGGAGAACCGTAGTTTTAATAAGTTAATGTCACCTATGCCCGAGGGAGGAGAACCTTAGTTTTAATAAGTTAATGTCACCTATGCCCGAGGGAGGAGAACCTTAGTTTTAATAAGTTAATGTCACCTATGTCTAAGGGAGGAGAACCTTAGTTTTAATAAGTTAATGTCACCTATCCCCGAGGGAGGACAACCTTAGTTTTAATAAGTTAATGTCACCTATGCCCGAGGGAGGAGAACCTTAGTTTTAATAAGTTAATGTCACCTATGCCCGAGGGAGGAGAACCTTAGTTTTAATAAGTTAATGTCACCTATGCCCGAGGGAGGAGAACCGTATTTTTAATAAGTTAATGTCACCTATGCCCAAGGGAGGATAACCTTAGTTTTAATAAGTTAATGTCACCTATGCCCGAGGGAGGACAACCTTAGGTTTAATAAGTTAATGTCACATATGCCCGAGGGAGGACAACCTTAATTTTAATAAGATAATGTCAACTATGCCCGAGAGAGGAGAACCGTAGTTTTAATAAGTTAATGTCACATATGTCTGAGGGAGGTGAACCGTAGTTTTAATAAGTTAATGTCACCTATGCCCGAGGGAGGAGAACATTAGATTTAATAAGTTAATGTCACCTATGCCCGAGGGAGGAGAACCTTAGTTTTAATAAGTTAATGTCACCTATGCCCGAGGGAGGACAACCTTAGGTTTAATAAGTTAATGTCACATATTCCCGAGGGAGAACAACCTTAGTTTTAATAAGTTGATGTCACCTATGCCCGAGGGAGGACAACCGTAGTTTTAATAAGTTAATGTCACCTATGCCCGAGGGAGGAGAACCGTAGTTTTAATAAGTTAATGTCACCTATGCCCGAGGGAGGAGAACCTTAGTTTTGATTATTTAATGTCACCTATGCCCGAGGGAGGAGAACCGTAGTTTTAATAAGTTAATGTCACCTATGCCCGAGGGAGGACAGCCTTAGTTTTAATAAGTTAATGTCACCTATGTCTAAGGGAGGAGAACCTTAGTTTTAATAAGTTAATGTCACCTATCCCCGAGGGAGGACAACCTTAGTTTTAATAAGTTAATGTCACCTATGCCCGAGGGAGGAGAACCTTAGTTTTAAAAAGTTCATGTCACATATGCCCGAGGGAGGAGAACCTTAGTTTTAATAAGTTAATGTCACCTATGCCCGAGGGAGGAGAACCGTAGTTTTAATAAGTTAATGTCACCTATGCCCAAGGGAGGATAACCTTAGTTTTAATAAGTTAATGTCACCTATGCCCGAGGGAGGACAACCTTCGGTTTAATAAGTTAATGTCACATATGCCCGAGGGAGGAGAACCTTAGTTTTAATAAGATAATGTCACCTATGCCCGAGAGAGGAGAACCGTAGTTTTAATAAGTTAATGTCACATATGTCTGAGGGAGGTGAACTGTAGTTTTAATAAGTTAATGTCACCTATGCCCGAGGGAGGAGAACCTTAGTTTTAATAAGTTAATGTCACCTATGCCCGAGGGAGGAAAACCTTAGGTTTAATAAGTTAATGTCACATATGCCCGAGGGAGGACAACCTTAGTTTTAATAAGTTGATGTCACCTATGCCCGAGGGAGGACAACCGTAGTTTTAATAAGTTAATGTCACCTATGCCCGAGGGAGGAGAACCGTAGTTTTAATAAGTTAATGTCACCTATGCCCGAGGGAGGAGAACCTTAGTTTTGATTATGTAATGTCACCTATGCCCGAGGGAGGAGAACCTTAGTTTTAATAAGTTAATGTCACCTATGCCCGTGGGAGGACAGCCTTAGTTTTAATAAGTTAATGTCACCTAAGCCCGAGGGAGGATAACCTTAGTTTTAATAAGTTAATGTCACCTATGCCCGAGGGAGGAGAACCTTAGTTTTAATAACTTAATGTCACCTATGCCCGAGGGAGGAGAACCTTAGTTTTAATAAGTTAATGTCACCTATGCCCGAGGGGGGAGAACCTTAGTTTTAATAAGTTAATGTCACCTATGCCCGAGGGAGGAGAACCTTAGTTTTAAAAGTTAATGTCACCTATGCCCGAGAGAGGAGAACCTTAGTTTTAATAAGTTAATGTCACCTATGCCCGAGGGAGGAGAACCTTGGTTTTAATAAGTTAATGTCACCTATGTCTAAGGGAGGAGAACCTTAGTTTTAATAGGTTAATATCACTTAGGCCCGAGGGAGGACAACCGTAGTTTTAATAAGTTAATGTCACCTATGCCCGAGGGAGGAGAACCTTAGTTTTAATAAGTTAATGTCACCTATGCCCGAGAGAGGAGAACCTTAGTTTTAATAAGTTAATGTCACCTATGCCCGAGGGAGGAGAACCTTAGTTTTAATAAGTTAATGTCACCTATGTCTAAGGGAGGAGAACCTTAGTTTTAATAAGTTAATGTCACCTATCCCCGAGGGAGGACAACCTTAGTTTTAATAAGTTAATGTCACCTATGCCCGAGGGAGGAGAACCTTAGTTTTAATAAGTTAATGTCACCTATGCCCGAGGGAGGAGAACCTTAGTTTTAAAAGTTAATGTCACCTATGCCCGAGAGAGGAGAACCTTAGTTTTAATAAGTTAATGTCACCTATGCCCGAGGGAGGAGAACCTTGGTTTTAATAAGTTAATGTCACCTATGTCTAAGGGAGGAGAACCTTAGTTTTAATAGGTTAATATCACTTAGGCCCGAGGGAGGACAACCGTAGTTTTAATAAGTTAATGTCACCTATGCCCGAGGGAGGAGAACCTTAGTTTTAAAAGGTTAATGTCACCTATGCCTGAGGGAGGAGAACCTTAGTTTTAATAAGTTAATGTCACCTATGCCCAAGGGAGGAGAACCGTAGTTTTAATAAGTTAATGTCACCTATGCCCAAGGGAGGATAACCTTAGGTTTAATAAGTTAATGTCACCTATGCCCGAGGGAGGACAACCTTAGGTTTAATAAGTTAATGTCACATATGCCCGAGGGAGGACAACCTTAGTTTTAATAAGATAATGTCACCTATGCCCGAGAGAGGAGAACCGTAGTTTTAATAAGTTAATGTCACCTATGCCCGAGGGAGGAGAACCTTAGTTTTAATAAGTTAATGTCACCTATGCCCGAGGGAGGAGAACCTTAGTTTTAATAAGTTAATGTCACCTATGTCTAAGGGAGGAGAACCTTAGTTTTAATAAGTTAATGTCACCTATCCCCGAGGGAGGACAACCTTAGTTTTAATAAGTTAATGTCACCTATGCCCGAGGGAGGAGAACCTTAGTTTTAATAAGTTAATGTCACCTATGCCCGAGGGAGGAGAACCTTAGTTTTAATAAGTTAATGTCACCTATGCCCGAGGGAGGAGAACCGTATTTTTAATAAGTTAATGTCACCTATGCCCAAGGGAGGATAACCTTAGTTTTAATAACTTAATGTCACCTATGCCCGAGGGAGGACAACCTTAGGTTTAATAAGTTAATGTCACATATGCCCGAGGGAGGACAACCTTAGTTTTAATAAGATAATGTCAACTATGCCCGAGAGAGGAGAACCGTAGTTTTAATAAGTTAATGTCACATAAGTCTGAGGGAGGTGAACCGTAGTTTTAATAAGTTAATGTCACCTATGCCCGAGGGAGGAGAACACTAGATTTAATAAGTTAATGTCACCTATGCCCGAGGGAGGAGAACCTTAGTTTTAATAAGTTAATGTCACCTATGCCCGAGGGAGGACAACCTTAGGTTTAATAAGTTAATGTCACATATGCCCGAGGGAGAACAACCTTAGTTTTAATAAGTTGATGTCACCTATGCCCGAGGGAGGACAACCGTAGTTTTAATAAGTTAATGTCACCTATGCCCGAGGGAGGAGAACGTAGTTTTAATAAGTTAATGTCACCTATGCCCGAGGGAGGAGAACCTTAGTTTTGATTATTTAATGTCACCTATGCCCGAGGGAGGAGAACCGTAGTTTTAATAAATTAATGTCACCTATGCCCGAGGGAGGAGAACCTTAGTTGTAATAAGTTAATGTCACCTATGTCTAAGGGAGGAGAACCTTAGTTTTGATAAGTTAATGTCACGTATGCCCGAGGGAGGACAACCTTAGTTTTAATAAGTTAATGTCACCTATTCCCGGGGGTGGAGAAACTTAGTTTTAATAAGTTAATGTCACCTATGCCCGAGGGAGGAGAACCTTTGTTTTAATAAGTTAATGTCACCTATGCCCGAGGGAGGAGAACCTTAGTTTTAATAAGTTAATGTCACCTATGTCTAAGGGAGGAGAACCGTAGTTTTAATAAGATAATGTCACCTATGCCCGAGGGAGGACAACCGTAGTTTTAATAAGTTAATGTTACCTATGCCCGAGGGAGGAGAACTGTAGTTTTAATAAGTTAATGTCACCTATGGCTGAGGGAGGACAACTTTAGTTCTAATAAGTTAATGTCACCTATGCCCGAGGGAGGACAACCGTAGTTTTAATAAGTTAATGTCACCTATGCCCGAGGAAGGACAACCTTAGTTTTAATAATAATTGCATGATCGCTATGTTAATGTTAAGCCCTTTGCTCTGCTAGAGAGCATAGGCCATTGACGAACTCCCTCCATCTAACTCGATTTGACGATAGTTTTTCTGCCGAGTTCCAGTTGTGTCCCTGCTCTTTCAATTCTGACTCTGTGTCTCTACGCCAGGTGTTTCTAGGTCGTCCTCTGCTTCTTTTGCCTTGTGGGTTCCATTTGAGGGTCTGTCCGGTGATACTGTTTGGTGGTTTCCTCAGTGTGTGGCCAATCCATGCCCATTTTCTCTTTTTAATTTGTGTGTTTATGGGGTCCTGGTTTGCTCTTTGCCAAATATCCTCTTTTCCGACTTTGTCGAACCATCGGATGCTCATGATTTTTCGTAGGCAGTAGTTGATAAATCTTTGAATCTTTGAATTTTTAATTTTTTGCATGATTAGAAACTGTAAATTTCGATAACAAATATATATATTTTACTCATAGGATGTTAGTGTACATGTGCTTAACGCCACTTTCAACAATATTTCAGTTATATCAAGGTAGAGGACTGACAAACTTTGTCACATAAAGTTGTATCGAGTGCACCTCGTCATAAGTGGGATCGAAACTCACAATTTTAGTGGTGATAGGCACTGACTGCATAGGTAGTTATAAATCCAACTACCATATGATCACGAACACGACGGCCCCTTCTATGCATATTATACATGTTCATTAAATGTCACCAACGGCACGCAGCTATTATAAAGTTCACTAATTACCATGTCAGTCTGATTACATCAAACCAGGCCTGCTTTTACTTCGTGATAGAATGAAAAAAAAAACCTCAAGAGACCTTACCCACAAGCTGCTCAATAGAGTACATGTAAGTTGATGTAAGCAACTGATACCAAAAATGAGGGGAAATTCATTGTAAGTGTTTTATTTCAAGTGGCATCTTCCTTCTGCTAGAATTGTATGCTAAAATGTATATAACAAATAGAAAACAACGTGTGTAACTAGATTAACAAGACGGGTGTCACTAGTGGAGCAGGAACTGCTTACCCTTCCGGAGCACCTCAATTCATCCCTGGTTTTTAGTGTGGTTCGTGTTACTCGATCTTTAGTTTTATATGTTTGTTTTGTAGATCGTTCTTTTAGCCATTGTGTTGTCTGTTTTTCTTCTATTTCCGTATTCTGATTACCCCTTTGGTATGGTAAAGCTCTTCTTCAAGTGGGAACAAAAGAAAAATGAAAACTGTTGATTATGAATATAAATAATAAAACATAATACAACACCGTTGGAACATTTCCAAAATTAATTCGAAAAATCGTAGAACCAGGCAAATTCGATACCACTCTTAAACACACACACGATGCCACTCTTAAGCACACACACGATACCATTCTTAAACACACACACGATACCACTCTTAAACACACACACGATACCACTCTTAAGCACACACACGATGCCACTCTTAAACACACACACGATACCACCCTTAAGCACACACGATACCACTCCTAAACACACACACACGATGTCACTCTTAAACACACACGATGCCACTCTTAAACACACACACGATACCACTCTTAAACACACATACGATACCACTCTTAAACACACATGATACCACACTTAAGCACACACACGATACCACTCCTAAACACACACACGATACCACTCTTAAACACACACACGATACCACTCTTAAACACACACACGATACCACTCTTAGACACACACACGATACCACTCTTCAACACACACACGATACCACTCTTAAACACACACACGATACCACTCTTAAACACACACACGATACTACTCTTAAACACACATACGATACCACTCTTAAGCACACACACGATACCAGTCTTAAACACACACACGATACCACTCTTAAACACACACACGATACCACTCTTAAACACACACACGATACCACTCTTAAACACACACACGATACCACTCTTAAACACACACACGATACCACTCTTAAACACACACACGATACCACTCTTAAGCACACACATTATACCACTCTTAAACACACACACGATACCACTCTTAAACACACACGATACCACTCTTAAACACACATACGATACCACTCTTAAACACACACACACACACACACACACGATACCACTCCTAAACACACACATGATACCACTCTTAAACACATACACGATACCACTCTTAAACACACACACGATACCACTCTTAAACACACACACGATACCACTCTTAAACACACACACGATACCACTCTTAAACACACACACACGATGCCACTCTTAAACACACACACGATACCACTCTTAAACACACACGATACCACTCTTAAACACACACACGATACCACTCTTAAACACACACACGATACCACTCTTAAACACACACACGATGCCACTCTTAAGCACACACACGATGCCACTCTTAAACACACACACGATACCACTCTTAAATACACACACGATACCACTCTTAAACACACACACGATACCACTCTTAAGCACACACATGACCACTCTCTCTTCTGGTTGGGTACAGCTATTTTAATTTAAAAATGGCATGGTTAAGCTAACTTTATTATCTGAAACCTCCCCCTCTAAGTGAAGTGATGTTGTCATGCATGTGTTTTACTCACGTGAGTAGAATACCAATATAACTCGGTAAGTCCTGGTATTGCGATTCGGGAATACAATCCTCGAATGACTGAAGTTGTCACATGTATAATATTATGTCTATAAATGAGAGTCAGTTGTTTCAACTATTATTTAAATAATAGATAGAACACACATCTTTTAATTTTACTCTTATTATTGTAGTACTGGGACAAAGATTTGGAAGATTCAGCACACAGACATGTCATGAAGTGTTCATGGGAACACGATCAAGATAGATCATTAGATGCCTCGAGCTCACACAGATATATTGGACAAAACATGGCAGCTTTTCTTGGTAAAATACGAGATTTTATTTATATAATAATGTTGTGTTAGCAATGACTATGCCAATATATTGGTCAGGGCTGAAGACATAGTGCACGACCCGAATTATTATGCTGACTGTTATATGTAGACAAAATATATTGAGAACTATTACAATAAAGGAGGTCCTGATATTGGTGACTAATATATTGGATCAGATAGTCTTGAAAGTGTGAAAATATTCTTTGTTTCATTTAAGGCTTTAAAAATATAAAGATTTTTGAAGTTTGAAATTTGATTAACAAGTATTAAAAAACAGTAACATGAATAATAGACGACTATGATAGATTGACAGATTGGATCCACCCCCTTGCACGTGGACTAGCTATACATAGCTTGACAGACAGCTGAAAACCCAACCTTCCCCGCGTGAAACTGGCATAGTAGATGTACTATTTTCGCATAGTATATCAACGCTATATAATTCTTTGTGATATATGCCAAAATATCGTATAAACTTATATTACAGAAGAAATTTACAGAAAGCATAATAAATATTAATAATGTGTTCTTTTTTCTCTAATTAATTCTTGTAATAAATTATATTCTTACACTTCAAACTTCATTGATTGTTTTGCATTTTCATCATTCAAATGTCGTCTTGTACGACAAGATTTTCATTTCTTTCATAACACGACATGTTTGATGTTATGCATTCAGAACATTACAAGTAAGAAAATATTCTCATCAATTCTAAAATAAATCTAAGCTAAATTATTCTAGTCATCACGAACTGGTTGGCCGGTACGAATTATTCGGTTCTCAAATAGCAATGAATCTTTATTTCCTTTTTACGTAGAAGTGTGTTTTCCTCTATCACCGACGCTACTTTTACCGGACTTGACTATTAGTAACATGGTAGGTGTCTCATAAGTAAATGCTTACCATTCACGAACAATTGGGTTTACCACTGTTGTTTTTTGGTGGGATCCGTGTTGCTCCTCTTTTTAGTTTT